>OV725078.1:5131240-6331240 GCA_928085145.1 Nezara viridula
AGCTTATTATGAAAATACGGTCGAATTTGAGATTGCGCCCACCCCTCACTCACCCACATCGACTTTTTGTAACTTTTCGATTTAATCGATATCAGGGTCGACTATTATGTTTTCGGGGTAGCTTAATATGAAAATACGGTCGAATTTGAGATTGCGCCCCCCCTCACTCACCCGCATCGACTTTTGTAACTTTTCCGATTTAATCGATATCAGGGTCGACTATTATGTTTTCGGGGTAGCTTAATATGAAAATACGGTCGAATTTGAGATTGCGCCCCCCCTCACTCACCCGCATCGACTTTTTGTAACTTTTCCGATTTAATCGATATCAGGGTCGACTATTATGTTTTCGGGTAGCTTAATATGAAAATACGGTCGAATTTGAGATTGCGATCCTCCCCTCACTCACCCGCATCGACTTTGGTAACTTTTCCGATTTAATCGATATCAGGGTCGACTATTATGTTTTCGGGTAGCTTATTATGAAAATACGGTCGAATTTGAGATTGCGCCCTCCCCTCACTCACCCGCATCGACTTTTTGTAACTTTTCCGATTTAATCGATATCAGGGTCGACTATTATGTTTTCGGGGTAGCTTAATATGAAAATACGGTCGAATTTGAGATTGCGCCCCCCCCTCACTCACCCACATCGACTTTTGTAACTTTTCCGATTTAATCGATATCAGGGTCGACTATTATGTTTTCGGGTAGCTTAATATGAAAATACGGTCGAATTTGAGATTGCGCCCCCCCCTCACTCACCCGCATCGACTTTTTGTAACTTTTCCGATTTAATCGATATCAGGGTCGACTATTATGTTTTCGGAGTAGCTTAATATGAAAATACGGTCGAATTTGAGATTGCGCCCTCCCCCTCACTCACCCACATCGACTTTTTGTAACTTTTCCGATTTAATCGATATCAGGGTCGACTATTATGTTTTCGGGTAGCTTATATGAAAATACGGTCGAATTTGAGATTGCGCCCCTCCCCTCACTCACCCGCATCGACTTTTGTAACTTTTCCGATTTAATCGATATCAGGGTCGACTATTATGTTTTCGGGTAGCTTATTATGAAAATACGGTCGAATTTGAGATTGCGCCCTCCCCTCACTCACCCGCATCGACTTTTTGTAACTTTTCCGATTTAATCGATATCAGGGTCGACTATTATGTTTTCGGGGTAGCTTATTATGAAAATACGGTCGAATTTGAGATTGCGCACCCCCCCTCACTCACCCACATCGACTTTTTGTAACTTTTCCGATTTAATCGATATCAGGGTCGACTATTATGTTTTCGGGTAGCTTATTATGAAAATACGGTCGAATTTGAGATTGCGCCCCCCCCTCACTCAACCCCATCGACTTTTTGTAACTTTTCCGATTTAATCGATATCAGGGTCGACTATTATGTTTTCGGGTAGCTTATTATGAAAATACGGTCGAATTTGAGATTGCGCCCCCCCCTCACTCACCCACATCGACTTTTGTAACTTTTCCGATTTAATCGATATCAGGGTCGACTATTATGTTTTCGGGTAGCTTATTATGAAAATACGGTCGAATTTGAGATTGCGCCCCCCCCTCACTCACCCGCATCGACTTTTTGTAACTTTTCCGATTTAATCGATATCAGGGTCGACTATTATGTTTTCGGGTAGCTTAATATGAAAATACGGTCGAATTTGAGATTGCGCCCCCCCCTCACTCACCCGCATCGACTTTTTGTAACTTTTCCGATTTAATCGATATCAGGGTCGACTATTATGTTTTGGGGTCGCTTATTATGAAAATACGGTCGAATTTGAGATTGCGCCCCCCCTCACTCACCCGCATCGACTTTTTGTAACTTTTCCGATTTAATCGATATCAGGGTCGACTATTATGTTTTCGGGTAGCTTATTATGAAAATACGGTCGAATTTGAGATTGCGCCCTCCCCTCACTCACCCGCATCGACTTTTTGTAACTTTTCCGATTTAATCGATATCAGGGTCGACTATTATGTTTTCGGGTAGCTTAATATGAAAATACGGTCGAATTTGAGATTGCGCCCCCCCCTCACTCACCCGCATCGACTTTTTGTAATTTTTCCGATTTAATCGATATCAGGGTCGACTATTATGTTTTCGGGGTAGCTTAATATGAAAATACGGTCGAATTTGAGATTGCGCCCTCCCCTCACTCACCCGCATCGACTTTTTGTAACTTTTCCGATTTAATCGATATCAGGGTCGACTATTATGTTTTCGGGGTAGCTTAATATGAAAATACGGTCGAATTTGAGATTGCGCCCCCCCCTCACTCACCCACATCGACTTTTGTAACTTTTCCGATTTAATCGATATCAGGGTCGACTATTATAGTTTAGGGTTGATCACCCTAAATTGATGTTACTCTCCCCCCCCTTTCATGGGGTACATGTAAAAGACCAACAAAGTAGGTAACACTGCAGCGACGGTGGCGCAGTCTGCACAAAAACTAGTTGCAGTAAGAGAAAAAATGGGCGACTGAAACCACACAGAGAAATAGACGAACACTCTATCCTCTTCAAGACCACCTTTCTTGCTGTTCTACCATGGGAAGAGGCATGGAGTAGAACACCGAGACCTACTGGACACATGGAGGTCAGAAGTGTAGCAGCCGACGACCACCGTACCTCAGCATCCAGCCACATCAATTAAACGATTGTAGAACATCTATAAGCCAAACCCCCATCTTTATATACTGTTTAAATATAATTATAGTTAATTTCAATACAGTCCACTAGTTCATTTCAAACACCCAATCATATGTACCTTATCATATTAAAAATGACGGTACATTCCATTTCAATTATGTTTTCGGGGTAGCTTATTATGAAAATACGGTCGAATTTGAGATTGCGCCCATCCCTCCTCACTCACCCCCAATCGACTTTTGTAACATTTCCGATTTAATCGATATCAGGGTCGACTATTATGTTTTCGGGGTAGCTTATTATGAAAATACGGTCGAATTTGAGATTGCGCCTCCCCCCTCACTCACCCCATCGACTTTTTGTAACTTTTCCGATTTAATCGATATCAGGGTCGACTATTATGTTTTCGGGGTAGCTTATTATGAAAATACGGTCGAATTTGAGATTGCGCCCCCCTCCCTCTCCCCCAATCGACTTTTTGTAACTTTTCCGATTTAATCGATATCAGGGTCGACTATTAGGTTTTCGGGGTAGCTTATTATGAAAATACGGTCGAATTTGAGATTGCGCCCCCCCTCACTCACCCGCATCGACTTTTGTAACTTTTCCGATTTAATCGATATCAGGGTCGACTATTATGTTTTCGGGGTTGCTTATTATGAAAATACGGTCGAATTTGAGATTGCGCCTCCCCCTCCCTCCACCCGCATCGACTTTTGTAACTTTTCGATTTAATCGATATCAGGGTCGACTATTATGTTTTCGGGGTAGCTTATTATGAAAATACGGTCGAATTTGAGATTGCGCCCCCCCTCACTCACCCACATCGACTTTTTGTAACTTTTCCGATTTAATCGATATCAGGGTCGACTATTATGTTTTCGGGGTAGCTTATTATGAAAATACGGTCGAATTTGAGATTGCGCCCCCCCCCACTCACCCGCATCGACTTTTTGTAACTTTTCCGATTTAATCGATATCAGGGTCGACTATTATGTTTTCGGGGTAGCTTATTATGAAAATACGGTCGAATTTGAGATTGCGCCCCCCACCTCACCCCCAATCGACTTTTTGTAACTTTTCCGATTTAATCGATATCAGTGTCGACTATTATTGTTTAGGGTTGATCACCCTAAATTGATGTTACTCTCCTCCCCCCCTTTCATGGGGTACATGTAAAAGACCAACAAAGTAGGTAACACTGCAGTGACGGTGGCGCAGTCTGCACAAAAACTAGTTGCAGTAAGAGAAAAAATGGGCGACTGAAACCACACAGAGAAGTAGACGAACACTTTATCCTCTTCAAGACCACCTTTCTTGCTGTTCTACCATGGGAAGAGGCATGGAGTAGAACACCGAGACCTACTGGACACATGGAGATGAGAAGTGTAGCAGCCGACGACCACCGTACCTCAGCATCCAGCTACATCAAGTAAACGAATGTAGAACATTTATAAGCCCCCATCTTTATATACTGTTTAAATATAATTATAGTTAATTTCAATACAGTCCACTAGTTCATTTCAAACACCCAATCATATGTACCTTATCATATTAAGAATGACGGTACATTCCATTTCAATTATGTTTCCGGGGTAGCTTATTATGAAAATACGGTCGAATTTGAGATTGCGCCTACCTCTCCTCCCCACCCCCCCAATCGACTTTTAGTAACCTTTCGATTTAATCGATATCAGGATCGACTATTATGTTTTCGGGGTAGCTTATTATGAAAATACGGTCGAATTTGAGATTGCGCCATCCCTCTCCCCCTCCTCCCCAATCGACTTTTAGCAACCTTTCGGATTTAATCGATATCAGGGTCGACTATTATGTTTTCGGGGTAGCTTATTATGAAAATACGGTCGAATTTGAGATTGCGCCCCACCTCCCCACCCCAATCGACTTTTTGTAACTTTTCCGATTTAATCGATATCAGGGTCGACTATTATGTTTTCGGGGATAGCTTATTATGAAAAATACGGTCGAATTTGAGATTGCGCCCCCCCCACTCACCCGCATCGACTTTTTGTAATATTTCCGATTTAATCGATATCAGGGTCGACTATTATGTTTTCGGGGTAGCTTAATATGAAAATACGGTCGAATTTGAGATTGCGCCCTCCCCCTCACTCACCCCCAATCGACTTTTTGTAACTTTTCGGATTTAATCGATATCAGGGTCGACTATTATGTTTTCGGGGTAGCTTATTATGAAAATACGGTCGAATTTGAGATTGCGCCCCCCTCCCACTCCCAATCGACTTTTTGTAACTTTTCCGATTTAATCGATATCAGGGTCGACTATTATGTTTTCGGGGTAGCTTATTATGAAAATACGGTCGAATTTGAATTTGCGCCCTCCCCTCCCTCAACCC
This sequence comes from Nezara viridula, assembly GCA_928085145.1. Classification (NCBI taxonomy): domain Eukaryota; kingdom Metazoa; phylum Arthropoda; class Insecta; order Hemiptera; family Pentatomidae; genus Nezara; species Nezara viridula. The sequence continues at coordinate 5,136,305 of OV725078.1, forward strand.
GCATCGACTTTTTGTAACTTTTCCGATTTAATCGATATCAGGGTCGACTATTATGTTTTCGGGGTAGCTTATTATGAAAATACGGTCGAATTTGAGATTGCGCCCTCCCCCACTCACCCGCATCGACTTTTTGTAACTTTTCCGATTTAATCGATATCAGGGTCGACTATTATGTTTTCGGGGTAGCTTATTATGAAAATACGGTCGAATTTGAGATTGCGCCCCCCCCTCACTCACCCACATCGACTTTTTGTAACTTTTCCGATTTAATCGATATCAGGGTCGACTATTAGGTTTTCGGGGGAAGCTTAACCACCCCTAACCACCCAATCATATGTAACTTTTCGATTTAAGAATACGGTACATCATATTATGTTTTCGGGTAGCTTATTATGAAAATACGGTCGAATTTGAGATTGCGCCCCCCCCTCACTCACCCGCATCGACTTTTGTAACTTTTCCGATTTAATCGATATCAGGGTCGACTATTATGTTTTCGGGGTAGCTTATTATGAAAATACGGTCGAATTTGAGATTGCGCCCCCCCCTCACTCACCCGCATCGACTTTTTGTAACTTTTCCGATTTAATCGATATCAGGGTCGACTATTATGTTTTCGGGGTAGCTTATTATGAAAATACGGTCGAATTTGAGATTGCGCCCCCCCCTCACTCACCCACATCGACTTTTTGTAACTTTTCCGATTTAATCGATATCAGGGTCGACTATTATGTTTTCGGGTAGCTTATTATGAAAATACGGTCGAATTTGAGATTGCGCCCCTCCCCACTCACCCGCAATCGACTTTTTGTAACTTTTCCGATTTAATCGATATCAGGGTCGACTATTATGTTTTCGGGTAGCTTATTATGAAAATACGGTCGAATTTGAGATTGCGCCCACCCCCACTCACCCACATCGACTTTTTGTAACTTTTCCGATTTAATCGATATCAGGGTCGACTATTATGTTTTCGGGTAGCTTATTATGAAAATACGGTCGAATTTGAGATTGCGCCCCCCCTCACTCACCCACATCGACTTTTTGTAACTTTTCCGATTTAATCGATATCAGGGTCGACTATTAGGTTTTCGGGGTAGCTATATGAAACACGCCATTGAGATTGCCACCCCTCACCACCCAATCACTATGTAACTTATCATATTAATGAATCGGTACATTCGACTATTAGGTTTTCGGGGTAGCTTATTATGAAAATACGGTCGAATTTGAGATTGCGCCCCCCCTCACTCACCCACATCGACTTTTTGTAACTTTTCGGATTTAATCGATATCAGGGTCGACTATTATGTTTTCGGGTAGCTTAATATGAAAATACGGTAGAATTTGAGATTGCGCCCCCTCCCTCACTCACCCGCAATCGACTTTTAGAAACCTTTCGGATTTAATCGATATCAAGGTCGACTATTAGGTTTTCGGGGGAAGCTTAACCACCCCTAACCACCCCTAACCACCCAATCATATGTACCTTATCGATATTAATCGATATCAGGGTCACATTATTATGTTTTCGGGGTAGCTTATTATGAAAATACGGTCGAATTTGAGATTGCGCCCTCCCCTCACTCACCCGCATCGACTTTTTGTAACTTTTCCGATTTAATCGATATCAGGGTCGACTATTAGGTTTTCGGGGGAAGCTTAACCACCCCTAACCACCCAATCATATGTACCTTATCATATTAAGAATGACGGTACATCCATCATTATGTTTTCGGGGTAGCTTAATATGAAAATACTGTCGAATTTGAGATTGCGCCCCCCTCCCTCACTCAAATCGACTTTTTGTAACTTTTCCGATTTAATCGATATCAGGGTCGACTATTATGTTTTCGGGTAGCTTAATATGAAAATACGGTCGAATTTAAGATTGCGCCCCTCCCTCACTCACCCGCATCGACTTTTTGTAACTTTTTCGATTTAATCGATATCAGGGTCGACTATTATGTTTTCGGGTAGCTTAATATGAAAATACGGTCGAATTTGAGATTGCGCCCCCCCTCACTCACCCGCATCGACTTTTTGTAACTTTTCGATTTAATCGATATCAGGGTCGACTATTATGTTTTCGGGTAGCTTATTATGAAAATACGGTCGAATTTGAGATTGCGCCCCTCCCCACTCACCCACATCGACTTTTTGTAACTTTTCCGATTTAATCGATATCAGGGTCGACTATTATGTTTTCGGGTAGCTTATTATGAAAATACGGTCGAATTTGAGATTGCGCCCCCCCCCACTCACCCACATCGACTTTTTGTAACTTTTCCGATTTAATCGATATCAGGGTCGACTATTATGTTTTCGGGTAGCTTAATATGAAAATACGGTCGAATTTGAGATTGCGCCCTCCCCTCACTCACCCGCATCGACTTTTTGTAACTTTTTCGATTTAATCGATATCAGGGTCGACTATTATTGTTTATTGTTGATCACCCTAAATTGATGTTACTCCCCCCCCCTTTCATGGGGTACATGTAAAGACCAACAGAGTAGGTAACACTGCAGCGACGGTGGCGCAGTCTGCACAAAAACTAGTTGCAGTAAGAGAAAAAATGGGCGACTGAAACCACACAGAGAAGTAGACGAACACTCTATCCTCTTCAAGACCACCTTTCTTGCTGTTCTACCATGGGAAGAGGCATGGAGTAGAACACCGAGACCTACTGGACACATGGAGTGAGAAGTGTAGCAGCCGACGACCACCGTACCTCAGCATCCAGCCACATCAAGTAAACGATTGTAGAACATTTATAAGCAACCCCCATCTTTATATACTGTTTAAATATAATTATAGTTAATTTCAATACAGTCCACTAGTTCATTTCAAATACCCAATCATATGTACCTTATCATATTAAGAATGACGGTACATTCCATTTCAATTATGTTTCCGGGGTAGCTTATTATGAAAATACGGTCGAATTTGAGATTGCGCCTAACCTCTCCTCCCACCCCCAATCGACTTTTAGCAACCTTTCGGATTTAATCGATATCAGGGTCGACTATTATGTTTTCGGGGTAGCTTATTATGAAAATACGGTCGAATTTGAGATTGCGCCCATCCCTCCCCCCTCACCCCCAATCGACTTTTAGCAACTTTCGGATTTAATCGATATCAGGGTCGACTATTATGTTTTCGGGGTAGCTTATTATGAAAATACGGTCGAATTTGATATTGCGCCCCACCTCCCCCCCAATCGACTTTTTGTAACTTTTCCGATTTAATCGATATCAGGGTCGACTATTATGTTTTCGGGGTAGCTTATTATGAAAATACGGTCGAATTTGAGATTGCGCCCCATATTTCTCCACCACCCTCAATCGACTTTTAGTAATCTTTCGGATTTAATCGATATCAGGGTCGACTATTATGTTTTCGGGGTAGCTTATTATGAAAATACGGTCGAATTTGAGATTGCGCCCACCCTCCCTCACCCCCACATCGACTTTTAGCAACTTTTCGGATTTAATCGATATCAGGGTCGACTATTATGTTTTCGGGGTAGCTTATTATGAAAATACAGTCGAATTTGAGATTGCGCCCCCCCTCCACTCCCAATCGACTTTTTGTAACTTTTCCGATTTAATCGATATCAGGGTCGACTATTATGTTTTCCGGGTAGCTTATTATGAAAATACGGTCGAATTTGAGATTGCGCCCCCTCCCTCACCACCCCCAATCGACTTTTTGTAACTTTTCGGATTTAATCGATATCAGGGTCGACTATTATGTTTTCGGGGTAGCTTATTATGAAAATACGGTCGAATTTGAGATTGCGCCTCCCTCCTCCCCCACCCGCATCGACTTTTAGTAATCTTTCGGATTTAATCTATATCAGGGTCGACTATTATGTTTTCGGGATAGCTTATTATGAAAATACGGTCGAATTTGAGATTGCGCCCCCTCCCCTCCACCCGCAATCGACTTTTAGAAACCTTTCGGATTTAATCCATATCAGGGTCGACTATTAGGTTTTCGGGGGAAGCTTAACCACCCCTAACCACCCAATCATATGTACCTTATCATATTAAGAATGACGGTACATTCCATTTCAATTATGTTTCCGGGGTAGCTTATTATGAAAATACGGTCGAATTTGAGATTGCGCCTCCTCCCTCCCACCCCCAATCGACTTTTAGTAACCTTTCGGATTTAATCGATATCAGGGTCGACTATTATGTTTTCGGGGTAGCTTATTATGAAAATACGGTCGAATTTGAGATTGCGCCCTCCCTCCTCACCCCACAATCGACTTTTAGTAACCTTTCGGATTTAATCGATATCAGGGTCGACTATTATGTTTTCGGGGTAGCTTATTATGAAAATACGTCGAATTTGAGATTGCGCCCCCACCTCACCACCCCAATCGACTTTTTGTAACTTTTCGGATTTAATCGATATCAGGGTCGACTATTATGTTTTCGGGGTAGCTTATTATGAAAATACGGTCGAATTTGAGATTGCGCCCCACCTCCCCTCCCCAATCGACTTTTTGTAACTTTCCGATTTAATCGATATCAGGGTCGACTATTATGTTTTCGGGGTAGCTTATTATGAAAATACGGTCGAATTTGAGATTGCGCCCCCCCCCACCCCCAATCGACTTTTAGTAACCTTTCGGATTTAATCGATATCAGGGTCGACTATTATGTTTTCGGGGTAGCTTATTATGAAAATACGGTCGAATTTGAGATTGCGCCCATCCCTCTTCCCCCCGCCCTAATCGACTTTTAGCAACCTTTCGGATTTAATCGATATCAGGGTCGACTATTATTGTTTATTGTTGATCACCCTAAATTGATGTTACTCACCCCCCTTTCATGGGGTACATGTAAATACCAACAAAGTAGGTAACACTGCAGCGACGGTGGCGCAGTCTGCACAAAAACTAGTTGCAGTAAGAGAAAAAATGGGCGACTGAAACCACACAGAGAAGTAGACGAACACTCTATCCTCTTCAAGACCACCTTTCTTGCTGTTCTACCATGGGAAGAGGCATGGAGTAGAACACCGAGACCTACTGGACACATGGAGGTGAGAAGTGTAGCAGCCGGCGACCACCGTACCTCAGCATCCAGCCACATCAAGTAAACGATTGTAGAACATTTATAAGCCAAACCCCCATCTTTATATACTGTTTAAATATAATTATAGTTAATTTCAATACAGTCCACTTGTTCATTTCAAATACCCAATCATATGTACCTTATCATATTAAAAATGACGGTACATCCCATTTCATGGTCCCGACCGGGCCGGATACCCAGTTCATAGTCCACCGGACCGAGTTATTCATTATCAGTTATTTATTCTAAGTCCTAATCAATTTTATTATATAAAACATAATATTAACACTGAGCCATCAATTAGCCATTAGCAGACAATTAACTTGTAATTTTCATTCACTTTAAATATCAAAGATTATTCTAATTGTATTTTCAATATTTCATTTTATTTGTCTAAGTAGAATCAGTAATTTAATAATGTATAGTATCATTATTTTCTATCTATATACAAATATCTTGCATAGCATGATATTTAGTTAAATGGCTCTAACACTATTCACTGATTATATTATTACTACTAATCATTCCACATAACCTTCATTTGATATTGAAGTAATTTTTGTTATTTTCTTTCAATTACTACAAATTATACTAATACTGTTCATTTCTAACTATTTTAATTGTTTGTTTATTTATTTCATGAAAGTGTTTTTTGATTTTCAAATAGGCTTTTAATTACTATAAAAGGTTATTGTAAGGTGAGCTTCAACTTTTATGTCTCAAAAGGCTATAAGTATTAAATGATATAATATTTGATTCTCTATTTATTAATTTAAATTGTTTAACTTTACCATTGAGTTAAATGATAAATATTTTCATACTATCAAGGCTGTTCATTAGAATGGATAATAGTCATTCTACATAACCTTTATCTGATACTGAGGTAACTTTTTTCTTTCTTTAAATTTTAGCTGTTCAATTTAAATCTTTCACAGCATTTGCTCATTAAATATTCTTTCTGTGATGGGGTGTAATAAAATCAACTAGAAAACTTACTTATTTCTTTATTGAGTGAATATGTATAATCAAACAGGGCAAATATTTACATTCATTATTTCACAATGTCATCTCAATTCACTTAAATCACAATATATGCTCAAACTATTTCATTTCACTAACAATCTATCACAAGTTATCACTGGTTTCTTCAAAATTATGTTGAACAATTGATTTATTCTAACCTCTTGACTATATGTTTATCTCAACTGGGAACCTTCTCTATGTTATTCTCCCGCCTCGCGGTTCCCCAAAGAGGTAGTAGGCCTCTCTAGTATTCTCAGTCAAGAGCTACCAAACCTGTGACGTCACCGTGTACTATTTCTTGTGACCACAGATTTTCTTTGTTCGTTTCAACATAATTTTTTGTGATAATCTTTTTGTTTATTTTCATTCTTTAGTTGTTTGAGCATGTTTAAATTTTTTCTTCTTGTGATTTGTTATTTTATAATTCTTATTCACATCTTTTGATTGGTTTATTCGAAATTATGTTGAACAATTGATCAACTAGCCTCTTGACTCTTGTGTTTATCTCAACTGGGAACCTTCTCTATGTTATTCTCCCGCCTCACGGTTTCCCAAAGAGGTAGTAGGCCTCTCTAGTATTCTCAGTCAAGAGCTACCAAGCCTGTGACGTCACCGTGTAATATTTCTTGTGACTTCACAGCTTTTCTTTGTTCGTTTCAACATAATTCTTTGTGATAATCATATTGTTTATTTTCATTCTCTAGTTGTTTTAGCAAGTTTCAATTTTTTCTTCTTGTGATTTGTTTTTTTTTCTAATTCTTATTCACCTTTTTGATTGGTTTATTCAAAATTATGTTGAACAATTGTTTTCATTCTAGCCTCTTGACTCTTATGTTTATCTCAACTGGGAACCTTCTCATGTTATTCTCCCGCCTCGCGGTTTCCCAAAGAAGTAGTATGCCTCTCTAGTATTCTCAGTCAAGAGCTACCACACCTGTGATGTCACCGTGTACTATTTCTTGTGACTTCACAGCTTTTCTTTGTTCGTTTCCAACATAATTTTTGTGATAGTCTTTTGTTTACTTTAATTCTTTGTGTGTATGAGCATGTTACGATTTATTCTTCGTGATGCATTTCTTTCTAATTCTTAGTAGACTTTTTCGATGTGGTTGTGCTATTGGTGAGTCATCAATTTGTGGTTTTCTCTCTTCTTTTGTGTCGACCGGCTTTTCCTTTGTGGTCTCACCTTCTGTCCGGTAGGCTGCTTATTCTTTCATATTGTCATATTGATTGAGTTTGCTGATCTTTTCACTTTTTTTTTCTTGATTATCATCATGTCTAAACAACATGGAAATAAGAATTCTCCTGGAGACGATGAATCTTCAGCACCTACCTCATGTAGTAGGAAGGAACACGCCTTGAAGGCTATCACCCTTGAGCGCATGCTCACTGAATTTGGACTTGGAATCCAAGGGATTTCTAAAGTCAACGAAGCAAATCTTGTTGGTCGACCCTTTTTTGTATTTAAGGCCAAATTAGTTGTCGCCGAATCCTATTGGTCAAGATTCCAGGTCACATGGTATAAGAGAGCTGAGTTGCAAGTGCTGATAGGTGAATCAGACGATTTCCCATCGAACGCGTGGATGGATCGCTACTCTGCTTTGGAGAATGAGATAATTGAAGCTAGCGCCACTCTTCTCTGGGTCCAACACACAAAGGCAGCACAACAAATACAAGCACAACAGTCTCTCATCCCGGTTCAGCATTTCAATCCATCTGTGACCTCTTCATCTTCTACGCTACCCTACATCTAAGGCAGTCAACTCATACTGCCAATTCAGTGCATTTGCAAGTGCCTCAGAGGCCAAAAATTCAGGACGCAATTTTGTTGCTGAGCGCCCAGCTGCGCCAGAAAGGCATATAACCAGCGACACTTTGTTGGTAAACCATTGTGTCCGAGATTACTCAAATGAAAATCTCCAAGAGGTCAACAGCGCTCCATGAGCCACTTTATACAGGTTCTAAATGCCCATCCCCTTCAGATCCTGATGAACCCAGCGAAATTTCGCTGCCCCAGCTGAGCGTCGACTACATCGTACCTCAACGAGGTCACTAGTCGATCTGTCTTCACAAGCCGGGCTCCATGAGTCCCATTCCAAAAAATATGAGCGCCCAGCTGCGTCAGATTCTAATAAACCCGAGAATATTTCGTTGAAAATTACATTTACTTCAGTAGCATCAGATGCTTATATGTTTAGTGACATTTCACTTGAGCCATCTTCTTTCATTGAAGATAAACAACGTCGTCACACTTCCTCAATTGAAAACACATGATCGCCCAGCCGCGTCAAATCCTAAAACAGTGAACTACATTACTACAAGATACTCACATAGACGGAATAAGGCAGAATGGCAATCCATCTTTGAGAAATACTCAACTGAATACAGTTTACCTCCAGCTAGATACATTACTCTGCAGCAAGCTCTACAGCTTCTTAGGGAGATTATATATTTACTTCGGGTATGAGATACTGATGTTATCTTGTTTCCTTCATGTATCTGCCCAGAACTCTTGTGTTATAACCAAGATGGCGGATACATGACCCTCGGATTGCGGCAGTTCTACAATATCAGCTCTACATTCCTTCAGTAGAACCTGCCTTAGAAAATAGCTAATTCATTAATTGTTAGAAACTTCTAATCTAGTTAGAATCAATTGTTTCCAAAGGAATCAAATTGTTGGAAAACTTCATTTATGCCTATGACGCTTTCAGAGCGTTCATTATAGTTTACAATCAGAGCACTTTACTCTTAAATTTCACGCAATGTGAAATATTTAGTTTTGGAACCAACAATTTAGTCTCAGGTCTCTTCTACCTCATTTACAATTTCATTTTGTGTGCTACTTTTTCCTTACAAATTTTAAATTTCTCAATTCCTAACACTTGGGAAGTTCAGATTAACTCTATTCCACATACGCCTTTTTTTGTTCCCATGGTCTTTGCTGGGTGGGCGGTATGTGCAAACTTTTGTTTAGCTATTTTAATTAGTAACTCATGTGCTACAGTTTCTTTGTTTGTCGTATTATATATGACTCCAAACAGCACACCTTAATATACCATGATACAAGTAATCAAATACCCACCTCAACTCCTTAATAAGTTATGGACTAATATGTATGTAGTATAGCTTCTTCCAAACTTCAGGAAAACCTAAGATTTGGACAATTAACAGTACTGAATCATCTAAATTCATTTGCTGAGGCGTTTTAATCTGCAAACCGTTTGCTAAAAACAAAGGGTAAATTCAGTGATAGGAAGTACTACATACTATTTCCAATAACTTTCTCTATGTAAAGTGTCATTAATATCTCAGGAACATTCTTAAACGGAGTTTTGAACAAATTTTAATTATTTACCTCCGAGATGGAAGATCACTCAGAGGATTGAGGACTCCCGTAACCTTTTCTAGTTTGTTTTTCGCTTATTCAAGGAGTCGTATTTTTTTTTTTTTTCTATCTTTACTTTATTCATTCTTTATTCAATGGCTTGTATCTCAAGTAATCGATTTATTTTAGCAAATATGCATTAATTTTCTTCAATTAACATTTGTTTCTGTTTTCTCTTAATTGAAGCTCGCCAAGGCACCTTACAATTGTATTTTTATTCATTTTTAAATTATTAAGTATAATTTAGGTGGGCGGTTTGTATAGGGTTGATCACCCTAAATTGATGTTACTCCCCCCCCCTTTCATGGGGTACATGTAAAAGACCAACAAAGTAGGTAATACTGCAGCGACGGTGGCGCAGTCTGCACAAAAACTAGTTGCAGTAAGAGAAAAAATGGGCGACTGAAACCACACAGAGAAGTAGACGAACACTCTATCCTCTTCAAGACCACCTTTCTTGCTGTTCTACCATGGGAAGAGGCATGAAGTAGAACACCGAGACCTACTGGAAACATGGAGGTGAGAAGTGTAGCAGCCGGCGACCACCGTACCTCAGCATCCAGCCACATCAAGTAAACGATTGTAGAACATTTATAAGCCAAACCCATATCTTTATAATAATAATAATAATAAGGCTTAGCGAACCCGAAGGTTCGATGCCGACACCACCAATCGCTTGTTACACACATCCCTCCACCGTTCGCCGTCCAAACCCAGTCCCTTCAGATCGGCTTTAATGCAATCTTCCCACCTTCGCTTCGGTCTACCCCTCGGACGCTTACCATTCGGCACAGCAAATATTAACCTTTTAGGAATTCTCTCGTTACTAAGCCCAACAACTTTACAAGCCCATTTGATTCGCCGCGATGAAATTACCTCAATTATATTACCCGGATACAGCTCACGCAATTCGGCGTTGTGTAACCGTTGAACTCTCCGGTTAACTCATCCTTCTTCGGTCCGAATATTCTACGCAATACTTTATTTTCAAAAACCTTAAGACGCTGATCATCCCTTAATGTAAGCGGCCAAGTTTCGCATCCATAAAGGACTGTAGGCAAGATAATTGTTTTATAGATTCTAATTTTTAAGTTTCGGGACAAGAGGCGCGAACTAAGTAGTTTTGTCACAGAAAAATATCAAGCATTTCCCGACTTCAGTCTAACCTTAATCTCTTCTTCAATTTCGTTTTTTCTAGTTATCGTAGAACCTAGATACCTAAATTTATCTACCTGTTCAAACATATTACCATCTATATCGATATCACCAGTAGTTTTTTTATTTTATTAATTTATTTTTTATTGAATAATAATACAATCAGCCACTGTTGGAGGGCTATAAGTATTAAGGCTAGAAGTTCTCATTCATACAGTATATACAAGTAATACAGAAGTAACTATAAATATAAGAAGTAAATAAATAATACTTATAAAAAAAAAGTAAATCAATAGGAAAAAAAATAAATAAATAAAATAAAAAAAATAAATAAACAAACAAAATAAAATAACAACTTCTAAACACATTCATACCTATATACAATATATACATTCGCCCAGGAATCTCCGAGCCAGGCTTTTCTCCCCACATGTGGAAAGCAAAGCAGGACTCCAGAGATCCCAGTGCCACTTTTCCAGCCGCATCACTAGTATTAAAAGCCAGTGGAGGCTGAAGGAGGGCACTAGAGCCACAGATGCTCAGGACTTGAGTGGAGAAGCTGGCCATTGCCAGGACTCCAGAAGCATATTTACAATAGATCTCGCGGCCACTGCCGTTTTAACCTTCGAGGGGGATTGTAGGGATGGTGGGAGCTGGATAGGGATTGAGCTAGAGGATTTGGATGATGGATAAGGTTCTGGTGAAAGTTTGAGAATCTGGATGGGATGATGTCGAGGACAAATGGGATGTTAAGGTCATGGTGTAGGGTCTTATTTGTGACATAATATGGGGCATTGGCTATTGTTCTAAGTACTTTGGACTGGAAGGATTGGATGCGTTTGATATTCGAATGTTTAGCAGTTCCCCACAGTTCAAGTCCGTAGGTCCAGATAGGTTTCAGTATTGTCTTGTAGATTAAAAGTTTATTTTCAATCGAAAGATGAGATGTCCTGCTTAGTAGTCTATATAGCTGGCCATATCGTTGGTTAAGTTCTTGTCTTTTAAGTCTCGTATGTGGGTTCCAAGTTAGTCTTTTGTCTAAAAGGAAGCCAAGGTAACGGACTGTATCTGAGTAGGGAAGTGGTATTGAATTGAAAAGGATTGTGGGACAGGATCTGCGTCGCAGGGTGAAAGTAATATGTTTGCATTTTGCTTCATTGATTTTGATGCGCCAGTTGTTGCACCACTGCTCAATCAAGGAGAGGTGAGATTGTAGGTTTTGAGATGCTATTTGAGGATCTGAGTGAGAGGATAGAATGGCAGTATCATCAGCAAATGTAGCTAGGAAGGTATCGGGATTTGAAGGGATATCGGCAGTGAAAAGGATGTAGAGAACTGGACCCAAAACACTGCCTTGTGGAACACCAGCCTCAACTGGATAGTAAGTGGAGAATTCGGTGCAGCAACGGACTTGGAAGGAACGATTTGAGAGATAGGATTTGAGGACTAGGTATAAGGATTGGGGTAAATGGGTTTTGAGCTTGAAAAGCAAGCCATCATGCCACACCCGGTCGAATGCTTGCGCTACGTCCAGAAAGGCACCAGTGCAATATTGCTTGCTTTCAAGTGCAGAGGATATATGGTCCACAACACGAAGGCCCTTGTTGGACAGTGGAATGTCTTGAGCGGAATCCAAATTGATGAGAAGGGATGTTGTGGGATTCGAGTATGGGTAGGATGCGTTTGAGGAGGATTTTCTCAAAGATTTTTGAGAGGATAGGGAGTAAGCTTATCGGTCTGTAGGATGATGTGTTATTAACGGGTTTGCTTGGTTTTGGAAACAGCACGATTATGGAATGTTTCCACACCAAAGGAAAGTTGGTTGTGCGAAGGATGCAGTTGTATAGATAGGTAAGGAATATAATTGCTTTTTTAGGAAGTTGTCTGAGGATTTGTGAAGTGAGGAGATCATATCCAGGATCACCAGTAGTATCGCCATTTTTGCAGCTAACCATATATTTTGTTTTATCCACGTTTATTTCGAGTCCTAGTTCTTTACCGGCTTTCATTAACGTTGTCGTATTTAGTTTTATAGTTTCAACATCTTCGCTTAACAGTACCAGATCATCAGCATAGCCCAGCACGGATGTTGTCCCACCCAGATCCAACCCTTTCTCGGTTCGCATTACCTCCCTAATGGCATGTTCTAATGCCAAATTGAACAGGACAGGCGAAAAAGAATCCCCCTGTTTTAAGCCCGAACAAACCTCAAATTTTTCGGACAAATTATTACCGATTCTAACTTTATTGAGTGTCTCCGTCAAGCACATCCTGACTAGATTTACTAGTTTTTTTGGAATCCCCTGCTCGATTAGAATATTATACAGTTTCTGGCGGTCAATAGAATCGTAAGCCTTTTTAAAATCTATATACAGCTGGTGAACAATACCTTTATACTCCAATTTTTTCTCTAATATTTGCCGTAAAGAAAATATTTGATAAATAGTCGAACGATTCCGTCTAAATCCGCATTGATAGTCTCCGATAATTTCCTCGGCGTATTCCGTGATTCGACTGGTTAAGATTAAAGTGAATATTTTATAACATACCGGAAGGAGTGAAATTCCTCGATAGTTATTACAATCCGTCCTCGGACCCTTTTTGTGAATCGGAATAAGAATAGATTCTTTCCATTCTTCAGGTAATTTCTCGTTCACCCAGATCTTTTTAACCAACCGATGTATTTTAGAAACTCCAGCTTCCCCGCATGCCTTAATTAGTTCAGTAGGAATATTATCGATTCCCGCTGCTTTATATGATTTTAATTTTCCGATAGCTACTTCAACTTCCTCTTTACTTGGTCCTTCTATTAACGGTATATCTTTATATACTGTTTAAATATAATTATAGTTAATTTCAATACAGTCCACTAGTTCATTTTAAATACCCAATCATATGTACCTTATCATATTAAAAATGACGGTACATTCCATTTACATTATGTTTCCGGGGTAGCTTATTATGAAAATACGGTCGAATTTGAGATTGCGACCATCCTTCTTCCTCCCCCCCCCATCGACTTTTAGCATCCTTTCGGATTTAATCGATATCAGGGTCGACTATTATGTTTCCGGGGTAGCTTATTATGAAAATACGGTCGAATTTGAGATTGCGCCCATCCCTCTTCCTCCCCCCCCCCAATCGACTTTTAGCAACCTTTGGGATTTAATCGATATCAGGGTCGACTATTATGTTTCCGGGGTAGCTTATTATGAAAATACGGTCGAATTTGAGATTGCGCCCATCCCTCTTCCTCCCCCCCCCCAATCGACTTTTAGCAACCTTTCAGATTTAATCGATATCAGGGTCGACTATTATAGTTTAGGGTTGATCACCCTAAATTGATGTTACTCTCCCTCCCCCCCCTTTCATGGGGTATATGTAAAAGACCAACAAAGTAGGTAACACTTCAGCGACGGTGGCGCAGTCTGCACAAAAACTAGTTGCACTAAGAGAAAAAATGGGCGACTGAAACCACACAGAGAAGTAGACGAACACTCTATCCTCTTCAAGACCACCTTTCTTGCTGTTCTACCATGGGAAGAGGCATGGAGTAGAACACCGAGACCTACTGGAAACATGGAGGTGAGAAGTGTAGCAGCCGGCGACCACCGTACCTCAGCATCCAGCCACATCAAGTAAACGATTGTAGAACATTTATAAGCCAAACCCATATCTTTATAATAATAATAATAATAAGGCTTAGCGAACCCGAAGGTTCGATGCCGACACCACCAATCGCTTGTTACACACCTCCCTCCACCGTTCGCCGTCCAAACCCAGTCCCTTCAGATCGGCTTTAATGCAATCTTCCTACCTTCGCTTCGGTCTACCCCTCGGACGCTTACCATTCGGCATAGCAAATATTAACCTTTTAGGAATTCTCTCGTTACTAAGCCCAACAACTTTACAAGCCCATTTGATTCGCCCCGATGAAATTACCTCAATTATATTACCCGGATACAGCTCACGCAATTCGGCGTTGTGTAACCGTCTGAACTCTCCGGTTAACTCATCCTTCTTGGGTCCGAATATTCTACGCAATACTTTATTTTCAAAAACCTTAAGACGCTGCTCATCCCTTAATGTAAGCGGCCAAGTTTCCCATCCATAAAGGACTGTAGGCAAGATAATTGTTTTATAGATTCTAATTTTTAAGTTTCGGGACAAGAGGCGCGAACTAAGTAGTTTTGTCACAGAAAAATAACAAGCATTTCCCGACTTCAGTCAATCTTAATCTCTTCTTCAATTTCGTTTTTTCTAGTTATTGTAGAACCTAGATACCTAAATTTATCTACCTGTTCAAACATATTACCATCTATATCGATATCACCAGTAGTTTTTTTATTTTTTTTATTTATTTTTTATTGAATAATAATATAATCAGCCACTGTTGGAGGGCTATAAGTATTAAGGCTAGAAGTTCTCATTCATACAGTATATACAAGTAATACAGAAGTAACTATAAATATAAGAAGTAAATAAATAATGCTTATAAAAAAAAAGTAAATCAATAGGAAAAAAAAAATAAATAAAATAAACAAACAAAATAAAATAACAACTTCTAAACACATTCATACCTATATACAATATATACATTCGCCCAGGAATCTCTGAGCCAGGCTTTTCTCCCTACATGTGGAAAGCAAAGCAGGACTCCAGAGATCCCAGTGCCACTTTTCCAGCCGCATCACTAGTATTAAAAGCCAGTGGAGGCTGAAGGAGGGCACTAGAGCCACAGATGCTCAGGACTTCCACCGTGGAGCCACCGTACCTCAGCATCCAGCCACATCAAGTAAACGATTGTAGAACATTTATAAGCCAAACCCATATCTTTATATACTGTTTAAATATAATTATAGTTAATTTCAATACAGTCCACTAGTTCATTTCAAATACCCAATCATATGTACCTTATCATATTAAAAATGACCGTACATTCCATTTCAATTATGTTTCCGGGGTAGCTTATTATGAAAATACGGTTGAATTTGAGATTGCGCCCATCCCTCTTCCTACCCTCTTCCCCAATCGACTTTTAGCAACCTTTCGGTTTTAATCGATATCAGGGTCGACTATTATGTTTCCGGGGTAGCTTATTATGAAAATACGGTCGAATTTGAGATTGCGCCCATCCCTCTTCCTCCCCCCACAATCGACTTTTAGCAACCTTTCGGATTTAATCGATATCAGGGTCGACTATTATGTTTCCGGGGTAGCTTATTATGAAAATAGGGTCGAATTTGAGATTGCGCCCCCCCACCCCCAATCGACTTTTAGCAACCTTTCGGATTTAATCGATATCAAGGTCGACTATTATGTTTCCGGGGTAGCTTATTATGAAAATACGGTCGAATTTGAGATTGCGCCCATCCCTCTTCCTCCCCCCCCCAATCGACTTTTAGCAACCTTTCGGATTTAATCGATATCAGGGTCGACTATTATGTTTCCGGGGTAGCTTATTATGAAAATAGGGTCGAATTTGAGATTGCGCCCCACGCCCCCCCCCAATCAACTTTTTGTAACTTTTAGGATTTAATCCATATCAGGGTCGACTATTATGTTTTCGGGGAAGCTTATTATAAAAATAGGGTCGAATTTGAGATTGCGCCCCACCACCCCCCCCCTACCCAATCGACTTTTAGTAACCTTTCGGATTTAATCGATATCAGGGTCGACAATTGTGTTTTCGGGGTAGCTTATTATGAAAATACGGTCGAATTTTAGATTGCGCCCATCCCTCTTCCCCTCCCCATCCAATCGACTTTTAGCAACCTTACGGATTTAATCGATATCAGGGTCGACAATTATGTTTCCGGGGTAGCTTATTATGAAAATACCGTCGAATTTGAGATTACGCCCCACCTCCCCCCCCCCAATCGACTTTTTGTAACTTTTCGGATTTAATCGATATCAGTGTCGACTATTATGTTTTCGGGGTAGCTTATTAAGAAAATCCGGTCAAATTTAAGATTATCCCCCCCTCATTCCCTCATTGACTTTTAGTAACTTTTCCGATTTAATCGATATCAGGGTCCACTATTATGTTTCCGCGGTAGTTTATTATGAAAATATGGTCGAATTTGAGATTTCTTCCCCCCCCCCTATCCGCCAGCATCGACTTTTTGTAACTTTTCAGATATAATCGATATCAGGGTCGACTATTATGTTTTCGGGGTGGCTTATTAAGAAAATACGGTCGAATTAAAGATTGCACGCCCCCTCTCCTCCATTGCCTTTTAGTAACTTTTCCGATTTAATCGATATCAGGGTGGCCTTTTATGTTTTTGGGGTATCTTTTTCAAATTCGACCGTAGGGGGTAACGCAATCTCAAACTTGACATTATTTTTATAATTAGCGCCCCCGAAAATATAATGGTCGACCCTGATATCGATTATTTCAGAAAAGTTACAAAAAGTTTATGTGGGAGGGGGAGGCGCAATCTCTAATTCGACATTATTTTTATAATAAGCTACCCCGAAATCATAAAAGTCGACCCTGATATGGATTAAATCCGAAAGGTTGCTAACAGTCGTTGGGGGGGAGAGAGGGAGGGGCACAATCTCAAATTTGACATTATTTTTATAATAATCGCCCCCAAAAACATAACAGTCGACCTGGATATTGATTATATCTGAAAAGTCGATCAGAATGATCATTTCACTACATTATTCCCGAAATAATCATTTCGGAAATAATGGTTAGGTTATTCCATGAAATAAATTATTTCGGAAATAACTATCGAGGTTTATTTAGGGATTTATTCCTGGAATAATTTTTTAAATAAAATTCTGCCCAGGTCTAGTACCTGGTTGGGACTGAGGTTCTGGTTCTGAAGTGTTCACTTTGGTTATTGGAGATGTTACTCATAGGCAGCGACGTGTTATTCGTTTGGTTGGTGTACCACCAGGTATACTAGAGCCGTCTGACCGAGTCCTCTTGGGTACCTTACCGGACATCATTTGGTGACGATACGGCATATCAAAAGAGAAGAAAGAGAACAGAAAAAGAAAAAAAAAAAAAAAAAAAAAAATATATATATATATATATATATATATATATATATATATATCAAACAGCAAATAACAACTGCTCTGATGTACACGTAAAATGTATTCAATGAAAAATCATAGATATTTGTCTGAAAACATAAGCAAATACTGAGAGACCAGTTGATAGCACAACCAGCAATCTGTTGCAAATTTTAAAGACGAAAAACGGTCAGAATGTGAAGTTAATAAATTATGTTTATTGAATTTGCAGACATTTCATAAAACAGAAGAAAATAATTTTGTGACGGCACTTTCTGACTATTTTTTATCTTTTCGTTTTAATTTTCTATAATATATAACCAGTAACAGTGAATTATATTAACATTTGTTGTTAATCTGGCCATTATAGTTATTAAATAAGTTTACCTTGGCGCCACAGATATTGAGAATATTAAACAAATATTAATTCCAAAGGGTCTCAAGTGAACTGTGGCAGCTATTGTTTGTTAATTATTCATGTAGACTGCTCAATGAAAATCTTCAAATAAACTAGACAGCAAAAATATCCGGCGCACCTCGTGTTTGTGTAGAAATCCAGATCCAATGTTTGTTTTAAATGAATTGTTGTTTCGAGATGGTTAGTATAGTCTTTCATAACAATAACACAGTATGATTACCTCAAGGTCCATTCGAATATGCGTAATTTTGACCCTGTTTATCTCTTAGTGTTGCATTTGCTGTTCTTCCCTCAATTCATCACTTGTCGTTTATTCAGTTGTCGTTCGCGCTAAGATCACATTTGTGTTTTGTTTTTTTTCAACTCATTTGTTCGATTGTTTTGTGATTGTTCGGTTCTGAGGAATGGTTCTAACCACCGAAACAGTCGCCCAGATAGTCGGGTTGGTAGAAGATGGGAGAAGTCAACGTTATGTGGCTAGAACGTTAGGGCTACCAGAAACTACTGTTCGTCGGGCAGTCCAAAGGTACAGGGAGCCTGGTAGCTTCAAGAGGAGACCAGGATCAGGCCGACCGAGAGTGACAGTGCCCGCAGACGACCGATTTATTACGATGCAGGCTCTGCAAAACCACGTTCAGACGGCTGTAGAAACCACTCAGCGCCTTCGAATTGCCCGAATTGGGAATATTAGTGTTGATACAGTGCCTAGGCGGCTTGCTGAAGTTAACCTTCGATCGAGGGTCCCAGCTACTGCGATTCAACTCACCACAGCCCATCGTACAGCTCGTCTTACATTTGCTCGGGAACACGCAGCTTGGTCAGAAGACGATGGGGGCATGTAATGTTTTCAGATGAGTCCAGGTTCTCATTATCAGGTTATTTTCTTCAGATCGCCGTGTTAGAGTTTGGAGAAGGCCGGGACAGCGTTTTTTCACAATGCAATATTTCTGAAGGGGTGCCTTACGGTGGTGGGTCTGTAATTGTTTGGGGCGGAATCACTTCAGGAGCAATAACCGATCTTCATATTTTTCCAAGAGGGAACTGCACTCAGGTACATTCCTGACATTCTGGAAGATTATGTAGTCCCATTCGCCCCATTCATCGGTGAAAATTTCATTTTTATGCACGATAACGACGCGCGGCCCCATGTTGCTACTGACTACCTCGAAGAGGTTGGTACACGCACCCTACAGTGGCCAGCCCGCAGCCCCGATCTCAATCCTATTGAACATCTATGGGACTAGCTAGGGAGGTGCATCTGAAGGCGTCCAAACCCTCCTTTGGACCTCCAAGGCCTCAGGACCGCAGTGGTAGCAGAATCGGACCAAATCGGGCAGGAAAAGGTTTCCAATTTATTCAGTAGCATGCCAAGAAGAATGCAGGCGGTAATAGAAGCAAGGGGAGGCAACATACGATACTAAAAAAGTTTATCGTTAACTTTGCACCAATTTTTTAAGAAGAAGAATCAAATTAATTTTTCACAATATTCACGATGTGTAAGTAGTTTTTTTTGTATGGTTATTTTCTCTTTTTTTTAATCTGCGCCCTACTATTCACTCATGGGATATGAGCTCAACTTGGCACGCCAAAAAAAAAACATCAACTAATTCGAGCTAAATAGGAAAAACAACAAAATATAGGGTGCGCCGATTTTTTTGCTGTCTAGTTTATTAGAAAAAATTCGGAACAATTCCAGTGGAGCAAATGTACAGAATTGCCCTGGAACTTTCAAAAACACCTAAAATTTGAAATGGTTCTCGGTGAACAAATTAAATATTATTTTAATTATTATTAAATCGGTGCGTATTTCTATCCTCCAAAAAATGAAAAAGCAATTAAGGCAAAATAAAAAATGATTCTATGATAATTCAGTAAAAACTGAAATTATTATTGGTTAGCCAAATCCACTTTTTGTACACGTTTCTCATTGCTTTAATTAGACCCAACAGGTTACAATTTATTTTAGCGCTCTAAAAATTTTGCCCTTGATAGCTTTGGATGGCTATTAGTCGTTTTAGTCCAGAGAAGAACGTAAAAATTAGTATTATGTCCACTTTTTCACCATTTGGGACAACTGTGAGTAGCACCGTCCCAAATAAATTGCTCCTTTTATTCGCTTAATCACTTCCAGATGGCTCATTTAATTGAATTCGCGTTATTATTAGACATCATCGGCAGAGATTCGTAGTTGAAACAGTTAACATTTTGTTTTAATTCAATACCATCAATAAAAATTTCTAGGTAATCAACAATATCAAACATCAATCTTAATATCCAAATTACATTACACCTTGTCCCATAAGAATTCACCAAATTTTTCCACAAACTCTTACGTTATCTGAATCCTCTATGACAATTCCTTTCTAACCCTAACCATCCCTATAAACTTCTGGTAGATTGAAAGACCAGTGCCTTTATTAAATACATACATTGGAGTTTCAGCAATGAGCAGATTCAGTCTAACTCTAGCAACCGCCAAGTAAAGGCACTATAACCTCTGATTTAATTGTTTTAGTTTATATCAGTTTCTAGACAGTGTTGGGCATTTACTCGAGTAAATGTCGAGCAGTGACGTCACGAGTGATCACTCTTGGAAGCTTAGCCATGAGTAATTTTGAAAATTACTCATGACATATTTTTCCTCCATGAGTAAATCACTCGTGAAAAATGTTATCTCCATGAGTAAATTACTCATGAAAAATTTTAGCGCCATGAGTAATTTAGAAAAAAAAAATGTTTTTATTTTATTTAACCTAATTCTTTTTTCACCTTTCCGATTTATTCGATATCAGGCTCTTATGTTTTGGGGGGCGCTTTTTGTGGAAATGATATCGAATTTGGGATTGGGCCCCCCGGGTCTCGACTTTTCTTTAACATTTCGGATTAAATCGGTATCGGGGACGACTCTTATGTTTTGGGGGGCCCTTTTTCTGGAAATGAAATCGAATTTGGGATTGGGCCCCCGGGAATCGACTTTTTTTTAACTTTTCGGAATAAATCGATATCAGGGTCGACTCTTATGTTTTGGGGGGCGCTTTTGATGAAAAAAATATCCAATTTCAGATTGAACCCCCGGGCCTCGACTTTTTTTAACTCATTGGAATAAATCGATATCAGCGTCGATTCGTATGTTTTGGGGTGGCGCTTTCTATGAAAATGGTATCAAATTAGAGATTGGGCCCCCCGGGCCTCGACTTCTATTAACTTTTCAGATTAAATCGATATCAGGGTCGAATCTTATGTTTTGGGGGGTGCTTTTTATGAAAATTGTGTCGGATTTGAGATTGAGCCTTTTGGGGCTTCCCCCAAAACATAAGAGTCGAACCTGATATCGATTAAATCTGAAAAATTTAAAAAAGGTTGAGGTCCGAGGGTCCCAATCTTAAATTGGATATCATTTTCATAAAAAGCGCCCCCCTAAACCTAAAAGTCGACCCTGATATCTATTTAATCTCAAAAGTTAAAAAAAAGTCGAGGCCCGGGGGGTCAAATCTCAAATTAAATAACATTTCCATAAAAAGCGCCCCACAAAATATTTAAGTCGACCCTTATACCTATCTAATCCGAAAAAGTAAAAAAAGGCGAAGCCCGGGGGGCCCATTCTCAAATTGGATATCAGTTTCATAAAAAGCGCCCCCCAATATATAAGAGTCGACCCTGATATTGATCTAATCCGATAAGTTAAAAGAAGTCGAGCCCCGGGGGACCCTATTTCAAATTGATTATAATTTTCATAAAAAGCGCCCCCCAAAACCTAAAAGTCGACCCTGATATCTATTTAAACCGAAAAGTTAGAAAAAGGGGAGGCCCGGGGGGGCCCCATCTCAAATAGGATATCATTTTCATAAAAAGAACCCCCCCCCAAAAACATATAAATCGACCCTGATATCTATTTAATCCGAAAAGATAAAAAAAGTAGAGGCCCGGGGTTCTCAATCTTAAATTGGATAAAATTCACATAATAAGCGCCCCCCCAAAACATAAGAGTCGACCCTTTTTTTTTTTTTTTGTTTATTTATTAATGATATTTACAACTGTATTACAAGTAAAAATACATTCAGTAAATGTGTACAATAGAATATAATAACATGAAATCGTTTGGTGGGAAAATATCCACTGGTAGCACTCTAAAAATGTATTTACAAAAGGAGATCTCGAGGCCATCTTCTTTTCAGACGCCTCGGAGGGTTGTCAGGTATCGAAAAGGAAGCAAGGTTAGAAACGAGAGGGTTAGGATGGTTCTGAAGTTTATTATGGAAGGAAAGGTATCTAGATTGGGCCAGGTCAGAAACATAAGGAACATTAAGGTCGTTATGGATGATTTTGTTTGTGACAAAGTAAGGAGCTGTGAGGATTTTACGAAGGATTTTGGATTGTAAGGATTGGATGCGAGAGGAATTCGATGGCTTAGTGGAGCCCCAGAGCTAATTTCCGTAAGTCCAAATAGGTCTTATTGTAGTCATGTATATGAGTCTTTTGTAATTGACTGGGAGCTTAGAGCGTTTGTCTAGTAAGTGCTGGAGTAGTCGGAACCGTCGAGCTGTCAAGAGTCGACCCTGATATCGATTTAATCCAAAAAGTTAAGAAAAGTCGAGGCCCGGGGTGCCCAATCTAAAATTAGATAACATTTCCATAAAAACCATAGCCAAAACATAAGAGTCGACCCTGATATCGATTTAATCCCAAAAGTTAAAAAAAGTCGAGGCCGGGGGGCATAATATCAAATTGTATAACATTTACATAAAAAGCACCCCACAAAATATTTAAGTCGACCCTAATACCTATTTAATCCGAAAACTTAAAAAAAGGTGAGGCCCGGGGGGCCCATTCTCAAATTGGATATCAGTTTCATAAAAAGCGCCCCCCAATATATAAGAGTCGACCCTGATATTGATCTAATCCGATAAGTTAAAAGAAGTCGAGCCCCGGGGGACCCTATCTCAAATTGATTATCATTTTCATTAAAAGCGCCCCCCAAAACCTAAAAGTCGACCCTGATATCTATTTAAACCGAAAAGTTAGAAAAAGGGGAGCCCCGGGGGGGAACAATCTCAAATAGGATATCATTTTCATAAAAAGAACCCCCCCAAAACATAAGAGTCGACCCTGATATCGATTTAATCCGAAAGATTAAAAAAAGTCGAGGCCCGGGGTGCCCAATCTCAAATTGGATAAAATTTACATAATAAGCGCCCCCCCAAAACATAAGAGTCGACCCTGATATCGATCTAATCCGAAAGGTTAAGAAAAGTCTAGGCCCAGGGTGCCCAATCTAAAATTAGATAACATTTCCATAAAAACCGACCCCAAAACATAAGAGTCGAACCTGATATCGATTTAATCCCAAAAGTTAAAAAAATCGAGGCTGGGGGGCATAATATCAAATTGGATAACATTTACATAAAAAGCGCCCCACAAAATATTTAAGTCGACCCTTATACCTATCTAATCCGAAAAAGTAAAAAAAGGCGAGGCCCGGGGGGCCCATTCTCAAATTGGATATCAGTTTCATAAAAAGCGCCCCCCAATATATAAGAGTCGACCCTGATATTGATGTAATCCGATAAGTTAAAAGAAGTCGAGCCCAGAGGGACCCTATCTCAAATTGATTATCATTTTCATTAAAAGCGCCCCCCAAAACCTAAAAGTCGACCCTGATATCTATTTAAACCGAAAAGTTAGAAAAAGGGGAGGCCCGGGGGGGAACAATCTCAAATAGGATATCATTTTCATAAAAAGAACCCCCCCAAAACATAAGAGTCGACCCTGATATCGATTTAATCCGAAAGATTAAAAAAAGTCGAGGCCCGGGGTGCCCAATCTCAAATTGGATAAAATTTACATAATAAGCGCCCCACCAAAACATAAGAGTCGACCCTGATATCGATCTAATCCGAAAGGTTAAGAAAAGTCTAGGCCCAGGGTGCCCAATCTAAAATTAGATAACATTTCCATAAAAACCAACCCCAAAACATAAGAGTCGACCCTGATATCGATTTAATCCCAAAAGTTAAAAAAAGTCGAGGCTGGGGGGCATAATATCAAATTGGATAACATTTATATAAAAAGCGCCAAACAAAATATTTAAGTCGACCCTTATACCTATCTAATCCGAAAAAGTAAAAAAAGGCGAAGCCCGGGGGGCCCGTTCTCAAATTGGATATCAGTTTCATAAAAAGCGCCCCCCAATATATAAGAGTCAACCCTGATATTGATCTAATCCGATAAGTTAAAAAAAGTCGAGGCTGGGGTGCCCAATCTAAAATTAGATAACATTTCCATAAAAACCGAACCCAAAACATAAGAGTCGACCCTGATATCGATTTAATCCCAAATGTTAAAAAAAGTCGAGGCCGGGGGGCATAATATCAAATTGGATAACATTTACATAAAAAGCGCCCCCCAAAATATAAGAGTCGACCCTGATATTGATTTAATCCGATAAGTTAAAGAAAGTCGAGGCCTGGGGTGCCCAATCTCAAATTGGATGACATATCCATAAAAACCGCCCCCCAAAACATATAAGTCGACCCTGATATCGATTTAGTCCATAAAGTTAAAAAAAGGGGAGGGCCGGGGGGGACCCAATCTCAAATTGGATAAAATTTACATAATAAGCGCAACTCCCCCAAAACATAAGTGTCGACCCTGATATCGGTTTAATCCAAAAGGTTAAGAAAAGTATAGTACAGGGGTGCCCAATCTAAAATTAGATAACATTTACATAAAAAGCACCCCACAAAATATTTAAGTCGACCCTAATACCTATTTAATCCGAAAAACTAAAAAAAGGTGAGGCCTGGGGGGCCCAATCTCAAATTGGATAAAATTTACATAATAAGCGCAACCGCCCCAAACCATAAGTGTCGACCCTGATATCGATCTAATCCAAAAGGTTAGAAAAAGTCGAGGCCCGGGGTGCCCAATCTAAAATTAGATAACATTTCCATAAAAACCGAACCCAAAACATAAGAGTCGACCCTGATATCGATTTAATCCCAAATGTTAAAAAAAGTCGAGGCCGGGGGGCATAATATCAAATTGGATAACATTTACATAAAAAGCGCCCCCCAAAATATAAGAGTCGACCCTGATATTGATTTAATCCGATAAGTTAAAGAAAGTCGAGGCCTGGGGTGCCCAATCTCAAATTGGATGACATATCCATAAAAACCGCCCCCCAAAACATATAAGTCGACCCTGATATCGATTTAGTCCATAAAGTTAAAAAAAGGGGAGGGCCGGGGGGGACCCAATCTCAAATTGGATAAAATTTACATAATAAGCGCAACTCCCCCAAAACATAAGTGTCGACCCTGATATCGGTTTAATCCAAAAGGTTAAGAAAAGTATAGTACAGGGGTGCCCAATCTAAAATTAGATAACATTTACATAAAAAGCACCCCACAAAATATTTAAGTCGACCCTAATACCTATTTAATCCGAAAAACTAAAAAAAGGTGAGGCCTGGGGGGCCCAATCTCAAATTGGATAAAATTTACATAATAAGCGCAACCGCCCCAAACCATAAGTGTCGACCCTGATATCGATTTAATCCGAAAGGATAAGAAAAGTCTAGAACAGGGGTGCCCAATCTAAAATTAGATAACATTTCCATAAAAACCGCCCCCAAAACATAAGAGTCGACCCTGATATCGATTTAATCCCAAATGTTAAAAAAAGTCGAGGCCGGGGGGCATAATATCAAATTGGATAACATTTACATAAAAAGCGCCCCACAAAACAAATAAGTCGAACCTGATATCTATTTAAACCGAAAAGTTAGAAAAAGAAGAGACCCGGGGGGGGGGCCCAATCTCAAATAGGATATCATTTTCATAAAAAGAAGCCCCCCCCTAAAACATAAGAGTCGACCCTGATATCGATTTAGTCTAAAAAGATAAAAAGAGGGGAGGCCCGGGGGGACCCAATCTCAAATTGGATAAAATTTACATAATAAGTGCAACCCCCCCAAACCATAAGTGTCGACCCTGATATCGATTTAATCCGAAAGGTTAAGAAAAGTCTAGAACAGGGGTGCCAAATCTAAAATTAGATAACATTTCCATAAAAACCGCCCCTAAAACATAAGAGTCGAACGTGATATCGAATTTAATCCCAAAAGTTAAAAAAAGTCGAGGCCGGGGGCCATAATATCAAATTGGATATCATTTACATAAAAAGCACCCCACAAAATATTTAAGTCGACCCTGATATCGATTTAATCCGAAAGGGTAAGAAAAGTCAAGGCCCGGGGGGGGGCCAATCTCAAACAGGATATCATTTTCATAAAAAGCGCCCCCCAAAACATATAAGTTCACCTTGATATTAATTTAATCCCAAATGTTAAAAAAAGTCATGGCCGGGGGCATAATATCAAATTGGATAACATTTCCATAAAAACCGACCCAAAAAAAATATAAGTCGACCCTGATATCGATTTAATCCGTAAAATTAAAAAAAGTCGAGGCCGGGGGGCCCAATCCTAAATTCGATATCATTGTCATAAAAAGCGCCCCCCAAAACATATAAGTTCACCTTGATATTAATTTAATCCCAAATGTTAAAAAAAGTCAAGGCCGGGGGGCATAATATCAAATTGGATAACATTTACATAAAAAGCGCCCCACAAAATATTTAAGTCGGCCCTTATACCTATCTAATCCGAAAAAGTAAAAAAAGGCGACGCCCAGGGGGGCCCAATCTAAAATTAGATAACATTTTCATGAAAAACCGCCCCCAACGCATAAGAATTTACCCTGATATCGATTTAATCCCATAATTTAAAAATAGTCGAGGCCGGGGGACATAATATCAAATTGGATAACATTTACATAAAAAGCGCCCCCCAAAACCGAAAAGTCGACCCTGATATCTATTTAAACCGAAAGGGTAAGAAAAGTCAAGGCCCGGGGTGCCCAATCTCAAATTGGATAACATTTCCATAAAAACCGCCCCCAAAACATATAAGTCGACCCTGATATCTATTTAAACCGAAAAGTTAGAAAAAGGGGAGACCCGCGGGGGCCCAATCTCAAATAGGATATCATTTTCATAAAAAGAACCCCCCCCCCTAAAACATAAGAGTCGACCCTGATATCGATTTAGTCTAAAAAGATAAAAAGAGGGGAGGCCCGGGGGGACCCAATCTCAAATTGGATAAAAGTTACATATTAAGCGCAACCCCCCCAAACCATAAGTGTCGACCCTGATATCGATTTAATCCGAAAGGTTAAGAAAAGTCTAGAACAGGGGTGCCAAATCTAAAATTAGATAACATTTCCATAAAAACCGCCCCTAAAACATAAGAGTCGACCCTGATATCGAATTTAATCCCAAAAGTTAAAAAAAGTCGAGGCCGAGGGGCATAATATCAAATTGGATAACATTTCCATAAAAACCGCCCCCCCAAAACATATAAGTCGACCCTGATATCAATTTAATCCGTAAAATTAAAAAAAGTCGAGGCCGGGGGGCCCAATCCTAAATTCGATATCATTGTCATAAAAAGCGCCCCCCAAAACATATAAGTTCACCTTGATATTAATTTAATCCCAAATGTTAAAAAAAGTCAAGGCCGGGGGGCATAATATCAAATTGGATAACATTTACATAAAAAGCGCCCCACAAAATATTTAAGTCGGCCCTTATACCTATCTAATCCGAAAAAGTAAAAAAAGGCGACGCCCAGGGGGGCCCAATCTAAAATTAGATAACATTTTCATGAAAAACCGCCCCCAACGCATAAGAATTTACCCTGATATCGATTTAATCCCAAAATTTAAAAAAAGTCGAGGCCGGGGGACATAATATCAAATTGGATAACATTTACATAAAAAGCGCCCCCCAAAACCGAAAAGTCGACCCTGATATCTATTTAAACCGAAAGGGTAAGAAAAGTCAAGGCCCGGGGTGCCCAATCTCAAATTGGATAACATTTCCATAAAAACCGCCCCCAAAACATATAAGTCGACCCTGATATCTATTTAAACCGAAAAGTTAGAAAAAGGGGAGACCCGCGGGGGCCCAATCTCAAATAGGATATCATTTTCATAAAAAGAACCCCCCCCCCCTAAAACATAAGAGTCGACCCTGATATCGATTTAGTCTAAAAAGATAAAAAGAGGGGAGGCCCGGGGGGACCCAATCTCAAATTGGATAAAAGTTACATATTAAGCGCAACCCCCCCAAACCATAAGTGTCGACCCTGATATCGATTTAATCCGAAAGGTTAAGAAAAGTCTAGAACAGGGGTGCCAAATCTCAAATAGGATATCATTTTCATAAAAAGCGCCCCCCAAAACATATAAGTTCACCTTGATATTAATTTAATCCCAAATGTTAAAAAAAGTCAAGGCCGGGGGGCATAATATCAAATTGGATAACATTTCCATAAAAACCGCCCCCCAAAACATATAAGTCGACCCTGATATCAATTTTATCCGTAAAATTAAAAAAAGTCGAGGCCGGGGGGCCCAATCCTAAATTCGATATCATTGTCATAAAAAGCGCCCCCCAAAACATATAAGTTCACCTTGATATTAATTTAATCCCAAATGTTAAAAAAAGTCAAGGCCGGGGGGCATAATATCAAATTGGATAACATTTACATAAAAAGCGCCCCACAAAATATTTAAGTCGGCCCTTATACCTATCTAATCCGAAAAAGTAAAAAAAGGCGAGGCCCAGGGGGCCCAATCTAAAATTAGATAACATTTCCATAAAAACCGCCCCCAACGAATGAGAATTTACCCTGATATCGATTTAATCCCAAAAGTTAAAAAAAGTCGAGGCCGGGAGACATAATATCAAATTGGATAACATTTACATAAAAAGCGAACCCAAAACCTAAAAGTCGACCCTGATATCTATTTAAACCGAAAAGTTAGAAAAAGTGGAGACCCGGGGGGGCCCAATCTCAAATAGGATATCATTTTCATAAAAAGAACCCCCCCCCCCAAAACATAAGAGTCTACCCTGATATCGATTTAGTCTAAAAAGATAAAAAGAGGGGAGGCCCGGGGTGGCCCAATCTCAAATTGGATAAAATTTACATAATAAGCGCAACCGCCCCAAACCATAAGTGTCGACCCTGATATCGATTTAATCCGAAAGGATAAGAAAAGTCTAGAACAGGGGTGCCCAATCTAAAATTAGATAACATTTCCATAAAAACCGCCCAAAAAACATAAGAGTCGACCCTGATATCGATTTAATCCCAAAAGTTAAAAAAAGTCGAGGCCGGGGGCCATAATATCAAATTGGATAACATTTCCATAAAAACCGCCCCCCAAAACATATAAGTCGACCCTGATATCTATTTAAACCGAAAAGTTAGAAAAAGGGGAGACCCGAGGGGGGCCCAATCTCAAATAGGATATCATTTTCATAAAAAGAACCCCCCCCCCTAAAACATAAGAGTCAACACTGATATCGATTTAGTCAAAAAAGATAAAAAGAGGGGAGGCCCGGGGGGACCCAATCTCAAATTGGATAAAATTTACATAATAAGCGCAACCCCCCCAAACCATAAGTGTCGACCCTGATATCGATTTAATCCGAAAGGTTAAGAAAAGTCTAGAACAGGGGTGCCAAATCTAAAATTAGATAACATTTCCATAAAAACCGCCCCTAAAACATAAGAGTCGACCCTGATATCGAATTTAATCCCAAAAGTTAAAAAAAGTCGAGGCCGAGGGGCATAATATCAAATTGGATAACATTTCCATAAAAACCGCCCCCCCAAAACATATAAGTCGACCCTGATATCAATTTAATCCGTAAAATTAAAAAAAGTCGAGGCCGGGGGGCCCAATCCTAAATTCGATATCATTGTCATAAAAAGCGCCCCCCAAAACATATAAGTTCACCTTGATATTAATTTCATTCGAAAAGTTAAAAAAAGTCGAGGCCCGGGGGGCCAAATCTCAAATTGGATAACATTTCCATAAAAAGCGCCCCAAAAAACATATAAGTCTAGGGCCTAGACTTTTCTTAACCTTTCGGATTAAATCGATATCAGGGTCGACTCTTATGTTTTGGGGGGGTTCTTTTTATGAAAACGATATCCTATTTCAGATTGGCCCCCCCTCCGGTCCTCCCCTTTTTCTAGCTTTTCGGATTAAATAGATATCAGGGTCGACTTTTAGGTTTTGGGGGGCGCTTTTTATGAAAATGATATCCAATTTGAGATAGGGTCCTCCGTTCCTCGGCTTTTTTTAACTTTTTGGACTAAATCGATATCAGGGTCGACTTATAAAAAACGCGAGGCCCGGGAGGCCCAATCTCAAATAGGATATCATTTTCATAAAAAGCACCCCCCAAAACATAAGAGTCGACCCTGATATCGATTTAATACGAAAGGTTAAAAAAAGTCGAGGCCCGGGGTGCCCAATCTCAAATTGGATAAAATTTTCATAATAAGCGCCCCCCCAAAACATAAGAGTTGACCCTGATATCGATTTAATCCGAATGGTTAAGAAAAGTCGAGGCCCGGGACGCCCAATCCTAAATTCGATATCATTTCATAAAAAGAACCTGGAAAAACATAAGAGTCGACCCTGATAACGATTTAATTCGAAAGGTTAAAAAAAGTCGAGGACCGGGGTTCCCAATCTTAAATTGGATAAAATTTACATAATAAGCGCCCCCCCCCAAAACATAAGTGTCGACCCTGATATCGATTTAATCCGAAAGGTTATCAAAAGTCGAGGCCCGGGACGCCAAATCTAAAATTAGATAACATTTCCATAAAAACCGTCCCCAAAACATAAGAGTCGACCCTGATATCGATTTAATCCCAAAAGTTACAAAAAGTCGAGGCCGGGGGGCATAATATCAAATTGTATAACATTTACATAAAAAGCACCCCACAAAATAGTTAAGTCGACCCCTATACCTATTTAATCCGAAAAGTTAAAAAAAGGCGAGGCCTGGGGGTCCCATTCTCAAATTGGATATCAGTTTCATAAAAAGCGCCCCCCAATATATAAGAGGTGACCCTGATATTGATCTAATCCGATAAGTTAAAAAAAGTCGAGGCCTGGGGGGCCCAATCTTTAATTGGATATCAGTTTCATAAAAAGCGCCCCCCAAAATATAAGAGTCGAACATGATATTGATTTAATCCGATAAGTTAAAAAAAGTCGAGGCTGGGGTGCCCAATCTCAAATTGGATGACATATCCATAAAAACCACCCCCCAAAACATATAAGTTGACCCTGATATCGATTTAATCCAAAAAGTAAAAAAAAGTCGAGGCCGGGGGGCCACATCCTAAATTCTATATCATTTTCATAAAAAGCGCCCCCCAAAACCTAAAAGTCGACCCTGATATCTATTTAATCGGAAAAATTAAAAAAAGGCGAGGCACAGGGGGCCCAATCTCAAATAGGATATCATTTTTATAAAAAGCACCCCTCAAAACATAAGAGTCGACCCTGATATCGATTTAATACGAAAGGTTAAAAAAAGTCGAGGCCCGGGGTGCCCAATCTCAAATTGGATAAAATTTTCATAATAAGCGCCCCCCCAAAACATAAGAGTTGACCCTGATATCGATTTAATCCGAATGGTTAAGAAAAGTCGAGGCCCGGGATGCCCAATCCTAAATTCGATATCATTTCATAAAAAGAACCTCGAAAAACATAAGAGTCGACCCTGATAACGATTTAATTCGAAATGTTAAAAAAAGTAGAGGACCGGGGTTCCCAATCTTAAATTGGATAAAATTTACATAATAAGCGCCCCCCCTTAAAACATAAGAGTCGACCCTGATATCGATTTAATCCGAAAGGTTAACAAAAGTCAAGGCCCGTGACGCCAAATCTAAAATTAGATAACATTTCCATAAAAACCGTCCCCAAAACATAAGAGTCGACCCTGATATCGATTTAATCCCAAAAGTTACAAAAAGTCGAGGCCGGGGGGCATAATATCAAATTGTATAACATTTACATAAAAAGCACCCCACAAAATAGTTAAGTCGACCCCTATACCTATTTAATCCGAAATTGGATAACATTTACATAAAACGCGCCCCCCAAAACCTAAAAGTCGACCCTGATATCTATTTAAACCGAAGAGTTAGAAAAAGTGGAGACCCGGGGGGGCCCAATCTCAAATAGGATATCATTTTCATAAAAAGAACCCCCCCCCAAAACATAAGAGTCTACCTTGATATCGATTTAGTCTAAAAAGATAAAAAGAGGGGAGGCCCGGGGTGGCCCAATCTCAAATTGGATAAAATTTACATAATAAGCGCAACCCCCCCAAACCATAAGTGTCGACCCTGACATCGATTTAATCGGAAAGGTTAAGAAAAGTCTAGAACAGGGGTGCCAAATCTAAAATTAGATAACATTTCCATAAAAACCGCCCCCAAAACATAAGAGTCGACCCTGATATCGATTTTATAACAAAAGTTAAAAAAAGTCGAGGCCGGGGGCCATAATATCAAATTGGATAACATTTACATAAAAAGCGCCCCACAAAATATTTAAGTCAACCCTGATATCGATTTAATCCGAAAGGGTAAGAAAAGTCAAGGCCCGGGGTGCCCAAACTCAAATTGGATAACATTTCCATAAAAACCGCCCCCCAAAACATATAAGTCGACCCTGATATCGATTTAATCCGTAAAATTAAAAAAAGTCGAGGCCGGGGGGCCACATCCTAAATTCCATATCATTTTCATAAAAAGCGCCCCCCAAAACCTAAAAGTCGAACCTGATATCTATTTAATCGGAAAAATTAAAAAAAGGCGAGGCACAGGGGGCCCAATCTCAAATAGGATATCATTTTTATAAAAAGCACCCCTCAAAACATAAGAGTCGACCCTGATATCGATTTAATACGAAAGGTTAAAAAAAGTCGAGGCCCGGGGTGCCCAATCTCAAATTGGATAAAATTTTCATAATAAGCGCCCCCCCCCAAAACATAAGAGTTGACCCTGATATCGATTTAATCCGAATCGTTAAGAAAAGTCGAGGCCCGGGATGCCCAATCCTAAATTCGATATCATTTCATAAAAAGAACCTCGAAAAACATAAGAGTCTACCCTGATAACTATTTAATCCGAAAAGTTAAAAAAAGGCGAGGCCCGGGGGGCCCATTCTCAAATTGGATATCATTTTCATAAAAAGCGCCCCCCAATATATAAGAGTCGACCCTGATTTTGATCTAATCCGATAAGTTAAAAAAAGTCGAGGCTGGGGTGCCCAATCTCAAATTGGATGACATTTCCATAAAAACCGCCCCCAAAACATAAGAGTCGACCCTGATATCGATTTAATCCCAAAAGTTAAAAAAAGTCGAGGCCGGGGGCCATAATATCAAATTGGACAACATTTACATAAAAAGCGGCCCACAAAACATATAAGTCGACCCTGATATCTATTTAAACCGAAAAGTTAGATAAAGGGGAGACCCGGGGGGGGGGGGCAATCTCAAATAGGATATCATTTTCATAAAAAGAAACCCCCCCACCCAAAACATAAGAGTCGACCCTGATATCGATTTAGTCTAAAAAGATAAAAAGAGGGGAGGCCCGGGGAGGCCCAATCTCAAATTGGATAAAATTTACACAATAAGCGCAACCCCCCCAAACCGTAAGTGTCGACTCTGATATCGATTTAATCCGAAAGGTTAAGAAAAGTCTAGAACAGGGGTGCCAAATCTAAAATTAGATAACATTTCCATAAAAACCGCCCCTAAAACATAAGAGTCGACCCTGATATCGAATTTAATCCCAAAAGTTAAAAAAAGTCGAGACCGGGGGCCATAATATCAAATTGGATATCATTTACATAAAAAGCACCCCACAAAATATTTAAGTCGACCCTGATATCGATTTAATCCGAAAGGGTAAGAAAAGTCAAGGCCCGGGGTGTCCAATCTCAAATTGGATAACATTTCCATAAAAACCGCCCCGAAAAACATATAAGTCGACCCTGATATCTATTTAAACCGAAAAGTTAGAAAAAGGGGAGACCCGGGGGGGGGCCCAATCTCAAATAGGGTATAATTTTCATAAAAAGAACCCCCCCCTAAAACATAAGAGTCGACCCTGATGTCGATTTAATCCCAAAAGTTAAAAAAAGTAGAGGCCGGGGTGCCCAATCTCAAATTGGATAAAATTTTCATAATAAGCGCCCCCCCCCAAAACATAAGAGTTGACCCTGATATCGATTTAATCCGAAAGGTTAAGATAAGTCGAGGCCCGGGGTGCCCAATCTCAAATTGGATAACATTTCCATAAAAACCGCCCCCCAAAACATATGAGTCGAACCTGATATCGATTTAATCCCAACAGTTAAAAAAAGTCGATGCCGGGGGGCATAATATCATTCTATAACATTTACATAAAAAGCACCCCACAAAATAGTTAAGTCGACCCTTATACCTATTTAATCCGAAAAGTTAAAAAAAGGCGAGGCCCGGGGGGCCCATTCTCAAATTGGATATCAGTTTCATAAAAAGCGCCCCCCAATATATAAGAGTCGACCCTGATATTGATCTAATCCGATAAGTTAAAAAAAGTCGAGGCTGGGGTGCCCAATCTCAAATTGGATGACATATCCATAAAAAGCACCACCCAAAACATATAAGTCCACCTTGATATCGATTTGATTCGAAAAAAAAAAAAGTCGAGGCCCAGGTGCCAAATCTAAAATTGGGTATCATTTTTATAATAAACCCCCCCCCCCCAAACATATGAGTCGACCCTGATATCAAATTAATCTGAAAGATTAAGAAAAGTCGAGGCCTGGGGTGCCCATCTCAAATTGGATAAAATGTCCATAAAAACCGCCCCCTTAACATAAGAGTCGACCCTGATATCGATTTAATCCCAAAAGTTAAAAAAAGTCTAGGCCGGGCGGCATAATTTTAAATTGGAAAACATTTACATAAAAAGCGCCCAACCAAAATATTTTAATCGACCCTGATACTTATTTAATATGAAAGGATAAAAAAAGGAGAGGCCTGGAGTGCATAATCTCAAATTGGATACCATTTTCATAATAAGCGCCCCCCAAAAACATATGAGTCGACCCTGATATCGATTTAATCCGTAACGTTAAAAGAAGTCGAGACCCGGGGGACCCTATCTCAAATTGGATATAATTTTCATAAAAAGCGCCCCCCAAAACCTAAAAGTCGACCCTGATATCTATTTAATCCGAAAAGTTAAAAAATGGCGAGGCCCGGGTGGGGCCCAATCCTAAATTGAATAACATTTACATAATAAGCGCCCCCCAATATATAAGAGTCGACTCTGATATTGATTTAATCCGATAAGTTAAAAAAAGTCGAGGCCTGGGGTGCCCAATCTGAAATTGGATGACATATCCATAAAAACCGCCCCCCAAAACATATCAGTTGACCCTGATATCAATTTAATCAAAAAAGATAAAAAAAGTCAAGGCCGGGGGGCCTAATCCTAAATTGAATAACATTTACATAATAAGCGCCCCCCAAAAAATATAAATCGACCCTGATATCTATTCAATCCGAAAAGATAAAAAAAGGCAAAGCCCTGGGTGCCCAATCTCAAATTGGATATCATTTTCATAATAAGCGCTCCCCCAAAACATATAAGTCGACCCTGATATCGATTTAATCTGAAAGGTTAAGATAAGTCGAGGCCCGGGGTGCCTAATCTCAAATTGGATAACATTTCCATAAAAACCGCCCCCCAAAACATATGAGTCGACCCTGATATCGATTTAATCCCAACAGTTAAAAAAAGTCGAGGCCGGGGGGCATAATTTTAAATTGGATAACATTTACATAAAAAGCGCCCCCCCCAAAATATGTAAGTTGACCCTTATACCTATCTAATCCGAAAAGTTAAAAAAAGGCGTGGCCCGGGGGGACAAATCTTTAATTGGATATCAGTTTCATAAAAAGCGCCCACCAAAATATAAGAGTCGACCCTGATATTGATTTAATCCGATAAGTTAAAAAAAGTCGAGGCCGGGGTGCCCAATCTTAAATTGGATGACATATCCATAAAAACCGCCCCCCCCAAAACATATAAGTTGACCCTGATATCGATTTAATCCAAAAAGTTAAAAAAAGTGGAGGCCGGGGGGCCATATCCTAAATTCTATATGATATTCATAAAAAGCGCCCCCAAAAACCTAAAAGTCGACCCTGATATCTATTTAATCGGAAAAGTTAGAAAAAGGCAAGGCCCGGGGGGGGGGGCAATCTCAAATAGGATATCATTTTCATAAAAAGCACCCCCTCCCAAAACATAAGAGTCGACCCTGATATCGATTTAATCCAAAAGGTTAAAATAAGTCGAGGCCCGGGGTGCCCAATCTCAAATTGGATAAAATTTTCTTAATAAGCGCCCCTTCCAAAACATAAGAGTCGACCCTCAAATCGATTTAATCCGAATGGTTAAGAAAAGTCGAGGCCCGGGGTGCCCAATCTCAAATTGGATAACATTTCCATAAAAACCGCCCCCCAAAACATATGAGTCGACCCTGATATCGATTTAATCCCAAAAGTTAAAAAAAGTCGAGGCCGGGGGGCATAATTTTAAATTGGATAACATTTACATAAAAAGCGCCCCCCCCCAAAATATTTAAGTTGACCCTTATACCTATCTAATCCGAAAAGTTAAAAAAAGGCGAGGCCCGGGGGGACCAATCTTTAATTGAATATCAGTTTCATAAAAAGCGCCCACCAAAATATAAGAGTCGACCCTGATATCGATTTAATCTGAAAGGTTAAGAAAAGTCGAGGCCCGGGGTGCCCAATCTAAAATTAGATAACATTTCCATAAAAACCGCCCCCAAAACATAAGAGTCGACCCTGATATTGATTTAATCCGATAAGTTAAAAAAAGTCGAGGCCGGGGTGCTCAATCTCCAATTGGATAAAATTTACATAATAAGCGCCCCCCTCCCCAAAACATATGAGTCCACCCTGATATCGATCTAATCCGAAAGGTTAAGAAAAGTCGAGGCCCAGGGTGCCCAATCTAAAATTAGATAACATTTCCATAAAAACAGCCCCCAAAACATAAGAGTCGAATCTGATATCGATTGAGTTCCATAAGTTAAAAAAAGTCGAGGCCGGAGGGCATAATATCAAATTGAATAGCATTTACAGAAAAAGCACCCCACAAAATATTTAAGTCGACCTTATACCTATTTAATCCGAAAAGTTAAAAAAAGGCGAGGCCCGGAGGGCCCATTCTCAAATTGGATATCAGTTTCATAAAAAGCGCCCCCCAATATATAAGGGTCGACCCTGTTATTGATTTAATCCGATAAGTTAAAAAAAGTCGAGGCCTGGGGTGCCCAATCTGAAATTGGATGACATATCCATAAAAACCGCCCCCCAAAACATATCAGTTGACCCTGATATCAATTTAATCCAAAAAGTTAAAAAAAGTCAAGGCCGGGGGGCCTAATCCTAGATTCTATATCATTTTCATAAAAAGCACCAACCAAAACATATAAGTCCACCTTGATATCGATTTGATTCGAAAAAATAAAAAAAGTCGAGGTCCAGGTGCCAAATCTAAAATTGGGTATCATTTTTTTCATAATAAGCGCCCCTCCCTAAACATATGAGTCGACCCTGATATCGATTTAATCCCAACAGTTAAAAAAAGGCGTGGCCCGGGGGGACCAATTTTTAATTGGATATCAGTTTCATAAAAAGCGCCCTCCAAAATATAAGAGTCGACCCTGATATTGATTTAATCCGTAACGTTAAAAGAAGTCGAGAAACGGGGGACCCTATCTCAAATTGGATATAATTTTCATAAAAAGCGCCCCCCCAAAACCTAAAAGTCGCCCCTGATATCTACTTAATCCGAAAAGTTAAAAAATAGCGAGGCCCGGGTAGGGACTCAATCCTAAATTGAGTAACATTTACATAATAAGCGCCCCCCAAAAAATATAAATCGACCCTGATATCTATTCAATCCGAAAAGATAAAAAAAGGCAAGGCCCTGGGTGCCCAATCTCAAATTGGATATAATTTTCATAATAAGCGCTCCCCCAAAACATATGAGTCGATCCTGATATCGATTTAATCTGAAAGGTTAAGATAAGTCGAGGCCCGGGATGCCCAATCTCAAATTGGATAACATTTCCATAAAAACCGCCCCCCAAAACATATGAGTCGACCCTGATATCGATTTAATCCCAACAGTTAAAAAAAGTCGAGGCCGGGGGGCATAGTTTTAAATTGGATAACATTTACATAAAAAGCGCCCCCCCCCCAAAATATGTAAGTTGACCCTTATACCTGTCTAATCCGAAAAGTTAAAAAAAGGCGAGGCCCGGAGGGACCAATCTTTAATTGGATATCAGTTTCATAAAAAGCGCCCACCAAAATATAAGAGTCGACCCTGATATTGATTTAATCCGATAAGTTAAAAAAAGTCGAGGCCGGCGTGCCCAATCTCAAATTGGATGACATATCCATAAAAACCGCCCCCACCAAAACATATAAGTTGACCCTGATATCGATTTAATCCAAAAAGTTAAAAAAAGTCGAGGCCGGGGGCCATATCCTAAATTCTATATGATTTTCATAAAAAGCGCCCCCCAAAACCTAAAAGTTGACCCTGATATCTATTTAATCGGAAAAGTTAGAAAAAGGCAAGGCCCGGGGGGGGGGGCAATCTCAAATAGGATATCAGTTTCATAAAAAGCGCCCACCAAAATATAAGAGTCGACCCTGATATCGATTTAATCTGAAAGGTTAAGAAAAGTCGAGGCCCGGGGTGCCCAATCTAAAATTAGATAACATTTCCATAAAAACCGCCCCCAAAACATAAGAGTCGACCCTGATATTGATTTAATCCGAAAAGTTAAAAAAAGTCGAGACCGGGGTGCCCAATCTCAAATTGGATAAAATTTACATAGTAAGCGCCCCCTCCCCAAAACATATGAGTCCACCCTGATATCGATCTAATCCGAAAGGTTAAGAAAAGTCGAGGCCCGGGGTGCCAATCTAAAATTAGATAACATTTCCATAAAAACAGCCCCCCCCCCAAAACATATAAGTTGACCCTGATATCGATTTAATCCAAAAAGTTAAAAAAAGTCGAGGCCTTAGGGCATAATATCAAATTGGATAACATTTACAGAAAAAGCACCCCACAAAATATTTAAGTCGACCCTTATAAATATTTAATCCGAAAAGTTAATAAAAGTCGAGGCCTAGGATGCCCAATCTGAAATTGGAAGACATATCCATAAAAACCGCCCCCCAAAACATATCAGTTGACCCTGATATCAATTTAATCCAAAAAGTTAAAAAAAGTCAAGGCCGGGGGGCCTAATCCTAGATTCTATATCATTTTCATAAAAAGCACCACCCAAAACATATAAGTCCACCTTGATATCGATTTGATTCGAAAAAATAAAAAAAGTCGAGGTCCAGGTGCCAAATCTAAAATTGGGTATAATTTTTTTCATAATAAGCGCCCCTCCCTAAACATATGAGTCGACCCTGATATCGATTTATTCTGAAAGGTTAAGAAAAGTCGAGGCCCGGGGTGCCCAATCTAAAATTGGATAAAATTTCCATAAAAACCGCCCCCTTAACATAAGAGTCGACCCTGATATCTATTTAATCCAAAAAGTTAAAAAAAGTCG
Source organism: Nezara viridula (assembly GCA_928085145.1). Taxonomy (NCBI): domain Eukaryota; kingdom Metazoa; phylum Arthropoda; class Insecta; order Hemiptera; family Pentatomidae; genus Nezara; species Nezara viridula. The sequence goes on from OV725078.1 coordinate 5,176,044, forward strand.
AGGCCGGGCGGCATAATTTCAAATTGGAAAACATTTACATAAAAAGCGCCCAACCAAAATATTTAAATCGACCCTGATATTTATTTAAACCGAAAAGATAAAAAAAGGCGAGGCCCGGGGGGCATAATCCCTAATTGGATACCATTTTCATAATAAGCGCCCCCCCAAAACATATGAGTCGACCCTGATATCGATTTAATCCGTAACGTTAAAAAATGGCCAGGCCCGGGTAGGGACTCAATCCTAAATTGAATAACATTTACATAATAAGCGCCCCCCAAAAAATATAAATCGACCCTGATATCTATTCAATCCGAAAAGATAAAAAAGGCGAGGCCCTGGGTGCCCAATCTCAAACTGGATATCATTTTCATAATAAGCGCTCCCCCAAAACGTATGAGTCGACCCTGATACCGATTTAATCCGAAAGGTTAAGAAAAGTCGAGGCCCGGGACGCCAAATCTAAAATTAGATAACATTTCCATAAAAACCGTCCCCAAAACATAAGAGTAGACCCTGATATCGATTTAATCCCAAAAGTTACACAAAGTCGAGGCCGGGGGGCATAATATCAAATTGTATAACATTTACATAAAAAGCACCCCACAAAATAGTTAAGTCGACCCTTATACCTATTTAATCCAAAAAGTTAAAAAAAGGCGAGGCCCGGGGGGCCCATTCTCAAATTGGATATCAGTTTCATAAAAAGCGCCCCCCAATATATAAGAGTCGACCCTGATATTGATCTAATCCGATAAGTTAAAAAAAGTCGAGGCCTGGGGGGCCCAATCTTTAATTGGATATCAGTTTCATAAAAAGCGCCCCCCAATATATAAGTGTCGACCATGATATTGATTTAATCCGATAAGTTAAAAAAAGTCGAGGCTGGGGTGCCCAATCTCAAATTGGATGACATATCCATAAAAACCGCAACCCAAAACATATAAGTTGACCCTGATATCGATTTAGTCCAAAAAGTAAAAAAAAGTCAAGGCCGGGGGGCCACATCCTAAATTCTATATCATTTTCATAAAAAGCGCCCCCCAAAACCTAAAAGTCGACCCTGATATCTATTTAATCCGAAAAGTTAAAAAATGGCGAGGCCCGGAGGGGGCCCAATCCTAAATTGAATAACATTTACATAATAAGCGCCCCCCAAAAAATATAACTCGACCCTGATATCTATTCAATCCGAAAAGATAAAAAAAGGCGAGGCCCTGGGTGCCCAATCTCAAATTGGATATCATTTTCATAATAAGCGCTCCCCCAAAACTTATAAGTCGACCCTGATATCGATTTAATCTGAAAGGTTAAGATAAGTCGAGGCCCGGGGTGCCCAATCTCAAATTGGATAACATTTCCATAAAAACCGCCCCCCAAAACATATGAGTCGAACCTGATATCGATTTAATCCCAACAGTTAAAAAAAGTCGATGCCGGGGGGCATAATATCAAATTGTATAACATTTACATAAAAAGCACCCCACAAAATAGTTAAGTCGACCCTTATACCTATTTAATCCGAAAAGTTAAAAAAAGGTGAGGCCGGGGGGCATAATATCAAATTGTATAACATTTACATAAAAAGCACCCCACAAAATAGTTAAGTCGACCCTTATACCTATTTAATCCGAAAAGATAAAAAAAGGCGAGGTCCGGGGGGGCCCATTCTCAAATTGGATATCAGTTTCATAAAAAGCGCCCCCCAATATATAAGAGTCGACCCTGATATTGATCTAATCCGATAAGTTAAAAAAAGTCGAGGCCTGGGTTGCCCAATCTTTAATTGGATATTAGTTTCATAAAAAGCGCCCCCCAAAATATAAGAGTCGACCATGATATTGATTTAATCCGATAAGTTAAAAAAGTCGAGGCTGGGGTGCCCAATCTCAAATTGGATGACATATCCATAAAAACCGCCCCCCTAAACATATAAGTTGACCCTGATATCGATTTAATCCAAAAAGTAAAAGAAAGTCAAGGCCGGGGGGCCACATCCTAAATTCTATATCATTTTCATAAAAAGCGCCCCCCAAAACATAAAAGTCGTCCCTGATATCTATTTAATCGGAAAAATTAAAAAAAGGCAAAGCACGGGGGGCCCAATCTTAAATAGGATATCATTTTTATAAAAAGCACCCCTCAAAACATAAGAGTCGACCCTGATATCGATTTAATACGAAAGGTTAAAAAAAGTCAAGGCCGGGGGGCCTAATCCTAGATTCTATATCATTTTCATAAAAAGCACCACCCAAAACATATAAGTCCACCTTGATATCGATTTGATTAAAAAAAAATAAAAAAAGTCGAGGTCTAGGTCCCAAATCTAAAATTGGGTATCATTTTTTTCATAATAAGCTCCCCTCCCTAAACATATGAGTCGACCCTGATATCGATTTAATCTGAAAGGTTAAGAAAAGTCGAGGCCCGGTGTGCCCAATCTCAAATAGGATAAAATTTCCATAAAAACCGCCCCTTTAACATACGAGTCGACCCTGATATCGATTTAATCCCAAAAGTTAAAAAAAGTCGAGGCCGGGCGGCATAATTTCAAATTGGCAAACATTTACATAAAGAGCGACCAACCAAAATATTTAAATCGACCCTGATATTTATTTAAACCGAAAATATAAAAAAAGGCGAGGCCCGGGGGGCATAATGCCTAATTGGATATCATGTTCATAATAAGCGCCCCCCCAAAACATATGAGTCGACCCTGATATCGATTTAATCCGTAACGTTAAAAGAAGTCGAGAAACGGGGGGCCCTATCTCAAATTAGATATAATTTTCATAAAAAGCGCCCCCCAAAACCTAAAAGTCGCCCCTGATATCTACTTAATCCGAAAAGTTAAAAAATGGCGAGGCCCGGGTAGGGACTCAATCCTAAATTGAATAACATTTACATAATAAGCGCCCCCCAAAAAATATAAATCGACCCTGATATCTATTCAATCCGAAAAGATAAAAAAATGCGAGGCCCTGGGTGCCCAATCTCAAATTGGATATCATTTTCATAATAAGCGCTCCCCCAAAACATATGAGTCGACCCTGATACCGATTTAATCCGAAAGGTTAAGAAAAGTCGAGGCCCGGGACGCCAAATCTAAAATTAGATAACATTTCCATAAAAACCGTCCCCAAAACATAAGAGTCTACCCTGATATCGATTTAATCCCAAAAGTTACAAAAAGTCGAGGCCGGGGGGCATAATATCAAATTGTATAACATTTACATAAAAAGCACCCCACAAAATAGTTAAGTCGACCCTTATACCTATTTAATCCGAAAAGTTAAAAAAAGGCGAGGCCCGGGGGGCCCATTCTCAAATTGGATAACATTTACATAAAAAGCGCCCCCCAAAACCTAAAAGTCGCCCCTGATATTGATCTAATCCGATAAGTTAAAAAAAGTCGAGGCCTGGGGGGCCCAATCTTTAATTGGATATCAGTTTCATAAAAAGCGCCCCCCAAAACCTAAAAGTCGCCCCTGATATCTACTTAATCCGAAAAGTTAAAAAATAGCGAGGCCCGGAGGGGGCCCAATCCTAAATTGAATAACATTTACATATTAAGCGCCCCCCAAAAAATATAACTCGACCCTGATATCTATTCAATCCGAAAAGATAAAAAAAGGCGAGGCCTTGGGTGCCCAATCTCAAATTGGATATCATTTTCATAATAAGCGCTCCTCCAAAACTTATAAGTCGACCCTGATATCGATTTAATCTGAAAGGTTAAGATAAGTCGAGGCCCGGGGTGCCCAATCTCAAATTGGATAACATTTCCTTAAAAACCTCCCCCCAAAACATATGAGTCGAAACCTGATATCGATTTAATCCCAACAGTTAAAAAAAGTCGATGCCGGGGGGCATAATATCAAATTGTATAACATTTACATAAAAAGCACCCCACAAAATAGTTAAGTCGACCCTTATACCTATTTAATCCGAAAAGTTAAAAAAAGGCGAGGCCGGGGGGCATAATATCAAATTGTATAACATTTACATAAAAAGCACCCCACAAAATAGTTAAGTCGACCCCTATACCTATTTAATCCGAAAAGTTAAAAAAAGGCGAGGCCTGGGGGTCCCAATCTTTAATTGGATATCAGTTTCATAAAAAGCGCCCCCCAAAATATAAGAGTCGACCATGATATTGATTTAATCCGATAAGTTAAAAAAAGTCGAGGCTGGGGTGCCCAATCTCAAATTGGATGACATATCCATAAAAACCGCCCCCCAAAACATATAAGTTGACCCTGATATCGATTTAATCCAAAAAGTAAAAAAAAGTCGAGGCCGGGGGGCCACATCCTAAATTCTATATCATTTTCATAAAAAGCGCCCCCCAAAACCTAAAAGTCGACCCTGATATCTATTTAATCCGAAAAGTTAAAAAAAGGCGAGGCCCGGAGGGACCAATCTTTAATTGGATATCAGTTTCATAAAAACCGCCCACCAAAATATAAGAGTCGACCCTGATATTGATTTAATCCGATAAGTTAAAAAAAGTCGAGGCCGGGGTGCCCAATCTCAAATTGGATGACATATCCATAAAAACCACCCCCCCCCAAAACATATAAGTTGACCCTGATATCGATTTAATCCAAGAAGTTAAAAAAAGTCGAGGCCGGGGGGCCATATCCTAAATTCTATATGATTTTCATAAAAAGCGCCCCCCAAAACCTAAAAGTCGACCCTGATATCTATTTAATCTGAAAAGTTAGAAAAAGGCGAAGAACGGGGGGGCCAATCTCAAATAGGATATCATTTTCATAAAAAGCACCCCCTCCCAAAACATAAGAGTCGACCCTGATATCTATTTAATCAAAAAGTTTAAAAAAAGTCGAGGCCCGGGGTGCCCAATCTCAAATTGGATAAAATTTTCTTAATAAGCGCCCCCCCAAAACATAAGAGTCGACCCTCAAATCGATTTAATCCGAATGGTTAAGAAAAGTCGAGGCCCGGGGTGCCCAATCTCAAATTGGATAAAATTTCCATTAAAACCGCCCCCTTAACATAAGATTCGACCCTGATATCTATTTAATCCAAAAAGTTAAAAAAAGTTGAGGCCGGGCGACATAATTTTAAATTGGAAAACATTTACATAAAAAGCGCCCAACCAAAATATTTAAATCGACCATGATATTTATTTAATCCGAAATGATAAAAAAAGGCGAGGCCCGGGGGGCATAATCCCAAATTGGATATCATTTTCATAATAAGCGCCCCCCCAAAACATATGAGTCGACCCTGATATCTATTTAATCCGAAAAGTTAAAAAATGGCGAGGCCCGGGTAGGGACCCAATCCTAAATTGAATAACATTTACATAATAAGCGCCCCCCAAAAAATATAAACCGACCCTGATATCTATTCAATCCGAAAAGATAAAAAAAGGCGAGGCCCTGGGTGCCCAATCTCAAATTGGATATCATTTCCATAAAAACCGCCCCCCAAAACATATAAGTTGACCCTGATATCGATTTAATCCAAAAAGTTAAAAATAGTCGAGGCAGGGGGGCATAATTTTAAATTGGATAACACTTACATAAAAAGCGCCCACCCAAAATATGTAAGTTGACCCTTATACCTATCTAATCCGAAAAGTTAAAAAAAGGCGTGGCCCGGGGGGACCAATCTTTAATTGGATATCAGTTTCATAAAAAGCGCCCACCAAAATATAAGAGTCGACCCTGATATTGATTTAATCCGATAAGTTAAAAAAAGTCGAGGAGGGGTGCAAAATCTCAAATTGGATGACATATCTATAAACCCCCCCCCCTAAACATATAAGTTGACCCTGATATCGATTTAATCCAAAAAAATAAAAAAAGTCGAGGTCCAGGTGCCAAATATAAAATTGGGTATTATTTTCATAATAAGGCAGTGGATCAGCTGATGAGAAGGTTGTCTCCTCAACTCCTCTCTCAGGTTTTACCAATTTTATAGCGGAATCTCTCTGATTATTCACGTGATACAGTTAAAGTGTATATCAGAGCAGTTGATATTTACTGTTGGCATCTTTTTTTTTTGTTATTTTAAGAAAAAGAAAAAAAAAAAATTTTTTTTTTTCTTTTTTTTTATTTATTTATTTATTTTTCTCTTATGATATGCGGTATGATCAGCAAGTGATGGCCAGTAAGGTGCCCAAGAGGTCTCGGTCAGACGGAGTTAGCTCACCAGCCAAACAAAGGACTCGTCGCTGCCTACGAGAAATACCTCCAGTGACCAAAATGAACACTTCAGAACCAGAACCTCAGCCCCAACCAGGTACGTCTGCACAAGAAACGATTGAAGAATCACCTTTCTTTACTCCAAACCCCTACCAAGTGCTTCAAAATGACAAAGAAGTAATGGAGTCTGCAGCAATACCCAGAGAACCAAAGCCTCCTCCGATATTTGTGAAAAATATAAAAAATTTCCAGATGTTCTGCACCCAACTAAATAAAATCTGCTCTGGCAGTTATTCATGCCTTAACAGGACCAATGACACCAAGATAACACCTGATTCTGCAGAAGCCTACCGAAAAATAGTGAAGTACTTATCAGAAACAAATGCGAATTTTCACACTTACCAGCTGAGGCAGGAAAGAGCTTTACGAGTGGTGATAAGAAATTTACATTCCTCAACCCCCACTGAAGTTATTAAAGAAGAACTAACGACGCTTGGTTTCAATGTACGCCAGGTAACAAACGTTTTGAAGGAGGACAGGGAACAGCCAGGATTACGAAATAGGATCCCACTACCATTGTTTTTCGTGGACTTGGAGCCATCACCAGGTATCGAAAAAATATATGATATCACAAGAATATACTATACAATGGTGAAAGTTGAGAAGCCATATCCCAAGAGAGACATCGTGCAGTGCCATAATTGTCAGACCTATGGCCACACGAAGACATATTGCCACCATCTGCCGCGTTGCGTGAAGTGCGGTGAACAGCACAAATCTGTAGAGTGCACCAAACCTATACAAGATCCAGCAGTATGTGCCCTATGCTTGGAGGGACACCCGGCCAACTACAAAGGCTGCCAAATTTACAAGAATCTCAAAACCAGACACCAGAAAAACCGGATTCAAGATGAAGCACTAAGAACAAGAAGAGAGAGAGAGCCTTCCAGATTTGTAAACAATGATGTATCATTCTCCCAACTACTTAGAGGTAAGACTTTAACCGATAAATGTCAAGCCCTGCCACAACAACAACCTCAAACCCAACCTCAAAATCCTCTTCATCCTAATATACCTAACCACCAACAACAAATTCCTCATATTCCTCCTCCTTCAAATGCAACAGATCTCACAAGTTTGTTAGCATCTTTCCTCACCGATTTCAAATCCCTTGTTACTCCACTCATATCACTCCTCACGAATCTCGTATCTCACCTCATCCCTCCTTTGAAAAATCCTTAAATGACTCACATCCCTAAACCCATATCCATTCTCCTTTGGAATGCGAATGGTGTTAGAAATCATACAGACGAACTATCTACTTTACTACTTGACAAGAACATTGATGTGGCACTAATTACTGAAACTCGACTAACCACTAAACAGCACTTCAATATACCACAATACCTGACATATCGTACTGACCACCCTGACGGAAAAGCACATGCCGGTACTGCTGTAATTGTACACCAATCCCTCTCCCATCACCTACTCCCATTACCAATACATGATTTCCTACAGTCCACCGCTATCGTGATAAAAACCTTCTCCTTTCCGGTCACTCTTGCATCAGCGTATTGCCCTCCTAACCGATCCATATCCAATGCCCAATTCAGTTCTCTCCTCGACTCCTTAGGACATCACTTCATCTTGGGTGCAGACCTAAATGCCAAGCACCAACAATGGGGTTCCAGAACCACGAATTCTCGTGGCCGAACCCTGCTGTCTGCACTCAATTCCCAACGTTTTCACCTCCTTTCCCCCAACTCTCCTACCTACTGGCCCACAGATCCCAACCGTAATCCTGATCTCCTTGATTTCTTTATCCACAGCGGCTTAAGTCCCCTCAATTGTTCCATTACACGTCTAAATGAACTTTCCTCTGACCATAGTCCTCTAATCCTTAATGTTTCACTTGAACCTGTTCCCAAACCTTCTCCACCGTCATTCATTAGGGGCCCAGTAAACTGGGACCTTTTCCGCCAAATAATCTCCGATAATATTGATCTCAACATATCCCTCAAAACTCCCGATGACCTTGATAGTGCCGTAAATTCCTTTACTACCACAATCCAACAAGCCGCCTGGACTGCCTCCTTTCCAAAAGACTCCTCCAGAATTCCTATAAAGACCATTCTACCCCAACACCTCCTTAACCTAATCCGCACCAAACGCCGTGCCAGATTATTATGGCAACGATCCCGACATCCTACCGACCGCTGCTCCTATAATTACTACTGCAAACAATTAAAACTGGAATTAGCCACCTTCAGATCACAATCCTTCAACTCCTACCTATCCTCCCTCTCTTCTCGCGACAATTCCCTTTGGAAAACCACAACAAAAATCCTAAATCCTCACCGCATTTCCCATCCTCTCCGACGAGGTGATGGCTCCTGGGCAGCATCTGACGAAGATAAAGCTGAGGAGTTCGCCATTCACCTATCCAATACATTTATTTCACATCCGGAATCCCATCCTGCCCACACCGTAACAGTAGAAGAACTCCTTACATCACCAATCCCACTTTCCTTGCCCCCAAAAGCTATTCATCCTTCCGAAGTAAAATTTCAATTAAAAAAACTAATCCTCCGTAAAGCTCCTGGACATGATCTCCTTACACCTCAAATCCTTCGACAACTTCCATCCAAAGCAGTCATATTCCTTACATATATCTACAATTGTATCCTACGCACCACCCACTTCCCTCTGTTATGGAAACACTCCACTATTATCCTTTTCCCAAAACCAGGAAAACCTCTCAATAGCTCAACATCCTATAGACCAATCAGCCTACTCCCAATCCTTTCAAAAATTTTTGAAAAGATCCTTTTGAAACGAATCCTACCCATTATAGAATCCCAAAATATCCCTTCCCATCAGTTTGGTTTTCGCTCTCAACATTCTACTGTTCAACAAGGACTCCGAGTCGTTGATCATATTTCCTCAGCCCTAGAAAACAAGGAATACTGTTCGGGTGCCTTTCTGGACATTGCACAGGCATTTGACCGGGTATGGCACTCCGGACTGCTCTCCAAGCTTAAAATCCATTTACCTCAGTCCTTGTACCTAGTCCTCCGATCCTACCTCTCTGACCGCTCCTTTCGAGTTCGCTGTGGAACAGAATTTTCCAATATCTACTCCGTTAAAGCCGGTGTTCCCCAAGGCAGCGTCTTGGGTCCCGTGCTTTACATCCTCTTTACTGCTGACATCCCTGTTCATCCCGATACTTTTCTTGCAACATTCGCTGACGACACCGCAATCTTATCATCCAACTCTGATCCCGAAATAGCATCCTTAAATCTCCAAAGTCATCTCACCTTGATTGAGCACTGGTGTAATAACTGGCGCATTAAAGTTAATGAATCTAAATGCCAACACATTACTTTTACACTCCGACGCAATTCCTGTCCACCAGTACTCTTTAATTCCATCCAGCTTCCTTATTCAGACACAGTCCGGTATCTTGGCTTTCATTTAGACCGAAGACTAACTTGGAACCCGCATACTAGACTCAAAAGACAAGAACTCAACCGACGATACGGCCAACTATACCGACTACTAAGCAGAAAATCTAAACTTTCCATTGAAAACAAGCTACTGATCTACAAGACAATACTGAAACCTATTTGGACTTACGGACTAGAACTGTGGGGATCAGCAAAATTTTCTAACATCAAGCGCATCCAATCCTTCCAGTCTAAAGTCCTTCGAACAATAGTCGATGCTCCTTTCTATGTATCCAACAAAACCCTACATCATGACCTTAACATCCCATTTGTCCTAGACCTTATCCCAGAAAAGTTCTCCAAATTTCCCCAGAACCTTACTTACCACCCAAATCCTCTTGCACAATCCCTATCAAGCATCTCCCATCCCTATAATCCTCCAAGAAGGTTGAAACGGCAGTGGCCTCGCGACCTTTTGTAAATTATATAAATTGGAGTTCTGGCAATGGCCAGATTCTTCACTCAAGACATGTGTGTATGTGGCTAAAGTGCTCTCGACCAATCTCCGCTGGCTTTAGTACCAGTGACGCGGTTGGAAGAGTAGCGCAGGGTTCTCCTGGAGTTCCCTCGCCTGATTGTATATAGGTATGCATGTTATTTTATTTTTTTTTTTCCTTAGTTTTAATTTTCTTATTTTTTAGGTTATTTTATTTTATTGTCTATTTTATATACTTTTGATTATTATTTTGTTCTATTTATTTTATTTTTTTGTACATATGGTGTGAATGTCATCCTACCTCACTATAACCAATGTCGAACAGACAGATTGTTATAATACTCAATAAAAAAAAAAAAAAAAAAAAAAAAAATTTCATAATAAGCGCCCCTCCCTAAACATATGAGAGGACCCTGATATCGATTTAATCTGAAAGGTTAAGAAAAGTCGAGGCCCGGGGTGCCCAATCTCAAATTGGATAAAATTTCCATAAAAACCGCCCCCTTAACATAAGAGTCGACCCTGATATCGATTTAATCCCAAAAGTTAAAAAAAGTGTAGGCCGGGCGGCATAATTTCAAATTGGAAAACATTTACATAAAGAGCGCCCCCCCAAAACATGTGAGTCGACCCTGATATCGATTTAATCCGAAAAGTTAAAAAATGGCGAGGCCCGGGTAGGGACCCAATTCTTAATTGAATAACATTTACATAATAAGCGCCCCCCAAAACCTAAAAGTCGACCCTGATATCTATTTAATCGGAAAAGTTAGAAAAAGGCAAGGCCCGGGGGCTGGAAAATCTCGAATATGATATCATTTTCATAAAAAGCACCCCCTCTCCAAAACATAAGAGTCGACCCTGATATCGATTTAACCCAAAAGGTTAAAAAAAGTCGAGGCCCGGGGTGCCCAATCTCAAATTGGATAAAATTTTCATTAATAAGCGCGCTCCAAAACATAAGAGTCGACCCTCAAATCGATTTAATCCGAATGGTTAAGAAAAGTCGAGGCCCGGCGTGCCCAACCTCAAATTGGATAACATTTCCATAAAAACCGCCCCCCAAAACATATGAGTAGACCCTGATATCGATTTAATCCCAAAAGTTAAAAAAAGTCGAGGCCGGGGGGTATAATTTTAAATTGGATAACATATACATAAAAAGCGCCCCCCAAAATATTTAAGTTGGCCCTTATACCTATCTAATCCGAAAAGTTAAATAAAGGCGAGGCCCTTTGTGCCCAATCTCAAATTGGATATCATTTTCATAATAAGCGCTCCCCCAAAACATATGAGTCGACCCTGATATCGATTTAATCTGAAAGGTTAAAATAAGTCGAGGCCCGGGGTGCCCAATCTAAAATTAGATAACATTTCCATAAAAACCGCCCCCAAAACATAAGAGTCGACCCTGATAATGATTTAATCCGAAAAAATAAAAAAAGTCGAGGCCCAGGTGCCAAATCTAAAATTGTGTATCATTTTCATAATAAGCGCCCCTCCCTAAACATATGAGTCGACCCTGATATCGATTTAATCTGAAAGGTTAAGAAAAGTCGAGGCCCGGGGTGCCCAATCTCAAATTGGATATCATTTTCATAATAAGCGCTCCCCCAAAACTTATAAGTCGACCCTGATATCGATTTAATCTGAAAGGTAAAGATAAGTCGAGGCCCGGGGTGCCCAATCTCAAATTGGATAACATTTCCATAAAAACCGCCCCCCAAAACATATGAGTCGAACCTGATATCGGTTTAATCCGAAAGGTTAAGAAAAGTCGAGGCCCGGGGTGCCCAATCTAAAATTAGATAACATTTCCATAAAAACCGCCCCCAAAACATAAGAGTCGACCCTGATATTGATTTAATCCGATAAGTTAAAAAAAGTGGAGGCCGGGGTGCCCAATTTCAAATTGGTTAAAATTTACATAATAAGCGCCCCCCCAAAACATATGAGTCCACCCTGATATCGATTTAATCCGAAAGGTTAAGAAAAGTCGAGGCCCGGGGTGCCCAATCTAAAATTAGATAACATTTCCATAAAAACCGCCCCCAAAACATAAGAGTCGACCCTGATATTGATTTAATCCGATAAGTTAAAAAAAGTCGAGGCCGGGGTGCCCAATTTCAAATTGGATAAAATTTACATAATTAGCGCCCCCCCCCCAAAACATATGAGTCCACCCTGATATCGATTTAATCCCAACAGTTAAAAAAAGTCGAGGCCGGGGGGCATAATTTTAAATTGGATAACATATACACAAAAAAAGCGCCCCCCCCCAAAATATGTAAGTTGACCCTTATACCTATCTAATCAGAAAAGTTAAAAAAAGGCGAGGCCCGGAGGGACCAATCTTTAATTGGATATCAGTTTCATAAAAAGCGCCCACCAAAATATAAGAGTCGACCCTGATATTGATTTAATCCGCTAAGTTAATAAAAGTCGAGGCCGGGGTGCCCAATCTCAAATTGGATGACGTATCCATAAAAACCGCCCCCCCCCCCAAAAAACATATAAGTTGACCCTGATATCGATTTAATCCAAAAAGTTATAAAAAGTCGAGGCCGGGGGGCCATATCCTAAATTCTATATGATTTTCATAAAAAGCGCCCCCCAAAACCTAAAAGTCGACCCTGATATCTATTTAATCTGAAAAGTTAGAAAAAGGCAAGGCCCGGGGGGGCCAACCTCAAATAGGATATCATTTTCATAAAAAGCACCCCCTCCCAAAACATAAGAGTCGACCCTGATATCGATTTAATCAAAAAGGTTAAAAAAAGTCGAGGCCCGGGGTGCCCAATCTCAAGTTGGATAAAATTTTCTTAATAAGCGCCCCCCCAAAACATGAGAGTCGACCCTCAAATCGATTTAATCCAAATGGTTAAGAAAAGTCGAGGCCCGGCGTGCCCAACCTCAAATTGGATAAAATTTCCATTAAAACCGCCCCCTTAACATAAGATTCGACCCTGATATCGATTTAATCCAAAAAGTTAAAAAATGTCGAGGCCGGGCGGCATAATTTAAAATTGGAAAACATTTACATAAAAAGCGCAAAACCAAAATATTTAAATCGACCCTGATATTTATTTAATCCGAAATGATAAAAAAAGGCGAGGCCAGGGGGGCATAATCCCAAATTGGATATCATTTTCATAATAAGCGCCCCCCCAAAACATATGAGTCGACCCTGATATCGATTTAATCCGTAACGATAAAAGAAGTCGAGACCCAGGGGACCCTATCTCAAATTAATTATATAATTTTCATAAAAAGCGCCCCCCAAAACCTAAAAGTCGACCCTGATATCGATTTAATCCGAAAAGTTAAAAAATGGCGAGGCCCGGGTAGGGACCCAATCCTAAATTGAATAACATTTACATAATAAGCGCCCCCCAAAAAATATAAATCGACCCTGATATCTATTCAATCCGAAAAGATAAAAAATGGCGAGGCCCTGGGAGCCCAATCTCAAATTGGATATCATTTTCATAATAAGCTCTCCCCCAAAACATATGAGTCGACCCTGATATCGATTTAATCTGAAACGTTAAGATAAGTCGAGGCCCGGGGTGCCCAATCTCAAATTGGATAACATTTCCATAAAAACCGCCCCCCAAAACATATAAGTTGACCCTGATATCGATTTAGTCCAAAAAGTTAAAAAAAGTCGAGGCAGGGGGGCATAATTTTAAATTGGATAACATTTACATAAAAAGCGCCCACCCAAAATATGTAAGTTGACCCTTATACCTATCTAATCCGAAAAGTTAAAAAAAGGCGAGGCCCGGAGGGACCAGTCTTTAATTGGATATCAGTTTCATAAAAAGCGCCCACCAAAATATAAGAGTCGACCCTGATATTGATTTAATCCGATAAGTTAAAAAAAGTCGAGGAGGGGTGCAAAATCTCAAATTGGATGACATATCCATAAAAACCGCCCCCCCCCAAAACATATAATTTGACCCTGATATCGATTTAATCCAAAAAGTTAAAAAAAATCGAGGCAGGGGGGCCATATCCTAAATTCTATATGATTTTCATAAAAAGCGCCCCCCAAAACCTAAAAGTCGACCCTGATATCTATTTAATTGGAAAAATTAGAAAAAGGCAAGGCCCGGGGGGGGGGGCAAATCTCGAATATGATATCATTTTCATAAAAAGCACCCCCCCTCCAAAACATAACAGTCGACCCTGATATCGATTTAATCCAAAAGGTTAAAAAAAGTCGAGGCCCGGCTTGCCCAATCTCAAATTGGATAAAATTTTCATAATAAGCGCGCCCCAAAACATAAGAGTCGACCCTCAAATAAATTTAATCCGAATGGTTAAGAAAAGTCGAGGCCCGGGGTGTCCAATCTCAAATTGGATAAAATTTCCATAAAAACCGCCCCCTTAACATAAGAGTCGACCCTGATATCGATTTAATCCCAAAAGTTAAAAAAAGTCGAGGCCGGGCGGCATAATTTCAGATTGGAAAACATTTACATAAAGAGCGCCCAACCAAAATATTTAAATCAACCCTGATATTTATTTAATCCGAGAAGATGAAAAAAGGCGAGGCCCGGGGGGCATAATCCCAAATTTTATATCATTTTCATAATAAGCGCCCCCCCAAAACATATGAGTCGACCCTGATATCGATTTAATCCGAAAAGTTAAAAAATGGCGAGGCCCGGGTAGGGACCCAATCCTAAATTGAATAACATTTACATAATAAAAAGCCCCCCAAAAAATATAAATCGACCCTGATATCTATTCATTCCGAAAAGATAAAAAAAGGCGAGGCCCTTTGTGCCCAACCTCAAATTGGATATCATTTTCATAATAAGCGCTCCCCCAAAACATATGAGTCGGCCCTGATATTGATTTAATCTGAAAAGTTAAGATAAGTCGAGGCCCGGGGTGCCCAATCTCAAATTGGATAACATTTACATAATAAGCGCCCCCCCCCCAAAACATATGAGTCCACCCTGATATCGATTTAATCCGAAAGGTTAAGAAATGTCGAGGCCCGGGGTGCCCAATCTAAAATTAGATAACATTTCCATAAAAACCGCCCCCAAAACATAAGAGTCGACCCTGATATTGATTTAATCCGATAAGTTAAAAAAAGTCGAGGCCGGGGTGCCCAATCTCAAATTGGATAAAATTTACATAATAAGGGCCCCCCCCCAAACATATGAGTCCACCCTGATATCGATCTAATCCGAAAGGTTAAGAAAAGTCGAGGCCCGGGATGCCCAATCTAAAATTAGATAAAATTTCCATAAAAACAGCCCCCAAAACATAAGAGTCGAATCTGATATCGATTGAGTTCCAAAAGTTAAAAAAAGTCGAGGCCGGAGGGCATAATATCAAATGGGATAACATTTACAGAAAAAGAAACCCACAAAATATTTAAGTCGACCCTTATACCTATTTAATCCGAAAAGTTAAAAAAAGGCGAGGCCCGGAGGGCCCATTCTCAAATTGGATATCAGTTTCATAAAAAGCGCCCACCAAAATATAAGAGTCGACCCTGTTATTGATTTAATCCGATAAGTTAAAAAAAGTCGAGGCCTGGGGTGCCCAATCTGAATTTGGATGACATATCCATAAAAACCGCCCCCAAAACATATCAGTTGACCCTGATATCAATTTAATCCAAAAAGTTAAAAAAAGTCAAGGCCGGGGGGCCTAATCCTAGATTCTATATCATTTTCATAAAAAGCACCACCCAAAACATATAAGTCCACCTTGATATCGATTTGATTCGAAAAAATAAAAAAAGTCGAGGTCCAGGTGCCAAATCTAAAATTGGGTATCATTTTTTTCATAATAAGCGCCCCTCCCTAAACATATGAGTAGACCCTGATATCGATTTAATCTGAAAGGTTAAGAAAAGTCGAGGCCCGGGGGCCCAATCTCAAATTGGATAAAATTTCCATCAAAACCGCCCCCTTAACAAAAGAGTCGACCCTGATATCGATTTAATCCCAAAAGTTAAAAAAAGTCGAGGCCGGGGTGAACAATCTCAAATTGGATGACATATCCATAAAAACCGCCCCCCCCCAAAACATATAAGTTGACCCTGATATCGATTTAATCCAAAAAGTTAAAAAAAGTCGAGGCCGGGGGGCCATATCCTAAATTCTATATGATTTTCATAAAAAGCGCCCCCCAATACCTAAAAGTAGACCCTGATATCTATTTAATCGGAAAAGTTAGAAAAAGGCTTTGCCCGGGGGGGCCTATCTCAAATAGGATATCATTTTCATAAAAAGCACCCCCTCCCAAAACATAAGAGTCGACCCTGATATCGATTTAATCCAAAAGGTTAAAAAAAGTCGAGGCCCGGGGTGCCCAATCTCAAATTGGATAAAATTTTCTTATTAAGCGCCCCCCATAAAACATAAGAGTCGACCCTCAAATCGATTTAATCCGAATGGTTAAGAAAAGTCGAGGTCCGGGGTGCCCAATCTCAAATTGGATAAAATTTCCATTAAAACCGCCCCCTTAACATAAGAGTCGACCCTGATATCTATTTAATCCAAAAAGTTAAAAAAAGTCAAGGCCGGGCGGCATAATTTCAAATTGGAAAACATTTACATAAAAAGCGCCCAACCAAAATATTTAAATCGACCCTGATATTTATTTAATCCGAAATGATAAAAAAAGGCGAGGCCCGGGGGGCATAATCCCAAATTGGATATCATTTTCATAATAAGCGCCCCCCCCCCCAAAACATATGAGTCGACCCTGATATCGATTTAATCCGTAACGTTAAAAAAAGTCGAGACCCAGGGGACCCTATCTCAAATTGATTATATAATTTTCATAAAAAGCGCCCCCCAAAACCTAAAAGTCGACCCTGATATCTATTTAAACCGAAAAGTTAAAAAATGGCGAGGCCCGGGGGGGGCAAATCTCGAATATGATATCATTTTCATAAAAAGCACCCCCTCTCCAAAACATAAGAGTCGACCCTGATATCGATCTAATCCAAAAGGTTAGAAAAAGTCGAGGCCCGGGGTGCCCAATCTCAAATTGGATAAAATTTTCATAATAAGCGCGCTCCAA
Organism: Nezara viridula; assembly: GCA_928085145.1. Taxonomy (NCBI): domain Eukaryota; kingdom Metazoa; phylum Arthropoda; class Insecta; order Hemiptera; family Pentatomidae; genus Nezara; species Nezara viridula. The sequence goes on from OV725078.1 coordinate 5,193,224, forward strand.
AACATAAGAGTCGACCCTCAAATCGATTTAATCCGAATGGTTAAGAAAAGTCGAGGCCCGGGGTGCCCAATCTCAAATTGGATAACATTTCCATAAAAACCGCCCCCCAAAACATATGAGTCGACCCTGATATCGATTTAATCCCAAAAGTTAAAAAAAGTCGATTCCGGGGGGTATAATTTTAAATTGGATAACATTTTCATAATAAGCGCCCCCCAAAACATAAGAGTCGACCCTGATATTGATTTAATCCGATAAATTAAAAAAAGTCGAGGCCGGGGTGCCCAATCTCAAATTGGATAAAATTTACATAATAAGGGCCCCCCCCCAAACATATGAGTCCACCCTGATATCGATCTAATCCGAAAGGTTAAGAAAAGTCGAGGCCCGGGGTGCCCAATCTAAAATTAGATAAAATTTCCATAAAAACAGCCCCCAAAACATAAGAGTCGAATCTGATATCGATTGAGTTCCAAAAGTTAAAAAAAGTCAAGGCCGGAGGGCATAATATCAAATTGGATAACATTTACAGAAAAAGCACCCCACAAAATATTTAAGTCGACCCTTATACCTATTTAATCCGAAAAGTTAAAAAAAGGCGAGGCCCGGAGGGCCCATTCTCAAATTGGATATCAGTTTCATAAAAAGCGCCCACCAAAATATAAGAGTCGACCCTGTTATTGATTTAATCCGATAAGTTAAAAAAAGTCGCGGCCTGGGGTGCCCAATCTGAATTTGGATGACATATCCATAAAAACCGCTCCCAAAACATATCAGTTGACCCTGATATCAATTTAATCCAAAAAGTTAAAAAAAGTCAAGGCCGGGGGGCCTAATCCTAGATTCTATATAATTTTCATAAAAAGCACCACCCAAAACATATAAGTCCACCTTGATATCGATTTGATTCGAAAAAATAAAAAAAGTCGAGGTCCAGGTGCCAAATCTAAAATTGGGTATCATTTTTTTCATAATAAGCGCCCCTCCCTAAACATATGAGTAGACCCTGATATCGATTTAATCTGAAAGGTTAAGAAAAGTCGAGGCCCGGGGGCCCAATCTCAAATTGGATAAAATTTCCATCAAAACCGCCCCCTTAACATAAGAGTCGACCCTGATATCGATTTAATCCCAAAAGTTAAAAAAAGTCGAGGCCAGGGTGAACAATCTCAAATTGGATGACATATCCATAAAAACCGCCCCCCCCCAAAACATATAAGTTGACCCTGATATCGATTTAATCCAAAAAGTTAAAAAAAGTCGAGGCCGGGGGGCCATATCCTAAATTCTATATGATTTTCATAAAAAGCGCCCCCCAATACCTAAAAGTAGACCCTGATATCTATTTAATCGGAAAAGTTAGTAAAAGGCTTTGCCCGGGGGGGCCTATCTCAAATAGGATATGATTTTCATAAAAAGCACCCCCTCCCAAAACATAAGAGTCGACCCTGATATCGATTTAATCCAAAAGGTTAAAAAAAGTCGAGGCCCGGGGTGCCCAATCTCAAATTGCATAAAATTTTCTTATTAAGCGCCCCCCCAAAACATAAGAGTCGACCCTCAAATCAATTTAATCCGAATGGTTAAGAAAAGTCGAGGCCCGGGGTGCCCAATCTCAAATTGGATAAAATTTCCATTAAAACCGCCCCCTTAACATAAGAGTGGACCCTGATATCTATTTAATCCAAAAAGTTAAAAAAAGTCGAGACCGGGCGGCATAATTTCAAATTGGAAAACATTTACATAAAAAGCGCCCAACCAAAATATTTAAATCGACCCTCATATTTATTTAATCCGAAATGATAAAAAAAGGCGAGGCCCGGGGGGCATAATCCCAAATTGGATATCATTTTCATAATAAGCGCCCCCCCAAAACATATGAGTCGACCCTGATATCGATTTAATCCGTAACGTTAAAAGAAGTCGAGACCCGGGGGACCCTATCTCAAATTGATTATATAATTTTCATAAAAAGCGCCCCCCAAAACCTAAAAGTCGACCCTGATATCTATTTAATCCGAAAAGTTAAAAAATGGCGAGGCCCGGGTAGGGACCCAATCCTAAATTGAATAACATTTACATAATAAGCGCCCCCCAAAAAATATAAATCGACCCTGATATCTATTCAATCCGAAAAGATAAAAAAAGGCGAGGCCCTGGGTGACCAATCTCAAATTGGATAACATTTCCATAAAAACCGCAACCCAAAACATATAAATCGACACTGATATCTATTTAATCCGAAAAGTTTAAAAAAAAGGCGAAGCCTGGGGGGGGCAGTCTCTCATTGGGTATCATTTCCATAAAAAGCGCCCCCCAAAAGCAATACGTCGACCCTGATACCGATTTAATCCGAAAATTTAAAAAAAGTCGAGGCCTAGGGGGCCCTATCTCAAATTGGATATCATTTCCATAAAAACCGCTCCCCAAAACATATAAATCGACCCTGATATCTATTTAATCCGAGAAGTTAAATAAAGGCGAGGCCCGAGGACCCCAATCTCAAATAAGATATCATTTCCATAAAAACCGCCACTCATAACATATAAATCGACCCTGATATTTATTTAATCCGAAAAGTTAAAAAAAGGCGAGTCCCGGGGGGCCCAATCTCAAATTGGATATCATTTCCATAAAGAGTGCCGCCCAAAATATAAGAGTCAACCCTGATATCGATTTAATCCAAATAGTTAAAAAAAGGTGAGGCCCGGGGGGCTCAATCTCAAATAGGATATCATTTCCATAAAAACCGCCCCCCAAAACATATAAATCGACCCTGATATCTATTTAATCCGAGAAGTTAAATAAAGACGAGGCCCGGGGGCCCCAATCTCAAATAAGATATCATTTTCATAAAAAGCGCCCCCCAAAACATATAAATTGACCATGATATAGATTTAAACCGAATGGTTAAGAAAAGTCGAGGCCCGGGGTGCACAATCTCAAATTGGATAAGATTTCCATAAAAACCGCAACCCAGAACATATAAATCGACCCTGATATCTATTTAATCCGAAAAGTTAAAAAAAAAGGCGACGCCCGGGGGCTCCAGTCTCAAATTGGATATCATTTTCATAAAAAGGGCCCCCCAAAACCCCAGGCCTCAACTTTTTTTAACTATACGGATTAAATCGATATCAGGGTCGACTCTTATGTTTTGGGGGGCGCTTTTTATGAAAATGATATCCAATTTGAGATAGGACCCCTCGGTTCTCGACTTTTTTTAACTTTTCGGATTAAATAGATATCAGGGTTTAATTCAATTCAATCTCAAATCCGACATAATTTTCATAAAAAGCACCCCCCAAAACATAAGATTCGACCCTTAACATACCGGGGGGCAGTATCTCAAATTGGATATCATTTTCATAAAAACCGCCCCGGAAAACCTAAAAGTCGACCCTGATATCTATTTAATCGGTAAAGTTAAAAAAAATCTTGGCCGGGGGGGGCCCAATCTGAAATTGGATAACATTTTTATAAAAACCGCCCTCCAAAACATATAAGTTGACCCTGATATCGATTTTATCCGGAAAGTTAAAAAAAAGTCGAGACCCGGGGGGCCCAATCTCAAATTGGATATCATTTTTATAAAAAGCGCTCCCCAAAACCTAAAAGTCGACCCTGATGTCTATTTATTATGAAAAGTTAAAAAAAATCGAGGCCCGGGGGGCTCAATCTCAAATTAGATATAATTTTCATAAAAAGCGCACCCCAAAACATATAAGTTGACCATGATATAGATTTAATCCGAATGGTTAAGAAAAGTCGAGGCCCGGGGTGCACAATCTCAAATTGGATAACATTTCCATAAAAACCGCAACCCAAAACATATAAATCGACACTGATATCTATTTAATCCGAAAAGTTTAAAAAAAAGGCGAAGCCCGGGGGCCCCAATCTCAAATTGGATATCATCCATAAAAAGCGCCCCCCAAAACCCCAGGCCTCGACTTTTTTTAACTTTTCGGATTAAATCGATATCAGGGTCGACTCTTATGTTTTGGGGGGCGCTTTTTATGAAAATGATATCCAATTTGAGATAGGACCCCTCGGTTCTCGACTTTTTTTAACTTTTCGGATTAAATAGATATCAGTGTTCAATTCAATTCAATCTCAAATCCGACATAATTTTCATAAAAAGCACCTCCCAAAACATAAGATTCGACCCTTAACATAACCGGGGGGCCCTATCTCAAATTGGATATCACTTTCATAAAAAGCGCCCCCTAAAACCTAAAAGTCGACCCTGATACCTATTTAATAAGAAAAGTTTAAAAACATCGAGGCCCGGGGGGTTCAATCTCAAATTAGATATTATCTTCATAAAAAGCGCCCCCCAAAACATAAAAGTCGACCCTGATATTGATTTAATCCGAAAAGTTAAAAAAAAGTCGAAGCCCTGGGGGCACAATCTCAAATTTGATAACATTTCCATAAAAACCGCAACCCAAAACATATAAATCGATATTGATATCTATTTAATCCGAAAAGTTAAAAAAAAAGGCGTGGGCCGGGGGGGGGGGCCCAATCTCAAATAGGATATCACTTTCATAAAAAGCACACCCACAAAATATAAGAGTCAACCCTGATATCGATTTAATCCGAAAAGTTAAAAAAAATCGAGGGCCGAGGGGGGCCCAATCTCAATTTGGATATTATTTTTATAAAAAGCGCAGCCCAAAATATAATAGACGACCCTGATATCGATTTAATCCGAAAAGTTAAAAAAAAGTCGAGACCCGGAAAGCCCAATAAAAAATCCGATATTATTTTCATAGAAAGCGCCCCCCAAAACATATAAGTTAACCATGAGAATGATTTAATCCGAAAAGTTAAAAAAAGGTGAGGCCCGGGTGGCCCAATCTCAGAATGGGTAACATTTCCATAAAGAGCCCCTCCCCCCAAAACATAAGAGTCGACCCTGATATTGATTTATTCCAAATGGTTAAGAAAAGTCGAGGCCTGGGGTGCCCAATCCTAAATTCGATAACATTTCCATAAAAGGCGCCCCCCAAAACAAATAAGTCGACCCTGATACCGATTTAATCCAAAAAGTTAAAAAAAATCGAGGCCCGGGGGGCCCAATCTGAAATTGTATATCATTTCCATAATGAGTGCCGCCCAAAATATAAGAGTCAACCATGATATCGATTTAATCCGAATAGTTAAAAAAAGGCGAGGCCCGGGGGGCCCAATCTCAAATAGGATATCATTTCCATAAAAACCGCTCCCCAAAACATACAAATCGACCCTGATATCTATTTAATCCGAGAAGTTAAATAAAGGCGAGGCCCGAGGGCCCCAATCTCAAATAAGATATCATTTCCATAAAAACCGCCACTCATAACATATAAATCGACCCTGATATTTATTTAATCCGAAAAGTTAAAAAAAGGCGAGGCCCGGGGGGGAGCCAGTCTCTCATTGGGTAACATTTCCATAAAATGCGCCCCCCAAAACATAAGAGTCGACCCTGATATCGATTTAATCCGGAATGTTAAAAAAAAGTCGAGACCCGGGGGGCCCAATCTCAAATTGGATATCATTTTTATAAAAAGCGCTCCCCAAAACCTAAAGGTCGACCCTGATATCTATTTATTATGAAAAGTTAAAAAAAATCGAGGCCCGGGGGGCTCAATCACAAATTAGATATAATTTTCATAAAAAGCGCACCCCAAAACATATAAGTTGACCATGATATAGATTTAATCCGAATGGTTAAGAAAAGTCGAGGCCCGGGGTGTACAATCTCAAATTGGATAACATTTCCATAAAAACCGCAACCCAAAACATATAAATCGACACTGATATCTATTTAATCCGAAAAGTTTAAAAAAAAGGCGAAGCCTGGGGGGGCCAGTCTCTCATTGGGTATCATTTCCATAAAAAGCGCCCCCCAAAAGCAATACGTCGACCCTGATACCGATTTAATCCGAAAATTTAAAAAAAGTCGAGGCCTAGGGGGCCCTATCTCAAATTGGATATCATTTTCATAAAAACCGCCCCGGAAAACCTAAAAGTCGACCCTGATATCTATTTAATCGGAAAAGTTAAAAAAAATCTTGGCCGGGGGGGGGCCAATCTGAAATTGGATAACATTTTAATAAAAACCGCCCTCCAAAACATATAAGTTGACCCTGATATCGATTTAATCCGGAAAGTTAAAAAAAAGTCGAGACCCGGGGGGCCCAATCTCAAATTGGATATCATCTTTATAAAAAGCGCTCCCCAAAACCTAAAAGTCGACCCTGATGTCTATTTATTATGAAAAGTTAAAAAAAATCGAGGCCCAGGGGGCTCAATCTCAAATTAGATATAATTTTCATAAAAAGCGCACCCCAAAACATATAAGTTGACCATGATATAGATTTAATCCGAATGGTTAAGAAAAGTCGAGGCCCGGGGTGCACAATCTCAAATTGGATAATATTTCCATAAAAACCGCAACCCAAAACATATAAATCGACACTGATATCTATTTAATCCGAAAAGTTTAAAAAACAGGCGAAGACCGGGGGTCCCGATCTCAAATTGGATATCATCCATAAAAAGCGCCCCCCAAAACCCCAGGCCTCGACTTTTTTTAACTTTTCGGATTAAATCGATATCAGGGTCAACTCTTATGTTTCGGGGGGCGCTTTTTATGAAAATGATATCCAATTTGAGATAGGACCCCTCGGTTCTCGACTTTTTTTAACTTTTCGGATTAAATAGATATCAGTGTTCAATTCAATTCAATCTCAAATCAGACATAATTTTCATAAAAAGCACCTCCCAAAACATAAGATTCGACCCTTAACATAACCGGGGGGCCCTATCTAAAATTGGATATCACTTTCATAAAAAGCGCCCCCTAAAACCTAAAAGTCAACCCTGATACCTATTTAATAGGAAAAGTTTAAAAACATCGAGGCCCGGGGGGCTCAATCTCAAATTAGATATTATCTTCATAAAAAGCGCCCCCCAAAACATAAAAGTCGACCCTGATATTGATTTAATCCGAAAAGTTAAAAAAAAGTCGAAGCCCGGGGGGCACAATCTCAAATTTGATAACATTTCCATAAAAACCGCAACCCAAAACATATATATCGACATTGATATCTATTTAATCCGAAAAGTTAAAAAAAAGGCGAGGGCCGGGGGGGGGCCCAATCTCAAATAGGATATCACTTTCATAAAAAGCACCTCCCAAAACATAAGATTCGACCCTTAACATAACCGGGGGGCCCTATCTCAAATTGGATATCAATTTCATAAAAAGCGCCCCCTAAAACCTAAAAGTCGACCCTGATACCTATTTAATCGGAAAAGTTTAAAAACATCGATGCCCGGGGGGCTCAATCTCAAATTAGATATTATCTTCATAAAAAGCGCCCCCCAAAACATAAAAGTCGACCCTGATATTGATTTAATCCGAAAAGTTAAAAAAAAGTCGAAGCCCGGGGGGCACAATCTCAAATTTGATAACATTTCCATAAAAACCGCAACCCAAAACATATAAATCGACATTGATATCTATTTAATCCGAAATGTTAAAAAAAAAGGCGAGGGCCGGGGGGGGCCAATCTCAAATAGGATATCACTTTCATAAAAAGCACTAACACAAAATATAAGAGTCAACCCTGATATCGATTTAATCCGAAAAGTTAAAAAAAATCGAGGGCCGAGGGTGGCCCAATCTCAATTTGGATATTACTTTTATAAAAAGCGCAGCCCAAAATATAATAGACGACCCTGATATCGATTTAATACGAAAAGTTAAAAAAAAGTCGAGACCCGCAAAGCCCAATAAAAAATCCGATATTATTTTCATAGAAAGAGCCACCCAAAACATATAAGTTGACCATGAGAATGATTTAATCCGATAGTTAAAAAAAGGTGAGGCCCGGGGGACCCAATCTCAGAATGGGTAACATTTCCATAAAGAGCCCCCCCCCCCAAAACATAAGAGTCGACCCTGATATTGATTTATTCCAAATGGTTAAGAAAAGTCGAGGCCTGGGGTGCCCAATCCTAAATTCGATAACATTTCCATAAAAGGCGCCACCCAAAACAAATAAGTCGACCCTGATACCGATTTAATCCGAAAAGTTAAAAAAAGTCGAGGCCCGGGGAGCCCAATCTGAAATTGTATATCATTTCCATAAAGAGTGCCGCCCAAAATATAAGAGTCAACCATGATATCGATTTAATCCGAATAGTTAAAAAAAGGCGAGGCCCGGGGGGCCCAATCTCAAATAGGATATCATTTCCATAAAAACCGCTCCCCAAAACATATAAATCGACCCTGATATCTATTTAATCCGAGAAGTTAAATAAAGGCGAGGCCCGAGGGCCCCAATCTCAAATAAGATATCATTTCCATAAAAACCGCCACTCATAACATATAAATCGACCCTGATATTTATTTAATCCGAAAAGTTAAAAAAAGGCGAGGCCCGGGGGGGAGCCAGTCTCTCATTGGGTAACATTTCCATAAAAAGCGCCCCCCAAAACATAAGAGTCGACCCCGATATCGATTTAATCCGGAAAGTTAAAAAAAAGTCGAGACCCGGAGGGCCCAATCTCAAATTGGATATCATTTTTATAAAAAGCGCTCCCCAAAACCTAAAAGTCGACCCTGATATCGATTTATTATGAAAAGTTAAAAAAAATCGAGGCCCGGGGGGCTCAATCACAAATTAGATATAATTTTCATAAAAAGCGCACCCCAAAACATATAAGTTGACCATGATATAGATTTAATCCGAATGGTTAAGAAAAGTCGAGGCCCGGGGTGCACAATCTCAAATTGGATAACATCTCCATAAAAACCGCAACCCAAAACATATAAATCGACACTGATGTCTATTTAATCCGAAAAGTTTAAAAAAAAGGCGAAACCTGGGGGGGCCAGTCTCTCATTGGATATCATCCATAAAAAGCGCCCCCCAAAACCCCAGGCCTCGACTTTTTTTAACTTTTCGGATTAAATCGATATCAGGGTCGACTCTTATGTTTTGGGGGGCGCTTTTTATGAAAATGATATCCAATTTGAGATAGGACCCCTCGGTTCTCGACTTTTTTTAACATTTCGGATTAAATAGATATCAGTGTTCAATTCAATTCAATCTCAAATCCGACATAATTTTCATAAAAAGCACCTCCCAAAACATAACATTCGACCCTTAACATAACCGGGGGGCCCTATCTCAAATTGGATATCACTTTCATAAAAAGCGCCCCCTAAAACCTAAAAGTCGACCCTGATATCTATTTAATATGAAAAGTTTAAAAAAATCGAGGCCCGGGGGGCTCAATCTCAAATTAGATATAATTTTCATAAAAACCACCCCCCCAAAACATATAAGTTGACCATGATATGGATTTAATCCGAATGGTTAAGAAAAGTCGAGGCCCGGGGCGCACAATCTCAAATTTGATAACATTTCCATAAAAACCGCAACCCAAAACATATAAATCGACCCTGATTTCTATTTAATCCGAAAAGTTAAAAAAAAAGGCGAGGGCCGGGGTGGGGCCCAATCTCAAATAGGATATCACTTTCATAAAAAGCACTCTCACAAAATATAAGAGTCAACCCCGATATCGATTTAATCCAAAAAGTTTAAAAAAATCGAGGGCCGAGGGGGGCCCAATCTCAATTTGGATATTATTTTCATAAAAAGCGCAGCCCAAAATATAATAGACGACCCTGATATCGATTTAATCCAAAAAGTTAAAAAAAATCGAGGCCCGGGGGGCCCAATCTGATATTGTATATCATTTCCATAATGAGTGCCGCCCAAAATATAAGAGTCAACCATGATATCGATTTAATCCGAATAGTTAAAAAAAGGCGAGGCCCGGGGGGCCCAATCTCAAATAGGATATCATTTCCATAAAAACCGCTCCCCAAAACATACAAATCGACCCTGATATCTATTTAATCCGAGAAGTTAAATAAAGGCGAGGCCCGAGGGCCCCAATCTCATATAAGATATCATTTCCATAAAAACCGCCACTCATAACATATAAATCGACCCTGATATTTATTTAATCCGAAAAGTTAAAAAAAGGCGAGGCCCGGGGGGGGAGCCAGTCTCTCATTGGGTATCATTTTTATATAAAGCGCCCCCCAAAACCTAATAGTCTACCCTGATATCTATTTAATAAGAAAAGTTAAAAAAAAATCGAGGGCCTAGTTGGTCCCAATCTCAATTTGGATATCATTTTTATAAAAAGCGCTCCCCAAAACCCCAGGCCTCGACTTTTTTTAACTTTTCGGATTAAATCGATATCAGGGTCGACTCTTATGTTTTGGGGGGCGCTTTTTATGAAAATGATATCCAATTTGAGATAGGACCCCTCGGTTCTCGACTTTTTTTAACATTTCGGATTAAATAGATATCAGTGTTCAATTCAATTCAATCTCAAATCCGACATAATTTTCATAAAAAGCACCTCCCAAAACATAACATTCGACCCTTAACATAACCGGGGGGCCCTATCTCAAATTGGATATCGCTTTCATAAAAAGCACTCTCACAAAATATAAGAGTCAACCCTGATATCGATTTAATCCAAAAAGTTAAAAAAAATCGAGGGCCGAGGGGGGCCCAATCTCAATTTGGATATTATTTTTATAAAAAGCGCAGCCCAAAATATAATAGACGACCCTGATATCGATTTAATCCGAAAAGTTAAAAAAAGGTGAGGCTCGGGGGGCCCAATCTCAGATTGGGTAACATTTCCATAAAGAGCCCCTCCCCCCAAAACATAAGAGTCGAAACTGATATTGATTTATTCCGAATGGTTAAGAAAAGTCGAGGACTGGGGTACCCAATCCTAAATTCGATAACATTTCCATTAAAAGCGCCCCTCAAAACAAATAAGTCGACCCTGATTCCGATGTAATCCGAAAAGTGAAAAAACGTCGAGGCCTGGGGGGCCCTATCTCAAATTAGATATCATTTTCATAAAAACCGACCCCCAAAACATATAAATTGACCCTCATATCTATATAATCCGAAAAGTTAAAAAAAGTCCAGGCCTGGGGGGCCCTATCTAAAATTGGATATCATTTTCATAAAAACCGAGTCCCAAAACCTAAAAGTCGACTCTGATATCTATTAAATCCGAAAAGCTAATCAAAATTCTAGGAACGGGGGGCCCAATCTCAAATTGGATATCATTTTCATAAAAAGCGCCGCCCAAAATATAAGAGTCAACCCTGATATCGATTTAATCCGAAAAATTAAAAAAAGTCGAGGCCCGGGGGGCCCTATTTCAAATTGGATATCATTTTTATAAAAAGCGCCCCCCAAAACAAAAGAGCCGACCCTCATATTGATTTAATCCGAAAAGCTAAAAATAGTCGAGGGCTGGGGGGTCCTATCTCAAATTGGATATCACTTTCATAAAAAGCCCCCCCAAAACATAAGAGTCGACCCTGATATTGATTTAATCCGAAAAGATAAAAAAAGTCGAGGCCTAGGGGGCCCAATCTCAAATTAGATATTATCTTCATAAAAAGCGCCCCCCCAAAACATATAAGTTGACCATGAGAATGATTAAATCCGAAAAGTTAAAAAAAGGTGAGGCCCGGGGTGCCCAATCTCAGAATGGGTAACATTTCCATAAAGAGCTTCCCCCCAAAACATAAGAGTCGACCCTGATATTGATTTATTCCGAATGGTTAAGAAAAGTCGAGGCCTAGGGTGCCCAATCCTAAATTCGATAACATTTCCATAAAAGGCGCCCCCCAAAACAAATAAGTCGACCCTGATACCGATTTAATCCGAAAAGTTAAAAAGAGTCGAGGCCTGGGGGGCCCTATCTCAAATTGGATATCATTTCCATAAAAAGCGCTCCCCAAAACATATAAATCGACCCTGATATCTATTTAATCCGAAAAGTTAGAAAAAAGTCGAGACCCGAGAGGCCCAATCTCAAATTGGATATCATTTTTATAAAAAGCGCTCCCCAAAACCTAAAAGTCGACCCTGATATTGATTTAATCCGAAAAGCTAAAAATAGTCGAGGCCTGGGGGGCTCTATCTCAAATTGGATATCACTATCATAAAAAGCCCCCCCAAAACATAAGAGTCGACCCTGATATTGATTTAATCCGAAAAGATAAAAAAAGTCGAGGCCTAGGGGGCCCAATCTCAAATTGGATACCATTTTCATAAAGAGCGCCGCCCAGAATATAAGAGTCAACCCTGATATCGATTTAATCCGAAAAGTTAAAAAAAGTCGAGGCCCGGGGGGCCCAATTACAAATTCGATATTATTTCCATAAGAAGGCCCCCCCAAAACATAGGAGTCAACCCTGATATCGATTTAATCCAAAAAGATAAAAAAAAGGCGAGGCCCAGGGGGCCCAATCTCAAATTGGGTAACATTTCCATAAAAAGCCCCCCCCTCCCAAAACATAAGAGTCGACCCTAATATTGATTTAATCCGAAAGGTTAAGAAATGTCGAGGCCCAGGGTGCCCAATCCTAAATTCGATATCATTTTCAAAAAAACGCACCACCCAAAACATATAAATTGACCATGATATAGATTTAATCCGAATGGTTAAGAAAAGTCGAGGCCCGGGGTGCACAATCTCAAATAAGATATCATTTCCATAAAAACCGCCCCTCATAACATATAAATCGACCCTGATACCGATTTAATCCGAAAAGTTAAAAAAAGTCGAGGCCTGGGGGGGCCCTATTTCAAATTGGATATCATTTTCATAAAAAGTACCCCCAAAAACATAAGATTCGACCCTGATATCGATTTAATCCGAAAAGGTAAAAAAAAGTCGAGGCCTGGGGGCCCAATCCCACATCCGATATTATTTTCATAAAAAGCGCTCCCCAAAACATATAAGTTGACCATGATATAGATTTAATCCTAAAAGTTAAAAAAAGGCGAGGCCCGGGGGGCCCAATCTCAAATTGGATATCATTTCCATAAAGAGTGCCGCCCAAAATAAAAGAGTCAACCATGATATCGATTTAATCCGAATAGTTAAAAAAAAGGCGAGGCCCGGGGGGGCCCAATCTCAAATAGGATATCATTTCCATAAAAAGCGTTCCCCAAAACATATAAATCGACCCTGATATCTATTTAATCCGAGAAGTTAAATAAAGGCGAGGCCCGGGGCCCCAATCTCAAATAAGATATCATTTCCATAAAAACCGCCACTCATAACATATAAATCGACCCTGATATTTATTTAATCCGAAAAGTTAAAAAAAGGCGGGGCCCGGGGGGGGGCAGTCTCTCATTGGGTAACATTTCCATAAAAAGCGCCCCCCAAAACATAAGAGTCGACCCTGATATCGATTAATTCCGAAAAGTTAAAAAAAAGTCGAGACCCGGGAGGCCCAATCTCAAATTGGATATCATTTTTATAAAAAGCGCTCCCCAAAACCTAAAAGTCGACCCTGATATCTATTTAGAATAGAATAGAATAGAAAAAAAAACTTTATTCTGGGACTAAGTCCCTTCAGAATAACAAAAATGTACAAAATAATAGAATATTACTGGCCTGAACGTTGAAACAATAAATAAAATTGATAAAATAAAATAAAAAGTAAAGAAAACCTTAGGTGCACAAGCTATATACAAACAGGTAAAACTATGTACAGAGCATTTAAAATTACGAACAAAACAATTAAAACTATGAACGAATCACTTGAACTATGAACAAAATTATATTTAAGGGTTGAACAACATAAACATACTCTTTGAGAAATGAAGAACGAAAAAGAGATACAATGAGTTCATTTCATAAAAAAAAAAAAAAAAACTTTACTTGAATATATATATAAAAATAAACAGTTACTTATAATTGAATAAAAAAAAAATATATAAAAAAAAATGTATGTATTGAAATTCCTACGTCGATAGTAGGAAATGCATGTACTATCTCTTACCAAGTGTTATGATTATATGATTGCTACACAATACATATATAATATCAATAGTTAGCTGGTATCAGACTGTTTTTGGAACAGGAATTGGAATAGGAGGTTTTTGAATGTATACAGGGAAGGGGCATGTCGAATTTTGATCGGGAGGGAATTCCAAAAGTTGACAGAGCGGGCTATAAAGGAATTTTGGAATGAGGCAGATCTATGAGAAGGGTCAGAGGGTCGGGATCTTGTAGTGAGTGAATGGATTGAGGACTTAAATTGGAGAAGGTTGTAGGCATAAGAAGGACGATGATCGGTAATGATTTGATAAAGGAAAGTGCCAAGGAAATATTGTCTTCTGAAGGAGGAGAAGAGCCACCCTAACTCAGTGTAGTGGTGGGAGACACGGGAGCGTCTCGGGGTTCCAATTACAAATCTTACGAAGCAATTCATAAGTCTTTTGAGTCTATCACGCAGTTCCACCGAGAGGCCATCGTACACCACACAGCTGTAGTCAAAGTGGGGAAAGATGAGAGAGGAAACTATGAGTCTACGGGTATTTTGGGGTAGAAGATGGCGGAAGTGATGGAATAGTTTGAGGGTAGAAATTGCACGGCGAGATATATGAGAGATATGGTGATTCCAGGAAAGGGTTTGATCTATGAGAAAGCCTAAATTTTTAACAAAGGGATAGAAGGTGATGGGGTGGTTGTTTAGATAGAGTGAGGGAAAGTTGGTGTGGGATCTAAGAAGGGGCTTGGAACCAATGAGAATGGCCTGAGCTTTGGCAGCATTTAGCCTTAATCTTTATTATGAAAAGTTAAAAAAAATCGAGGCCCGGGGGGCTCAATCTCAAATTAGATATAATTTTCATAAAAAGCGCCCCCAAAACATATAAGTTGACCATGATATAGATTTAATCCGAATGGTTAAGAAAAGTCTAGGCCCGGGGTGCACAATCTCAAATTGGATAACATTTCCATAAAAACCGCAACCCAAAACATATAAATCGACACTGATATCTATTTAATCAGAAAAATTTTTAAAAAAGGCGAAGCCCGGGGGCCCCAATCTCAAATTGGATATCATTTCCCTAAAAAGCGCCCCCCCAAAACCCCAGGCCTCGATTTTTTTAACTTTTCGGATTAAATCGATATCAGGGTCGACTCTTATGTTTTGGGGGGCGCTTTTTATGAAAATGGTATCCAATCTGAGATAAAACCCCTCGGTTCTCGACTTTTTTTAACTTTTCGGATTAAATAGATATCAGGGTTCAATTCAATTCAATCTTAAATCCGACATAATTTTCATAAAAAGCACCCCACAAAACATAAGATTCGACCCTTTACATAACCAGGGAGCCCTATCTCAAATAGGATATCACTTTCATAAAAAGCACTCCCACAAAATATAAGAGTCAACCCTGATATCGATCTAATCCGAAAAGTTAAAAAAAAATCGAGGGCCGAGGGGGGCCCAATCTCAATTTGGATATTATTTTTATAAAAAGCGCAGCCCAAAATATAATAGACGACCCTGATATCGGTTTAATCCGAAAAGTTAAAAAAAGGTGAGGCTCGGGGGGCCCAATCTCAAATTGGGTAACATTTCCATAAAATGTCCCCCCCCCTCCCAAAACATAAGAGTCAACCCTGATATTGATTTAATCCGAATGGTTAAATAGTCGAGGACTGGGGGGCCCTATCTCAAATTGGATATCACTTTCGTAAAAAGCGCCCCCCAAAACATTAGAGTCGACCCTGATATTGATTTAATCCGAATGGTTAAGAAAAGTCGAGGCCCGGGGTGAACAATCCTAAATTCGATATCATTTTCAAAAAAACGCACCACCCAAAACATAGGAGTCGACCCTGATATTGATTTAATCCGAAAAGTTAAAAAAAAGTCGAGGCCTGGGGTGCACAATCTCAAATTTGATAACATTTCCATAAAAACCGCAACCCAAAGCATATAAATCGACCCTCATATCTATTTAATCCGAAAAGTTAAAAAAAAAAGGCGAGGGCCGGGCGGGGCCCAATCTCAAATAGGATATCACTTTCATAAAAAGCACTCCCCCAAAATATAAGAGTCAACCCTGATATCGATTTAATCCGAAAAGTTAAAAAAAATAGAGGGCCGAGGGGGGCCCAATCTCAATTTGGATATTATTTTCATAAAAAGCGCAGCCCAAAATATAATAGTCGACCCTGATATCGATTTAATCCAAAAAGTTAAAAAAAATCGAGGCCCGGGGGGCCCTATATCAAATTGGATATCATTTTTATATAAAGCGCCCCCCAAAACCTAAAAGTCAACCCTGATATATATTTAATAAGAAAAGTTTAAAAAAATCGAGGGCCTAGGGGGGCCCAATCTCAATTCTATATTATTTTCATAAAAAGCGCAGCCCAAAATATAATAGACGACCCTGATATCGATTTAATCCGAAAAGTTAAAAAAGAGGAGGCCCGGAGGGCCCAATCTCAAATTAGGTAACATTTCCATAAACCCCCCCCCCAAAACATAAGAGTCGACAATGATATTGATTTAATCCGAATGGTTAAGAAAAGTCGAGGCCCGGGGTGCCCAATCATAAATTCGATATCATTTTCAAAAAAACGCACCACCCAATACATAAGAGTCGACCCTGATATCTATTTAATCCGAAAAGTTAAAAAAAAAGGCGAGGGCCGGGGGGGCCAAATCTCAAATATGATATCACTTACATAAAAAGCACTTCCCCAAAACATATAAATCGACCCTCATATCGATTTAGTCTAAAAAGTTGAAACAAGCCGAGGCCCGGGGGCCTCAATCTCAAATTGGATATCACTTTCATAAAAAGCGCCCAACCAAAACCAGAGGCCTCGACTTTTTTTAACTTTTCGGATTAAATCGATATTAGGTTCGACTGTTACGTTTTGGGGGGGCGCTTTTTATGAAAATGATATCCAATTTGAGATAGGACCCCCCGGTCCTCGCCTTTTTTTAACTTTTCGGATTAAATAGATATCAGGGTTCAATTCAATTCAATCTCAAATCCGACATAATTTTCATAACAAGCACCCCCCAAAACATAAGATTCGACCCTGATATCGATTTAATCTGAAAAGTTAAAAGAAATCGAGGGCCTGGGGGCCCAATCTCAAATTGGGTAACATTTCCATAAAAACCGACCTCCAAAACATATAAATTGACCCTGATATCTTTTCAATCCGAAAAGTTAAAAAAAGTCGAGGCCCGGGGAACCCTATCTCAAATTGGATATCATTTTCATAAAAACCGCCCCGGAAAACTTAAAAGTCGACCCTGATATCTATTTAATCTGGAAAGTTAAAAAAAATCTTGGCCGGGGGGGGCCCAATCTCAAATTGAATAACATTTCCATAAAAAGCGAACCCCAAAACAAATAAGTCGACCCTGATACCGATTTAACCCGAAAAGTTAAAAAAAGTCGAGGCCTGGGGGGCCTTATCTCAAATTGGATATCATTTTCATAAAAACCGACAGCCAAAACATATAAATTGACCCTGATATCTATATAATCCGAAAAGTTAAAATAAGTCGAGGCCTGGGGGCCCTATCTAAAATTGGATATCATTTTCATAAAAACCGAGTCCCAAAACCTAAAAGTCGACTCTGATATCTATTAAATCCGAAAAGCTAAAAAAAATTTGAGGCCCGGGGGGGCCCAATCTCAAATTGGATATCATTTTCATAAAAAGCGCCCCCCAAAACATAAGAGTCGACCCTGATATTGATTTAATCCGAAAAGTTAAAAAAAAGACGAGACCCAGGGTCCCATTCCCAAATTCGATATCATTTTCATAAAAAGCGCCCCCCAAAACATAAGAGTCGACCCTGATATTGATTTAATCCGAAAAGATAAAAATAGACGAGGCCTGGGGGGCCCTATCTCAAATTGGATATCACTTTCATAAAAAGCGCCCCCCCCAAAACATAAGAGTCGACCCTGATATTGATTTAATCCGAAAAGATAAAAAAAGTCGAGGCCTATTAGGCCCTATCTCAAATTGGATACCATTTTCATAAAAAGCGCCCCCAAAAATCTAGAAGTCGACCATGATATCTATAAAATCCAAAAAGATAAAAAAAATTCGAGGCGGGGGGGGCCTATCTTAAATTTTATATCATTTTCATAAGAAGGCCCCCCAAAACATAAGAGTCGACTCTGATATCGATTTAATCAAAAAAGTTAAAAAAAGTCAAGGCCCGTGGGGCCCTATCTCAAATTGGATACCATTTTTATAAAAAGCGCCCCCGAAAACCTAAAAGTCTAACCTGATATCTATTTAATATGTAAAGTAAAAAAAAATCGAGGGCCGAGGGGGGCCCAATCTCAATTTGGATATTATTTTCATAAAAAGCGCAGCCCAAAATATAACAGACGACCCTGATATCGATTTAATCCGAAAAGTTAAAAAAAAGTCGAGACCCGGGGGGGCCCAATCCCAAATCCGATATTATTTTCATAAAAAGCGCCCCCCAAAACATATATGTTGACCATGATATAGGTTTAATCCAAAAAGTTAAAGAAAATCGAGGGCCTAGGGGGGCCCAATCTCAATTCTATATTATTTTCATAAAAAGCGCAGCCCAAAATATAATAGACGACCCTGATATCTATTTAATCTGGAAAGTTAAAAAAAATCTTGGCCGGGGGGGCCCAATCTCAAATTGAATAACATTTTCATAAAAACCGCCCTCCAAAAGATATAAGTTGACCCTGATATCGATTTAATCAGAAAAGATAAAAAAAGGAGAGGACCGTCGGGCCCTATCTCAAATTTGATATAATTTTCATAAAAAGCACCCCCCAAAACATAAGAGTCGACCCTGATATCTATTTAATCCGAAAAGTTAAAAAAAGTCGATGCCTGGGGGGCCCTATCTTAAATTGGATATCATTTTCATAAAAACCGAGTCTTAA
This sequence comes from Nezara viridula, assembly GCA_928085145.1. Classification (NCBI taxonomy): domain Eukaryota; kingdom Metazoa; phylum Arthropoda; class Insecta; order Hemiptera; family Pentatomidae; genus Nezara; species Nezara viridula. Next base: position 5,212,075 of record OV725078.1, read on the forward strand.
AACCTAAATGTCGACTCTGATATCTATTAAATCCAAAAAGCTGAAAAAAATTCGAGGCCCGGGGGGGCCCAATCTCAAATTGGGTATCATTTTCATGAAAAGCGCCCCCCAAAACATATAAGTTGACCCTGATATTGATTTAATCCGAAAAGTTAAAAAAAAGACGAGACCCAGGGTCCCATTCCCAAATTCGATATCATTTTCATAAAAAGCGCCCCCCAAAACATAAGAGTCGACCCTGATATTGATTTAATCCGAAAAGATAAAAATAGTCGAGGCCTATTAGGCCCTATCTCAAATTGGATACCATTTTCATAAAAAGCGCCCCCAAAAATCTAGAAGTCGACCATGATATCTATAAAATCCAAAAAGATAAAAAAAATTCGAGGCGGAGGGGGGCCTATCTTAAATTTTATATCATTTTCATAAGAAGGCCCCCCAAAACATAAGAGTCGACTCTGATATCGATTTAATCAAAAAAGTTAAAAAAAGTCAAGGCCCGTGTGGCCCTATCTCAAATTGGACACCATTTTTATAAAAAGCGCCCCCCAAAACCTAAAAGTCTAACCTGATATCTATTTAATATGTAAAGTAAAAAAAAATCGAGGGCCGAGGGGGGCCCAATCTCAATTTGGATATTATTTTCATAAAAAGCGCAGCCCAAAATATAATAGTCGACCCTGATATCGATTTAATCCAAAAAGTTAAAAAAAATCGAGGCCCGGGGGGCCCTATATCAAATTGGATATCATTTTTATATAAAGCGCCCCCCAAAACCTAAAAGTCAACCCTGATATATATTTAATAAGAAAAGTTTAAAAAAATCGAGGGCCTAGGGGGGCCCAATCTCAATTTGGATATTATTTTCATAAAAAGCGGAGCCCAAAATATAACAGACGACCCTGATATCGATTTAATCCAAAAAGTTAAAAAAAAGTCGAGACCCGGGGGGGCCCAATCCCAAATCCGATATTATTTTCATAAAAAGCGCCCCCCAAAACATATATGTTGACCATGATATAGATTTAATCCAAAAAGTTAAAAAAAATCGAGGCCCGGGGGGCCCTATCTCAAATTGGATATCATTCTTATATAAAGCGCCCCCCAAAACCTAATAGTCGACCCTGATATATATTTAATAAGAAAAGTTAAAAAAAATCGAGGGCCTAGTTGGTCCCAATCTCAATTTGGATATTATTTTCATAAAAAACCACCACCCAAAACATAAGTGTCGACCTTGATATTGATTTAATCCGAAAAGTTAAAAAAAAGTCGAGGGCCGGGGGGGCCCAATCTCAAATAGGATATCACTTTCATTAAAAGCACTCCCCCAAAACATATAAATCGACCCTCATATCGATTTCGTTTAAAAAGTTAAAAAAAGCCGAGCCCTGGAGGCCCCAATCTCAAATTGGATATCTTTTTCATAAAAAGCGCCCCCCAAAACCCCAGGCCTCGACTTTTTTTAACTTTTCGGAATAAATCGATATCAGGGTCGACTCTTACGTTTTGGGGTGAGCTTTTTATGAAAATGGTATCCAATTTGAGATAGGACCCCCCGGTCCTCGCCTTTTTTTAACTTTTCGGATTAAATAGATATCAGGGTTCAATTCAATTTAATCTCAAATCCGGCATAATTTTCATAAAAAGCACCCCAAAAAACATAAGATTCCACTATGATATCGATTTAATCTGAAAAGTTAAAAGAAATCGAGGGCCTGGGGGCCCAATCTCAAATTGGGTAACATTTCCATAAAAACCGCCCTCCAAAACATATAAGTTGCCCCTGATATCCATTTAATCAGAAAAGTTACAAAAAGTCGAGGCCAGGTGGCCCAATCTCAAATAAAATATCATTTCCATAAAAACCGCCCCTCATAACATATAAATCGACCCTGATATTTATTTAATCCGAAAAGTTAAAAAAAAACTAGGCCCGGGGGGGGGCAGTCTCTCATTGGGTAACGTTTCCATAACAAGCGAACCCCCCAAAACAAATAAGTTGACCCTGATATCGATTTAATCAGAAAAGTTACAAAAAGTTGAGGACAGGTGGCCCAATCTCAAATAAGATATCATTTCCATAAAAACCGCCCCTCATAACATATAAGTTGACCCTGATATCGATTTAATCCGAAAAGTTAAAAAAAGTCATGGCCAGGGGGCCCTATCTCAAATTGGATATCATTTTCATAAAAACCGCCTCCCAAAACCTAAAAGACGACTCTGATATCTATTAAATCCGAACAGTTAAATAAATTCGAGGCCCGGGGGGGCCCAATCTCAAATTGGATATCATTTTCATAAAAAGCGCCCCCCCCCTAAAACATAAGAGTCGACCCTGATATCGATTTAATCAAAAAAGTTAAAAAAAGTCAAGGCCCGTGGGGCCCTATCTCAAATTGGATACCATTTTTATAAAAAGCGTCCCCCAAAACCTAAAAGTCTAACCTGATATCTATTTAATATGAAAAGTAAAAAAAAATCGAGGGCCGAGGGGGGCCCAATCTCAATTTGGATATTATTTTCATAAAAAGCGCAGCCCAAAATATAATAGACGACCCTGATATCGATTTAATCCGAAAAGTTAAAAAAAGTCGAGGCCCAGGGGGCCCAATTACAAATTCGATATTATTTCCATAAGAAGGCCCCCCAAAACATAAGAGTCGACAGTGATATCGATTTAATCCAAAAAGTTAAAAAAAATCGAGGCCTAGGGGGGCCCAATCTCAATTTGGATATTATTTTCTTAAAAAGCGGAGCCCAAAACATATAAATCGTCCCTGATATCTATTTAATCCGAAAAGTTAAAAAAAAAGGCGAGGGCCGGGGGGGGCCAAATCTCAAATAGGATATCACTTTCATAAAAAGCATTTCCCCAAAACATATAAATCGACCCTCATATCGATTTAGTCTAAAAAGTTGGAAAAAGTCGACGCCCGGGGGCCCCAATCTGAAATTGGATATCATTTTCATAAAAAGCGCCCCCCGAAACCCCAGGCCTCGACTTTTTTTAACTTTCCGGATTAAATTGATATCAGGGTCGACTCCTATGTTTTGAGGGGCGCTTTTTATGAAAATGATATCAAATTTGAGATAGGACCCGACGGTCCTCGACTTTTTTTATCTTTTCGGATTAAATCGATATCAGGGTTCAATTCAATTCAATATCAAATCCGACATAATTTTCATAAAAAGCACCCCCCCAAAACATAAGATTCTACCCTAATATAGATTTAATGTGAAAAGTTAAACGAAATCGAGGCCCGGGGGGCCCAATCTATAATTTGATACCATTTCATAGAAAGCGCCACCCCAAAACATAAGAGTCGATCCTCGATACCGATTTAATCCGAAATGTAAAAAAAAAGTTGAGAACCAGAGTCCTAATCCCAAATTCGATATCATTTTCATAAAAAGCGCCCCCCAAAACATAAGAGTCAACCCTGATATTGATTTAATTCGAAATTTAAAAAAAAAGTCGAGGCCCGGGGTGCCCAATTTCAAATTGGATAACATTTCCATAAAAACCGACCCCCAAAACATATTAATTGACCCTGATATCTATTTAATCCGAAAAGTTAAAAAAAGTCGAGGCCCGGGGGGCCCTATCTCAAATTGGATATCATTTTCATAAAAAGCACCCCCCAAAACCCTAGGCCTCGACTTTTTTTCATTTATCGGATGTAATCGATATCAGGGCCGTCTCTTATGTTTTGGGGGCGCTTTTTATGAAAATGATATGCAATTTGAGATAGGGCCCCCCGGTCCTCGCCTTTTTTTAACTTTTCGGATTAAATAGATATCAGGATTCAATTCAATTCAATCTCAAATCCGACATGATTTTCATAAAAACCGACCCCTAAAACATATAAATTGACCCTGATTTCGATTTAATCCGAAAAGGTAAAAAAAAGTCGAGGCCCGTGGGCTCAATCCCAAAAACGATATCATTTCCATAAAAAGGACCCCCCAAAACATAAGAGTCGATCCTGATATTGATTTAATCCGAAAAGTTAAAAAAAAAAGTCGAGGCCCGGGGTGCTCAATCTCAAATTGGATAACATTTCCATAAAAACCGACCCCCAAAACATATTAATTGACACTGATATCTATTTAATCCGAAAAGTTAAAAAAAATCGAGGCCCGGGAGGTCCTAATCTCAAATTGGATATCATTTTCATAAAAAGCGCCGCCCAAAACATAAGAGTCGACCCTGATATCGATTTAATCCGAAAAGTTAAAAAAAGTCGAGGCCCGGGGGTGCCCGATCTGGAATTGGATAACATTTACATAAAATGCGCCCCCAAAACATATATATCGACCCTGATATCTATTTAATCCGAAAAGTTAAAACAAGGCGAGGCCTGGGGGGCCCAATCTCAAATTGGATATCATTTTCATAAAAACCGCCCTCCAAAACATAAGAGTCGACCCTGATATTGATTTAATCCGAAAAGTTAAAAAAAGTCGAGACCCGGGGGGCCCTATTTCAAATTGGATATCATTTTCATAAAAAGCGCCCCCCAAAACCTAAAAGTCGACCCCGATATCGAATAAATCGGTAAGATGAAAAAAAAATTAGGTTAAATAAAATAAAAACATTTTTTTTTTTCAAAATTACTCAGGCGTTAAAATTTTTCATGAGTAATTTACTCATAGAGATAATATTTTTCACGAGTGATTTACTCATGAAGGAAAAATATTTCACGAGTAATTTTCAAAATTACTCATGGCTAAGCTTCCAAGAGTGATCACTCGTGACGTCACTCGAGTAAATGCCCAATTCTGTTTCTAGATAGTATTGACAGCTGATCGATCAGCTGATGTGAATGCTTTTATTTCCACCTCGGCTCTCAGAATTTCTCGTTTTTCAGCTGAATCTCTGCGATTGTTCTTTTAAAACTGATCCAGAGGGCATAAGAACACTTGATATTTCCTGTGTGCAGTTATAAATTATATATATATATATATATATATATATATATATATATATATATTGTAACATATTTTATTAGGGCCTTTCTAAATTCAATTTATTGCTACGTATTATATTAAATCTTATTAATTTTGGTTGTTATTTAATTTAAAACTTTAATAACAATAATAAAAAACAATAATAACATTTAACTAGCTATGAAGATTAAAAGGTACCATGTATTAGAGCTAACGGACGGGAATCGTTATCTGTAAAAGGTTGAATAGTAAATAAATAGTGAAGAGAAGAATAGTTGGGGTGCTCAGTCAAAGAAGGAAGGCAAAAAATAAATTATAATATTTATTTTTTACATATGCCGACGTTTCGACCTGAAGTTCAGGCCATCATCAGGGCTAAGAAAATAACCAGATAACAAGGTATGAGAAACATAAGTAATGATGGTAAAAAAGATAATAAAAAATGAGAAATAAAATAGATTAGATATAATAAAATAGATCTAAATAAAAGAAAAATAAAATAGATAGATATAAAGTAAAATGAAATTGTTAGAATAATGACTAAGAACTAAGAGATAAATAATACAGACTGTTACATAGTGTGGAATGATGAAGTAGGCATAATCAAAAAGGGGGTGACAAAAGTGTTACATTGGGAATCTTAGAATAAAATGTAAAAACATAAAAAAGAAATATAAAGTTATATAAGAAATGAGAATAAAATAAATAGTAAAATTAAAAACATTGAGAATGGAGTAGTTAGATAGAAAATTGAGATATTGTAAAGTCTATCAAGATGTACAGACAATGTATAATATAATAGAGAGTTAACAACAGAGAAAAGGAATGAAAGGAAGGAGGGAAGAAATTGAGAAAGCTGAAATAAGAAATAAATAAAAGAAGTACTACCTTTCTCCTTAAGTGTCAAGGGGAGAATAAAGTCGTTACAAAGAAGGTGGAGAGAGAAGGGATGTGGAGGTGGCGTCATCTCTAACGGTTATCGGACGAAGTTTGAACTAGAAGAATGCTAGAAGCCTAAATAGGTACGAGAGATATATTATGTAGAAAAATTATGGAATATTGAACGAAAGTTAATAGAAAAATTCAAAAGAAAAATAACTATTGAGTAATAAGGAAGAAAGATTGAAATAAAAATATATCATATATACATAAATATACATATATATATACACACACATACATACATATACATACACGGATATATATATATATATATATATATATATATATATATATATATATATATATATATATATAAGGGAGTTGTCAGCAAAAAGGAAAGGAATATAACTATGGATGTTTTAATAAATTCAGAATTTGGGTATAGGTTAAAGAAAAGTTATTTTTGTCAGATTTAAGATTCACTGTCTTTGGTTGAAGCTGGATGTGGAGGGTTTCAGAAATGAGTCGTTTGTCATGGTTGAGAACAGTGGCAAGGATGGATGTTTTGTCGAAATCAAATGAATGATTGAGGGAGAGAGAATGTTCGGATAATTTGGAAGCGGTGAAATTACGAGAGGATACAGAATATTTATGTTGGGTTATGCGGTCTTTTAGGAGATTTTTGGTTTCACCAATATAGGATGAAAAACAATTGGGGGTAGAACATGGAATACGGTAAACGATATGAGAGCGGTGTGAGAGAGGAACCGGATCTTTTAGGGATGTGTATAATTTTGAGAGAGTGTTGTGAGATTTGAATGCAAGTCGTAAGTTAGGGTTAGTAGATCGTAAAACTTTGTTGATGTTGTCTGAAAGGTTAGGAATATAAGGTAGAGATCTGTATATAGGGGCTGAAATGGGTTGTGGAGAATTAGTGGAAGTTGAGATTAAGGAAGAGCGATTATTGTGGTCTGTTATAAGTTTGTTAATGACATGGAGAGGAAAATTATTGTTTGACAGGATCTGTTTTATGCGTTTGGTATTGGTAACATGAAATTGGGGATCAGAGAGGGAGAGACTACGGTGGATGAGATTTTTCGCAACGTTAATTTTTTGGTGGTAGGGATGTTTAGAATGGAAATTTAGGAGTCTGCCAGTGTAAGTTGGTTTAGTGTACCAGTCTGTGGATATGGTGTTATTGGGATTTTTAATGATTAGAAGGTCGAGAAAAGGGAGAGAATTATTGAGTTCGCGTTGTACTGTAAAATTGAGGCGGGGGTGGTAAGAGTTAAAATGTGATAGAATATCAGGAATTTTGTTTGGATTGATGATTAGGAGGAGGTCGTCTACGTATTTCCGAATAAAGATGATGTCGTCAGGGTAAAGAGGGATAATGGAGTCTAGAAGATCATTGAGAACGATGTTCGAGATGTCGGGAGCGAGGGGGTTACCCATTGCTAGTCCAGAGATTTGGTTAAAAAATTGTCCTTGGAAAGTGAGGTAGCCTGATTTACAGCATAGCCTGAACTTCAGGTCGAAACGTCGGCATATGTAAAAAATAAATATTATAATTTATTTTTTGCCTTCCTTCTTTGACTGAGCACCCCAACTATTCTTCTCTTCATTATCCACGACAGTCAACCAATTACCAATTATGAATCTATCCACACGGGGCCAACGACCAGATAACAACCGTCTTTCTTCTCATCTCAGAACTAGACATCAAAATCATTCTAGAGCTCCGCAGTCACCAGCAGCAACCTTTTTGCCACGCCCACCTAGTCACCATTCACCTTCTTCAACTCCGGCCAGTACCACATCTCGCGTCAACATTTCATCTCCGGCCATCACTATTTCTCACGCCAACTCTTCTTCTTCATCTACAGCTCTTCAAGCACTTGATGTACAACCCTCCACCCAACCTCATACATCTTTTTCCTTATTGAAGTCTACCTACCCTCATCTTAAATCGCGCATCAACAACCTGTGTCACCTTCATCAACGTCTTGCTAATAGCACCCAACAGCGTATATTTCTTCTCAAATGCCGTTCTTATTCCATCTTTCCTAAATTCATAGAAAACTCTTTTAACCGCTTTTCAATATCACCTCCGTTCAACTCTAAATTATTAAATTCCTCCTTTAAATTTAAAAAATCTTTGCTTAACCTAAAAATTCGTGAAACCATTCAAAATATTAATTTTCTCCATAAGCAAATTTCAGTTCTCACCCAATTTTTAGATCATAACATCACCCAAGAAGACGTTAATAATCTCTCCGTTTGCATTTCCAATATCTTTAATTCCACTAAAGCACAGAAGAAACTTATATTAATTTCCAAGTTTAATAATTTGTACCAGGCCACTCTCAAAACCAAGGTTTATCCTGCAGGAAAAGAAGAATGGGTGGACAATATCTCCTCCACTGACATCCCCTCCAAAGTCACTAATATTTTAAGTTTAGGACCTAATTTTTCCACACCCAACACTTCTGTCAAAATTATTCCACAACTTATCACTGATCTCGAATATATTTACGCAGACGATTTTTTCACCACTTCAAAAGAAAATAAGGAGTTGTCACGCGTTTCCATCTGTAATATTATTTCCAATTATCTCTTACACCCACCGCTCTCCTCTTCTTCTTTTTCTCCTGAATTTTTCAAAGACCTCTCTTTTACCCGATCCTTCTTAAAATCCCATGATAATATAATCATAACCAGAGCTGATAAAGGCAACAAAACTGTAATTATGGACCGTACAGAATACACTGACAAAATGACTTTACTCCTATCAGACCGTTCCACTTACTCTCCTGCATCCCGTGATCCTACCTCATCATTAAAAACCAAATTTAACCTACACCTAAAAAATCTTCTAAATTCAAAACTCATAAACTATCCTACTTACAGAAACCTTATCTCCTACAATTCAGTTGCTCCCCGTTTTTATGGACTTCCTAAAATCCACAAACCCGGCACCCCACTCCGTCCGATCACTTCCAACATTAATTCTCCTTCTGTTAAACTTAGCAAATTCTTACTACCTTCCTTACAAATCTTCAGCCACAACAACCCTTATGATATACAAAACTCATTCCATCTCCGTGAACAGCTACTCTCCTTTACCATTCCAGACAATTTCATTCTTTGCTCCTTCGATGTTGAAAGTTTATTTACGAACATACCCATAGACAAGGCACTTACTATAATAGACGACAATTGGACTATAATTGAACCTCACACCTCACTTAACCGCTCCTCATATCTCGAATCCCTTCATCTATTCTGTAAATCAGGCTACCTCACTTTCCAAGGACAATGTTTTAACCAAATCTCTGGACTAGCAATGGGTAACACTCTCGCTCCCGACATCTCGAACATCGTTCTCAATGATCTTCTAGACTCCATTATCCTTCTTTACCCTGACGACATCATCTTTAATCGGAAATACGTAGACGACCTCCTCCTAATCATCAATCCAAATAAAATTCCTGATATTCTATCACATTTTAACTCTTACCACCCCCGCCTCAATTTTACAGTACAACGCGAACTCAATAATTCTCTCCCTTTTCTCGACCTTCTAATCATTAAAAATCCCAATAACACCATATCCACAGACTGGTACACTAAACCAACTTACACTGGCAGACTCCTAAATTTCCATTCTAAACATCCCTACCACCAAAAAATTAACGTTGCGAAAAATCTCATCCACCGTAGTCTCTCCCTCTCTGATCCCCAATTTCATGTTACCAATACCAAACGCATAAAACAGATCCTGTCAAACAATAATTTTCCTCTCCATGTCATTAACAAACTTATAACAGACCACAATAATCGCTCTTCCTTAATCTCAACTTCCACTAATTCTCCACAACCCATTTCAGCCCCTATATACAGATCTCTACCTTATATTCCTAACCTTTCAGACAACATCAACAAAGTTTTACGATCTACTAACCCTAACTTACGACTTGCATTCAAATCTCACAACACTCTCTCAAAATTATACACATCCCTAAAAGATCCGGTTCCTCTCTCACACCGCTCTCATATCGTTTACCGTATTCCATGTTCTACCCCCAATTGTTTTTCATCCTATATTGGTGAAACCAAAAATCTCCTAAAAGACCGCATAACCCAACATAAATATTCTGTATCCTCTCGTAATTTCACCGTTTCCAAATTATCCGAACATTCTCTCTCCGTCAATCATTCATTTGATTTCGACAAAACATCCATCCTTGCCACTGTTCTCAACCATGACAAACGACTCATTTCTGAAACCCTCCACATCCAGCTTCAACCAAAGACAGTGAATCTTAAATCTGACAAAAATAACTTTTCTTTAACCTATACCCAAATTCTGAATTTATTAAAACATGTTATATTCCTTTCCTTTCTGCTGACAACTCCCTTATATATATATATATATATATATATATATATATATATATATATATATATATATATATATATCCGTGTATGTATATGTATGTATGTGTGTGTATATATATATGTATAAGATAAAGACCGGAGACTGGCGATATCAGCCTTAATACCATCTTGTAATGTAAATAAACATGACGACTGTATATAAGGCAGATTATTGAACGAATAAAGCAGTGTTTATTCAGAAGCCGTGAGTATTGTTTCTCGTTCCTCTTTCCTTCTTTTTTTTTATTTTTAAAGCCCGGAGACGCTTAACTGGTGCCGAAACCCGGGAGAACGTCAGGAGAACACGGAAGTAAAATTTTTTTTTCTGTCTTTATTTTAATTTTTTTTTCTCTTCTCCTAGTCATAAGGAAAAGACGAGATGCCGACAGCGGGCATAATTCGACCAGGAGTGTTGAACGCACCTGAAATGCCGCAACCTCAGGAAATGCCGATAGCGCAGATTCCTCAGATCGCCCCTCAGGTTCCGCAGATTCCGCAAATACCTCAGATACCTCAGGTACCGCAGATACAAGAGATCCCTCCCTTACCTAGGGACACATTGGCAGAGGCGCATGCCAATGCATTGGAGTGGATGAAGATAAGGGCAGCGACCACGCAGGATCTACGGAGAGCAATCGCAGACCTGGAGCGATTCGGGGGCGAGATAGGTGAACTTAATCACTTCCTGAAAGGCGGAGACCGCCTCATATCAAGAATTGAAGCAAAGGTGGCGGAGGACCTCGTGAACCTGGGAGACGCAGAAGCACTGAAGGCAGCTCTCGTGTCCTCATCCTCAACCAAATCCAAGCGGACGAGGAGACACCATGGCCAGTGATTAAGGAGCGTTTGAAGAAGGCTTTCGGAGGGGGCCGATGGACGCCGGAAGAAGATATCTTCCAAATGTTTAGGGAGTGTCGGTCCCAACGCCAAACAAGAGGACAGTATGCGGGGGTACTAGTGGCGAAGTACAACCGCATAACTGAGAAAATGCGTGAAACCATGAGTGTGGGAGAGGTCGAGGCTAGGATGGAATTCCTTTCGACAATACTCAAGGTTCAGTTGGCTAAGGAGACTGGGAGAAGGGACGGACTGCCTAGAGAGCGATCGTTCCTCGAGTGTGCCCAAGAAATGATAGATCTGAGTGCAAGAGAGGAAGAGACGCGGATGGAAGTAGAAGAACCAGGGTGGACCCGAGTGAGTGACAGACGACCCCGGACAGCCCAGATAGGGTGGAGGAAGAGGGAAATGAAACACCCGAACGGAGAAAAAGCCACGACGGGCGAGAGAAGATCCGGACAGTCCAGGCCTAGGAATGGACCCCGGAGGGAAGACCGAAAATGTCACGGGTGCGGGAAACCGGGACATTTGGTAGCACAATGTCCGCGCACTAGATGTTTCGAGTGCGGGACTGAAGGGCATATTGCCAGACAGTGCCCGTACATGTTTCGCAGGAGAGAGAGACCTCTAGACGAGCCAATGGAGGTGAACGCTCAAAAGTTGAAAAAACGAGCTAGGATGCAGCAGAGAGACGGATCTTCGGAAGAGGCAACCGAGGAGTCGGGGACGTCGGGAACGGAGACTGACGAGCCAGCCAGCAGTGGAGGCGAAGGAGGCAGGAGCAGCCAACGGAGCGAGCAACGACGAGCGACGGCGGTAAGGAGGAAGCGAGGTGGCATCTGAGAAGGGTGTCAGCAGAGAGGCGACCGCACAGCAACCTGCAACAATATTAGAGGTAAGCCATGCTGGTTGCCGATTATTGAAGTAGATGGGGGAGTGAAGTGTCTCGTGGACACAGGGAGCTCGAGTACTATCTTGACTCGGGGGGCGTTGGGGAGAGTGTGCGGGAGCGAGAGGGTACTCCGGATACAAAACTGTGGCTGCCAGCTAATCACTCTGGGTGGTCCCTGTAAAGTAGAAGGGGAAGCGTCAATTACGCTTGACCGGTGGGCAGGGAAAAAGGGGGAGCTAAGGGTGCATGTGGTAGAGAGCATGGCGCGGGAGTACCAAGTCATAATAGGGTGTGATCTGTTAGGACAGGTAGGGGTAAGCATTAGAAACCGTAGAGGAGCTTGGAGTATCAGGCTGGGAAAGAGGAAATTTGGATGTATAGGGGTCGCGAGAGAAAGAAGGGTGCGGATAGGAGCGGTGAACAGGGTGGAGGACTGGAGAAAGGCGTTACAAGCGGAGTTCGTAGATATTTTCTTCAGGGAGGGCGAGGTATTGGGGGTAACAGGGAAGACGGTACACGAAGTTCCACTGAAGCAAGATAGGGTGACCTACGTAAAGGAAAGGAGATACCCGCAGGCGATGAGGCAGCATATTCGGGAGGAATTGGAAAGCCTGAAGGAGCAAGGGATCATAGTCGATAGCACCTCGCCATTTAATAGTCCCCTGTGGGCAGTGAAAAAGAAGGCAGCGCCGGGGGATAATAAGGAAAAATACAGAGTGGTAGTGGACTATCGTAGGTTGAACGACAACACGGTAGACGAAAAGTACCCGATCCCTAGATTCGAAGATATACTTGATAGGTTGAGTGGGGCCGTGGTGTTTAGCACGTTGGACCTCAAGGCGGGATACCACCAAATACGGATGCACCCGAAGGACCAACATAAGACGGCGTTTACATTCGAAAGGGGGCATTACGAATTCACCAGAATGCCGTTTGGTCTGAAGAATGCGCCCATAACGTTTCAACGCCTGATGGACGAATTTCTGAGGGGGATCGACGACTCCGTATGTCAAGTATACATGGACGACCTGCTGATTTTTAGCAGAACGGAAGCCGAACACGTGGGGCATTTGAGGTCGGTATTCGAAAGGCTGCGACAATTCGGGCTGAAACTGTCAAGTGAGAAGTCCCTGTTGGGACAAACGCGAATCAATTTTTTAGGCCACACTATTTCTAGCGAGGGGGTCAGACCGGATGCGGCAAAGGTGGAGGCTATCACACGAATGGCGGTGCCACGGGACGTTAAAGGGATTCGTAGGCTTCTCGGGACGCTGAATTATTATAGGAGATTCGTACCTGAGATGGCAGAATACTTGGTACCTATCAATAACTTGCTGAAGAAAGGCGCGAGGATCGTGGTGACACCGGAAATGGAAAATAATATTCGGAAATGCATGGATAGGTTGCAGGCAGAACCCGTATTGGCGTTCCCGGATTTTGAGAAGCAGTTCAACGTCACCACCGATGCGAGCGAATACGCGTTGGGGGCCGTTTTATCCCAGGGCAGAAGTGAGGGTGAACGTCCGATAGCATACGCGAGCCGACGACTTACGAGCGCGGAATCACGGTACAGCGCGTTAGAGAGGGAGCTACTCGCGATAGTGTGGGCCATCGACCATTTCAGGCCATATATATTTGGGAGGAAGTTTCGAGTCCACACCGATCACAAACCCCTTCAGTGGGTAGGAAAACTTAAGGAAACCTCTGCGAGGGTCACGAGATGGAAAGAATTCCTTAGTCAGTACAACATGGAGGTGGTGTATAAGCCGGGAAAGGAAAACGTGGTGGCAGACTGGCTCTCTAGGGCCATCATGATCAACGCGGTAGAAGAGGACGGAGGAGGTCCATCGCGGGACGTGCGCCAATTCTTGAGGGAATGGACTCCTGAGGGTGAAGGGGCAGATGATACCGTCAGTATAGAGGACAGGGAGGGGTCCCCGGAAGAAGATAGCTCAGCGGAGGAAAGACCAGAGGCGATGGAGGAAATAGACGAAATCATCAACGACAAGCATAGACAGGTAATCTGGAAAACCAGGACAACAGGGATCATGAAAATAGATTACCGAAGATACGGGAAAAGTAGGATTCGCGTCATTTGGTCGCAACCCGGGGTGAGCGAGGAGCAAATCCGTACGGCACTGAAGGACGCCACGGAACCGGGAAAGACACACCATCTCTATGTTGGGAACAACACGGTATGGGAGAAAATAAAGCGGATGTGGAGATCCGAGCGGATAGGCATGGATAGAACGATCATCCGGTGCAAGTATGCAGTGGAAACCGTACAGGATGAGGAGCAGCAACAAGCAATTACATTGGCATACCACCAGGGGAAGACCAACCACCGAGGCGTCAACGAGACGTTGCAGGCATTACGGCGAAAGTATTTCTGGTGGGGAATGAAAAAATCTATCCAAGGAATCATCGGGAAATGCGAGGTATGTATGCGCACAAAGTATGATCGACACCCCCCCAGAGGAGTTCAGGAAGAGACACCTACAGGGAATATGCCGCTACAAGACCTCCAGATCGATACATTCACCTGGAAAGGGTTCAAGTGGGTCACGATCATCGACACCTTTAGTAAAGTAGCTATGGCACATCAGGTCATGGACAAGTCTGCCAATGCAGTTGCGGAAGCCCTACAAATCTGGATACAGTTTTACGGCGTTCCCGAGAGGATCACATCAGACGGTGGTAGAGAATTCGACAATACCGCGATTAGGGAGGAGGTGAAAAGGTTAGAGGTTGTGTGGCATTATAACACACCGGGACACCCTAAGAGTAGAGGAGGAATCGAACGCTTGCACAGCACGTTGAGTGACCACATCCGTGTATATCAGGGAGAGAAAGGGTTGGAGCCGGATGTTGCGATGAAGAAAGCCGTAACAGCTTACAACCATTCGATCCACTCCGTAACGGGGTTTTCACCTGTGGAAATACTATTCGGGATGCGCAGGCCAAGGAGAGATTGGGGGGGAACAACGACCAATGAACATCTCGTAGAGCAAATCCAGAATACTAGGGTAGAGGTAGGAAAGACGTGGGGGAAGGTAGCGGGGAGAATTCAGCGGGAAAAGGAGAAGCGGGTAGCGCGGCAGAATGTGCAGGTACGTGACCGAATGGGAGAATTAAAAATCGGAACAATAGTGTATCGTAGAATTGGAACCAACAGAGGGAAACAATTGTTACGGTACGAGGGCCCATTCAGAGTGGTTGCTATTAGGGAGCATAATCTGGTAACCATTGAAAGCATTAACGAACCTAAGAAGAGGAGAACTGTTCATATTGAACAATTGAAGCTCCCAATGTTAGAACCGGTACAGAAACCAATTGATTCGTAGTACCCTTATCGCGTATTATAAAAAAATATGTTTTTTTTATTATTATTACTGTTGATGATGTCATTTTTTTTTATTATTTTTGT
Source organism: Nezara viridula (assembly GCA_928085145.1). Lineage (NCBI taxonomy): Eukaryota > Metazoa > Arthropoda > Insecta > Hemiptera > Pentatomidae > Nezara > Nezara viridula. The sequence continues at coordinate 5,227,509 of OV725078.1, forward strand.
TGTTCTTGTAAATAAAGATATGGCAGCATAATAGAGGTGATTGTAATTTTTATAGGATTAAGAGTTCTGTTCCATTGTTAATAAGACGTTGTGTGTTTACTTTCTGTGGTTTATTTCTTTTTATTTATTTCTCGTTCCAGCGGAGTGGAAGTGAGGTTTGGTGTACTTTAAGTTTATACTGGTACAAATAATTGTAAAGGGTTAAGGCTGATACCGGTGGCTCCGATCTGGGAATTTATAAGTTTCCGAAAATCCTATTCGTAAACTGGTGGGGGGGAGATAAAGACCGGAGACTGGCGATATCAGCCTTAATACCATCTTGTAATATAAATAAACATAGCGATTGTATATAAGGCAGATTATTGGACGAATAAAGCAGTGTTTATTCAGAAGCCGTGAGTATTGTTTCTCGTTCCTCTTTCCTTCTTTTTTTTTTATTTTTAAAGCCCGGAGACGCTTAACTTATATTTATGTATATATGATATATTTTTATTTCAATCTTTCTTCCTTATTACTAAATAGTTATTTTTCTTTCACTTTCTATTAACTTTCGTTCAATATTCCATTAGTTTTCTACATAATATATCTCTCGTACCTATTTAGGCTTCTAGCATTCTTCTAGTTCAAACTTCGTCCGATAACCGTTAGAGATGACGCCACCTCCACATCCCTTCTCTCTCCACCTTCTTTGTAACGACTTCATTCTCCCCTTGACACTTAAGGAGAAAGGTAGTACTTCTTTTATTTATTTCTTATTTCAGCTTTCTCAATTTCTTCCCTCCTTCCTTTCATTCCTTTTCTCTGTTGTTAACTCTCTATTATATTATACATTGTCTGTACATCTTGATAGACTTTACAATATCTCAATTTTCTATCTTACTACTCCATTCTCAATGTTTTTAATTTTACTATTTATTTTATTCTCATTTCTTATATAACTTTATATTTCTTTTTTATGTTTTTACATTTTATTCTAAGATTCCCAATGTAACACTTTTGTCACCCCCTTTTTGATTATGCCTACTTCATCATTCCACACTATGTAACAGTCTGTATTATTTATCTCTTAGTTCTTAGTCATTATTCTAACAATTTCATTTTACTTTATATCTATCTATTTTATTTTTCTTTTATTTAGATCTATTTTATGTAGATCTAATCTATTTTATTTTCTCATTTTTTATTATCTTTTTTACAATCATTACTTATGTTTCTCATACCTTGTTATCTGGTTATTTTCTTAGCCCTGATGATGGCCTGAACTTCAGGTCGAAACGTCGGCATATGTAAAAAATAAATATTATAATTTATTTTTTGCCTTCCTTCTTTGACTGAGCACCCCAACTATTCTTCTCTTCATTATCCACGACAGTCAACCAATTACCAATTATAAATAAATAGTGGTATGATGTTTTGGAGGATACGCGTGGCGCCCTCTAGGCTTTGTTCTAATGAACTATATCACTCTAGTGGCGCAACCTGTTCTTTGCCCAGTGAATTACGTATGTCATTTTAAAGCTAATTGTTATTTCCTTTTGTAATTACTCCTTCTATAAATAACTAATATTTGTAATATTTTTAAAATATGTATTTATGAACTATAATTAAATAAAAATAAAAAGAGTTTGGACTTTGAGATCTCAGGGCCTAATTAAAATAATAATTGTTACTAGTGTTGCATCTCACTGGTCTGAGGACTGGTTATTAGTTTAAATACGAGCCTGGTCCCTAGGGCAGGTGGCAGCTTTTGGCTTACACAGTTCCAAAAATCTATGAATAGACTACTACAACAATTAATTACCTTAATAAATTCAGTAGTGAGCCTTCACACTTCAGCTCCAGCCTTCGAACAGTGAAGACCTAAGAAGAACACATCAGAAGAAGTTTTTCCAGAAGAAGCTTTTCCGCTTGCTCAGATTTGCACCCTAAAGCTGTCAAGACCCATGCTTATCTCTTGGGCTCACCCTTGACAGCAACCCTTAGAGGTACGGGTAGCGTGGCTCTGGCAAGTGCTGCCATCAGGGACACTGTTGTTAGTGCGTGCGTTGACCGGAGCCACCATCCGGTGCAAGAGACATCAACAAATCCGGTAAGTCACACCCAATACAATTCAGTTCGACTCAGTGATATAGCGCGTTCGTGTCAGTGATAGTGTTTAGAATCAGTGCCGGTTATTTAAACCTTTAGAGACGCTAATAAAGACAGTACTAATGGAAGGTTTAAACGTTCCACTTCCACCCGAGCAGGACGAAGAGGTTGCTCAATCTCTTCAAAAACCCAAGAAGGTCTCAAAGAGGAAAGTAAGAGCACCGATAAAGAAAACGGTTGAAGTTAAAAACCAGTTTCAACCGCTAGCCGAGATGCAGACAGAAGAGAATATGGCTACAACAGCCGCGACTACATCTTCAGCCGCAGCATCCACACCCAGTGCAACCCCCATCACCCAAGAAACTAAAATACCGCCTGTAGTCATGGACAGGGAAAAATTCACTCTACAACAGGTTAGAAGTTTCCTAGATAAAATTAAAATTAATGAATACTATCTCCGATTAAACAGAACGGAGATTCTCATATATTTAGAAAGACCGGCAGACCGACCAATACTCCTACAGCATTTTAATTACTGTGGAATTGGTCACCACTCATATGCCCCCCGCAAGACATCAAAAATGCAAAATAAATATGTCATAAAAAACCTTGACATATCTATTCCCATAACTGATGTGCGCGAGGCATTCAAGACAGTTCAGGCCACGGACGTCAGACGCCTACAAAAAACTGATCCAGAGGGCAGAAAAACAGATTTAATGCCCATTGTCATCACAGTACCAAAAGGAACAACCGTAAAGCATATACAGGACACGGTAAAACATGTTAATAGATGCAAGTTTACCGTAGTGAACTACATACAAAGAAAGGAAATACTCCCACCTCAGTGCTACAAATGTCAGCAATTCGGGCATACTCGAAATTATTGCGGACACAGAGCAAAATGCGTACGCTGCGGGGGAGAACACGAAATATCCCAATGTGAGCGACAGGGCGTGCCGAAGTGCACGAATTGCGGCGGAGACAATGCCCTCACCGCAAACAGCTAGAGGAATTAGCGGAAAAGAAGAAAGAGGAGAAAGCCGCCGCTAAGACTAAAACTCAAGTAATAAAAAACAGCGCAAAAATTCGCCAGGGCACGGATTTTGCGTCATTACTGAAGCCGTCCCCACCACCTACCACCAATAGGGCGGAGCCAGAGCAGACTAGTCATCCCTTCCATCTCCCACCAACTACAGAAGAGGCTGCGCATGCGCAACATCAGGACATACCCACACCACCTTCAACTGACCAATCACAGCTCATGGTCACGCTGGTGGGGCAGATGGGCACCATGCTCACCCAGTTCACCATTCTGATGCGGGAGATGACAGCGGCATTAAGGGACATCAAGAACCAGGGCTCCAGCAAATGAACAGCTTCACCCTGCTTAACTACAACTGCCGCAGCCTCGTCTCGAAGAAAGATGAAATAGAGATGCTCTTGGCAATAACGCAGCCTTCTGTCGCAGTCTTCACAGACACTAGACTCCAAGGACCACCGCCCTACCTACGTGGATACGGCGTAGCCATGGACAACCAGCACGACCCACATGGAGGTGTTCTCATAGCGGTGAGGCATGGCGTAACGTGGAAGAAAATGCCTCCTCCTATGAACACTCAAGACGCCCGAATAAGCCATGTGACTGTCCAAGTGCTCATGGGCCAACCCACCTACATCACAGGCATCTACCGGCGCCCAAGGGGGTCGCTAAGAGAGCTACGGCAACTAGTAGACACCTGTGGGGTGAAAACTAACCATTGGCTCATAGGAGACTTTAATGCAAGACACAGTTTATGGCATAACATCAGGTCCAACGCAGCTGGGAGACATCTGGTGAAAACCGCTTACACGGTTGTACACCCATCTACCCACAGGTTGCACTGTCACCGATTTTATCACGTCAGACCACCGCCCGGTGGTATATGAAATCCAGGGAAGAAAACCGGTAACAGCGCAAAAGAAATTCAATTACCAGGAGGCAGATTGGAGTCGTTACAAAGAAGAAATATGTCATAGACTGCAGTCCATTCAACCGCTGAAAACTAAAGAGGAGATAAATACATACATTATCTTCCTCACTACAGTCATAATGGAGTCTGCGCAGAAAGCTATCCCCACCTACCATCCACAACCACCCCACCTACAGTCACCCCCACCACACGTCATGGCACTCATAAAGAGCAGGCGCACCTTGAAGAACGGGTACTATCGTTCCAGAGACCAGAACATCAAGAAGGCCCTAAACTCACTCACCACCCAAATCAAGAATCTGATGCGACAATGGAGAACAGCTACGTGGCATCAGCGTCTTGAAGCAACCCACGGGGACTATAGGAAGTTCTGGAAACTCACCAAGGCAGCGACGAAGAAAAGCTCAGGTGTGCGCCTGCACGACGGAGACCGCCTTCTTACCCATGCCGAGCAAGCCGAAGTTTTTGTCCAATACTTTAACCAAGACATCATTGAACGGACAGGAAATCAGCTCTCGATTCCCGATATGACCAGAGAGGACAACTACATGTTCGTCAGCCCGAAACAACTTAAAGCCATACTTAGGAGATCACATGGAAACCGGGCTCCTGGTCATGAAGGAATACAGACAGTTCTCCTTAAACAACTGCCACGCAAAGGAATTGCTCATCTCACGAACTTGTACAACTCGTGCTTGAGGCTGAGATACTTCCCCGAGAAACGGAAGCATGCTATCCTGTTTCCACTCCTCAAGCCGGCTAAACCGGGAGACAAACCAGATCACTACAGACCCATAAGTCTGCTGCCGCACCTCGCTAAGGTTTACGAAAAGATCATTCTGAATTACCTTCGGGAATTCTGTGATGAACACTCCGTAATTCCTTACGAGCAAACTGGTTTTCAAGCCCAACTTAGCACAGAACACCATCTAATGAAACTACAGCATGAGGTAAACACCAATTTCAACAGGAACGAGGCAACAGCCATGATTTCAATTGACTGCACAAAGGCATTCGACTCTGTGTCTCATGGCATTCTATGCCATAAACTCATAGATCTCGAGTGCCCAGAGCAGCTATACACAATCATTGCCTCCTTCCTCCAAAATAGAAGTCTATCGGTGCGAGTACAAGATGAGCATTCCAACACCATTCGCCTGACGTGCGGTGTGCCACAAGGAGCAGTCCTCTCGCCAGTACTGTTCTCAATTTATACAGCGGATGTAGTTGGCAAGAACTACAAAACAGCCACCGTTGCTGCGTACGCAGACGACATCGCCATCTACAGTCGCAGTGTAAACCCCAAGACAGCACTACAACAGGCCGAAAACACCTGTGATGAGATTGTTCGACAGCTGGAAAACCTCAACATTCAGGTGAATCCAGCTAAAACAGACTGTGCAGTGTTCTCTCATCAGAAGGGGAAAAAGAATAGACTACCGAGAAACCTCCGAATAGCAAACAAAAATATCACACCATCCAACTCAATTGTATACCTGGGCATCACTCTGGACCGGCACCTACACTTCACTACACACATACACAAGAAAACAAGATCGATTAGGAGAAAAACCTACCGATTGCACCATCTTCTGACATCCTCAGCTCTCTCACTGCGCCCCAACTGCAGGTGTATAAAGCAATAATAAGACCGGCACTGCTCTACGGGGCACCGCTGTTCACACATCTCACGCAATTTACGCATCGTCACCTCCAGAACTTCCAGAACACGATGCTAAGAAAGATAGTGAGAACAACGGTGTGGAAGAAAGAGAAACCACCAGAGCTACACCGCATACTAGATATTCCAACAGTCCCGGAATTTATAAGGAGAAGACATATTAAATTCCTGGACTCACTAAAATATCTACCGAATCCACTGTTCAGTACATTAACACCTGCACCCCCGCCAGTAAGATGGCAGATGACATTTTAGGAGAGAAGCGATATGGACGCTTTAGTGTAAATATTAGATTTAGTCATAATTTATAATATTAGTTTTAGGCTTAGGCTAGTTTTAGTTTTATGTTCAAAAACTTCATAACGAAGACGTGCCCCAACGTCTTTTTACTCCCAAAAATGTTAATCTAAAGATTAACAAAATATCATAAAACATATATAACACAAAAAGGCTTTAAAATGAATCTCATATTCAGCAAAAAGCCAAACAAGCAAACATTTTGTAATAATACATATTCTTATCCATAGGGGCTAGGAAAAAAAAAAAAAAGAAAAAAAAAAAAAAAAAAAAAAAAGTAGTGAGCCTCGTTACCCAAAAATGATAGAATACTCCATTCTTAACTTCAATTGTAACCGCCTGTCAGTCAAGATAGAAGTAGTGGAAGCACTGTTAGCCATCACTGAGCCCTCTATTGCAATCATTACAGATACTCGGACACTGAATCGTCGCCCTCGCTTCCAGGGTTACTCAGTAGTCACTGATGAATGTTATTATCCTCATGGAGGTGTAATTATAGCGATACGTCACGGCATAACTTGGAAGAAGATACCCACACCAGTCCGCATAGTAGACAACAGGATCAGTCATCTCACTATACAAGTATTGATGCAACAGCCTACCTACATTACTGGTATCTATCGTCGACCTCGTGGGTCTTTACGAGAACTACGACAACTGCTTGAAATCTGTGCGAAGAAAACAAACCATTGGCTTGTGGGATATTTCACCGCTAGGCACAGTCTATGGCACAATACTTCTTTGAACGGTGCTGGAAAACATCTGGTGAAAACAGCTTTCACGGTGGTGCACCCAGCGACATACACTTATCGCCATGCTGGGAAGGGGTCTACCTCTACTATTGACCTCCTTCTCACTTGACAACCACATCGTATTACTGGATGCTCTGCCCTTGACTTCATCACATCAGATCACCGCCCAGTTGTCTATAATATACATGGAAGATCAGAAAAACCAATGGCGAAGAAATTTTAAGTTTCAGGAGGCAGACTGGAAGAGATATCGAGACGAAATATTCAATAAACTGCAGGCAGTGCCTCCCCTCCGAACAAGAGAAGACGTTGACAAATACATCAAATTCTTCACCAGTGTGCTTCTGGATGCTGCAGTATTAACTATACCTACCTTTCTGCAACAACCACCGCACCTCAGATGACCTCCACCGCATATTATGACGTTTATCGAATGTTGGCGAACCCTGAAAAATAGGTGGTATCGTACCAAGAACTCGGAAGTTAAGAAAGTTTTAAATTCAATTACATGCCAAATCAAAAACTTACTTAAAAATGGAAGACGTCATTATGGCAAGATCGAGTCACAGCAACTCACGGCGACGTCAGAAAATTCTGGAAACTTACAAAAACTGCAACTATAAAGTCTTCAACGATTCTACTTCACGACGGGGACCGCCTGCTTACATCTATTGAGCAAGCCGAGATTCTGGTTGACCACTACGGAAGGGATATTTATGTCAGAACTGGCCCAAAATCGATCATACCCAGTACGACCAGGGACATAAATTTCATGTTTATAAGTTCTAAGAAAGTAAAAACCATCATTCGACGAACCAGCGGTAACCGTGCACCGGGTCAAGACGGTTTACAAACCATTTTGCTAAAGCAACTTCCTCGGAGAGGTATAGTACACCATACGAATTTATACAATACCGGCCTCCGACTGAGATATTTTCCAGAACAATGGAAACACGCAATATTGTTCCCTCTATTAAAACCGGCAAAAACAAGCAATGCTCCAGAACACTATAGACCTATCAGTTTGCTGCCACACCTCGCAAAAAATTTTGAAAAGATAATTCTGAATTACCTTAGGGATTTCTGTGAGGAACAATCAGTCATACCATATGAACAAACAGGTTTCCAAGCACCATACACTCCACACCATTTAATGAAACTGCAATCTGAAATCTGCCACAATTTCAATAAAAATACAGCCACAGCAATGATATCTATAGATTGCTCGAAAGCATTCGATTCCGTATCTCACAGCATTCTCTGCCAGAGGCTACTTGATCTTGAGTGCCCTGAACAGCTCTACAGTATCATACAGTCCTTCTTAACAAACCGAAGCCTGGCTGTACGAGTACAAGATAAACACTCCCGTACTGTCCCCTTAACCTGCCGTGTACCCCAAGGAGCAGTTCTTTCACTACTATTATTTTGCATCTACACGGCGGTAATCATAGGTCAAAACTATAAACGCGCTACTATTGCCGCTTACGCCGACGATATAGCCGTTTATAGTGCAAGCATAAACCCTACCAAAGCACTAGCTCAAGCCGAGACTGTTTGCGAAACAATTGTACAGAAACTGGAACTCTTAAATATTAAAGTAAACAGCTCAAAAACTGATTGTGTAGTATTCTAACTTCAAAAAGGAAAAAGAAGTAGGCTGCCAAAGATCTTTAAAATTGGAAAAACAACTAAACCACCGTCTCGCTCGATCGTCTACCTTGGCATTAAGCTAGATCGACATATGAATCTGTCGACTCACATATATACCAAACCAAATCTGTAAGACTGAAAACATATAGACTCCAACATCTTATAATTTCCCCAACACTGTCACTTAGACTTAAATTACTAATATATAAAAGCATTTTACGACCTACCTTGATGTACGGCGCACCACTCTTCACACATCTCACTGACGGCACACTAAAACACATCCAACGATACCAAAACAGTGTATTGAGAAAAATTGCTCGGTCCACTTCATTGAAAAAATTAAAGGTAGATCAGCTGCACGAAATCTTTGAACTTTCCGAGATTAAACAGTTCATTCTAAAACGACATGTACAATTTATGGACTCTTTGAAAGCACTTCCAAATCCTCTTTTCAATACAGTAATACGCATGGGGTTTTTGATCTTCCATGTGGTCTCTTACCATCCACGGAAGCATTATTTTTTTTTCAGTGTTTTAGTTGTTATTTTGATTAGTTTAGTTCATTTGTTTATATACATTTACTTTTAGTATTATTATTTCCTGTATTATTTATTTTATTTATTGTAAATAGAGTGTGAATGTGCTCTATGAACACTATTATAAGTGCCCTTAATTGTGATGGATTGTAATATTTCTGAATAAATAAATAAATTAAAAAAAAAAAAATATATTTAAAAAAACACAAATTAATGTGAAAATAGTTAAAACATAAGTTAACACATGTCAGTTGCTTATTAAAAATAAAAATAATTTAAATTTACAGTCATTAATAAAATAATATTATATTATATTACCACGTGAATATTCAAGGCTGCCACCCACTCTCGGTTTTTACTCCTCCCTCCACCTTGCGCCGTCTAATCCCAACCCCACCAGATCAGAATAAACCCAATTTTCCCACGTTCGCTCCGGTTTAACTTTCGGACGTTTACTGTTTGGCGCAGCGCATATTGTTTTTTTAGGGATTATTCGTCACCGCAATTCACCTTTGACTGCGGAAGGGATACATACATCTATCTACTATATATTCGTTTAGCCATATAATTGATACTGATCCTTGTTTTCTTTTCTGAGATTTTGCCACTTCCTTTCTCTTTCGCTTACTGTATTTTTCCAATTTTTCGTTTCAATTTCGCGTTTTCACTCATTTTGAGAGCAAATTCTAACAATCAGTGCCGGTTACCTAGAAGAACTTATAGCTTCGCCCTTTCCATCTTTCTTTATGCAGAAAGAATAATCCATTCAATATTAAAATTTCCTATTTTTTTATGATATGGTCCGAACAACTTCCGAACAAAATAAAGGAAATAAAATTTATAATTGTAATATATGAGTTTTACTAAACAACTATTCATTTTATATAATTCAGATTAGGTACATATTATTTTAGTTTATAAAACAGGTATTAATATGACTCATTTCTGGAGAAGTATATACAATTTAAATTACCTCTAATAATCATTAAATATACAAAACAAAGTGTTAAACTGTAAGCGTTAAATAAAAAATTCAAGATATTCAGCAAAATATTTATTTCAAAAAAGTGCATTTTATACGGAACTGTTTCAAATATTTTAAAAAGTAATCAGTGATTTAGAAAGATAAATATATTCCCCAGATGTGTTATTTCCGCACTTTTTGCGTTATTCTTGGCCGTTTAATTACAAACGACGCTTGATTTTCAACTTGAAACTTTTTTTTCTGAAAAATTGACTTTACTGGCGTTTTTTATAGCCTAAACTAATTATTTTTTCATTTTTTCTGATTGTCTGACTATCCAGCTTTAATAAAATACCAAATATAACGAAATTAAGTCTAATGCTGATTCTCTGTGACCAAAAAACGAACTAAAGTCAAAGTCGTCAGTCCGCCATGTTTGGACGCCATTTTGGGGCAGCACTTTTTTTTGTGGGAACATTGGCTTTCTTTTTAATAAATTGTTACAAGGAACACAACGATATGCAATTTGTAGATATGTGGATGAGGGGGGGAGGGGGTGAACGGTAGGGGGGTCTGGCCCACCGTGTAGTTGTACACTATTTCTTTCTCTAATATTTTCCATAAGTAATTTTTGATTAATAGTTGAACGGTTCTATCTAAATCCGTACTGATAGTCTTCCGTGATTCAATTAGTAACGTTTAATGTGAATATTTTATAAGATATCGAAAGGAGGAAAATTCCTCGATAGTTATTACAATCAGTCTAAGAGCTATTTTTGTGAATCGGATTAAGAATAGATTATTTCCATTCTTCAGGCAATTTCCCATTCTTCGGCAGGGGTGCCCATCCCCTCCCCAAGGTCAATTGCGCAAGAATCAACCACCCCCCTCCTCCCAAGATATTTTATTAGTCACATTTTCTTAAAAACAAAGCAGGCTAAGATAGAATTAGAAAAACCGTAGATCATATATGATTACACTTTCTGTGGTCTGATCCATGTTTTTCGTTTGTTCCTTAGTCCGAAAATTCATGACTTTTGCCTCCCAAAAAAATTTTGATGACGCAACTTGCGCCATGAAACTCCGTTCTGGGCATCTCTGTTCTTTTGAAGGAGAAACTGCTTGGCTTAAAATTGAGGGCTGCAAAGAAGACTTTTGTCTTATATTTTCAGGAAAAGTGGGCACCTCTTGGCAGTTTAAACGTGAATGTGGACTATAATGGACGCATATACTCTAATCTGGAATGGATTTGGTGGAATCGGATGGTTCTTCACTGCTTGGACGAACATGGTTTGAGGACCTTGTATTTAAAATTATGAATAGCTATGAGGCAAATAATTATTTTTTAGTAATGAAGAATCAAATTTGTGGGATGAAGCAATACATTGTTATCCAGAGGTGTAATCTAATCGGTTTGCAGTTTTTACAGATGGTGCGATAACATTAGAATTGAAATCGGGCGTCAAACCTTAGTTCATAAAAGCAGGAGGGCCTGTGCCTTTTGCCATGAGGGCTAAAGTAGATGCTGAATTGTAAAGATTAGTGCAGGAAGGTATTCTGATATATATTAACTATAGTTCATGTGTTTCACCAATTGTTCCAGTACTAATGAAAGGAGGATCTGTGATGATTACAAACTGACTCTGAACCCATGACCTGAAAACGATCATCACCTTCTTCCCCGAGTAAAGGATTTATTCCAAAAAGTTCGATGGTGTAAGGTTTTAGCAAAAATAGATTTGTCACATGCTTATCAACAATTGGTTGCAGATGAAGCAAGTAAGTCATTGCTCACTATTACAACAAGAAAAGGGCTGTTTACTTACACACGACTTCACTTCGGAGTGGCCCCTGCTTATAAAAATAATATAATATTTATAAAAAATAAATTTAAAAAAATAAGGATACCTTATTCGATCGGCTTTATGAAACTGCTGCATTGCTGGATGCTATATTAATTGGTGCAGAAAACTTAGATGAATTAAAAATCCGCTAGTTTCGGGTGTTGATAGGCTCAGTGCTGCTGGCCTAAGACCATTTAACGCCAACGTTCACCAAAAAAATGTGTTTTGAAAAAAATCATTGAAATATTTCTGAGTTAGTATTGATGCATTCGGTCGGCATTCCACGGATGAAAAGGTTGAAGATGTTCTGCGGGCTGCAAGACCCCACAATGTTAAAGAATTACCAAGCTTCATCGGTTTTTTGATGTTCCTGGCAAAATTTATATCAAGATTATCATCAATACTAAAGTCATTCTATAGTTTGCTGAAGAAAGGAATTCCCTGCAACTGTTCTTCTACGTGTGATGAGGCATATGGCAGGATAAAAACGGTGGTTCTAGAAAATTGTTCACTAGCTCTTTATGATCCATCAATTCATATTAGAGTTACTGTGGATAGTTCAGACTCTGGTCTGGGAGCAGTGATTTTTCAACGATCTTAAGGGGTGGACAAGAGAGTAGAATCCTGCCCATTGCAGAAAGAGCTGACTTTCAATGAAATAAAGAAGCAGCAGCTTTAAATTTTGGAGTGAAAAAATGCCACAGCTAATTATTAGGAAGGGAATTTATTTTGGTAAATGATAATAAACCTCTAATAGCAATATTTGAACTCAGACAAGGAATACCAATGTGTGCAGCAAACAATTTAAACAGATATAAAAGTGGGCATTGACAATGGCCAACTATACTTACAAGACCAAAGATCCCAGGCAAATGTTGCTGCTTGGTTGTCACGTACCCCTGTACCAGATTGTCCGAGGGGATCTCGAGAAGCTGATTTATGTAATAATTATATATTTGATAACAATGAAGATTTGTCTTTAGAGAGAGAATTTCTAGAGAGAGACACTTTATTTTCATAAAATATAAAATATAAAGGATTGCTGCCCAATTATATTGGGTTGCTATATACACAGCATACTCTTCTATCCTTAGGACAATATATGAACTTTTATATAAATATACAGAAGTATTAGTTAATATTAGTAATATATATATATATATATATATATATATATATATATATATATATATATACATTTTATTTTTTTTCCTTTTTTCCCCATTTTCCTTCCTTTCATTGTTCATGCTTTTTTTAATTATTTTTTTTAACATTTAGTTTCCCTTTATCTCACTTCTCTCTCTCTATCTCTATTTTTTTCAATTATTCATTAAATAAATAAATAAATACATAAATTAAAACTCTCGGGCTAGCCATGCACGTGGTGGTGAATGATTCCCAGGGAGTCGAGGACTATATTTTCAGCCAACCTCGCTACGTCCTTAATGTCGACACCTAGTTCCTCAAGGTGGGGGAGGTGGCCGAATGAACTGAAGCGTGTGCACTGCACCGCCGTTGCCCGGCAACCTGATATATGATAATTGTGTCATAAAAACAGTCACGAGTTCGCGTCCCGGGGGAGTCTTTTAAATCCCCGCTCACACTCCCTGGCCCGGAAAAATCTCGTATAGCCTTAACGGTGAGGAAGGGAATGGCCAAAAAAAAACCTAGTTCCTTGCCTCCTTGTTCTTTTTGGGATAGTTCCGCGAGACCCAAACCAGAGGCCTCTCACGGTGAACTCTCTCTCTCCGAAGGTCTCACGGAATTTCTCTTTTAGGAAAGAATTACATTTATCATACGTGTTCTTTTTTTCCCTTTCCACTTCACCCGCCTAATCGAGGTCATTGCTATCAAAGCGGACAGTTGGATCCAAGATCAGCGCTGTCCTTCCTGTCTTGGGAAATGCGACGATATCCGCGTATCTCGTAGAGCCTTCACTATCGATGCAATATACTTCGTCAAAGCAGGTGAATTTCCTTTCCCTAAGGAGCCTAATCAACTGGAACTTGACCCGGTGGTGACGACATGTTATGAGGAGGGAGTTGTTGGGGCATTTTCCCAGCACATGGGCTGGTGTTTCAGTGTGGGACCCAACTTCTCTGACCTGGACTCCTGGGACACCACGCAGGAGTGCATAATTAATGTTTAGTTTTAGGGCATTCGACCATTCAGACCCAGAAAGTACTTGCTTTTCATAGATGTATCTATTCGCTTTCGGGGTCTCTTTAAAATGGCGAACACCAATACCCTGCCACCTGGAGTTGGCCCATTCCTCAAATGCATTTTCTCGTAGCGACTGCCATAGAGCTTTCACATTTCGATGACCCTGATCAACCCCCAATCTCTCGGCACATTCAGCAATTTCAGCCGAATAATCGAAGGTAGACTGAAAAAGGGCATCTGGTACATTGGACAGTCGCTGAGCAATGGACCAATGTTGAAGAGGAGCTTCACATTGGCAGGGGATTAATCCCAATCCTCGGTATCTCCTGGGGGCATACAACATCGCTGTGGAAGTATTCGCAGGGAGTCCAATAATGGCCTTTACGCTCCTGCGAATCATAATGTCGATGCCCTCCAGTATAGCAGGACGCAGCTTTGTTAGGGGCGCAGTTTGGAGAGGGTAAGTAAGACCCGGGAACAGATATTGATTGACAATGTTGAGTTTCTGCTCAGGTTTAAGTAAGCAAGAGGTTACCAGCTGGTTTAAATTATCATTCAATTCAGTCACCGAATCTTCGTTAAATTTTAGCTCTCCCGAGAATGTACATCCTAAATACTTAATCATATCTCCATTCTTCAATGTTTGGATGTACTCACCATTCTCAAGGGAGAGCACCCTAGTTTCCAGCTCTCCTTTATTTATAACGATGCCCATACTTTTTTGAGGATTTATAGCCAGACCAATTTCTTTAAATGTCCTCTGTATGCTGTCAATCACTCTTTCTGCAGCCCCCTTGTCTCGCGGCGACACAGCCTGGTCATCCGCGAAACCTGTGAGGACCACACAATCCTGCTCATTCCTTAATTTGTATCCGAATTTCTTGGAAAAGTCCTCATCGCACAGGTCGCGGTAGAGATGTTCGATGGCCAGGTTGAAGAGTGAAGACGACAGGGGGCCGCCTTAGGGTACACCGCGCAGCACTTTGATCTGGCTAGTTGCATGGACACCGTTACTAATCTTTATGGTGTTCGTGCTAAGGAGAGCTGATATGACAGTTGTAAGATTCGGTGACGAACCTCTCGATTCTAAGGAGCTTACGATGTGTTTGTGGCCAACATTGTCAAAAGCACCGACAACGTCGAGGAAAACTATTGCACAGTCATTTTTCATTTTTTGTGCATCTTATAATTCAGCATCGATAATCCTCGCGTTGACGTGCGTACCCGGGAGGCCTTTTATAAAGCCTCTCTGACTCTTGTGGAAGGTGACCTGCCTTCTTAATTCGTGGTCCAGAACCTTCTCTATGATTCGGCGCACAATCAAATATATGGTGATCGGTCTCCAGGTAGAGATATTGTTTATATCACCTTTGCCCTTATATATTAATATTGTGCGCCCTTGTCGAAGTGGTTCCGGAACATAGGCCACCTTTAGCATTATCTCTGCAATCGTTTTGATAATGTTTGATACGTCAAAATATTTGATTGTGCGGATCAAAACTCCATCAGGCCCCGGCGATGTGTCCACTGACGTTGACTTAATGGCTTTCGTGACAGCTTCTATGTCAATGGACAGCAAATTTGGCATCAGGGTACACTGTTCGTAATCCGCACGCCCGCAGAGATTTTCGGTTTCAAAGAGGTCTTTATAATGCCTCTCGATTTTGGCCATTTCTAGAGGACACCGTTTAGGAGAGTCGGCATTCATTACAGTTTGCACAACCTTTTTTTCTTTTATTGTAATAATTATATTGAGCAACCTCATACTGATACTGCTCTTGCCGACGACTCCTGTCTACTTTGTCTGCCCTCTGCGGATTTGAAACTTGTCCAGCACCCTTGTAAGCCATTTTCGTTACATTTTTTTTCCTCATCCTATAAAATTTTACGGCTGGGTGCTGGGGACCTGGCAGTTCCGCATTGATAACTTTGAGGAACTTCAGGAACTTGCCTACGGCCTCATCAAAATCCGCAGTATTTACCATATTTTGCTTTAAAAGGTTCTTGAACGTAGAAGATAATCTATGCGTTAACCTTACACATATACTCTTTATTTCGTCTCTTATTAAGTGACTTTATTAACAGTGAAATAATTCATGTTATATGTGAAAAAGTAGTGTAAACTGTTAAGTTAACAATTAAGTTGAAACTGGACATAAACAAGGTGAGTAATCACTTATTTATAACGGCATTGTGAACAGTGTAAATAGACCTGAGGTTAGTGATAGATAACAAGCCGGCCATTTACATTCGTTAATCCGACCAGTGGGCTGCTGCCCTTTGGCGGAAGTAGATCTACGTTACTTAGACTTCTACAAACTCGCGTAATATATACGTAATTGATAAAGGACATTTTTTTTTTCAAATTATTACAGTTACCTCTAATTAAATTAATATGAGATGCGCTATTTTCATATGGTAATGTCGAGCAAAGGTAGCAATCGAACTTTAAGATCTAGGAGTCTCGATACCTCAAAGAGTTCACCTATCAAGAAAAGGGCTAGACGCTCTAAAAAAAAATACACCGCCAGCTACACCAGAGAGCTCAGTTGACGAAGTTAAAAATCAACCTGGCACATCATCACAAAATATGTCAACACAAGTTATACCAATACAAGGTACGCTAGAAGAATCGCCTTTCCTAAACCAGGTAAACCTGTTAATTGTACATCATCCTATAGACCGATAACCTTACTTCCGATCCTTTCCAAAATCTTTGAGAAAATCCTTCTCAAACGCATCCTACCCATACTCGAATCCCACAATATCCCCTCCCATCAGTTTGGATTCCGCTCAAGACACTCCACTGTCCAACAAGGCCTTCGCGTTGTGGACCACATATCCTCTGCACTTGAAAACAAGCAATATTGCACTGTTGCCTTTCTGGACGTAGCTCAAGCTTTCGACCGGGTGTGGCACGATGGCTTGCTTTTCAAGCTCAAAACCCATTTACCTTAACCCTTGTATCTAGTCCTCAAATCCTACATTTCAGATCGCTCCTTTCAAGTCCGCTGCGGCACTGAACTCTCCAAACATTATCCAATTGAGGCTGGTGTTCCACAAGGCAGTGTCTTGGGCCCAGTTCTCTACATCCTTTTCACCGCTGACATCCCTTCAAGTCCTGATACCTTCCTAGCAACATTTGCTGATGATACTGCCATCCTATCCTCCCACTCGGATCCTCTAATTGCGTCCCGGAACCTGCAAAGACACCTCTCCTTCATTGAGCAGTGGTGCAACAACTGGCGCATCAAAATTAATGAATCAAAATGCCAACATGTAACTTTCACTCTTCGACGCAGATCCTGTCCGCCAATCCTTTTTAATTCAATTCCTCTTCCCTACTCAGACACAGTCCGATACCTTGGCTGCCTTCTGGACAAAAGACTGACTTGGAACCCACATACGAGACTTAAAAGACAAGAGCTTAACCGACGATTTGGTCAGCTATATAGACTACTAAACAGAACATCTCATCTCTCAACAGAAAATAAATTATTAATCTACAAGACCATACTGAAACCTATCTGGACCTACGGACTTGAGCTGTGGAGTACAACTAAATCATCGAATATCAAACGCATCCAATCCTTCCAGTCTAAAGTCCTTCGAACAATAGTCAATGCTCCATACTATGTCACGAACAAGACCCTACACCATGACCTTAACATCCCATATGTCTATGACATCATCCCATCCAGATTCTCCAACTTTCATCAGAACCTCATTCATCATCCCAATCCTCTAGCCCAATCCTATCCAGCTCCGAGCATCCATACCATCCCCCTCGAAGGTTGAAACGGCAGTGGTCTCGAGATCTTTTGAAAATATGCCTTTGCAGTCCTGGCAATGGCCAGCTTCTCCACTCATGTCCTGAGCGTCTGTGGCTCTAGTGCCCTCTTTCAGTCTCCACTGGCTTCTAATACTAGTGATGCGGCTGGAAAAGTGGCGCTGGGATCTTCGGAGTCTTGCTTTGCCTTCCACGTGTGGGGGAAAAGCCTGGTTCGGAGATTCTTGGGCGAATGTATATATTGTATATAGTTATGATTGTGTTTAGAAGTTTTTATTTTATTTTATTTGTTTATTATTATCATTATTTTTCTTTTCTTTTTATTTACCTTCTTCATCAGTATTATTTATTTACTTCTTATATTTATATTTATTTCTTTATTATTTGTATATATTGTATGAATGAGAACTTTTAGCCCTAATGCTTATAGCCCTCCAGCAGTGGCTGATTGTATTATTATTCAATAAATAGATTAAAATAAAAAAAAAGAAGACCATCCAACAATGTCCTCTTTTATTTTTGATGACTCACCCTCTCCATTTCTAGGACCTATCACGTTCTTTACTATGTCCCTCAATGTATTGTTATTCCCCTCCCTGGGATGTTTTTTTGCAATGTGGGTTCCGAGATCTCGTTCGCCCTTAAAAGAAAGCCCGCATATCAGACAAACTTTATCATCAGGGCGTAGAGCTTCATTTTGCCGCTCACTATTATCTGCGACATTCAGCGGATCATTTGGCAATCTGGGAAAGACATCATCTATCGACACCGTCTTAGGATATTTCCAGCAACTAGGAAAGATCCGATTATGATGAAACTTATATTGTACACGAAAGTAGGCTGGCCAACAGAAGTGGACACGATAATCCATAGGTTCAGACTTTCGAAAATGGCGGTAGTTTTTACTATGTATAAAAATTCAACATAATTACTTTGTAACGATCAAATATAATATTGAGTATTTAAAATTTATTTGTATAGTTATATAATGACTTTTTTTTGCTTCTTTTATATCCTTGGGAATATTTCTTTTAAAAATGCAATTGAACATATAACATGTTTTTTTAGATTAAACCCCTAGGGTAGGAGAAACAGCCTCCATAACATTGGTGCATTTCTAGAAAATTTTCAGCTAAAATTGAATGCTGTAAAAAAGAAAAAATATTTTTTATTTCTTATTGTGTACAGCCTCACATAAAAATACTAAGTTTTTAACAGTCCGACTAGTTGGCCGCGGAAAATGTCAAAATTTACGAGTTGCTGAACCATAAAATCCTATTATATGTTAATGTGAAGGGTGTCCCGGAAGTAGAGAGAAATATTTAAACAAGTTATAGTAGACCTCAAGACTTTTAAAATAAGTTCGTATAAACAGTATTTCTATTTTCGGTAGAATAGGAAGAAATTTAAGTTTTGTGTTTTTTAAGTGTCATGTTCGTAATAAACCCTCAATTGAATTAATATGGTCGCAGTATAGGACTTCAGTGGGAGTCGAATAAAAAAAAAAAAAAAGATTAAAAGCTTATTGAACAAGAAAGTTTTCTAAAAGTGGAGTGTCTATAGTATAGTTGGATAGTGATAAATAAAAATCAATCGAATCATTCATAATTTATATCCCAACAGCTAAGTTTTTCCGCCCAAAAGTCCTCTTTAAATGGTTTTATCAATAATAAACTCTACTCAGTTAAAGTAAATTTTGTCAAGTTTATAGTTAAACAATAGTTAATTAATTATATTAACTAATGCTTTAGTTATCGCTTTCTATTCATCAAAAACCATGACTTACTTTTAAAAAACACACAACTTAAGTTTCTTACTATTCAGCCGAAAATAGGACTGCTGGTTATATGAAGTTGATGATAGCTCTAGAGGTCTGCTATTTCCTGATTGTATATTTCCCTCTACTTACAGGAAACCCTGTTTATTATTATCTCTGAATATAAATGAATATTTAAATAAGAGTAATATTTAGGAATCAATAAAACCGTTACATACATACATACATAGTAGGTCCTAACCTAGCTAGCTTGTAGGCTTTTCTTAATTGATTTTAGTTTACACATTTTATTAATTCATTTATTTATTATTGATTTTAATTTTTTTTTGGCCTCGAATTATTGGCGGGGGGGGGGCGATCCCCTCCCCTCGTAATCTGCGCCTATGCGATGTTCCAGTCTTTTTCATCACGTACTAAAGAATTATTTGTGGAGAAGGATATTCTGTCATGGGGTTACAGAGTGGTAGTTTTAAGAAAACAAGTCTTGAAATAGTTACATGCTTCACATTTGCGAATCGTGAAATTAATAAAAATCATTAATTGGCCGATCTTTTCAGAAGGCAGTGGGTCAGCTGATTGAAAAGTTGTGCTCTCAACTGGTCTCTCAGTATTTGCCTATTTTCAGCGGAATCGCTCTGATTTTTTTATTGAATACATTTCACGTGTACATCAGAGCAGTTGATATTGATGTTTGATATATTTTTTTTTTATTTTTTTTTTCTTCTTTCTTTCTTTCTTTCTTTCTTTCTTATCTTATGGTATGCGGTATAGTCATCAAGAGATGTCCAGTTAGGTGCCCAAAAGGTTCCGGTCAGAAGGAGTTAGCTCACCAGCCAAACAAAGAACTCGTCGATGCCTACGAGAAGCATCTCCAACAACAAAAGTGAACACTTCAGGACCAGAACCTCAGCCACAACCAGGAACTTCTTAGCAAGAAATGATCGAAGATTCCCCTTTCTTTACTCAAACCCCTTCAAAATGCTTCAAAATGACTGAGAGTTAATGGAGTCTGCAGCTATACACACAGAACCAAGGCCTCTTCCGATATTTTTGAAAAATATCAAAAATTTCCAGTTGTTCTGCACCCAACAAAATAAAATCTGCTCTGGCAGTTTTTCATGTGTTAACAAGACCAACGATACAAAAATAACACCAGACACTGCTGAAACCTACCGAATAATAGTGAAGTACCTCTCAGAAACGAATGCGAATTTTCATACGTACCAGCTTAGGCAGGAGAGATCGTTACGAGTAGTAATAAGAAATTTACACTCCTCAACCCCAACGTAAGTGATAAAAGAAGAACTAGCGGCGCTTGGTTTCAAAGTACGTCAGGTAACCAACGTTCTGAATGAGAATAAGGAGCAGCCTGGAGTAAACAATAAAGTTCCACTACCTTTATTTTTCGTGAATCTAAAGCCACCGGGTATTGAGAAGATATACGATATCACAAGATTATATTACAAAATGGTGAAAGTAGAGACACCATACACCAAGAAAGAAATCGTGCAGTGCCATAATTGTCTGGCGTATGGCCACACGAAGATTTATTGTCACCATCTGCCGCGTTGCGTGAAATGCGGTGAACAGCACAAACCAGTGGAGTGCACAAAATCTATACAAGATCCTGCAGTGTGTGCTCTATGCCTAGAGGGACACCCGGCCAACTACAAGGGATGCGAAATTTACAAGAATCTCAAATCCAGACACCAGAAAAACCGGATTCAAGATGAAGCAGGAAGATCAAGAAGAGAGAAAGAGCCTTCTAGAATAGTAAACAATGGTGTATCATTTTCCCAGCTACTTAGAGGTAAGAGCTCAACCGATAACTATCAAGCCCTGCCGCAACAACAACCACAACCCCAACCTCAAAATCCTATTGATCCGAATATACCTAACCATCAACAACAAATTCATCATATCCCTCCTCCTTCAAATGCAACAGATCTCACCAGTTTGTTGGTATCTTTCCTTACCGATTTTAAATCCTTAGTTACTCCACTCATATCACTCGTATCTCACCTCATCCCTCCTTTAAAAAATCCTTAATGGCTCACATCCCAAAACCCATATCCATTCTCCTTTGCAATGCAAATGGTGTTAGAAATCACGATGGCGAGCTAAGAGCTTTATTACTGGAGAACATCGACGTAGCACTAATTACGGAAACACGACTCACCAGAAAACAGGATTTAAAAATACCTCAATACATAACATACCGTACTGACCATCCTGATGGTAAAGCACATGCCGGTACTGCTGTTATTGTACACCACTCCCTTTCACATCACCAGCTCCCATTACCGACACGAGATTTCCTACAATCCACCGATATCGTAACCAAAACCTTCTCCTTTCCCGTCACCATAGCATCAGCATATTGCCCTCCCAACAGATCCATATCCAATACCCAGTTCAGTTCTCTTCTCAACTCCTTAGGACATCACTTTATTCTGGGGGAGATTTAAACTCCAAACATCATTAATGGAGTTCTAGAACCAGGAACTCTAGTGGCAGAACATTGTTATCTGCAGTCAATTCCCAACGTTTCAGTATCCTTCTTCCTAATTCACCTACCTACTGGCCCACAGATCCTAACCGCAATCTCGATATCCTTGATTGTTTCATCCACAGTGGCTTAGGTCGCCTCAATCATTCCCTTACCCGTCTTGCTGAACTATCATCAGATCATAATCCATTATTACTCCAATTATCTCTAGCTCCTATTCCTAAGTCTTCACCACACACCAGACTTAAATGACAACAACTTTACAGACGATACGGACAACTATGTAGACTATTGAATAGAAATCCCCAACTTTCTATCGACAACAAACTACTAATCTACAAGACAATCCTGAAATCTATTTGGACCTACGCAATAGAACTGTGGGGGACAGCAAAACTTTCTAACATCAAACGCATTCAATCCTTCCAGTCTAAAATCCTCTTATCAATAGTCGATGCTCCCTTCTATGTATCCAATAAAATTCTCCATAATGACCTTCATATCCTATTTGTTCTTGGCCTTATCCCAGACTAATTTTCCTAATTTCACCAGAATCTCACTCATCATCCAAATCCTGTAGCACAATCCCTACAATCCTCCCCGGAGGTTAAAACGGCAGTTGCCCCGCGACCTATTGTAAATGTTTATATATTGGAGTTCTGGCAATGGCCAGATTCTCCTCAAGACATGAGCGTCTGTTGCTGTAGTGCCCTCTATCAGTTTCTACTGGTTTCAAATAACAGTGACGCGGCTGAGAGAGAAGCACTGCAATATCCTGGAGTCCTGCCTTGGCTTCCACATCGGGGGATAAGGCATGACTCAAAGCCCCCTGGATGAATGTAAATATTGTACATAGGTGTTAATGTGATTTATTTACTTTAATTTCATTTAGCTTTTATCTATTATTTCATTTTTTTTTGTACACAGGCATGTCAATTTATTTTTATTTTTTTTTATATTTCTTTTTCTTTATTATTGAAATATTAATTGTATGTACATGTTGTGTGAATGAATCATGTAGCCTTAATATTAATCAAGGCTTTAATGTGTATTAATATTCAATAAAGGTTATTTTATTCTTATTTATTGTATATATACTATTTTTCTGTATAATTTATTGTACATAGAGTGTGAATGTGATCTGTGACCACTATTATAAATGTCCTTGAGACAGATTTTAATATTTTTCAATATTTATTTATTTATTTATCGCCTCGACAGGCGCCTGAAGCTGCCCCTAGCCCTATCAACTGCCCTTTCCCAATCATTTTGGTCAGCAGTATGTCTGCTGGATACTCCCACCATCATCAAGCCCTCAGCCACGGAGTCCTTCCACCTTCCCTTCGGTCTGACTCCATCCGGGGTTCCATAATACAATTTCCTCACGGCTCTACCTTCATCCATTCTGATAATATGTCCCAGCTATTTTAAGCGTTGAATTCGCACGAAATGAGAAACTCGAAGATCGTCGAATAAGTCGTAGATCTCTTTGTTCTTCCTTAAACGCCATGTACCATTCTCTCTAACTGGCCCCATGATGCGCCTCAACCCTTTTATTTCAAAACTGTCAAAAATTTCCAGTTGTTCTGCACCCAACAAAATAAAATCTGCTCTGGCAGTTATTCATGTCTTAACAGGACCAACGATACAAAAATAACACCAGAAACTGCTGAAACCTACCGAATAATAGTAAAGTACCTCTCAGAAACGATTGCGAATTTTCATACGTACCAGCTTAGGCAGGAGAGATCGTTACGAGTAGTAATAAGAAATTTACACTCCTCAACCCCAACGTAAGTGATAAAAGAAGAACTAGCGGCGCTTGGTTTCAAAGTACGTCAGGTAACCAACGTTCTGAATGAGAATAAGGAGCAGCCTGGAGTAAACAATAAAGTTCCACTACCTTTATTTTTCGTGAATCTAAAGCCACCGGGTATTGAGAAGATATACGATATCACAAGATTATATTACAAAATGGTGAAAGTAGAGACACCATACACCAAGAAAGAAATCGTGCAGTGCCATAATTGTCTGGCGTATGGCCACACGAAGATTTATTGTCACCATCTGCCGCGTTGCGTGAAATGCGGTGAACAGCACAAACCAGTGGAGTGCACAAAATCTATACAAGATCCTGCAGTGTGTGCTCTATGCCTAGAGGGACACCCGGCCAACTCAGGACCAGAACCTCAGCCACAACCAGGAACTTCTTAGCAAGAAATGATCGAAGATTCCCCTTTCTTTACTCAAACCCCCTTCAAAATGCTTCAAAATGACTGAGAGTTAATGGAGTCTGCAGCTATACACACAGAACCAAGGCCTCTTCCGATATTTTTGAAAAATATCAAAAATTTCCAGTTGTTCTGCACCCAACAAAATAAAATCTGCTCTGGCAGTTTTTCATGTGTTAACAAGACCAACGATACAAAAATAACACCAGACACTGCTGAAACCTACCGAATAATAGTGAAGTACCTCTCAGAAACGAATGCGAATTTTCATACGTACCAGCTTAGGCAGGAGAGATCGTTACGAGTAGTAATAAGAAATTTGCACACTTCAACCCCAACTGAACTGTTAAAAGAAGAACTAACGACGCTTGGTTTCAAAGTACGTCAGGTAAACAACGTTTTGAAGGAGAATAAGGAGCATTTTGGAATAAAAATTAAAGTTCCACTACTTTTATTTTACGTAAATCTGGAGCCATGACCTGTTATCGAAAAAAATATATGAAATTAAGAGATTGTACTACACTATCGTGAAAATAGAAATGTCATAACCCAAGAGCGTATCATTCGTGCAGTGCCGCAATTGCCAGGCGTACGGCTACACGAAGACTTATTGCCGCTACATGCCGCGTTGAGTGAAATGTGGTGAACAACACAAATCAGCATAGTGCACCGAACCGATACAAGAGACTGCAGTTGCCCTGTGCCTAGAGGGACAACAAGTCAACCACAAATGATTAAAATTATAACAATCTCAAATCCTGATACCAGAAGACTAGAATCTTCTTCTTCTTCTTCTTCTTATTCTTAATCAATTCCTCTTCAACCGTTAGATCAGTGTAGAGGATCCTGTTTATAGAGCCTGATCCATTTATCTCGTTTCCGCACCAGCTGATGAACTGCGTCTATTCCAGTTCATTCCTCTCCTATCGAAATCCTCCGTGACTGAACCTTCCCAGGTCTTTCTGAGCCTTCCTCTCGGCATTCTTCCTTCCACTTTTACTTCTTATATAGTTTTGGCCATTCTTCCCTCCTGCATTCTTTTGACATGGCCAAACCAGCGTAGCCTGTTTTCCTCAATTGTGTTTTCTGCTGGTTTTATTCCCAAATTGCTTCTTATCATTGTATTCCTAATTTTGTCCCTCCTAGTTTTCCCCTCTATTCTCCTCAGAAATCGCATTTCCAATGCTTGGATATTGCTTTTATATTTTGAGGTTATAGTCCAAGATTCACTGGCATAGGTCAGTATGGGGACACCGTCTTCTTGACATTTTTTGAAACTTCTTTCTTTGCTAAGAAGCCTATTTTTAGTGAATGGAAGCATTTGCTGGCCAGTTTTATTCTTTCTCTGATTTCACCATCTATCCAACCGTTCTCATTTAGATGGGCTCCCAGATACATAAAATCTTTGACGTGCTCCAGTTCCTCCCCCTTCAATCGAAGTACTCGATCTCCCCTCTGTTCTCCTCTTCCTATCCTCATAATTTTTGTCTTGTGGCTGTTTATTTCCAGTTCTAATTCTTCCTACTAAGACTAGACGAATAGTGAACAATAATGTATCATTCACCGAACTACTTAGGTTAGAACTACGAGGTTAGAACCCTAACAATAAATGTGAAGCCCTGCCCCAACAACAATCTCAATCCCAACCTCGATATCCTATTCATCCTAATATACCTAACCAAAAAAGCCATTACTGATGGAATACCTTATCGGGGAGTACTTGTAGAGGATTTTATAACTGTCATCAAACAGAAAATGAAGACAAAATGGGAACAGATATGGTCGAATGTAATCGAAAATAAATTGAGGGAGGTTAAGAGTGACGTTTCCTCTTGGGCATCGTCAAATAGGAATAACGCAGAGAGGAAGTAATTCTTACGCGCCTTCGTATAGGTCATATACACCTTACCCATGGATACCTGATGGCCCGTGATTCTTCGCCAACATGCCAAACTTGTGGCATTAACAACCTCAAATTCCTCCTCCCTCAAATGCCCCAGATTTCAGCTGTTTGTTGTCATCTTTTCTCATTGAATTCAAATCAATGGTTATCCCACTCATATCACTCCTTACGAATCTCGTATCTCACCTCATCCCTCCTGTAAAAATCCTTAAAAGACTCCCATCAAACACATATCTATTCTCCTTTGTAATGCGAATGGTGTTAAAAATCACGTCAACGAACTAATAGCTTTACTGCTACACAACATTGACGTATCTCTAATTACAGAAACTCGACTGATCAGAAAACACCTTTTAAAACATCCACACTACATAACATACCGTATTGACCATCCTGCAAGAGCGAATGGCGGCACTGCTGTCATTGTACAACAATCCCTCTCTCATCACCTACTCCCATTACCTACTCTAGATTTCTTACAATCAACTGCTATCGTAATCAAAACGTTTTCCTTTCCGATCACCATTGCATCAGCATATTGTCCTCCTAACAGATCCATATCCAATGTCCAGTTCAATTCTTTCCTCAATTCCTTAGGTCATCACTTCATTCTGGGTGCAGACTTAAATGCCAAGCATGAACCACTATGGTTTCAAGAACCACGAAATGTCTGCAATCAATTCCGTACGGTTCAGCCTCATTCCTCCCAACTCACATGATATCCTCGATCCACTTCCGTCCGTCGATTTTTCATCCATTTCATCCAAGTGGTTTAGACCCCCTCAATCATTCCCTTGCCCGTCTTAATGAATTTTTATCAGATCATAGTCCATTAATACTTCAATTATCAATATCTGTTATTCCTAAACCCTCTCCACCGTCCTTTATGAGAGGTCCAGTTAACTGAAAACGCTATCGTAAAATCCTTTACGATAAAATTGACCTCAGAATAACCCTGAAAACCCCAGAGGACCATGACAATGTCGTACATTCCTTTACCACCACTATTTAACAAACAATCTGGGCTGCTTCCTCCCGAAATCTCTCCCAGAAAATACCTTAGAAAAACAATTTACCTAAATAACTGATAGACCTAATTCACACTAAACGCCATGCCAGATATTGAAGCAATGTAAAAGACATCCCACCGATCCCTGCTACTATATTTTATTACAGTGAACGATTAAAGCAGGCATTGGCCGCCTTTAGATTCCAATCTTTCAACTCCTGCCTTACTTCCCTCTTTACTCATAACAATTCCCTGAGGAAGATCACTAAAAAATTCCTAAAACCTACTTATATTTCACATTCCCTCTTTGAGCTTTGAACAACATTTAATATGAATGTTAATGTTTACATTTAATTAGTAATGTAGTTAGAACAAATAAATTTGTTTTAGCTCATAACTCATAACAATGAAAATATTTAGGTGTGAATATCTCCTAAACAAAGCGTTTGTGAAAATACCTTCAGAGAATTTTTTTTTCTTGTTTTGAGGTACATAGTTCATTTTTGCAGCTTGGCCACTTGACCCCGAAATACCCTGTATATACCTCTCAATATATTTTTTACTTAGCACATTTTTATATTACTATATTTTCGTGTTGTTTTTTTTTCTAATCCCTTCTAATTAGCTGCTTAATATAACCTTCCACTGCTGTGCTTTTTTTTAATATTTTAAGGCTTCAACCACTAGGTTCATTATTGCCTTATTTTTATTGAGAATTAGATTGTATTTTCAAGTTTAGAACATTTCAGAAAAGAAAATAGTTTATCAATTTCATTCGTATTGTCCTGAAAAATGGAGTGCAGATCGTTTGTCAAGTCACAAGAGAGTCTAAATGTTTCGGAAGCTCTGGATTCTGTTAAAATGTGTTTCCCTGTCAGAGGAATCCCACAAGTTTGGCATGTTGGCAAAGAATCACGGGACATCAGGTATCCATGGGTAAGGTGTATATGACCTATACGCAGGCGCATAAGAATTACTTCCTCTCTGCGTTTATTCCTATTTGACGATGCCCAAGAGGAAACGTCACTCTTAACCTTCCTCAATTTATTTTCGATTACATTCGACCATATCTGTTCCCATTTTGTCTTCATTTTCTGTTTGATGACAGTTATAAAATCCTATACTAGTACTCCCCGATAAGATATTTCATCAGTAATGGCTTTTTTGGCAGCTCGATCAGCCAGTTCATTACCAGTTACTCCGCAATGCCCAGGAACCCAGACAAAAATGACTAATATATTATTTCTATTTACGGACTTTATTGCGTACAGAATGTTTTGTATTATGATATTAGATGAGAAAACATTTCCTAGACTAATTAGAGCGGATACAGAATCTGTGCATATGACCATTTTTTGTTAAGTGGGCTGTATGAAATTTAAACCTTTATGTATTACAACCAATTCAGAAGTATAATTATTACATAGTGGTGAAAGAGAAAAAATGTGTTGACGTTCGTTACATATAATTGATGCTCCCACGCCTGCGGAGCTCTTCGAGCCGTCAGTGTAGATAATTGTCAGAATCACCTAGTCTGTTTTGAAGTTTGAGAAATTCCTGTTTATATATATAAGGCATTGTGTTGATTTTAATAAATTTGGTCAGAGAAAGAATATTTTTTGGAGAAGGAAGTCCCCAAGGATAAATCGGAGATACTGCAGTTTCCTGAAAAATAGGAAGTTCAATATTTATATTATTTAGTAAAGTTGGAACTCTGATTGTAAAGGGTGTTCTATTTGGTAATTCAGCTTTTTGTTGATTTATGTATTGCACATTTGAAAATAAATCAGTCTGTGGATGATTAGAAGCAGAACGGATCTTAATAAAGTAAATGAGTTCAAGTTGTTGTCTCCGTATGTCAAGCGGAAGCTCGCCAGCTTCGACACATAGGCTATTTGCAGGGCTGGATCGGAAAGCACCAGTAGCTAATCAAAGGGCGGCGTTTTTTACAGGATTTAGAATTTTTAAAATAGTACTCGATGCCGAATTGTAAGCATTACTGCCATAGTCAAATTTCGATCTTATTAGTGTCCTATACAAGGCTAGCATGCTTTTTCGATCGGCACCCCAGCAAGTGTTACTGTCCATTCTTAAGAGATTCAGGGAGCGGAGGTAATTTGCTTTTAATTGTTTAACATGCTGAGTCCATCTGAGCGTTCTATCAAAGGTCATTCCTAAGTACCGTACAACGTGGGAGAAGGTGACTAATTGATTGTTTATGGTCAGTGATGGTAATACGTTTGGCTGTCTTTTGCTAAAAAGAATCGCAACTGTCTTACTTGATGAAATTTTAAAACCATTATCAGCAAGCCTGGTACTGACGCTGTCCAAAGCAGTTTGTATGTTATCTTGTAAATCCATTACATTTTTTCCCTCAGTATACATTACAAGATCATCAGCATAGAGCAAGCCTATGACGGGTAGCCTAATAACATTCAACATCTGATTAAAGCAAATGCAAAAAAGTGTCGCACTCAATAGACAACCCTGGGGCACTCCATTCTCCTGTTCGAATCCATGAGAAAGGACATTACCAATCCTAACCATAAAAGTTCTATTTGATAGAAACTTACTTATAAAGACATGACCATAAATTCCAATTCTAACCAGGGTGTCAATAATCATCTTCTCCATGCCCTATCGAATGCATTTTCTACGTCAAGAAACACAGATAAAATTATCTCTCGTACTTCTGCCTCTCCGAAAACCACTCTGCCAAGGTGGCAGTACATTTTTGGATTCAAGATGCCATAATAATCTATTGCTTATTAATTTCTCCATCAATTTACAAATAGAAGAGGGTAAGTCAATCGGTATTAGCTGTTAATATTCATAGGGTCTTTATCTTTCTTCAGAATAGGAATAGTGATAGGTACTTTTACAGATATTTGGAAAACTATTAGACAAAAATAATTTATTTAAGATTTTTAGAATGATTGATTTGTCAGAAGGACTCAAGTTTTTAATCATACCTATACAAATCTGATCTGGACCGGCTGAAGAATCTTTTCGTGAATTAAAAGCTATAATAAATTCAGTCATTGAAAATGGCAGATTTAAGGACTCTAATGAATTATTAGTAATAACTAACGGTATTGATTCAATGGATTGTTTTCTATTGAGAAAGTATGCTGAGTAATTTAAGGACGAAGAAATAGTATAAAAATGTTTAGCTAAATTGTTCGCTAGACTTACAGGGTCAATTTGATATTGATCACGATCTTTTAAGCACTTTATTTGAGGAGAATAACCTAAACCTATTATTTTCCTAATCGTTTGCCAGAAAACAACACTTTGTGTATTACAGCTAACTTTACTGAGAAAATTCTCTCATGATAATTTTTTGCTTTTTTTAATTACATATCTCGCATGTTTTCGGGCAGATTTATATAACTTTTCAATCTGCTTACAATTTTTTTTAAATCTTTTTTTCTCCATCGGAGAACAGGGGCGTGTAAACTATTATTTGCGGTGACAGGTGTGAAACTATATGGAATCGCTACCTGAGCCGCTTGTAGCAATCTATTGTTTGATTGGGCAATTGGTTGATCAGCATCAGATTCAGATAAATCAATGTCCGCAAGCTGAGCTACCTCTTGTAAAAGGGCCCAATCAGCTTCTTTAATCATCCACTTGCTATGTCTGATGGGTGAGAAGCATTTATCGAGAGAATTAGTAATGATGGGGATGTGATCGCTAACGTGTGTGTCATCTAGTGCATACCATTGGGTCGATGCTTGCAATTGGGGGCTAGTAATTGTCAAATCTATTGCAGAAAGTTTTCCAGCTCTAGCACAGAAGTGAGTTTGGTAAATATGGTTATTTATAATATTCAAATTACACCTATCTATAAAAGATTCCATTAATTTACCTCTATCATCCAAGTGATCACTACCCCGCATTAAGCTGTGAGCGTTATAATCTCCGGCCAAGATAACAGGAGGCGGTAACAAATCAAAAAAATCTTTCAGTTGTTGAACCGTGAATGCTCGACCAGGAGGGAGGTATATAGAACGAATTGTGAACGCATAAGGTTGAGATAAAATTCTTATAGATACCGCTTGTAAGCTAGAATTGATATTAAGGTCAATAAAAGGAATATTGTCGTTAATTATAATACACACCCCGCCGCAAGCAATTGGACCATCTGTATAATCTTTTCTCCTTATTGGAGAATATCCCCGGAGATCAAAATGTTCAGTAGGTTTTAAATTGGTTTCTTGTAGACAGGCTACAGAGCAGTTATAGTTACTGAGTAAATATTTTTAATTCATCTCTACGGTGGTTTAGACAATTTATATTCCACTGTAATGCATTCATTTGATATAATATCCTATACTTATAATGTCTGTCATTAAATGTGAACCGATAACAATTACAATAATGCTTATTAAAAATAAATAAATAGGGTAATTATGGTATGAATGTTGAAAATGATTAGTATAAGTTGATAACAAGTAGAATAAGATTAAAAGAAACATTAAGTAAGAAAAATTAAATATAAATAAAAACATTTTATAAATTAAATATTCAAGCAAAAAAGGAATGACAATATTAAAAGCCGTTGAAGTTTTATTATTAGATTTAAACGTATAAGAGTTGTGGTTACCAACAGTGACAGTAGTATAGGTAGTATGTTTACAGTTAAGATTTCTTGCCAACTTTTTTTTTGTTTTGTAACTTGTGTATTTTTCGAAGAATTAGTTAATTAAATTAGTCTTTTAACATAGTTTTTAGTTATACAATACAATAAAATTTGAATGCTTGTGGTAAAGAAACTTCGCTAAATACTTCTTCTTCACTGACATGTCTTATTTACTCTGTATACTTAATTTATTCTAAAGGGACAACAGTCCCAGGATAATAAAAGTATTTTCATTTAATTTCTTTAATGTAATGTAATGCAATATGCCTAAAGACGAATGAACTTTGATGGCAAGTACCCAGCACGAATGGTAATATATCGGAGGGTTCAATGGATAAAAGAGGAGGCTACCACTCCAAAAGAAAAGAAACTTAAGCTTGGCTAATCTGTGTCCTCCTCTCCCCTGCACGCTCTGCTCACCTTTGGATCCTCTCAAAAGAAGCAACACAACACCTTTTACCAAACCATCCTAAGCTAAAATTTCTTTTCCTTGGCATATCTTAGAATGCCTTTATAGTAAACCCTTCTAGAAACCGGCCCTTCTTCTGTGTCATCGGAAGATTTTGGAGGTTTAAAAGTGTCCCACTGACTTGAATAATGCTCGGGCAATAAAAATAAATGTATGAGCCTTCATATTCATTTTAGAAAAACACCGTGTTGATATCCAGGCCATATTAAAATAAAAGTAACCAATTCGGTCTGACATGTTTCTAGAAAAGTACTCATTTTCTTTCCCATCGATAATAAAAACAAAATTCTCCACTATTTCTAGAGAAAATGTGACAGTTTGAAAAATATTAACAAGATCTTGTCAACGTTTTTTATAATCATATAAACTCAAATAAATATACAACATTAAATTATGATATAAAAATGGCTTTGATTATAATATATTGTGACATGGTTTAGGATCAGGTAGGAGGTTTAGGTAGTTCAAATTTCTCTCAAAGACACCAACAGAAACAATTATATTTTCTTCTTATAAGGAAACATAGGTAGATATCAATGCTGGGAGCAACAAAAAAAAATATAAATAAAATCAAACTTCTTTTCCAACTTACATTAATACATTTATAAGACAAGTTAAGGTAATGAGTGCTTCATTGGTGATTTACAGACATACACTGACTTATCGTAAGCTTCTGTATCAAGCATATAATTTCCCTATAGAGCGCAGCACCGGCCGGAATAACTTCAAGCTGAAAAAGTCGTTACACATTCTCCTCCAGCGAAAAAATCCTTCAGGTTGGGCGAAATAATTTAAGTTTTGAAGGATGACATACACCTGCTAATTTTCCACCCTGATTTTTCATCTCAAAAGGTCTGCCGCCCGTAACAGATTCAACCGTATAAGGACCTTCATAGTTAGGGTCTAATTTAGCTGCTAGTTTATCCGATGTCGAAGATAGCTTTAGCTTCGATATAATAACTGAAGAAGCGGCATATCTAATATAACACAATTCTACCCATCTGCTAAATAAATCCACAAACACAAGAGATACAAATTGCCTTTCGAGCTTCTAGGATAGGGACTCGTAATATCGACTGACACTCTCTCCCATGGCTGCTTGTTATAGCGAGGGTACATTAATCTACGAGGCGGTATGTTAATGAGTTTGGCCTTCTAGCATACCTCACTTGGAGTCACATACTGGCTAATATCGTGGTATAGTCCAGACCAATGATGTAGCCTACTGTGAAAGATCATGATTTTCATATATTATACGTCTCCGTAGATGTTGAGGAACGACGACCTTCCATTCTTCACTGGGGTCCTCAATCTCTCCCTTCAAAGGGTTCTTTCGATGGTATAATAACTGTCCGTCCTTTATCAACCATCCAGGATGAAATTCTGGGAACTTTTGGACTCGGTAAAATTTCTGATCATATCATTCGTCAAATATGTACGGAAGCTCCTGAAGAGATACGATTGTTAGAAGAACTCGAATCGGGACTGGTAGATAAAACTGTGATTCCGTCAATTTTCGGAAAGCGTCGGCTATTGTATTGAGTTTACCTTTACTGTATTCCACCTTGTAATAGTACGGTTGCAATCGAAGTGTTTTACAAATTCAGTAACCATTTAAGACTTGCTTGGTCAGTAATAACCGTGAACGAATAACCCCCTAAGTAGTGCCGATTTTTTTCAATACCAAACAAAACTTCGATGCATTCCTTTTCGGTCACAGTATAATTTCTTTTAGACAGACTTAAAGCACTAGAGCAAAAAGCGATGACTCTTTCTTCGCCATCTGGTATTTGAATTAAGATCGTTCCAAAACCAGTATCACTAGCGTCTGTCTGTAATTGGAAGGACTGCTCAAAACCTGGTCTGGCTAATATTGGTGCTTCTGTCAGAGCTGACTTTAGAGCTTTGAAAGAAGCTTCCTGCTCTTCTAACCAGATCCATTTAGCTTTGTGTTTAAGCAAGGATGTAAGTGGAGAGACAACCGAAGAAGAATCTTTTATAAATCGCCGGTACCATTCTGCCATTCCCAGGAATCTTCTAAGCTGTCCAACATTGTTGGGTGGAGGGATCAAAGTAACGGAACTAACCTTATCCGAATCAACGCTCTTGTCATCCCTATAAATTAGAAAGCACAGTCTGCCCTGAGACGCCCTGGTGTGTACATCGGTGTAATTCGTTCATATAATAGACTCAGTTTACTTTAATTTAATTTTCAGTTCAGTTAAGTTCAATTTTTTTTCTTCTATTTTTTAAAAAACACTATTAATAATCACGCTATTAAGTGTCGGATCTCCACACTAATCGGAGTAAAGAAAGTGCTGTGAGAATGATAGAGTTCTGGGAGCAACGAGCTTGCAGTCGCCTACTAATCCTAACAGCATTAGACCAGCATTAGACGTTGTTTACTACTGTCAACAGTAATGGTATTTATTTATATTTTAATTACGAAGTAATTTTCATTAATAAATTTAAAAAATGGTGCAGTGTAATATTTGCAACCACTCTATCGCACGCGAAGATAATAGCAATATACACTGCGTTAAGTGTAAAATAATTTTTCATGGTAGGTGCGTCAACCTTACTGATAAAGACACCGAAGCACTAAAAATAATTAAAAAAGCATGGTTTGCTCTAACTGCGAACAGGTCAAAAAACAAAATACCGAGCCGTCTCCCTCAGAAATACTTGCGGCACTAAATCGTTTAGACGCTACCGTGAACGAGGATATAAAAAACATGAAAACAGCACTAGATAAATACGGAGAGCTCAGTTTTGAACTAAACGAAAGACTGGCGAAGATTGAAAAACATCTGGAAGGTCAAGCTAAAAAGTTTGAGGAGATAATATTAGAAAATAAAGCACTCAAATCCCGAGTGGGCGAATTAGAGGTTCGCTTAAATAACGCAGAACAGGGACTATTAAGTAGATCACTGGAGATCCGCGGTATACCAGAGAGACCGGGGGAAACGCCCGCTGCTTTGGTGACCAGTATAGGAGCAAGCTTGAGGGTCAGGCTTAATGTAGAGGACCTGGACAACGTACATCGCCGCAGAAGCCGAAAAGATGACTCGCGACCACCGCCTGTTATCGCACGCTTTGTCAGGCAATCAATTAGAGATGATTTAATTACGAAAAGGAAAGTGAAGAGGGATTTCTCCACACGGGATATCGGTTGGCAGGAAAATGACTGCCACCGAATTTATCTGGGTGAAGAGATGACTCGCACAAACAGATACCTCCATTGGCTAGCCCGGCAGAAGAGAGCGGCGGGAAAAATCAAATATACGTGGTTTACTTCCGGAAAGGTGCGGTGTCGAAAAGAGGACGGACATAGAGTCATCCTGATAGAACAGGCCTCGGATCTAGATGTATTTGACTGATTACCTAGAAGCCGTCAACCCCTTAGCCCCATTAAAATAGTCTTACTTCTTCTCTTAGTGCTATCTCTACACCGTCACTAATCTATTTATTTTTAAGTACATTCTCTTTATTTATTTTTAATGTATACACTTTTTCGTCACTTTCATGTACTATAATCGCTTTTCTGTACTTTCTATTCGTTTTGTCTTCTCGCTACCAAACACTGACTGTTTCTCTCCAAATCCACTGTATGTCTACTTCCCTAATCACATGTCAGGTTAACTCTCAATCCCTTTCTGCCCATTATGACGAATTCCTGCAATACTTTACCCAAAACTTTTATCATATCATACCAATATCCGAAACCTGGCTCAAACCCTATATTCCATCATCTTCAGTATCCTTGCCTAATTACATCCTGCTCCGTCATGACCGGGTAAACCGGACTGGTGGTGGAGTAGCCATGTTTGTCCACAATAGTCTAAAGACCCGAATCTTCGATTGCTCCCCACCTTCAGATCATCCTCATGTAGAATACCTCTTAGTAGGAATTCTCAGTAATACTTCTCCTATCCTTTACGCCGTTGTATATCGCCCTCCTCTCGTGCCATTTGATCCGTCCTTCAATGACAAACTCCAATGACAAATCCTATTTAGAAAATCTGTTTTTTTCACTTCACTTATTTATCGTTCCTTTTTCCTCCACCCACCACACCAGCAGATCTGACACTTGGCTAGACTTCTACATCATCGACTCAGCACAAAACCTCCTCTCCGCCTCTCAATTGCCAGTATCCTTTCTTTCATCTCACGATCTGATACAAATAACGTATAATATCCGCACTCCCCCAATCCATCCTCGAACTATCACTTTCCGCCAACTGGATACCCTTACTCGAGAAAAAATATTACCTGATCTAGTAACATTGGATTTGAATGGAATATATCATTGCTTCTCCGTCGACACCATGGTTGATATTCTCACCACTAATCTTCTCAATATACTCACAATACCCAGGCTCCTCTCAAAACCTCCACCTTCCGTCATCGCCCTGATCCTTGGATGTGTCAGGAAATTAAGGATTTGCAGAAGAGACGCGACGCTGCACGCAGACGCTTTAGACGGACTAGGCTTGCAGATGATTATCAAACATTCAGAGTGCTTCGTAACACGACACAGACAAGGATTCGACAAGCGAAAGCGAACTACTTTCATGAAGCCCTTTCCTCAGCTCCTGATATCAAATCAAAATGGCTTCTACTTCGTAAGCTTTCACTCTGTGAACCTTCTAGATCCCTTCCTCAGTTTTCCCAATAACACCTGATGACCTAAACTCCCACTTTATATCGGTTTCCACCTCTTCTTTACCCTCCCCTTCCGGCTTTTCCCCAGAGGTGCCTTTTAACGACAATAATTTTTATTTTTCCTACAGAGTAGCAAGTGTCATGGCCGCTAGTGCAATTCAAGTTACACGTCGCTCTGCCTTTGATACGATCTAATGTGCTTATTATTTAAAATACTGCTCTAAGACTTTTTCAACAGTGACTATATTAATAGTTTTATATTTTTATATTCACATATGATCAGATGAGTGACTATTTATTAACAATGAAACAGTTATAAATTAGTGCTCGTTTGGTTAGCCCATGTGGCTAGTAATTCCCTTGCGGGTTTTACCTTATCTGCGATAAGTTCAAGCCAAGGCTCGGCACTGTGTACAATAACATTCTTCAGTGTTATTCTCAGTTGGAATCCAAGACATTTAACTTCATTTTTTTTCTTTATATATTTTTTTTTCTTTCCAGAGACTCTTTTATTTCATTTCTTTTTCTTTGATTATTTATTTTTTGGAAATGAATTATTTTATATTTTATTTTATATCTGTATATATTTATGTAAATAATTTTGTAAATAGCTTAGTGTTTAAGAAGTTATCTCATAAATTTTAATTTTAATATTTAGGTTTATATATATATATATAAACTAATATATATATATATATATATATATATATATATATATATATATATATATATATATATATATATATATATATATATATACATATTTTTTTTTCTTTTTCTTAATTTTCTCTAACACTTATCATGATGGATCTGGATAAGAACACATCATGTGAAGACACGGAGGATGAGACACCCTTTTCGGAAATTAGCGAGACCGACTCGCAATATTTGAAAAGGCGTACACTCCAAAAGCGTCTCCGAAACTCAGTTCCCGGATCGGAACAAAACTCACCAAATAAAAAAAAAAAGAAAAATAAATCAAATAAGCAAACAGAACAAGATAAATCTCCACCGAGAACTAGGAGCAAATCTAATGCCACTCAATCAGAGCCAACTGCACCAAAAACATCAGAAAGCAAAAATTCAATTCAAGAAAACAACCTATCTCACAAGACTCCGCAGCTTCAAGATTTTTCTGATCCTGAGCCGCCGCCAATATTTGTTTCAAAAATTAAGAACTTTATGTCGTTTGGTCAACAAATTGCAGATTTGATCGGACAGCCAAATTTTCGATGTTACTCGAGAGTGAACGACATCAAAATTAATACTAATTCAAGAGACAATTATAAAAAACTAATCAATTTCTTAACAACCAATAACTACGACTTCCACTGTTACCAATTAAAACAAGAAAAGGCGTATCGAGTGGTCCTGAGAGGACTACATTCAACCACACCCATATCTGCTATCAAATCGGGCCTCGAAGAAATCGGTCATAATGTCAGGCTCATAGCACCTGTACTACATCCTAGAGAAACATATCCGCTACCATTATTTTTTATAGACCTGGAACCAGCAAAAACCAATGTTGAAATATTCCAGGTTCAACGATTGGTTTACTCAATTGTCCGTTTTGAGGAACCGAAACAGAAGCCTTTAATTGTACAATGCACTAAGTGTCAAAACTTGGGCCATACAAAGGCCTATTGTTATCACGAAGTCAGGTGCGTTAAATGTGTCGGCCTACACGCTTCAGACACTTGCCAGAAGCCAAGAGATGAGCCTGCAATGTGTGCCCTTTGTGGCGAAGCCCATCCTGCGAGCTACAGAGGATGTGAAGTATATAAAAATCTTTACAAACAAAGATCACGAAACTCAGCGGTGAAAAATCTTGGACCTGCTCAGAAAACTTACACTGAACCACCTGAAATTGAAAATCAGGATATTTTCCCAGCATTGTAGCCGACTTCACCTTCCCTCGTCATCCAACAACAACCATCCATCTCTACAGCTAAGGACTCACCACACCAGAATCTCAAAAATTCTCACTCCCAGTCTTCCACCAGTAAGAAGCAACCTCAACGTCAGGCGCCTCAGGCCTTCCAATCCAAGCCCAAAATCCCTAATACTCAGCCTCAACCTCCTCGCCAGCAAATCCCTCCTCATCATTTACCCTTAAGAGTCAAACTCCCGCCAGAGCATCCACATCCAGCTCCATTCGTTCCTAATCCCAGGATGAACCCCCCTCCACAAGTCCAACAGAATTTAGATCCTCCTCCTCCTCGTACCCCACGACGGGCCCATCCCCCACCCAACATTCCTAGTCGCATAACCTACCTATCACAACCTCGTGATCCAAATCTACTTCCCAGCCAAACACCATTCGACATCAACACTATCTTATCATCATTCCTGATAGATCTTCAACAGGCTATCAAACCGCTCATAATCCTTCTAACCAGACTCCTTTCTGAAATCCCGCTTAGCTTCCCTCGATGAACTCAAAGTCCCTAGCTATTCTCTTATGGAACGCTAATGGACTGCAAAACCACCGTGACGAACTAGACATATTTCTCCATGACAATTATATTGACATTGACCTCCTAACAGAAACTCACTTCACCCAACGGACACATTTCTACATACGTGACTACATCACCTATAGATCTGACCACCCAGACAACACTGCCCACGCCGGTTCTTGCATCCTTATCCACAAATCTTTACCCCATTCCCTTTTTCCTTCTATTCCAACAGATGCCATTCAGTCAACTTCTGTAATCCTGTCAACTCGTCCTTTCCATCTAACACTTTCAGCTGTATACTGTCCTCCTGGCAATTCCCTCTCGTACAGCCTACTTGAATCCTTTTTACAATCTCTCGGATCGCGCTTTATTGCTGGAGGAGACTACAATGCTAAACAACAACGATGGGGTTGTCGATCATCCAACTCTCGTGGTAATACCCTTTCACAAGTTTCTTCTTCCAACAATTATTCCATCCTCTCGCCCATGAATCCTACTTATTTTCCAACATCCCTCAAAAAACGTCCCGATATCCTGGACATATTTATCACCTCCCAGATTTCTTCCTCCCAAACTATAATCAAATCCCTGGATGACCTTTCTTCAGACCATAGTCCAGTTCTGCTTTCACTACATTCTGGCTTTGCTCCTAAACCATCACTTCCTAAACTGATCACTGGACGAGTAAACTGGGACAAATTTCGTGATGATTTGGAAAACAAACTAGACCTCAAAATCCCGCTAAAAACAAAAGAAGACATTAACGGTGCCATAGAAAAACTGACATCATCAATAACAGACAGTATAAATAATAACACCTTTATCAATAAGATTAACTTCCCACAAAATACTAACTTGCCACAGCATATTCGCATCTTATTACAGGAAAAACGCAGAGCAAGATCGAAGTGGCATAGGACTAGATACCCAACAGATAAATCGCATTACACACAACTGACTAACAAACTGAAATCAGAAATTAGAAAATACAAAATTCAAAATTTACTAAATTTTACTGAAAAACTTACAACCACTGACAAATCATTATGGATGACCACCAAAAAACTTCTTAAGTTTCAAGACTTTAATCACCCACTACTTACTGATTCCCAAACCTGGTCCAAATCCGACGAAGAAAAAGCCCAACTATTTGGACAACATCTTTTCCAAACTTTTAATCCACATCCCGATATCCTTAATTCAACTCACATCAATTGTATTGAAGCAGAACTGGATAGTCCTCTCCAAATGTTTCTGCCACCCAAAGCATTTCATCCCATAGAAATATCCAACATCATTCAAAAATTACCTTCCCGTATAGCTCCTGGACATGACCTAATTACATCCCAGATCCTAAAACTTCTTCCTCAAAAAGCCATCCTATTCCTTACTTATATATATAATGTTGTACTCCGTTCTACATATTTTCCTGATCTTTGGAAACGATCTATTGTTAAAATGATCCACAAACCCAAAAAACCACCAGAATACCCATCCTCTTACCGTCCTATCTCTCTTTTACCCATCATGGGCAAAATCCTAGAAAAACTCATCTTAAAACGCCTGTACC
Organism: Nezara viridula; assembly: GCA_928085145.1. Taxonomy (NCBI): domain Eukaryota; kingdom Metazoa; phylum Arthropoda; class Insecta; order Hemiptera; family Pentatomidae; genus Nezara; species Nezara viridula. The sequence goes on from OV725078.1 coordinate 5,268,493, forward strand.
CTATCCTGAATTCTAAACACATAATCCCAAATCACCAATTTGGTTTCCGAACTTCCCATTCCACTATACAGCAATGTCATCGTGTGGTAGACGTAGTCTCCTCTGCATTGGAGCGCGGAATGTACTGTACGGGAGTCTTTCTCGACGTTGAACAGGCGTTTGATAGAGTTTGGCACCCGGGACTGCTGTACAAACTCCGAAAATTCCTACCACCTACATACTTCCTCATTATCCGTTCCTACCTTACTGATAGATACTTTAAAGTAAATCACAATAACGCCTATTCATCCCTTTTTTCCCAGTCTGCTGGTGTTCCTGAAGGTAGTATCCTAGGTCCTATCCTCTATACAGTTTATACAGCTGACATCCCTACCTGTCCCAACACTGTCATCACCACATATGCCGATGACACATGTATCCTATCAGTAAACAATGACCCAGCAATTGCATCCCAAATGCTTCAATCACACATCATAAATCTAGAAGAATGGTGTCAAAACTGGAGAATTAAAATAAACTCCAATAAATCCCACCAAATTACCTTTACCCTTCGCCGTAAACCAACGACTTCCTGTCCTACAGTTTCCTTTAACAATACTCCACTTACCCCTGTTGAGCAAATCCGATACCTAGGACTCCACCTGGACAAACGACTAACTTGGAATCCTCATACTAGACTGAAACGACAAGAAACCGCTCGACGTTTCCGATTACTTCAGCACTTACTAGACAAACGCTCTAAACTTCCCATAAATTACAAAAGACTTATATACTTGACTATAATAAGACCTATTTGGACTTACGGAGTTGAGCTATGGGGCTCCACTAAACCATCGAATTCCTCTCGCATCCAATCCTTACAATCCAAAATCCTTCGTAAAATCCTCAATGCTCCTTACTTTGTCACTAATAAAATTATCCATAAAGATCTTAATGTTCCTTATGTTTCAGATCTGGCCCAATCCAGATACCTATCCTTCCATAATAAACTTCAGAATCATCCCAACCCTCTCGTTTCTAACCTTGCTTCCTCTTCAATTCCTGATAACCCTCCGAGGCGTCTGAAAAGAAGATGGCCCCGTGATCTCCTAATATAGTCATATCATTAGAGTGCTACCATTGGGTAGTTACTCAGCAAGTGTATTCATGTCATTATATCAATTATGTCCAAATTTACTTGATGTATTTATGTAATACAGTTGTAAATGTCATAAAGAAATAAAAAAAAAAAAAAAAAAAATTTCCTACATTTCTCCCACAGACCTTATTACCGTTATAATGAAATCCCGTTCCAATTCCGTAGGCCCAGATGGCATTCCTATCAAACTAATAAAATTATGTCCCCTCCCCCTACAATTTCTCCCTGTAGAATTCAATATTCCCGACCTCTTGATGATTCAATTATCCATTGTTCCCACCACCTTTATGCCGACGATTCTGAAATCTATTTATCCTTTTCTCCCGCTGAGTTATTGGTGGCATTTGCCAAAATTCAAGAATATCTAGATCGAATTAGTGCCTGGGCCAACTTAAATGGATTAAGGCTAAATGCTGCCAAAACTCAGGCCATTCTCATTGGTTCCTAGCCCCTTCTCAGATCCCACACCAACTTTCCCTCACTCTATCTAAGCAACCACCCCATCACCTTCTATCCCTTTGTTAAAAATGTAGGCTTTCTCATAGAACAAACCCTTTCCTGGAATCACCATATCTCTCATATTTCCCGCCGTGCAATTTCAACCCTCAAACTTTTCCATCACTTCCGCCATATTCTACCCCAAAATACCCGTAGACTCCTAGTTTCCTCTTTCATCTTTCCCCTCTTTGACTACAGTTGTGTGGTGTACGATGGCCTCTCGGTGGAACTCCGTGATAGATTCAAAAGACTTATGAATAGCTTCGTAAGATTTGTAATTGGGACCCCGAGACGCTCCCGTATCTCTCACCACTACACTGAGTTAGGGTGGCTCTTCCCCTCCTTAAGAAGACAATATTCCCTAGGTACTTTCGTCTATCAAATCATTACCGATCATCGTCCTTCTTATACAACCTTCTCCAATTTAAATCCTCAATCCATTCCCTCACTACAAGATCTCGACCCTCTGACCTATACATCCCTTCTCATAGATCTGCCCCATTCCAAAATTCCTTTATAGCCCGCTCTGTCAACTTTTGGAATTCCCTCCCGATCAAAATTCGACATGCCCCTTCCCTATACACATTCAAAAACCTCCTATTCCAATTCCTGTTCCAAAAACAGTCAGATACCAGCTAACTATTAATACTATATATGTATTGTGCAGCAATCATATAATTATAATACTTGGTAAGAGATAGTACATGCATTTCCTACTATCGACGTAGGAATTTCAATACATACATTTTTTTTTTATTCAATTATAATTAACTGTTTATTTTTATATATATATTCAAGTAAAGTTTTTTTTTTTTTATGAAATGAACTCATTGTATCTCTTTTTCGTTCTTCATTTCTCAAAGTGTATGTTTATGTTGTTCAACCCTTATATATAGTTTTGTTCATAGTTCAGGTGATTCTTTCATAGTTTTAATTGTTTTGTTCATAATTTTGAATGCTCTGTGCATAGTTTTATCTGTATTGTATATAGCTTGTGCACCTAAGGATTTCTTTACTTTTTATTTTATTTTATCAATTTTATTTATTGTTTCAAACGTTTAGGCCAGTAATATTCTATTATTTTGTTCATTATTGTTATTCTGAAGGGACTTAGTCCTACAATAAAGTTTTTTTTTCTATCGATCTATCTATCTATCTCACTTCACTACAACCAAATTGGCATTTTACAGGGTTGATACGCAAACCTGAAACCCTAAGTTGACGGGACACTTCCCTTAGCATATCCAAATGCAATTCAAAAGTTGTGGTGCAGACTAATATGTCATCAAGAAATAGTACCGCGCACAGGTAAAGTTGGGGTCCAAATATTGCCTCGGCTAGCCTCTGAAAGGTAGCCGGTGAGTTGGTGGCCCAAGTGGCGTAACTTTAAACCTGAATAATCCTCTGCACGGCACTTTAAATGCAGTAATGTCTTTACTAAATTCGTCTGCAAGTGGCACTTGCGAAAATTCCTGCCTGAGGTCAAATTGGGAGAAGTATCCAAAAGAGAAGTCATTTTAGGCATGGGATAGGAATCTTTATAAGTAACTTGATTTCCTTTACGTTTATTTACACAAAAGCGGTAACCCGATCGCTTGCGAACCATGACCACCGGAGGCGACCATGGAGATTGGCAAGGCTCCACTAAGCCTTCTTCCAACATCCGATCTAGTTCTATTTACATTGCCACAAGTACTTTGGGCGAGTAGTGGTAGGAACGTTGCTTGATAGGATGGGAATCCTTAACATTTATCTTTTGACTTATTCGCGTTGTCAATCCGGGAGAATCTTGGAGAGTTAGCAATCCTTCACTGACTACTCTATCAATATCCAACTTTTCAGAGGAATGAAGAGATTTTAATGTTTCACATCCCGGTAATGGAATATCTTGACGATACGAGAACTTAATGTTAGGTTCATCTTGAAACCACCAGGTAGCTTTACGAAGACTCGTACACATATTAGTTTTAATTATAAAATCTAATCCTAACAGAAACTTAAATGGAAGCGATGCTAAACTAAATATTATCGCATCATACGTACGGTTTCTCACGGTAATTGGAATGGAGAATCATTTATCCACTAGACTACTACTTCCATTAGCAACACAGATATTAAACTCTGGAGTTTTCTCAAAATTATATCTCAATCGAAAGAGAATATCCATTCCTTCTGGCCCAACGTATGAGTTCGTGGAACCAGGATCGAATAGTGCCAAGTAACTAAGGTTACTTTTGCAATCTTTCCCTAATCGGAAGACCATGTAAAGCTGTTTCGGCAAAGGAATTACCTGTTCCGGCAAAGATAAAGGACAATCAGATACGGTAGAATTCTCAGGAGGATTCGAGATAATACGAGGATAAACGAGATCAAACTTAGAGGTACCAAAAGGAATACGATGAGAAACGGTAAGAGTTGAATCCACACTCGGCGGGTCAGATGAGACTATGGGAATGGGAATAACCCTTACTTCCGATTCCCTTGCCAATTTTCCGTGGTACATTTAGGGCAGGAGTGAATGGAAACTCCTGGGCTACCGCAACGATAGCAGAATAACTTCTGAGGTAACGATCATATAGAATATACATGAGGTCCACCACAATTCCAGCAAGTTAATTTCCTAGCTTGTAGACCTGGCTGTTGATCTTTAAGAACAATTCTTTTGTCAAGAATCTCTCCAGCACTATTTTTGGATTGGGCTTCAGTCGAAGGCAATAACCGTTTCCCAAAACCAACTGTCTCAGACTTCATTTAGTATGATTAGGGATTGCGATCTGCTTCATCATCAGCATCGTTATATTCATTTGACCATCCGAAATTCAAAGGTGCAACGCTAAAGATACCCGAAGATATTAGTTCTTTATTTAAATTGCTATTTTGTTTGGTGGATTTTGCAAAGCATGATTTTACTTTTGTGTTGGACTTTTCTGATTGGACTTCTTGAATCATTATCGTTAACACTCTAGATCGTCCCGTAACAAAATTGATCAAGTCCCTATAAGAGAGAATATCTGTTAACTTTATTCGTTCTCCAAACCCTTTTCTGGTTCCTGGTTCTAATTTTGTGAGAGCTAGATCAAGTTTAATGAAGTCACCCATGTCCTCGATACGTAAAGCCGATAATGCGGAAAACTTATTTTCATACTAAGATAAAAATCTCTGAAAATTAGTACCTGAGGAGGTGTTTAATGGAGTGAAATCCGGCACCCCCTTAATTTAAAATGTGGCGAGTCCCCTTTTATTCTGATACCGGGAGACCAATGCATCGTAAACTAGGGAATAGTTGACTTCACCTATAGCGAACCAGAGATAATAGAAAAAGCTTCATCGCGTAAGATACATCGTAAATAATGAAATTTCCTAATGGTTGATAGAGATGAACCATAGAGTCAAAAAGAGAGTAAAACGCATTCCATTCCTCCGATTTTCCCGAAAATAACGATAAATCAATTTTCGGAAGCTCCTGAGGAACAGAACGAAAAGGGGTAGAAACAATCTCAATTTTCTTTTCAGAATTAAGCGCTTGTATCAATTTGTAATAATTCCCTTTAGCGGTATCTACTAAATCAATAAATGAGTTTTGCATGGCTAAGGTTTCAATCTTGTCATTTTTATCCCTCATAGTTCCGTTATATTCCCGTAATTTGGACTGAATCTTCTCAAATCGGGGTTCGTAATTGACTAGACGATCATAAACTGCTTTAAAATCGGCTAAAGTATTGACACTCAAAGATTTGGATTTTGTAAAAATGGACTGGCCTGTGGCAAAGATATCTTTCCCTCTCTGACAATAAAAAGTCCGAATAAGCCATGACGATAAAAGGAAACAAAGCGTTAGGATAAACACAAAAAAATTAAATAAACTGGCACTCTGTAAATAAACCAATATCAAAAATAAAAAATTACTTTAAAACGCAAAAGATTAGATAAAGATGATAATAAAAATTAAATTTAACTCGGGTAAGCGTCCTTTACAAACCCAAAGGTACAAGTCGCACAACAGAAAAAATGTTTTCTATTAATACAAAAGTTAAAGATATAAATTAATAAACAAAAATTTAGTAAACCTAAAATCTTAAGTAAATTAATTCTCTAAACCATAAGTTGTCATAAATTCAAAATTAATAGTACAGTATAAATAAAAACATGATAACATCTCTGACAACAAAAGTTATTTCGAAATGTAAAACAAAACTGAATTATTTCTGAAAGTTCTGAAGATACACTTCTTATTACTATGTAAATAAAAATAAATTAAATCTTAATTTAAACTCTTAAGAAAATTATCTATTGAGACTTTAATTTAAAAGTAAGTAAAATTCTGTATTCACATTCCAAATAAATGGATCAATTTCTTGGAATATTAACTTCTAGTTATAATATTCTAAAACTACGATAATGTTGTAAATAATATACAATGCAATCTATAAAGAAAATTACACAATTGTTTTCCTTCTAAACAATTGCTCTGTTATTACTGATATAAATAAAATTTTGAAAGAAACATTAGACTAAGAGAATCATCACCATTTGATGTTTGTTATTGTAAACGGTACAAATTCGCTAACTAGAATACCTGTTAGCTACGTCAATTCATCTCTTTAAATTTACCACAGAAATACCAACATGTTCTCTGAGTTGCTAACATACTAGATAACTTACGTAATCATTGATTTTTTATCATATTATAAACAATTTCATCAGTAAATTCTGATTAGTGCTAAGCTCAGAATGCTTATTAATAATTTATTTAATAAATTTAATAATTTTACAGACATGTAAGCTACTAATAATTAATCATCAAGACATCACTTATCTTGTTAGAGTTTTCATATTTGTAACGCTGTTCGGGCGGTATAAATTTGTGTGTGACATGGTCTAGGATTAGGTCAAGGTAGATCAATTTTTTTCTCAAGGATACCAACAGAAATTACATTTTTTTTTTCTTCTTATCATAATAACAATAATAATAATAATGCTTTATTTATTCTGGGATGAGTCCTTTTAGAATAATACAGAAAGACAAAAATGTGGGCTAAGGAGCCTCAGAGATATATAAAAAAAAATATAGAGTAAGTGAATGGTCAAAATAAAAGAAATTATAAGTTACTTTCTAATTTAAATCAGTTAATAATAAAAAAAAATGAAAAATTGAAAATAAACCTGAAGTAAAAATAATGAAGAACGATCTGATAATTTATATACATATTTACAGTAGTTACTATTTACAATTTTATGGGGACTGGATGGATAAGAAATGATTGAACAGGCGGATTTTAAAAGTAGAAAAGGTTTTGGATTGACGGATGTCGGGAGCGATAGAGTTCCATATGGATGAGGATCGGATAATGAGAGATCGGTCGAAAGCAGTAGTTCAGTGGACCCTTATGTATAAATCAGAAGACCGGAAACAAATATGTAAATACTTGTGCAAATACATATGTAAATGAAAGAGAAGATATGTAAATACCAACACTGCGAGTAACAAAAAAAAAATATATAAATAAAATCAAACTTCTTTTTCATCTAACATTAATACATTTATAAAAGAAGGTAAGGTAATGAGTGCTTCATTGGTCATTTACAGACATATAATGGCTTATCGTAAGCTACTGTATCAAGCCTATAACTTATCTATAGAGCGCAGCACCGGACGGACTAACTCCTAGCGGAAAAAGTCGTTACAATATCAAAAGAAAAAAACAAATAGTAAAGTAAAATACCAGCTCATTAGTACGAAAGTGAAGGTAGCAAATAAAATTAAAAATTAAATTAAAATATTTTCGATGGGAAAAAGAAAAGTATTACAGATTTTAGACTTACATACGAATTCAAATAAAAACATTGCAAAAACAAAAGTCACTAAGTTTCAATGTAATTACTGCCGGATATCCGTCTGACTGCATCGAACTTCACCGCCACTGAACCAGATGTATTCTTTCTTTGCTGACATATTTTACTATCTGGCTAACCAGTAGAGATCTTTATTGGTGGAAGTCATGGCTTCGCTCGTTTTCTCCCCATCCTAAATGACGTGTAGAGAAGTCCCTCTTCGTTCTTCTTTGGGTACAGTATCTCATCTCTTACGGTTTGCCTAACAAATCGAGCGATAATAGGGCCAGAGGTAGCTTCCTGCTTTGGCTTGAGTTTCATTGTGTGACCCAGATCGTCGGGCCCAACTCTACACCTAGACCCGCTCCAACCAACTATATCCCATCCCACCAGTTTGGATTCCGCTCAAGACATTCCACTGTTCAACAAGGCCTTCGCGTTGTTGACCATATATCCTCTGCTCATGAAATCAAGCAATATTGCACCGGTGCCTTTCTGGACTTAGCGCAAGCTTTCGACCGGGCATGGCATGGTTTGCTTTTCAAGCTCAAAACCCACTTACCCCAATCCTTGTACCTAGTCCTCAAATACTACCTCTCAAATCGTTCCTTTCAAGTCCGCTGCGGCACTGAATTCTCCAACTATTATCCAATTGAAGCTGGTGTTCCACAAGGCGGTGTCTTGGGCCCAGTTCTCTTCATCCTCTTCACCGCTGACATTCCAACCAACACCGATACCCTTCTAGCAACCTTCGCTGACGATACCGCCATCCTGTCATCCCTGAAACAGCATCCTTAAACCTACAAAGACACATCTCCCTAATTGAGCAATGGTGCAACAATTGGCGCATTGAGATAAATGAATCCAAATGCAAGCATGTCACCTTTACCCTCCGACGCAGATCCTGTCCACACATCCTTTTCAACTCTGTACCTCTCCCCGTCTCAGACACAGTTCGGTATCTTGGATTCCTTTTAGACAAAAGACTAACTTGGAACCCACATACCAGACTTAAAAGACAAGAACTTAACCGACGATTTGGCCAGCTATACAGACTACTTAACAGAAAATCCAATCTCTCAATAGAAAACAAACTATTAATATAGAAGACCATATTCAAACCCATCTGGACCTACGGATTTGAACTGTGGGGGACAACTAAATTTTCGAACATCAAACGCATTGAATCCTTTCAGTCTAAAGTCCTCCGTATAATAGTCAATGCTCCTTATTATGTTACAAACAAAACCCTACATCATGACCTTTACATCCCTTATGTCCTTGACGTTATTCCATCTCGATTCTCAAATTTTCATCTGAACCTAATCCACCATCCTAACTCCTTAGCGCAATCCTTATCCAGCTCCAGTCACCCCTACAATCCTCCTCGAAGGTTGAAACGGCAGTGGCCTCGAGACCTTTTGTAAAGACTGTCACTGGAGTTCTGGCAATGGCCAGCCTCTCCACTCACGACATGAGCGTCTGTTGCTTTAGTTACTTCTCTCAGTTTCCACTGGACTCCTGCCGGTGACGCGGCTGAGAGAGAAGCGCTGGGATCGCTTTGTCCTTCACACGTGGAGGAAAGGGCTGGACTCGGAGCTCCCTTGGCTGATAATAAATATTGTAAATTAAGTATGAATGTTTTTCTTTTTTATATATTAAGTATGAATGTTTTTCTTTTTTATATATTAAGTATGAATGTTTTTCTTTTTTATATATTTATTTGTTTTACTTATGACTTAATTAATTTGCTACCAATTTCTGTATTTTTTTTTAATTTGATTTCAAGTTACATTTCTTTGGTTTTATAGTTTTTACCTTTGTTATATAGATATCTACTTTTACTTTTTATTTTATTTTATTTTTTTTATTGCATTGTATATATAGTATGAATGGGCCTCACTCAGCTTTAGTACTCAGTGCCCTTAAATGTGGCAAAATGTATTATTTCTCAATAAAAAGATTTTAAAAAAAAAATAAATAATAGAAATTTTCCTAAAAATTGTTAACTGCAAAACCTGTGGTAAATCAGTGGCACGAGTAGACAAGGCTAAATTAGCCTGTACCGTATGTACAAATATATTTCATGCGAAATGCATCAAAATCGATAGTGACTCTGAAGGCCTAAAAGAAATTAGCAAAAAGTGGATATACCCTGATTGATGAATCGCGTACATTACCAATCTCCGAGCCTACATTGATTGCCCTTTTAAAAGCGCTGACCGAAGAGGTTAGGGAGATGAAGATCAAGCTTCAGGGCTTCAACGAGTTAGAAGACATAAAAGAAACACTCAACAAGCAATCGGAACTGTCCTTTGAAAATATTGAACGTTCATTAAGAATAGAAACTCTTCTTGAAGATCAGAAAAGCCAGGTCGAAACATTATCCCTCGAAAATGCAACCTTGAAAAAGAAAACATCCGAGCTGTTAAGGGATGTAAGGGATGTAAAGGTCATGATATAGGGTTTTGTTTGTAACATAATAAGGAGCATTGACTATTATACGGAGGACTTTAGACTGAAAGGATTCAATGCGTTTGATGTTCGAAAATTTAGTTGTCCCCCACAGTTCAAATCCGTAGGTCCAGATGGGTTTGAGTATGGTCTTCTATATTAGTAGTTTGTTTTCTATTAAGAGATTGGATTTTCTGTTAAGTAGTCTGTATAGCTGGCCAAATCGTCGGTTAAGTTCTTGTCTTTTAAGTCTGGTATGTGGGTTCCAAGTTAGTCTTTTGTCTAAAAGGAATCCAAGATACCGAACTGTGTCTGAGACGGGGAGAGGTACAGAGTTGAAAAGGATGTGTGGACAGGATCTGCGTCGGAGGGTAAAGGTGACATGCTTGCATTTGGATTCATTTATCTTAATGCGCCAATTGTTGCACCATTGCTCAATTAGGGAGATGTCTCTTTGTAGGTTTAAGGATGCTGTTTCAGGGATGACAGGATGGCGGTATCGTCAGCGAAGGTTGCTAGAAGGGTATCGGTGTTGGTTGGAATGTCAGCGGTGAAGAGGATGAAGAGAACTGGGCCCAAGACACCGCCTTGTGGAACACCAGCTTCAATTGGATAATAGTTGGAGAATTCAGTGCCGCAGCGGACTTGAAAGGAACGATTTGAGAGGTAGGATTTGAGGACTAGGTACAAGGATTGGGGTAAGTGAGTTTTGAGCTTGAAAAGCAAACCATCATGCCACGCCCGGTCGAAAGCTTGCGCTACGTCCAGAAAGGCACCGGTGCAATATTGCTTGTTTTCAAGTGCAGAGGATATGTGGTCCACAACGCGAAGGCCATGTTGGACAGTGGAGTGTCTTGAGCGGAATCCAAACTGATGGGAGGGGATATTGTGGGTTTCGAGTATGGGTGGATGAGTTTGAGAAGGATTTTTTCAAAGATTTTGGAGACGATTGGGAGCAAGCTTATTGGTCTATAGGATGAAGTATTTTTGACAGGTTTACCTGGTTTTGGAAAGAGGATGATTATGGAGTGTTCCATGTCAGAGGGAAGTGAGTTGTGCGGAGAATGCAGTTGTATAGGTATGTGAGGAATATAATTGCTTTTTTGGGAAGTTGTCTAAGGATCTGGGAAGTAAGGAGATCGTGTCCAGGGTATTTTCGAGGGTTTAGATTGCTTATAAGGAATTTGACCTCAGAGGGGTTGACAGCTATAGGATGGAAGGAGAGAGGAATAGGAGAAGAGAGGAATTTTTTAACTTCAACAGTGAGGGTGGAATGGACTTCGGGGTGGGGAGTAAATATTTCGGAAAGGTGTTTGGCAAATTCTTCAGCTCTAGTCTCATCTGACGAAGCCCAGGTTCCATCATCGCATCGGAGGGGATGGGAAACAGAATGGTATTTAAGGATTTTTCTGGTCAACATCCAGAGGGAATTGTCATCGGTAGATAGGGAAGAGAGGTAGGAATTATATGATTGGGATCTAAAGGAAGCTAGTTCTTTTCTTACCTGTTTGGTGTAATAATTGTACAGTTTCCGATCATCAGGATGCCTGGTTCTTTGCCAGATGGTCCTAGATTGGCGTTTGGATTTAATGAGGTCGGTAAGGATTTGAGGCAGAGGAATCTTTTTAAGGTATTTTTTGGAGGGGATTGGTGAGGATGCAATCCAGACTGCTTGTTGGATCAAGGTGGTAAAGGAACTCACTGCATTATCTAGGTCTTGAGGGGTTTTTATGGATACTCTGAGGTGTATTGCATCTGTTATTGTTTGGCGGAAAAGGTTCCAGTTGACTGGGCCTCTGATGAGTGTGGGAGGAGATAACCTGGGGATAGGAGATGCGGAAAGGGTTAGATTTAGCGGACTGTGATCTGAGGAAAGGTCATCGAGCCGTAGAACTGAGTAATTTAGCGGCCCGAGACCTTTGTGAATGAAGAGGTCGAGGATATCAGGATTACGGTTAGGATCGGTTGGCCAGTATGTAGGAGTATCAGGGGGAAGTATGTTGGAATTGTGGGAATTAAGTGCAGACAGCAACGATCGCCCGCTGGAATTCGTGGTTCTGGCTCCCCATTGCTGATGTTCGGCGTTAAGGTCTGCACCTATAAGGATGTGGTGTCCTAGGGAATTAAGAAAGGAAATGAAGTGAGGTTCAGGTATTGCTATTTTAGGTGGAGAGTATGCTGCGACAACTGTAAGACGAAAAAGTGAAGTTTGGATAGTTATTGCTGAGGTTTGTAGGAAATTGTGAACTGGTAAAGGATACAAGTGATAGGAGAGGGATTGATGGCTAATGACAGCAGTGCCAGCATGTGCTGTTCCATCAGGGTGGTCAGTTCGATATATCTTGTAGCCAGGTATGTTTGTAGGTATCTTTTGTTTATTAGTCGGGTCTCAGTTATTAGGCCTAGGTCTATGTTATTGTCCTGTAGAAAAAAGGTTAGTTCGTTGATGTGATTTCGAACACCATTCGCATTCCAAAGTAGAATGGAGAGGGGTTTTATTGAAGACATTTAAGGAATTCTTGGCGAAGGGATAAGATTGGCTATGTAAGTAAGGTAATGAGCGGTGTGATGAGGGATTTGATTTCGGAGAGGAATGGTGTAAGGAGGCTGGTAAGGTCATTGGAATTGTTAGGGAAAGGAATGTAGGATATTTGGTGAGGACTGAACTTTTGGGTGTTATTATGTTCGGGTGGTGAACCATGAGGTAGTGGTTGAGTTTGCGGCAGGGCCTGAGGTTGAGTATGCTGTTCTAATTCTCCTAAAATTTGAGCATAGGAGACTTCTTTGTTTGCAAATCTTGAGGGTTGCCTTGGTGGTCTGGGAGTCCTGGAAGTCTCTTCATGTCTAGGCGCTGTCTGTAATCTTGATTTTAAGATTTTATATGTCTGGCATCCTTTGTAATTTGCTGGGTGATCTTTATGGCATAATGCGCACACAGCAGGAGTTTGCCTGGACTTATTGCAATCTTCCGACTTATGTTGCTGCCCGCACGCATCGCGGTAAGCGGTGGCAAAAGCTTTTAGTATGGCCATATGATTGGCAATTATGACATTGTACAATTACCCGTTTTGCGTACGGTTTTTCGACAACTATGCTAGTATAGTACAGGAGTCTTAATTTATAGATGATTTCGACTCCACTGGTGCGCTCAAGGTCTACGAAAAATACTGGTAAGGCTATTTTGTTGTTTGGACCTTGTTGCTCTTTATTATCTTTATATACATTGACAATTTGGCGGACACTGAAACCCAGTTCTGTCAATTCTTCTTTGATTGCCTCAGGTGGAGTTGTTGAATGGAGGCTTCTTACCACCACTCTTAGTGCTCTCTCTTTAAATAATTGATAAGTATGGAATTCCGCCTTTGTATCTGTCAAGTATTTTACTATTTTTCTATATGATTCAGGAGAATCTGGCATCAACTTGGTTAGTTATTAGTTATACGGCGGAGGAGGTGGAAAATGGATTGGAATTTAAGGATTTTTTTAGTTACATTCCAGAGGGAGTTATCACTTGCAGATAGTGAGGAAAGATAAGAATTATAGGACTGGGATCTAAACGTAGCCAGTTATTGTTTTACCTGCTTGGAATAATAGTTATATGATTTCCGATCATCAGGATGCCTGGTTCTTTGCCAGATGGTCCTAGAGCATCGTATTCTATTAATAAGATCCAGTAGGTCTTGGGGTAGAGGATTTATTTTGCGGTATTTTTTAGAAGGATTAGGTGAAGATGCAGTCCATACTGCTTGTTGGATCAAGGTAGTCATGGAATATACTGCTTCATCTAGGTCTGCAGGTGTTTTTAAGGAAACTCTGAGGTCAATATTATCATCCAGTATTTGACGGAAGAGGTTCCAATTAACTGGCCCCCTAATAAATGAAGGTGGAGGTGGTTTGGGAATTGGTGATGTGGAGACCGTTAGGACTAGGGGACTATGGTCTGAGGAAAGATCGTCAAGTCTTGAGATGCAATAATTAAGGGACCCTAGACCTTTGTGGATAAAAAAATCTAGGAGATCGGGATTGCGGTTAGGATCTGTTGGAAAGTATGTGGGAGAATTGAGTGAGAGGATGTTGCTGTGATGGGAATTAAGTGCAGATAGCAATGTTCGTCCTCGGGAATTTGTGGTTCTGGCTCCCCATTGCTGGTGTTTAGCATTTAAGTCTACACCTAGAAGGAAGTGGTGTCCTAAGGGGTTAAGGAAGGAAGTTAATTGGGATTTTGAGATGGGTATTTTAGGCGAGGAGTATGCTGCGACTACTGCTATTGGGTAAAGGGAAGTTTGGATTATCACGGCAGTGGATTGTAGGAAATTATAGGTTAGCAAAGGGAATTTAGTGATGGGAAAGGGTTTGATGGATAATTATGGCAGTGCCAGCATGTGCTGTTCCATCAGGATGGTCGGTTCGATAGATATGATAGTTGGGGATTTTAAGTGGTCGTTTGTTGGTAAGTCGAGTTTCAGTTATTAATGCTATATCAATATTTTTGTCCTGTAATAAGATTGTTAGTTCGTTGACGTGATTTCGAATACCATTCGCATTCCAAAGGAGAACGGAGAGGGATTTGATTGGGGACATTTAAGGATTTCTCGGCAGTGGGATGAGGTTGGATACAACATTGGTAAGTAAGGAAATGAGTAGAGTGATGAGTGGCCTGAATTCAGAGAGGAAAGAAGTCAATAGGCTTGTGAGGTCAGTGGCATTGGGAGGAGGAGGAATGAATGTCTGGTTATTAGGCCTAGGTTCAGAGATGGGATAAGGGTCTTGAGGTTGAGATGTGAATACTCGAGGTTGAGATTCTTGTGGCAGGGCCTGAGTTTGTGTGGGTGCAATCTTCTTTGAACATCTGAGCATAGGACACTCTTGTATTTACAGTTCTAGAAGGTTGTCTTGGTGGCCTGGATGGCCGTTCTTCTCTTGGAGCTACATAAATTCTTGCTTTCAGTTCCTTATATGTTTAGCAACCCTTGTAGTTCGCTGGGTGCGCCTTGATGGCATAAAGCGCATACTGCTGGTGTTCTTCTGGACTTCTGGCAGTCCTCTGTTTTATGTTGATCACCGCACCGAACACATCTAGGAATGTGGTGGCAATAGCGTTTCGTATGACCATAAGCCTGGCAGTTATGGCATTGTACAATGTCGCGCTTAGTGTAGGGCTTTTCCACAACAACGCTAGTGAAATAAAGGCGTGTGACCTTGTAGATGTCTTCGACCTGGGGCGTTCGGTCAAGATCAACGAAGAATAGTGGGTGCGGTATTTTATTTTTTGTACCAGGCTGTTCTTTATCTTCCTCTATCTTCACTATTTGGCGAACACGGAACCCCATCTCAGTTAGTTCTTCTTTAATGGCATCCAGCGGTGTTGATGGGTGTAATCTCCTGATCACCACCCTGAGCGCTCTCTCTTGGCGCAGTTGATATGTGTGATAATCCGCCTTAGTGTCAGATAAATACTTGACAATTTTTCTGTACGTATCTGGGGTGTCAGGCATTAATTTCGTGTCATTAGTGCGGCTTTGGCATAAGTATTTACCTGAGCCCACTATATTATTTAATTGTAGACACATTAATTGAATTTTTTTTATATTTCTAACGAATATTGGTGGAGGTTTAGGTTCACTAGGGATAGGTACTGCTTCCATTTGTTCATTCTGTGTGTTTGACAACACTTGGAATGGATTAGCTGTAAAAAAGGGGCGATTCTTCTAACGTACCTTGTATTGGTATAGCTTGTGTTGACATAGTTTGTGATGATGTGCCAGGTTGATTTTGACTTCGTCAACTGAGCTCTCTGGTGTAGCTGGCGGGGTATTTTTTTGAGAGCGTCTAGCCCTTTTCTTGATAGGTGTACTCTTTGTGGTATCGAGACTCCTAGATCTTAAAGTTGGATTGCTACCTTTGCTCGACATTACCATGTGAAAATAGCGCATCTCATATTAATTTAATTAGAGGTAAATGTAATAATTTGCAAAAAAATGTCCTTTATCAATTACGTACATATTACGCGAGTTTGTAGAAGTCTGGGTAACGAGGCCTTCCGCCGAAGGGCAGCATCCCACTGGTCGGATTAGCGAATGTATATGGCCGGCTTGTTATCTATCACTAACCTCAGGTCTATTTACACTGTTCACAATGCCGTTATAAATAAGTGATTACTCACCTTATTTATGTCCAGTTTCAACTTAATTGTTAACTTAACAGTTTACACTATTTTTTCACATATAACATGAATTATTTCACTGGTAATAAAGTCACTTTATAAGAGACGAAATAAAGAGTGTATGTGTAAGGTTAACGCATGCGCAGAACTCGCTAAATATATATTTTTTTTTTTTATTTATTGATGATATTTACAACTGTATTACAAGTAAAAATACATTCAGTAAATGTGTACAAAAGAATATAATAACATGAAATCATTTGGTGAGAAACTACCCACTGGCAGCACTCTAAAAATGTATTTACAAAAGGAGATCTCGAGGCCATCTTCTTTTCAGACGCCTCGGAGGGTTGTCAGGTATCGAAAAGGAAGCAAGGTTAGAAACGAGAGGGTTAGGATGGTTCTGAAGTTTATTATGGAAGGAAAGGTATCTGGATTGGGCCAGGTCAGAAACATAAGGAACATTAAGGTCGTTATGGATGATTTTGTTTGTGACAAAGTAAGGAGCTGTGAGGATTTTACGAAGGATTTTGGATTGTAAGGATTGGATGCGAGAGGAATTCGATGGCTTAGTGGAGCCCCAGAGCTCAATTCCGTAAGTCCAAATAGGTCTTATTGTAGTCATGTATATGAGTCTTTTGTAATTGACTGGAAGCTTAGAGCGTTTGTCTAGTAAGTGCTGGAGTAGTCGGAAACGTCGAGCTGTTTCTTGTCGTTTCAGTCTGGTATGAGGATTCCAAGTTAGACGTCTGTCTAAGTGGAGTCCAAGGTATCGAATTTGTTCAACAGGGATAAGTGGGGTATTATTAAAGGATACTGTAGGACAAGAGGACATAGGTTTACGACGAAGGGTAAACGTGATTTGATGGGATTTATTGGAATTTATTTTGATCCTCCAGTTTTGAAACCATTCTTCAAGGTTTGTGATGTGTGATTGAAGGGTTTGGGATGCAATTGTTGGGTCGTTATTAATTGATAGGACACATGTATCATCGGCATACGTGGTAATAACAGTGTTAGGATGGGTTGGGATATCAGCTGTATAAACTGTGTAAAGGATAGGACCTAGGATACTACCTTGAGGAACACCAGCGGACTGGGAAAAAAGGGATGAATAGGCATTATTATGATTTACTTTGAAGGATCTATCAGTTAGATAGGAACGGATAATGAGGAAGTATGTAGGGTGTAGGAATTTACGGAGTTTGTAAAGCAGTCCTGGGTGCCAGACTCGATCAAAAGCCTGTTCTACATCGAGAAAGACTCCCGTGCAGTACATTCCGCGCTCCAATGCAGAGGAGACAACATCCACCACACGATGGCATTGCTGGATAGTGGAATGGGATCTGCGGAATCCAAATTGATGATCTGGGATAATGTGATTAGAATCTAGGATGGGGTGCAGGCGTTTTAGGATGAGCTTTTCCAGGATTTTGCCTAGGATGGGTAAAAGGGAGATAGGGCGATAAGAGGATGGGTTTTCTGGTGGCTTTTTGGGTTTATGTATCATTTTGATAATAGATAATTTCCAAGGGTTAGGAAAGTATGTGGTTCGCAGAACAGCATTATATATATACGTAAGGAATAGGATGGCTTTCCGAGGAAGCAGTTTTAGGATCTGGGATGTAATTAGGTCGTGTCCAGGAGCTTTTCGGGAAGGTAACCTTTGAATGATGTCGGATATTTCTGAAGGATGAAAGGCTTTAGGTGGAAGAGACATTTGGAGTGGGATATCCAGTTCTGCTTCAATACATTCAAGGTGATTTGGGTTATGAATATCAGGGTGTGGATTAAAGGTTTTAAAGAGGTGATGAGCAAAGATTTGTGATTTTTCTTCATCGGATTTGGACCAGGTTTGAGCTTCAGTAAGAAGTGGATGATTACAGTCTTTAAATTTCAGGAGCCTTTTAGTGGTCGTCCATAGTGATTTGTCGGTAGGTGTAAGTTTTTCAGTAAAGTTTAGTAAATTTTGAATCTTGTATTTTCTAATTTCAGATTTTAGTTTGTTAGTCAGTTGGGTATAGTGAGTTTTATCTGTTGGATATCTGGTTCTATGCCACTTCGATCTTGCTCTGCGTTTTTCCTTCAATAAGATACGAATATGCTGTGGCAAGTCAGTCTTTTGTGAATTGTTGAACTTATTGATAAAAGTGTTATTATTTATACTGTCTGTTATTGATGCTGTCAGTTTTTCAATGGCACCATTAATGTCCTCTTTTGTCTTTAGCGGAATTTTTAAGTCTAGTTTGTTTTCCAAATCTTCACGAAATTGGTCCCAGTTCACTCGTCCTGTGATCAATTTAGGAGGTGATGGTTTAGGAGCATAGCTCGAATGTAGTGAAAGTAGAACTGGACTATGGTCTGAAGAAAGGTCATCAAGGGATTTGATTATGGTTTGTGAGGAGGAGATCTGAGAAGTTATAAATATATCTAGGATATCGGGACGTTTTTTGAGGGATGTTGGCCAATAAGTAGGACTCATGGGCGAAAGGATTGAATAATTGTTGGAAGATGAAACACGTGATAGGATGTTACCGCGGGGGTTGGATGTTCGACAACCCCATCGTTGGTGTTTAGCATTGTAGTCCCCTCCAGCAATGAAGCGCGATCCGAGGGATTTGAATAAGGAATCAAGGAGGTTATAGGAGAGGGAATTACCAGGAGGACAGTATACAGCTGAGAATGTGAGATGGAAAGGGCGAGTTGAAAGGACTACGGAAGTTGATTGAATGGCATCAGTTGGAGTGGAAGGAATAAGGGAATGGGGTAATGATTTATGTATAAGGATGCAAGAACCGGCATGGGAGGTGTTGTCTGGGTGATCAGTTCTATAAGTGAAGTAGTCACGTATGTAGAAATGTATTCGTTTAGTGAAGTGAGTTTCAGTCAATAGAGCAATGTCAATGTGATTATTATGAAGAAATAAGTCAAGTTCGTCACGGTGGTTACTTAGTCCGTTAGCATTCCATAAAAGGATAGTTAGGGGCTTTGTGCTCATCGTTGGAAATTGAACGGAATTTCGGTCAGGATTCTGGTGAGAAGAGTGATAAGTGGTTTTATAGTATTTTGCAGGTCCAATAGGAAGGATGATAGAATGGAGGTTAGGTCGGATGGATGTTGATTGTGAATTGGATTCAGGATAGGTTCTTGTGGTGGATTAGGAGTGTTAGCTGAGGGCGGGATCCGTCGTTGTGCACGAGGTGGGTCTAGATTGGAAGGTACTTGTGCTGCACTTTTTTTCTGGGCGTTAGGATGGGACTGTTGAGGATGCTGCGGTGGTAATTTGACTCGTAAGGGTATATGATGAGGGAGAATTTGCTGACGTGGAGGATGAGATTGGGGATTGTGAGATTGAGGTTTGCATTGGGAGATTTGAGGCGCCTGAATTTGAGGCTGCTGCTTCTTCATGGTGATTGGTGTTTTTCTAAAGTCCTGCTGAGGTTGATCAATTTCTTTTGAAGTAGTCGCTAGCTGTGTATTTTGAGTAGACGTTTTTGGCAATTCAGGAAAATTTGACAGATTATCAATTTCAGGTAGATGGGTGACACTTTCTTGGTTCAGTTTTACGCTTTTCGAGGCAATGTTCTGAGCTCTCTGCTTATAAAAATGTTTATAAACTTTGCATCCTCTGTAGTTTGCTGGATGTTCTTCACCACAAAGGGCACATTTCGCAGGCAGGTCTCGAGGTCTCTGACAAGTGTCAGATGCGTGGGGGCCGGCACATTTCACGCACCTGGCCTGGTGATGACAATAAGTCTTTGTATGCCCCAAGTCTTGGCACTTAGTGCATTGCACTATTATAGGCTTTTGTCTAGGCTCTTCAAATTTAATGGTGGAATATATAAGCCTCTTCACTTGGAAAATTTCGATGTTATTGCTGGCAGGCTCTAAATCGACGAAAAATAGTGGTAAAGGATATTTTTCCGTTGGGTGTAGTACGCATGATATGTGCCTAACATTGTGACCTATTTCTTCTAGGCCACTTTTGATGAAAGATATTGGGGTGCTTGAGTGTAGTCCTCTTAACACCACTCGGTATGGCTTTTCTTGTCTTAATTGATAACAATGAAAATCATAGTTTTTGGACGTAAAGTAATTTATAAGTGCTTTGTAATTTTCTCGAGAGTTTGTGTTTATTTTGATATCATTAACTCTGGAGAAACAGCGGAAATTGGTCTGTCCAATCAGACCGGCTATTTCTTGACCAAATGTAATGAAGTTATCGACTTTTGATATGAAAATAGGTGGCGGCTCGGGCTCAGAAAACTCTTGAGGCTCCGGAACCTTGCTTGATATTTTATTAACGGGAACAGGATTATTGGTGTTAGTGGTGGTTGGTGCAGTTGGCTCTGATGTTATGGTAATTGATTTGCTTCTGGTTTGAGGTGGTGATATATTTTGCTCGGCTGATTGTTTAGTTTTAGTAGATTTACTTTGTTCAGTTGACTTTTTAGATTTATTTTGCTCTGCTAACTGTTTAGGTTTAGCTGATTTATTTTTTTTCTTATTGGGTGAATTAGCTCCCGACCCAGGAGGAGTGTTTCGATGACGTTTTTGAAGTGTTCGTCTTTTTAAATACTGCGAATCTGTTTCGCTAACCTCAGAAAACGGCGTTTCGTCCTCCGAATCTTCACCTGACGAACTCTTATCTAAATTCATATCTTCCATATTATGATAAAAGAGAGAAAAAAATATATATATTTACTCCTAAATATGATAATTAAAAAGATTGAAGATTACGAAATAAGCTATTAAAAAATAAACTATATACATAACTATAATCAGAAATAAAATAAAACATTTCTTAGAATAAATATTTAAATAAAAATAAAACAGTCTCTGGAAAAGAAAAAAAAAAAGAAAGAAAAAAAAATAAGGAAACGTAAATATAATGTCTTGGGTTCGAACTGAAGACCTGATGACTGAAGGAAGTTAGTAAACAGAGCCCCTGGCCGTGAGCTTGTCGGAGTATGATAAGGCACGTAAGGGAATTAACGGCCTCTCGATCTAACCAAATGAGCACCAATTTATCAATTGTTTATTGTTAATAAATATCACCTCACCTGCGTGTACGTCAACGTAAAAGTGTAAAACTGTTTATTAACTCACTGTTGATTAAGTATTACACCACAACTTTGAATTTTGAGCACATTACAAAGCAACAAATACAGCGCGACATGAAAGTTATACTCCACTTGCGGCCATTCTAAATATATTAATTTAATAATTACTCATAGACATTTATGTTGACAATGTTTTCACAAATATTTAATATTCTATCTAGAGAATTCTGCAGCGTTAATAATACAGTTTTATCTTAATTAATATTAACGGACATTGTAATAAAACCAAGTGCCCGTGGCAAAGGCAGCTGGGAAGGAGTAGCGGAAAAAGTTTATCAATCATCACCTTAATCCCAACAGCCGCCACCCAACCATACAGGTGTGTTATTATTATTGTTTATATTTCATCATATCTATTCAAATGACGACACTAAAATAATAGAGAGTTCTGCGCATGCGCTAGTATCTTTCAACCCACCTGCTACATCATTATCATAATTACCAGTGAATTAGTGATCAGTTGTGTTAAAAAAAATAGTGCTATTGAACAATTATATAGTACATTCTTGAATAGAACCATAAACACGGTGAGTAACCGCTTGTTTATTAAGTTTGAACAATAGTGTAAACAACCATAGAATTAGATAGAGTGGCCATTTCTTATCTACAGTCCCCCCACTTAGGGCCAGGTAGGCTCAGTGCCTGTCGAGCTGTTAAGTAAGCTAGGTCATATCGCTTGGCCCTCTATCAGTCTGCGTAATTTTTACGTACTAATAAAAAAAAAAAATTTTTTTTCTTCTGTTTTCTTTTTCCCAATAGTCATTGACATGAAATGCGATATTATCATATGATAATTTCTAGCAAGAATAAAAGATCAAGAAGCTTAGGCAATAATAGCTCTCGTAATTCACCAGTAAAACAAAAGCAGAAAAACGGCGTTTAAACAGAAAAACACCACCATCTACACCTGATAGACCAAATGATGCAGTGAACGACCCTCAAGCCGGTACCTCAACAGAAATTATGACCACCGAAACAAACAATGAAATTGAAGAATCACCTTTTTTTACTGTTAACCCATACCAACTACTATCTAATACCGTAGAAGAAACAATGGAAATACCATCAACCCCCAGAGAGCCAAAAACACCTCCAATATTCATAAGAAACATAAAAAAATTGCCGCTATTTTGCCAGTATTTAAATAAATTACTTAACAATGGTTATTAACATATTATCTCACGAACAAGACCCTACACCATGACCTTAACATCCCATATGTCCATGACATCATCCCATCCAGATTCTCCAACTTTCACCAGAACCTCATTCATCATCCCAATCCTCTAACGCAATCCCTATCCAGCTCCGAGCATCCATACCATCCCCCTCGAAGGTTGAAACGGCAGTGGCCTCGAGATCTTTTGTAAATATGCCTTTGGAGTCCTGGCAATGGCCAGCTTCTCCACTCATGTCCTGAGCGTCTGTGGCTCTAGAGCCCTCTTTCAGTCTCCACTGGCTTCTAATACTAGTGATGCGGCTGGAAAAGTGGCACTGGGATCTTCCGGAGTCTTACTTTGCCTTCCACGTGTGGGGGAGAAAGCTTGGCTCAGAGATTCTTGGGCGGATGTATATATTGTATATAGGTATGATTGTGTTTAGAAGTTTTTATTTTATTTTATTTGTTTATTATTTATTATTTGTATATATTGTATGAATGAGGACTTTTAGCCCTAATGCTTATAGCCCTCCAGCAGTGGCTGATTGTATTATTATTCAATAAATAGATTTTTTTTAAATATATATATATTTAGCAAGGAACGTACTGTAGAGGTCTTGACTTAACGAGAGATTCTCAAAGACTGGAATAGAGACTGCGTATGCCCTAGAAAGATCTCCTGACCCCAGGTTCGATCCACAACTGAAGTAACAGAATAAATAATAACATACCATCAACCGGATTCTAACTCAAGACCTTGAGCATTACCCACTGAGCTATAACGCTTTCATAATATAATTAGTTTTTACATAATACATAATATAATGGTAAAAACTAAGTAAGAACTTAAGTATTATAAACCATGGGATCTGTTATGGAAGCCGATCCAGTATCAGTTGGAAACCGAAACCAGACCGTTCCAGGACGGAAGCTTGACATTTCCAAAATTTATAACCGACGCTAAGGGAGGTATTATAGGTAGGCCACAGGCATTTTATTTTCTACAAAGTTTTTTTTCTTTCTGCTTATATGTGGTCTTGCTTTATCTGTTGTGATGATGCCTGATCTGGGGAAACGTTAGCAGGTTAACTGCTCACCTCTACATTAGAGACTCATGGCTTTATAGTTTGAATTTTTCCATTTACAATAATTTTACGTCACATAATATCTAACAAAAATATTCAATGAAAAACTTCAACATTTTCCAAAGTTCTCGAAGATGTATAAGTCATTGAATAAAATAAAACGATGTTGATGGATGCCAATTACGAAATGGATCTCATCTTTGATTGTAAAAAAGAATTAATACTTAATGAATTGTTGATAATTGTAAAAAAAAACGGATGGGTATTAAACTAAATTAGGAATTTTTGGAATAAGGAGATCACTATAATATATAGAGGTTAGTTGACGAATCTATTTTTCTTTAAACTTATTTATTGTAACTTATTGTAAAAATATTACAATCTGTCTCAAAGGACATACATAATAGTTTTCAGAGATCACATTCAAACTCTATGTACAATAAATTAAATAAATGATACAGAAAAATAATATATATACAATAAATAAGAATATAATAAACTTTTTTTTTTTTTTTTTAATTTTCTTTATTGAGTATTATAACAATCTGTCTGTTCGACATTGGTTATAGTGAGGTAGGATGACATTCACACCATATGTACAAAAAAATAAAATAAATAGAACAAAATAATAATCAAAAGTATATACAATAGACAATAAAATAAAATAACCTAAAAAATAAGAAAATTAAAACTAAGGAAAAAAAAAAAAAATAACATGCATACCTATATACAATCAGGCGAGGGAACTCCAGGAGAACCCTGCGCTACTCTTCCAACCGCGTCACTGGTACTAAAGCCAGCGGAGATTGGTCGAGAGCACTTTAGCCACATACACACATGTCTTGAGTGAAGAATCTGGCCATTGCCAGAACTCCAATTTATATAATTTACAAAAGGTCGCGAGGCCACTGCCGTTTCAACCTTCTTGGAGGATTATAGGGATGGGAGATGCTTGATAGGGATTGTGCAAGAGGATTTGGGTGGTAAGTAAGGTTCTGGTGAAATTTGGAGAACTTTTCTGGGATAAGGTCTAGGACAAATGGGATGTTAAGGTCATGATGTAGGGTTTTGTTGGATACATAGAAAGGAGCATCGACTATTGTTCGAAGGACTTTAGACTGGAAGGATTGGATGCGCTTGATGTTAGAAAATTTTGCTGATCCCCACAGTTCTAGTCCGTAAGTCCAAATAGGTTTCAGTATTGTCTTGTAGATCAGTAGCTTGTTTTCAATGGAAAGTTTAGATTTTCTGCTTAGTAGTCGGTATAGTTGGCCGTATCGTCGGTTGAGTTCTTGTCTTTTGAGTCTAGTATGCGGGTTCCAAGTTAGTCTTCGGTCTAAATGAAAGCCAAGATACCGGACTGTGTCTGAATAAGGAAGCTGGATGGAATTAAAGAGTACTGGTGGACAGGAATTGCGTCGGAGTGTAAAAGTAATATGTTGGCATTTAGATTCATTAACTTTAATGCGCCAGTTATTACACCAGTGCTCAATCAAGGTGAGATGACTTTGGAGATTTAAGGATGCTATTTCGGGATCAGAGTTGGATGATAAGATTGCGGTGTCGTCAGCGAATGTTGCAAGAAAAGTATCGGGATGAACAGGGATGTCAGCAGTAAAGAGGATGTAAAGCACGGGACCCAAGACGCTGCCTTGGGGAACACCGGCTTTAACGGAGTAGATATTGGAAAATTCTGTTCCACAGCGAACTCGAAAGGAGCGGTCAGAGAGGTAGGATCGGAGGACTAGGTACAAGGACTGAGGTAAATGGATTTTAAGCTTGGAGAGCAGTCCGGAGTGCCATACCCGGTCAAATGCCTGTGCAATGTCCAGAAAGGCACCCGAACAGTATTCCTTGTTTTCTAGGGCTGAGGAAATATGATCAACAACTCGGAGTCCTTGTTGAACAGTAGAATGTTGAGAGCGAAAACCAAACTGATGGGAAGGGATATTTTGGGATTCTATAATGGGTAGGATTCGTTTCAAAAGGATCTTTTCAAAAATTTTTGAAAGGATTGGGAGTAGGCTGATTGGTCTATAGGATGTTGAGCTATTGAGAGGTTTTCCTGGTTTTGGGAAAAGGATAATAGTGGAGTGTTTCCATAACAGAGGGAAGTGGGTGGTGCGTAGGATACAATTGTAGATATATGTAAGGAATATGACTGCTTTGGATGGAAGTTGTCGAAGGATTTGAGGTGTAAGGAGATCATGTCCAGGAGCTTTACGGAGGATTAGTTTTTTTAATTGAAATTTTACTTCGGAAGGATGAATAGCTTTTGGGGGCAAGGAAAGTGGGATTGGTGATGTAAGGAGTTCTTCTACTGTTACGGTGTGGGCAGGATGGGATTCCGGATGTGAAATAAATGTATTGGATAGGTGAATGGCGAACTCCTCAGCTTTATCTTCGTCAGATGCTGCCCAGGAGCCATCACCTCGTCGGAGAGGATGGGAAATGCGGTGAGGATTTAGGATTTTTGTTGTGGTTTTCCAAAGGGAATTGTCGCGAGAAGAGAGGGAGGATAGGTAGGAGTTGAAGGATTGTGATCTGAAGGTGGCTAATTCCAGTTTTAATTGTTTGCAGTAGTAATTATAGGAGCAGCGGTCGGTAGGATGTCGGGTTCGTTGCCATAATAATCTGGCACGGCGTTTGGTGCGGATTAGGTTAAGGAGGTGTTGGGGTAGAATGGTCTTTATAGGAATTCTGGAGGAGTCTTTTGGAAAGGAGGCAGTCCAGGCGGCTTGTTGGATTGTGGTAGTAAAGGAATTTACGGCACTATCAAGGTCATCGGGAGTTTTGAGGGATATGTTGAGATCAATATTATCGGAGATTATTTGGCGGAAAAGGTCCCAGTTTACTGGGCCCCTAATGAATGACGGTGGAGAAGGTTTGGGAACAGGTTCAAGTGAAACATTAAGGATTAGAGGACTATGGTCAGAGGAAAGTTCATTTAGACGTGTAATGGAACAATTGAGGGGACTTAAGCCGCTGTGGATAAAGAAATCAAGAAGATCAGGATTACGGTTGGGATCTGTGGGCCAGTAGGTAGGAGAGTTGGGGGAAAGGAGGTGAAAACGTTGGGAATTGAGTGCAGACAGCAGGGTTCGGCCACGAGAATTCGTGGTTCTGGAACCCCATTGTTGGTGCTTGGCATTTAGGTCTGCACCCAAGATGAAGTGATGTCCTAAGGAGTCGAGGAGAGAACTGAATTGGGCATTGGATATGGATCGGTTAGGAGGGCAATACGCTGATGCAAGAGTGACCGGAAAGGAGAAGGTTTTTATCACGATAGCGGTGGACTGTAGGAAATCATGTATTGGTAATGGGAGTACGTGATGGGAGAGGGATTGGTGTACAATTACAGCAGTACCGGCATGTGCTTTTCCGTCAGGGTGGTCAGTACGATATGTCAGGTATTGTGGTATATTGAAGTGCTGTTTAGTGGTTAGTCGAGTTTCAGTAATTAGTGCCACATCAATGTTCTTGTCAAGTAGTAAAGTAGATAGTTCGTCTGTATGATTTCTAACACCATTCGCATTCCAAAGGAGAATGGATATGGGTTTAGGGATGTGAGTCATTTAAGGATTTTTCAAAGGAGGGATGAGGTGAGATACGAGATTCGTGAGGAGTGATATGAGTGGAGTAACAAGGGATTTGAAATCGGTGAGGAAAGATGCTAACAAACTTGTGAGATCTGTTGCATTTGAAGGAGGAGGAATATGAGGAATTTGTTGTTGGTGGTTAGGTATATTAGGATGAAGAGGATTTTGAGGTTGGGTTTGAGGTTGTTGTTGTGGCAGGGCTTGACATTTATCGGTTAAAGTCTTACCTCTAAGTAGTTGGGAGAATGATACATCATTGTTTACAATTCTGGAAGGCTCTCTCTCTCTTCTTGTTCTTAGTGCTTCATCTTGAATCCGGTTTTTCTGGTGTCTGGTTTTGAGATTCTTGTAAATTTGGCACCCTTTGTAGTTGGCCGGGTGTCCCTCCAAGCATAGGGCACATACTGCTGGATCTTGTATAGGTTTGGTGCACTCTACAGATTTGTGCTGTTCACCGCACTTCACGCAACGCGGCAGATGGTGGCAATATGTCTTCGTGTGGCCATAGGTCTGACAATTATGGCACTGCACGATGTCTCTCTTGGGATATGGCTTCTCAACTTTCACCATTGTATAGTATATTCTTGTGATATCATATATTTTTTCGATACCTGGTGATGGCTCCAAGTCCACGAAAAACAATGGTAGTGGGATCCTATTTCGTAATCCTGGTTGCTCCCTGTCCTCCTTCAAAACGTTTGTTACCTGGCGTACATTGAAACCAAGCGTCGTTAGTTCTTCTTTAATAACTTCAGTGGGGGTTGAGGAATGTAAATTTCTTATCACCACTCGTAAAGCTCTTTCCTGCCTCAGCTGGTAAGTGTGAAAATTCGCATTTGTTTCTGATAAGTACTTCACTATTTTTCGGTAGGCTTCTGCAGAATCAGGTGTTATCTTGGTGTCATTGGTCCTGTTAAGGCATGAATAACTGCCAGAGCAGATTTTATTTAGTTGGGTGCAGAACATCTGGAAATTTTTTATATTTTTCACAAATATCGGAGGAGGCTTTGGTTCTCTGGGTATTGCTGCAGACTCCATTACTTCTTTGTCATTTTGAAGCACTTGGTAGGGGTTTGGAGTAAAGAAAGGTGATTCTTCAATCGTTTCTTGTGCAGACGTACCTGGTTGGGGCTGAGGTTCTGGTTCTGAAGTGTTCATTTTGGTCACTGGAGGTATTTCTCGTAGGCAGCGACGAGTCCTTTGTTTGGCTGGTGAGCTAACTCCGTCTGACCGAGACCTCTTGGGCACCTTACTGGCCATCACTTGCTGATCATACCGCATATCATAAGAGAAAAATAAATAAATAAATAAAAAAAAGAAAAAAAAAATTTTTTTTTTTTTTCTTAAAATAACAAAAAAAAAGATGCCAACAGTAAATATCAACTGCTCTGATATACACTTTAACTGTATCACGTGAATAATCAGAGAGATTCCGCTATAAAATTGGTAAAAACTGAGAGAGGAGTTGAGGAGACAACCTTCTCATCAGCTGATCCACTGCCTTCATAATAAACTAAAAATAAAAAAATAAAAAGAACACATACATACCTATATACACTATTTACAATATGTCGAGAGAACTCCGGGCCAGACCCGTCCCTCCAAATGTAGAGGGAAAGCATGATTCCAGGAGATCCCTGCACTTATCTCTCAACCGCACCATTGCGGCTAAACCCAAAGGACATTGAGTAAGAGTGCTTCAGCCACATACACTCATGTCGTGAGTGGAGAATCTGGCCATTGCCAGAACTCCAATTATTACAAACCATAAAAAATTAAAGTGTACTGATGGACAGGAACTGAGTCTGAGCGTGAAGCTGATGTGTTGGCATTTGGATTCGTTTACTTTAATCAGCCATTTATTACACAAGTGCTCAATCAGGGAGAGGTGTCTTTGAAGGTTTAAGGATGCTATATCAGGATCTGATTCGGATGATAGAATGGCGGTATCATCAGTAAAAGTTGCCAAGAAGGTATCGGGATGGACAGGGATATCGACGGTAAAGAGGATGTAAAGGATGGAACCAAATACACTACCTTGAGGAACACCAGCCTCAATTGGATAGCAATTTGAAAATTTAGTGTCGCCCGAACTCGGAAGGCACGACCTGAGAGGTAGGAACGGAGGACAAGGTATAAGGACTGAGGAAGATGGGTTTTAAGTTTGAAAAGAAGCCCGGCGTGCCATACCCGGTCAAAAGCTTGAGCTATGTCCAGAAATGCACCCGAGCAGCATTGTTTGCTTTCCAGAGCTGCGGAAATATGATCGACCAATCGAAGTCCTTGTCGGACTGTGGAGTGTTGGAAACGGAATCCGAACTGGTGTGAAGGAAGATTTTGAGATTATATAAAGGGTAGAATTCTTTTCAGGAGGATCTTATCAAGGATTTTTGAAAGGGTTGGGAGTAGGCTAATGGGTGTGTTGCAAGTTAAGCTATTGGGAGGTTTGCCTGACTTTGGGAATAGGATAATAGTAGAATGTTTCCATAAAAGAGGAAAGTGGATGGTTCGTAGGATGCTATTGTATATGTATGTAAGGAATATGACAGCTCTAGGAGGGAGTTGTCTAAGGATCTGAGAAGTAAGGAGGTCGCATCCAGGTGATTTGCGGAAAGGTAGTTTTTGTAAGTGGTATTGGACTTCAGAAGGATCAACTGCTTTAGGTGGTAAGAAGAGTGGGATGGCTGAATAAAGGAATTCCTCTACTGCTGACGTGTGGGTGGGGTTGGATTCCGGATGAGAGGTGAATGTAAGGGAAAGGTGTTTGGCGAATTTCTCGGCTCAATCTTCGTCAGACGCTGCCCAAGAGCCATCACCTCGACGGAGGGGATGTGATATATGATAGGGTTTTAGGATCTGTTTAGTGATCTTCTATAGGGAATTGTCATGAAAAGTGAGGGAAGTAAGGTAGGAGTTGAAGGATTAGGATTTGAAGGTGGCCTATTCTAGCTTTAATTTTTTGCATAAATAATTATAAGATTGACAATCGGTGGGGTGTCTAGTACGTTGCCATACTAACCTGGCATTGTGTTTGTTGTGGATTAGGTTCATGAGGTGTTGAGGTAACTTATTGTTCTTGAGAGTTCTTGAGGAGTGGTTTGGAGATGAAGCAGTCCAGATTGCTTGTAAGATAGTGGTTGTTTACTTTACTATGCCAATCCTTTCCAAGGTTGTCAGGGATATTGTCATAATAATTCTGCTTTAAAAGCTGGTGATAATTTATTGCTGTGGACTGTAAAATTAGAGGAGTTAATGGATTAAAGAAGTAAATATTTAAAATTGATTGCTATATTTTATTACATGTAATTTTATACGGAGGTTATATATAGGTGGGTTGGGATACTTGCATTTTCTCTTTTCTTCTAGTTGCCAGTCTTCTTGTTCATCTTCGCTCTCTTCCTTTCTTGGCCCATTGCCGGCCGCTGTAGTTTTTTACTCCATGTTTAGTAAATCAGTGGAATTACAAATTTTCAAACTTGCCAGTCTAGTCAATCTCTCATGCTACGTGAGCATCTACGCATCAGTAATGGCGGCGTCACAATAACAACTGAGGTATATATGCAGAATGTTCGAGATAACAGCTGTGTTGTGGTTTCATGATTTAATTCAAATTAAATTTAAATATGAATTTTGATGTGTTCCATAAACAGTGGTGGTAAAAAAGTGTACGGTATTGTCAAGGTCTTCTGGGGTTTTCAGGGTTATTCTGAGATATATTTTATCCGAAAGGATTTGGTGAAAAGTTTACAGTTAACTGGGCCTTTGATGAAGGACGGTGGAGAAGACTTAGGAATAGGAGCTAGAGATAATTGGAGTAATAATGAATGATGAAGAGATGTCCTAAGAGTGGAGAAGAGAACTGAAATGGATATTGGATATGGATCTGTTAGGAGGGCAATATGCTGATGCTCTGATGACGGGAAAGGAGAAGGTTTTGATTACTATAGCGGTGGATTGTAGGAAATCTTGAGTCGGTAATGGGATCTGGTGATGAGAAAGGGAGTGATGGACAATAACAGCAGTACCGGCATGTGCTTTACCGTCAGGATGGTCAGTACGGTATGTTATCTATTGAGGTATTTTTAAATGCTGTTTTCTGGTCAGTCGTGTTTCCGTAATTTGTGCAACGTCTATATTCTTGTCCAGCAATGAAGATGTTTGTTCGTCAACGTGATTTCTAACACCATTCGCATTCCAAAGGAGAATGGAAATGGGTTTATTGGAAGTCATTTAAGGATTTTTTGAGGGAGGGATAAAACGTGATGCAAGATTGGCGAGAAGGGATATCAAAGGAGTAACGAGTAAAGAGTATCTAGGGGGTAGGTTTCAGCAGTATCTAGTGTTATTTTTGTATCTTTGGTCCTGTTAAGGCATAAATAAATGCCAGAGCAGATTTTATTTAGTTGGGTACAGAACAACTGGACATTTTTTATATTTTTCACAAAAATCGGAGTAGGCCTTGGTTCTGTGGGTATAGCTGCAGACTCCATTACCTCTTATTAATCTCCATTAAGGGTATAGCACTTGGTAGGGGTTTGGATTAAAGAAAGGGGATTCTTCGATCATTTCTTGTGAAGAAGTTCCTGGTTGTGGCAGAGATTCTGGTTCCGAAGTGTTCACTTTTGTTGTTGGAGATGTTTCTCGTAGGGAGCGACGAGTTCTTTGTTTGGCTGGTGAACCACGAGGTGTGCTAACTCCATCTAACCGAGTCCTCTTGGGCACTTTACTGGACCTCACTTGGTGGCTATACAAGAAAGAAGAAAGAAAGAAAGAAAAAAATAAAATATATCAAACAGCAAATATCAACTGCTCTGATGTACACGTGAAATGTATTCAATGAAAAATCAGAGAAATTCCGCTGAAAAATAGGCAAATACTGAGACCAGTTGAGAGCACAACCTTCCAACCAGCTGATCCACTACCTTCTGAAGAATCTATTAATAATAATAAAATGCTTGATAAAAATGAACTTCACTACAGTTACAGATATACACCCCCATAACTGAAACCCAACTTATGAGGATAAAGTGAGCACTAGGTTTTACAAAGTTTGAATTTTAAATAACTTATCTATATTTTAGAAGCTTGATTCTTCTTCTTTAAAAAAAAAAAAAGTAGTTTCTGAGATGAGAAATTACAATCAAGTCCACAATTTAATCCCGTCCATTTTATGAATTCAATTTAGCGGTCAGCTGATGAGCAAGGTTGTATTTCCAACTCAGCTCTCATTATTTACTGCTTTTTGAGAAGATTCTCTGCTATTATTCACTTAAAACAGGACAAGAATACATCAGAAAGTTGATATTTACTGTGCACAGTTATCAACATATAGATTTTTTTTTATTATTATTATTTACCATGAATATCATTAGTAGAGTGGCTGATAAGAGAACTAGGTCGTTAGGCCCGACACCTGTATCTTCTTCTCCGGCCAAACAAAAGCCTCGTAAATCTCGTCAAACACACCCAATGACTCCTGTTAGCTCCGAAGATCATGAAATCCAGGTACATCACCACGGGAGAACATTGAAGAACCTCAGCCTCGACCAGGTAGATCATCACAAGTCACAATTGAAGAATCGACTTTTTTTACACACAACCCCTATCAGGTGCTTCAGAATGACAGTGAGGTGATGGATTCTGCACCGACACCAAGAGTTCCCCGACCTCCACAGATATTCGTTAAGAATATATACCATTTTCAATTACTATGTTCTCAACTAAACAAGATAGCAGGCTCCGGAAGCTACTCATGTCTAAGGAGAACGAATGACACCAAAATATCACCAGATACAGCTGAGAACTATAGAAAAATTGGGAAGTATCTAACAGAGACCAAAAAAGATTTTCACACGTATCAACTGCGGCAGGAGCCAGCTTTAAGAGTAGTTGTAAGAAACCTACACCACTCAACACCAACTGAAATAATAGAAGAAGAACTAATAACTTTAGGTTTCAAAGTGCGCCAAGTAACAAATGTTCTAAAGGAGAGTAAGGAACAGCCAAGAGTAAAAGTTCCTCTACCTCTATTTTTTATAGATCTGGAACTGACACCCGTGAAAGAAAAAATTTACGCTGTTACAAGATTATATTACACAAGTGTAAAAGTGGAGAAGCCGAACCCTAGGAGGAATATCGTTCAGTGCCATCATTGCCAGGCGTATGGCCACACGAAGACGTATTGTCATCATTTACCGCGTTGTGTAAAATGCTATGGAAGACACAAAACTGGTGAGTGCACAAAATCTAAACAAGAACCTGCAGTCTGTGCTTTGTGCCATGAAGGACATCCGGCGAACTACAAAGGCTGCCAGATATACAAGAATATTAAATCTAGATACCAGAAATCCCGTATCCAAGAAGAAATTGAACGATACGGGTCAAGAAAAGAACCTTCCAAAACCATAGACCCGAAGGTATCATTTGCACACCTATTAGGAGGTAGGAACGATATTACATATTGTGAGACCCTGCCGCAACAACAATATACACCTCAAAATTCTCAACTCCACCCTCAACATCCTACTCAAACATCACCTAATCATAAACAATCTTATCAACACCATATTCCTCACATTCCTTCTCCATCAAATACCACAGATCTCGACAGTTTATTTACATCTTTCCGCTCTGAATTCAGATCCCTTGTTACTCCTTTTTATATCCCTTTTCACCTATCTTGGATCCCATTTTATCCCTCCCGCAAAAAATCCTTAAATGACTTCCAATAAACCTATATCTATTCTCCTTTGGAATGCGAATGGTGTTAGGAATCATACAGACGAATTATCTGCATTATTACTTGACAAGAACATTGACGTGGCACTAATTACTGAAACTCGACTAACCACTAAAGAGCACTTCAAAATACCGCAATATCTGACATATCGTACTGACCACCCTGACGGACGAACACATGCCGGTCTGCTGTCATTGTACATCAATCACTCTCCCATCACCTACTCCCATTACCTACACACGATTTCCTACAGTCCACTGATATCGTAATAAAAACCTTCTCCTTTCCGGTTACCCTCGTGTCAGCGTATTGCCCTCCTAACCGATTCATAACCAATGCCCAACTCAGTTCTCTCCTCAATTTCTTAGGACATCACTTCATCTTGGGTGCAGACTTGCCAAGCACCAACAATGGGGTTCCAGAACCACGAATTCTCGTGGCCGAACCCTCTTGTCTGCACTCAAGTCCGAACGTTTTCACCTCCTTTCCCCCAACTTAAATACCTACTGGCCCACAGCGGCTTAAGTCCCCTCAATTGTTCCATTACACGTCTAAATGAACTTTCCTCTGACCATAGTCCTCTAATCCTTGATGTTTCACTTGAATCCGTTCCCAAACCTTCTCCACCGTCATTTATTAGGGGCCCGGTTAACTGGAACCTTTTCAGCCAAATCCTCTCCGATAAAATTGGTCTCAATATATCTTTAAAAACTTCCGATGACCTAGATAGTGCCGTAACCTTCTTCACTACCACAACCCAACAAGCCGCCTGGACTGCCTCTTTCCCAAAAGACTCCTCCTAAAAAGACCATTCTACCCCAACACCTCCTTGACCTAATCCACACCAACCGCCGTGCCAGATTATTGTGGCAACGTACTCAACATCCTACCGACCGCAGCTCCTATAATTATTACTGCAAACAATTAAAACTGGAATTAGCCACCTTCAGATCACAATCCTTTAAGTCCTACCTATCCTCCCTCTCTGTTCGTGATAATTTTCTTTGGAAAACCACAACGAAAATCCGAAGACGAAGAACTCCTTACATCAGCAATCCCACTTTCCTTGCCCCCTTAAAGTTATTCATCCTTCTGAAGTGAAATTTCAATTAACAAAACTAATCTCCCGTAAAGCTCCTGGATATTATCTCCTTACCCTTCAAATTCTTCGACAACTTCCATCCAAAGCAGTCATATTCCTTACATTTATCTACAATTCTATCCTACGCACCACCCACTTTCCTCTGTTATGGAAACACTCCACTATTATCCTTTTCCCAAAACCAGGCAAACCTCCCAATAGCTCAACATCCTATAGACCAATTAGCCTACTCCGAATCCTTTCAACAATTTTTGAAAAGATCCTTTTGAAACGAATCCTACCCTTTATAGAATCCCAAAATATTCCTTCCCATCAGTTTGGTTTTCGTTCTCAACATTCTACTGTTCAAAAAGGACTCCGAGTTGTTGATCATATTTCCTCAGCCCTAGAAAACAAGGAATACTGTTCGGGTGCATTTCTGGACATTGCACAGGCATTTGACCGGGTATGGCACGCCGGATTGCTCTTCAAGCTTAAAATCCATTTACCTCAGTCCTTGTGCCTAGTCCTCCGATCCTACCTCTCTGACCGCTCCTTTCGAGTTCTCTGTGGAACAGAATTTTCCAATATCTATTCCGTTAAAGCCGGTGTTCCTCAAGGCAGCGTCTTGGGTCCCGTGCTTTACATCCTCTTTACTGCTGACATCCCTGTTCATCCCGATACTTTCCTTTCAACATTCGCTGAAGACACCGCAATCTTATCATCCAACTCTGATCCCGAATCAGCATCCTTAAATCTCCAAAGGCACCTCACCTTGATTGAGAACTGGTGTAATAACTGGCGCATTAAAGTTAATGAATCTAAATGCCAACATATTACCTATACACTCCGACGCAATTCCTGTCCACCAGTAAACTTTAATTCCATCCAGCATCCTTATTCAAACACAGTCCGTTATCTTGTTTTTCATTTAGACCGAAGACTAACATGGAACCCATATTAGACTCAAAAGGCAAGAACTCAACCGACGATACGGCCAGCTATACAGACTATTAAACAGAAAATATAAACTTTCTATCGAAAACAAATTACTTATCTACAAGACAATCTTATTAACCTATATGGACATAAACACTTGAACTGTAGGGGACAGCAAATTTTTCTAACATCAAACGTATTCAATCCTTTCAATCTAAAGTCCTTCGAAAAATAGTTGATGCTCCGTTTTATGTAACTAACAAAACCCTACACCATGTCCTAGACCTTATCCCAGAAAAATTCTCCAAATTTCACCAGAACCTTACCTATCATCCAAATCTCCTTGCACAATCTCTATCCAGCACCACCCATCCTTACAATCCTCCTTGAAGGTTGAAGCGGCAGTGGCCCAGAGACTTGTAAAAATATATTGGAGTTCTGGTAATGGCCAGATTCTCCACTCAAGCCATGTATGTCTGGTCATGGTGTCTCTGCTCAGCCTCCATTGGTAATACCAGTGATGCGGCTGAGTGAAAGACGCTGGAATCTTCTAGAGTTCTGTCTTTCCCTCCACAAGTGTGGGGAAAGGCTTGGCTCGGAGATCTTGAGTTAATGAATATTGTATAAAATAATGTATGTTTTTAAGTATTTATTTTGTTAGATTAGTTTATTTTGGTTTAGTTTAGTATCTTTTTGTTTATATACATTTACGTTTTAGTATTATTTTATTGCTGTTTATTACTTTTATTTATTGTGCATAGTATGAATGAGCTACTCTTTATCATTATTACCATTGTCTTTGACTGTGACAGATTGTAATATATCTCAATAAAATAATTAATAAAAAAAAAAAAATTAGCGGTCAGTTGCTCCTGCCTTAGAACCAGTGCATACGACGAATGCTGTCAAGGACACAACCCAAAGGGCGACAGATACTCGGACGAAAAATAAAAATACAACAAATATAAACAATACATTTCTGAAAAACAGATCGATTGCGGCAGATTGCGTGTCAGTATTTAGACATTATGAAAAAAACCTACTCTGAAAAAATACTCTCTACTTGAAATAAACTAAATTTAAAAAAAAAATGTCCTCTCTGCGTTTTGGTATCTTTTTTTTAGCTCATTACGACCCAACATCCCATCTCCTAACCATTTTGCCTAATTAAACAAAAAAAAAATTGGAAAAACAAAAAGTACGGCAGGCTTTATACATAAGCTAGAGTCCGGTTCAGTCCGTTGAGTGTATAAGATCGTCTCCAGGTTGATTGTTCATAAAATCGTTAGTGGTAGAGTTCAATCTAAACAATTTTTAACAGAATTGTTGTTTGGTGTATTACGAAGTAAATTGCGAAGTTTAGAGGAAATAGGACCAGAAGAAGGAATGCTATAATTAAATATAATTTTGGATAATATAAGGTAAATTGGGTTCCTTATCTTTGCGATCTCTTCTAGAGTTAACGAATCGGAGGCAGTGGAGACTATATAAGTAGTGGTTTTATTCATAAAGTTACAAATGGCATCTAAAATACAGAGTAATATACTATGGATATATGGGTTGACTACATGAGTTCACTCCAGGTCTCCTGCAGTAAAGAGTATGACATCAAGAATGCAACTGCATGAGTGATAGGTCCAGTGAAGGATGGGGGTAATATACCCAAGAATAGTAGGGGGGGTGAAGGAAAGTGTGGGAGAAGTCGGAGGAGGACAGCAAAGGAAGTTATGAATACTTAATATTTATAAGATGTCTGTGAGAAAGTGCCCTTTGGCTGAAATCAGTTATTGTTTAGTATTGATATGAGAGAAAGTGGCCGATTAATTATCATGATATAAATAAATATTTTCTTAAATTTATAAATTTGTGCCTAAAATTTCCTTAAATAAAATAACATTCATTATTAAAAGATGAAATTTACATGACATTATTTTAAAATATATAAAAGATATATAATTTCATTAATTAATAATATTTCTAATAATTTACAATTTTATCAGTTATTCTTATGTACAAATTCGTTAGTAGAACTATTGTTTGCTACTCCATTACAATAAAATATGAATTGAAAATAAATACTTTTAATTTATAATCTATGTATATAGAATACAACAGTTAAATACAACATAAAATCATTCCTAGCAACGGAAATATATTTTGTGAAGATTATAAAAATGTTTATAATTATTTGTACATAAATGAGCTATATTCAAATATGCTTTTTGCCGCTGGGGCTAGCTGTAGCGCACAGTTAGTGGGGACTGACGCTCCTCCGGCCTCCCGAGTCTAGTACAGTGCGCAAAACACACATGACAGTACACAATTCACTCACACTGACACAAGGTCACTAACAGAACACACCCTACGATGACCTTCCCTAGGAAGCCGCCCCGGATGGAGAAGCACGTCAGGACGCTCTGAGGAGGCAGCCTCTCCACCTGACTCGGGGGCAGTGGGCCGATAACCCGTTCTCCTTAAATTACCTCTATTATGAATGCTCCAAAAAGATTAGCCGGACCGATAAACAGGAAACGACACAAAGCTCATCAATTGGACTACACTTTGGCTTCATGGAACGTTTTAACTCTACATAGACCCGGAGCTACACAAACGCTCCTAAACATTTTAAACACTTATTCAATAGACATAGCGGCCTTCCAAGAGATCAGGTGGACTGGACAAGGCAGCCTTAAGAAAGTTACAGTTGTCATGACCGATTACACTTGTTTGGGACTGGATTCATTGTGGGAAGAAGAGTGACCCAGCAAGTTATAGATTTCAAGCCTATCAGCCCCAGACTCTGTGTCTTGCGAATCAAGGGAAAGTTTCACAATGTCAGCATCATCTGTGTACACGCGCCTACAGAAGTCTCTGAAGATAAAATGAAAGACGAATTCTATGAGGAACTGGAGAAGTGCTTTGATGATTGTCCTGCTCATGATATGAAAATTGTGATTGGAGACTACAATGCTCAAATTGGAAAAGAGAAAGCATTTAGGACCACTATAGGAAGAAATAGCCTTCATGAGAACTCTAACGACAATGGAAAAAGGGTGGTGAACTTCGCAGCCTCTAAGGGTTTGGTTGTGGGAAGTACCTATTTCCCGCACAAGTTAGTGCATCTAGAAACATGGAGGAAATTCGGACGGAACGGATCCACTACAAGCTCTCAGATCGACCATGTACTCATCAGCGCCAGATATAAATCCTCATTACTTGATGTTCGTACAAAACGAGGGGCTAACATTGACTCGGACCACTACCTTATAATTGCAAAAATAAGGTATCGGATATCAACAGTGAAGTACCAGCCTCGACGGTCTCTGAAGAGGTACGATATTGATAAGTTTAAGGACAGTGATACAAGCATTAGATTCTCATACCAACTGGACATCAGATTAAGGAACTCTGTCCCAGAATCAAATCTTGAGTCACAATGGAAGTCATGCCGCACTGCACTTATGGAAGTAGCGAACGAGGTTGTAGGGGATAAGACCAAACAGATATATAACCCGTGGTTCGATGACGAATGTGGTGCAGTGACCAAGAGAAAAAACATTGCATACAATAAAATGATGCAAAGGAAGCACACACGAAGCTCTGTCTAGGAATATAGAGCAAAGAGAAGGCGCGAGAGGCATGTCCATAGGAGGAAGAAAAGACGATGGGAGAATAAGATTCTACAGGAGATAGAAGAGGCCTTCATCTCCAAAAATACTAGAGAATTCTTCCAGGTTGTTAATAAAGGAAGAAAGCCCTTCATCGCCCGTACCACATAATGCAGAGCAAACGATGGTTCTTTGGTAACTGATAAACAAGGCATTTCGGACAGATAGGCTGAATACTTTTCAACTCTTCTTAACAGAAATGGCACAAATGTCTCAGAGGCAAATGATCCTATTACAGGTGGTGAAGACGTAGAACCCCCAGACGAGGAAGAAATCAATGAATCCATAGAAGAACTAAAAAGCAATAGAGCCCCAGGCATTGATAACATCCCTGCAGAGTTCTATAAACATGGTAGTCAAGAGCTCATAAAACTCCTCCAGGAAATGTTTCATGCTGTTTGGGTTGATGAAGAGCTTCCAAGTGATTGGAAAAAATCCATTATATGCCCAGTGTACAAAAAAGGGTACGTCTATCAATGTAATAATTACAGGGGCATATGCCTTCTACCCACCTCATATAAAATTTTTTCAAGGATCCTTTATAGAAGAATAATTTCCTATGCCGAGGCTGAAATCGGAAAATACCAGGCCGGATTCATTAAGGGTAAATCAACCATCGACCAAATATTCACCTTGAGAATCCTTCTGGAGGAAACCAAAGAATATCAAATTGGTACACATCACATCTTTGATTTCAAGCAAGCATATGATTCCATAAATCGTGAGGATGCATACAAAGCAATGGTAGAAATGAATGTACCTAAAAAACTTGTAAGGCTTGTTAGAATGACAATGGAGGGTAATGAGTGTTTTGTACGAGTACAAGGTGACTTGTCAAAGGGGTTTAGAACATCGACAGGTGTAAGGCAGGGAGACGCTCTGGCATGCCTGGTATTCAACTTTACCCTTGAAAAAGTAATAAGGGATTCTGGTATCCAGACTACAGGAACCCTCCTAAATCGAATGACCGAAATACTTGGATATGCGGACGACATTGATATAATGGGAAGATCGTTTGCGGCAGTACAGGAAGCTTTAACAAGTCTGGAAGAGTTGGCAGCCAAAATCGGTCTTATTATCAACACGTCCAAAACAAAATATATCTCCATCCTATCCTCACGTCTAACAAGGGAAAACCAAGCATGGCTGGAACAGCGTGGAATCGAGAATGCTGACGAATTTGTATATCTTGGTTCATTGATAAATGCACGAAATAACATTGATTGTGAGATAGACAGAAGGATCGCAGTGGCTAATCGGTGCTATTTCTCCCTCCAGAGACATCTTCGCAGTAGAATGTTGTCAAGACAGGCCAAAATAAGAATATATAAAACTCTTATTAGACCAGTGCTCACATATGGCTGTGAGAGCTTAACAAAAGCAGTTGAGAAATCCCTGCTCAGATTTGAAAAGGAGGATTATACGACGCATATTTGGAGGGGTCCATGAAACACCACAGAATTGGAGGAGGAGAACGAATTTGGAAATAAAGACATTACTTAATGACCTGGATGTGAGCCAATTCGTCGTACTGGCAAGACTACCCTGGGGACATGTCGCGCGGATGGATATGAATGCACCCCCAAAGAGAGCTATGAATGAGCCTGTGTTTGGAAACAGACGAGTGGGAAGACCATGTTTGCGCTGGCAGGACTGTGTGGCTGCTGATGCATGTAGACTACTTGGTGTCAGAAATTGGAAGGCTGCAGCAACTAACCGGGAGAACTGGAGATCCATGCTGGAGCAGGCCAAGTTTCAAATAATTGGGATGTAGTGCCATTTAATAATAATTCAAATATGCCATTATTCCTTTTCATCTTAATTTTGGAAATGGAGTCAGGCAGTGGATCAGCTGATGCGAAAGGACGTGTTTCTACATCGTCTCTCAGAATTTGCTTATTTTGCAGTGAAATCTTTGAGATTATTTATTCAAAAGAAGTCAAGAATACATAATAACAATTGATATTTATTGTTTGTTATAAATTATAGGGTTATTTTTATTTTATTTTATTTTATTTTTTATTTCCCTTATATGCGATATCACAATCAGGCCATGTCTAGTAGAGCCTCTATCAAGAGAATTCGGCCGTTAGGCTCAACACCTTGTTCTTCGCCTGTCAAACAAAAGCCTCGTCAATGTCGTCAAACACCTGCAGTAACGCCTATTAGCTCCAGAGAAAATGAAACCCAGCCAGGAACATCATCAAAACCAACAATTGAAGAACTTCAGCATCAACCAGGTACATCTTCACAAGAGATAACCGAACAATCTCCGTTTTTCACACCTAACCCCTATCAGGTGCTTCAGAATGATAAAGAAGTGATGGAATCCGCTCCAATACCAAGAGATCCCCGACCTCTACCCATATTCGTTAAAAACATAAACAATTTTCAGTTACTATGCTCACAACTGAACAAAATAACAGGCTCTGGAAGCTATTCATGTCTAAGCAGAACAAAGGACACGAAGATATCACCAGATACAGCTGAAACCTACAGAAAAATTGTGAAGTATCTAACGGAAACCAACGTGGATTTTCATACGTACCAATTACGGCAAGATCGAGCTTTGAGGGTAGTCATAAGAAATCTACACCCCTCAACACCAACCGAAGCAATAGAAGAAGAATTGAAAACTTCAGGTTTCATAGTGCGCCAGATTACAAATGTACAGAAGGAGAGTAAAGAACAGCCAGGAGTAAAAGTTCCTCTACCCTTATTTTTCGTAGATTTGGAGCCAAATCAAGGGATCGAAAAAATATACGAAATAAGAAGAATATACTACACAAGTGTTATAGTAGAGAAGCCATATCCTAAGAGGGAAATCGTACAGTGTCACAATTGCCAGGCATATGGCCATACCAGGACTTACTGCCATCATCTGCCGCGCTGTGTGAAATGTGGAGAGCAGCACAAATCCGGGGAGTGCACAAAACCGAAACGGGATCCTGCAGTTTGTGCATTGTGCCTTGAAGGACATCCAGCGAACTACAAAGGCTGTCAGATCTACAAGAATATTAAATCAAGATATCAAAAATCCCGGACCCAAGAAGAAGCAGAGGCATCAAGAAGAGAACCTAACGCATCAAGAAGAGGACCTTTGACCCAAGAAGAAAAAAAATTGACCCAACGGTGTCTTTTGCACACTTATTAGGAGGTAAGAATGATGTTACTTATTGTGAGACCCTGCCGCAACAACAACACATACCTCAAAATTCTCAACCCCACCCTCAACATCCTAATCAAACTTCACCTAATCAACAGTTTTATCAACACCAAATTCCCCGCATTCCTCCTCCCTCAAATACCACAGATCTCACCAGTTTACTTACATCTTTCCTCTCCGAATTCAGATCCCTTGTTACTCCTTTGATATCTCTTCTCACCAATCTTGTATCACATTTTATCCCTCCCGCGAAAAATCCTTAAATGACTTCCAATAAACCTTTATCCATTCTCCTTTGGAATGCGAATGGTGTTAGAAATCACACAAACGAACTAACTACATTATTACTTGACAAAAATATTGACGTGGCACTAATTACTGAAACTCGACTAACCACTAAACAGCACTTCAAAATACCACAATACCTGACATATCGTACTGACCACCCTGACGGAAAAGCAC
Source organism: Nezara viridula (assembly GCA_928085145.1). Classification (NCBI taxonomy): domain Eukaryota; kingdom Metazoa; phylum Arthropoda; class Insecta; order Hemiptera; family Pentatomidae; genus Nezara; species Nezara viridula. The sequence continues at coordinate 5,311,599 of OV725078.1, forward strand.
ATGCCGGTACTGCTGTCATTGTACACCAATCCCTCTCCCATCACCTACTCCCGTTACCTACACATGATTTCCTACAGTCCACCGCTATCGTGATAAAAACCTTTTCCTTTCCGGTTACCCTTGCATCAGCGTATTGCCCTCCTAACCGATCCATATCCAATGCCCAATTCCGTTCTCTCCTCGACTCCTTAGGACATCACTTCATCTTGGGTGCAGACCTAAATGCCAAACATCAACAATGGGGTTCCAGAACCACGAATACTCGTGGCCGAACCCTGCTGTCTGCACTCAATTCCCAACATTTTCACCTCCTTTCCCCCAACTCTCCTACCTACTGGCCTACAGATCCCAACCGTAATCCTGATCTTCTTGATTTCTTTATCCACAGCGGCTTAAGTCCCCTCAATTGTTCCATTACACGTCTAAATGAACTTTCCTCTGACCATAGTCCTCTAATCCTTAATGTTTCACTTGAACCCGTTCCCAAACCTTCTCCACCGTCATTTATTAGGGGCCCAGTTAACTGGGACCTTTTCCGCCAAATCATCTCCGATAAAATTGATCTTAACATATCCCTCAAAACTCCCGATGACCTTGATAGTGCCGTAAATTCCTTTACTACCACAATCCAACAAGCCGCCTGGACTGCTTCCTTCCCAAAAGACTCCTCCAGAATTCCTAAAAAGACCATTCTACCCCAACACCTCCTTGACCTAATCCAAACCAAACGCCGTGCCAGATTATTGTGGCAACGTACCCGACATCCTACCGACCGCTGCTCCTATAATTATTACTGCAAAAAATTAAAACTGGAATTAGCCACCTTCAGATCACATTCCTTCAACTCCTACCTATCCTCCCTTTCTTCTCGCGACAATTCCCTTTGGAAAACCACTACCAAAATCTTAAATCCTCACCGCATTTCCCATCCCCTCCGACGAGATGATGGCTCCTGGGCAGCATCTGACGAAGATAAGGCTGAGGAGTTCGCCATTCACCTATCCAATACATTTATTTCACATCCGGAATCCCATCCTGCCCACACCGTAACAGTAGAAGAACTCCTTACATCACCAATCCCACTTTCCTTGCCCCCAAAAGCTATTCATCCTTCCGAAGTGAAATTTCAATTAAAAAAATTAATCCCCCGTAAAGCTCCTGGACATGATCTCCTTACCCCTCAAATCCTTCGACAACTTCCATCCAAAGCAGTCATATTCCTTACATATATCTACAATTGTATCCTACGCACCACCCACTTTCCTCTGCTATGGAAACACTCCACTATTATCCTTTTCCAAAAACCAGGCAAACCTCCCAATATCTCAACATCCTATAGACCAATTAGCCTACTCCCAATCCTTTCAAAAATTTTTGAAAAGATCCTTTTGAAACGAATCCTACCCATTATAGAATCCCAAAATATTCCTTCCCATCAGTTTGGTTTTCGCTCCCAACATTCTACTGTTCAACAAGGACTCCGAGTTGTTGATCATATTTCCTCAGCCCTAGAAAACAAGGAATACTGTTCGGGTGCATTTCTGGACATTGCACAGGCATTTGACCGGGTATGGCACTCCGGACTGCTCTTCAAGCTTAAAATCCATTTACCTCAGTCCTTGTACCTAGTCCTCCGATCCTACCTCTCTGACCGCTCCTTCCGAGTTCGCTGTGGAACAGAATTTTCCAATATCTACTCCGTTAAAGCCGGTGTTCCCCAAGGCAGCGTCTTGGGTCCCGTGCTTTACATCCTCTTTACTGCTGACATCCCTGTTCATCCCGATACTTTTCTTGCAACATTCGCTGACGACACCGCAATCTTATCATCCAACTCTGATCCCAACATAGCATCCTTAAATCTCCAAAACCACCTCACCTTGATTGAGCACTGGTGTAATAACTGACGCATTAAAGTTAATGAATCTAAATGCCAACATATTACCTTTACACTCCGACGCAGTTCCTGTCCACCAGTACACTTTAATTCCATCCAGCTTCCTTACTCAGACACAGTCCGGTATCTTGGCTTTCATTTAGACCGAAGACTAACGTGGAACCCACATACTAGACTCAAAAGACAAGAACTCAACCGACGATACGGCCAGCTATACAGACTACTAAACAGAAAATCCAAACTTTCTATTGAAAACAAATTACTTATCTACAAGACAATACTGAAACCTATATGGACATACGGACTTGAACTGTGGGGGACAGCAAAAGCTTCTAACATCAAACGTATTCAATTCTTTCAATCTAAAGTCCTTCGAACAATAGTTGATGCTCCGTTCTATGTAAATAACAAAATCCTACACCATGACCTTAATATCCCATTTGTCCTAGACCTTATTCCAGAAAAATTCTCCAAATTTCACCAAAACCTTACCTATCATCCAAATCCCCTTGCACAATCTCTATCCAGCACCACCCATCCTTACAATCCTCCTCGAAGGTTGAAGCGGCAGTGGCCCAGAGACCTTTTGTAAATAAGCATCTATTGGAGTTTTGGCAATGGCCAGATTCTCCACTCAAGCCCGAGTGTGTATGATTAGGTTAGTTCTTTTGTTTATATACATTTATTTTATTTTATTGTATTTATTTTTATTTTATTTTATTTTATTGTATTTATTATTATTAAGTTTCTATTATTATTAGTATTATTTATTTTTTTTTTATTGTAAATAGAGTGTGAGTGTGCTTTCTCTGATCACTATTATAAATGTCCTTGATGTGACAGAATGTAATATTTCTAAATAAACAAATATAATGAAAAATGAAAAAAAAAAAAAAAAAAATTTTGGTAATAAATCATTTTTAACATTGCCCCGTTTTTTTTTTTATTTTAATTTTATTTATTAAAATTAAATTAATTTAGTGTTTTCATTTTTTAATATTTATAATATTATTATATTTACAACAATATTCATTTATTTTTATATTCATGTGTTATTTATTTTATTGTATTTTTTATTAAAATTATAATTATAATTTATATTTATAAATATTATTTATATTTATACCTAATTAGTGTTTATTTATATTTATAATAAATATTTACATTTGCAATTTATATTTATTATTATTTAAGAATATACTACTAATTTTACTATAAGACTAAATATTTATATTTTTTTATTTATTATATTATAGTTTAAAACCTTAACAAGAAATTTTCTTATTGTCATTAACCAAATCTTGAACACCGATTATTGAAGTTATTTTCATCCGGCTTCAACATCCATAAGTAAATTTGATCTCTTTCACGAGGCCATCTACTAGTGTATTTTATTTTGGATTTTAATTTTTTTGAAACGTCTGTAATGTTAATTTTTTTTTCAATTTGTCTGTCATTTTTCCTAAACCGTTTCATAGCATTAAAATATTCTTTATTTTTGTTTGACATTTGAGACGAAGAACTTTTTATTTCCCTACTGTTTACTAGTACATACTTTTTACTGTCAACAATATTTCTAATATTTGTGACAGACTCTTCAGGTATAATATCATTTTTTGGTTGGAAGCTTTGTTTTGAATTTTAAGACCTAAAGTAGAACTGTTAGGTTTGTTTTTGTAATTTAAGATTTCCTGTAAATCTTTACTTGAATTTAAACTATTTTCGTTTTTATTCGAATGTGTGTTGTCATTCAAAGCCAGAATACTAATATTTGAATTACCGTTAACATTCTTGCTTATAATATTTTTCATGGTTTTATAAAATTGTTTAATTTTTTTATAATGTAATACTGTTTTTATTTTTAGAAGATGAAACATCTTTAAATGTGTTAGAATGTTGGTTGTTCAGGGGTTCAGATATTTTTGTTTCTTTAATGTTAGAAAGCTATTTATGATTTTTATCTTCCCTATTAAAGTCAAATTTTTGAGATTGCGTTTCTAACATGGTTACATTTGTATTCGATTTAGTTTTTAATTCATTATTGTTGATAATAATGTTTCGGTCTTGTTCAGGTGCTACATTAACAATTATTTTTTGAACGCTTGTTTCCGCATTTATAGTACTTCGATTGACAATTTTATTCTCATTGTAAGAAGGTAACTGATAATGGTTATATTCTTGTTTTGACTTCCCCTATACCTCGAATCATTATATATCAAGTCATCAAATAATAAGTTGTATTCATTTTGCATGAGGTGCCTTAAATCATCATTATTTTTCAATTTATCTGATTTGGTCATTAGATATGCTCTGACATGGAGGGGCATATTTGTATTAAAAATGTACAGAATCTGTTTATCGAGAAAATTAATAGTAACATCCCGGTATTTTCAATTTTAAGTCTAGATATTATTAGCATTCTATTCTTTTCGAGGCGTTTTATAAAACTAACAGGATGCTCCTTATGGCCAATTTTAGTGTTATGTAATTCGTTTGTTAATTGCTCGATTGAACTAAAATCACTAAAATTGGGCTCTAAGTAACCTAAAAAATCTTCTACAGTTTTAAATTCGCAAGTTGTATTAATGTAATCAGCATCCTCACTAAGGCGGGATAGAACTTTGGAAAGCAGTATTTTTTCATTAACAACCCTAAAAGAGTTAGTTTCATCACAAACAATATTTTTAGCGCGTCGTACAGCGGTTACAAACTTTAATAAATTAGGTGGTTTACCATTAAAGTTTGGTATGTGATCATAGTCCACGGAATTTATTTGGATTGATACCATTTTAAAACAATTTTTAAATATTAACTTTTCCACAAAATACTTAAATTAAACTTCAATAGCCTGTTCTAAGGCAATTAATATTAATATAATTTTAAAAAATTCAATAATTCCAATGAATTCAAAAATATAAAATAAAACATAAAAGTTAAAAAATAAATAAACATTACAAAGAAAGTTCTTACTGCGGTGATGCTAATATTTCTTCTGGAGACTCAGCAAGACATCTCGGCTGGAGAAGTAACCTGATGATGTTCTGTAGTTGGGTAGCTGGCTGTAGATCCACTCTAGAAGCATCTTCAAGGCTACAGACTGCCAAGTTGATCAAAATCTAGTTTGAGACTTGCAGTGCCTGTTGCGGGCGCCAGTTAACGAATCGGAGGCAGTGGAGAATTTATATGTAATGGTTTTATTCATAAAGTTACAAATGACATCTAAAATACAGAGTAATATATTATGGATATATGGGTTGACTACATGAGTTCACTCCAGGTCTCCTGCAGTAAAGAGTATGACATCAAGAATGCAACTCCATGAGTGATTAGTCCAGTGAAGGATGGGAGTAATATACCCAAGAATAGTAGGGGGGGGGTGAAGGAAAGTGTGGGAGAAGTCGGAGGAGGACGGCAAAGGAAGTTATCAATAGTTAATATATATAAGATGTCTGTGAGGAAGTGCCCTTTGGCTGAAATCAGTTATTGTTTAGTATTGATATGAGAGAAAGTGGACTTTTTCTGCAATCTGTTATTGTCCGCCAATATCTGTTGTTAATAAAGGGTCTTAATGTGTCCCGTCAGTACATTCTAGATAACTATTTCTAAGCTATCAGAGATAGCTTGACCTGGCTATCTAGGGCTTTGTGCTCGTATGATTGGCATATTAAACATGAAGTTATATATTAATAAAAGTTAAATTAATATTATCATTATTAATATTTGTTACGGATTAAGTCCATTCCGTAACTTAGGATTAGACGATACGTCCCTATCAGGTTTAGCTCCGCCCAGCTCCCCACCTTAGTTGTAGGACCATTCCATTCATTCTGTTAGGCCGTCAAACAGTAGCTACGTAAATACTTACGTATCTATCCATTATCGATAATAATATCTATAGAAGAGAGAAGATAAATTTAACATATTAATAGAAAAAATATCAGGTTTAGAAAAGGAACTCGACGAAAACAGAAAAAAATCACGAAGAGGAAATTAGAGAGATAAAAACACAGGTTGCTGAAATAACAAATAACATTAAAAACTATAGGGAAAGAGAGGAAAATTTCACTAGAAGGAAAAATATAATTATATTTGGTTTAAATAGAGAAAAATATTCAGATATAAATAATAGGGCAATAGAAATATTAAACCATATTTTACCAAACTTTCGTACGTATGATATATTAGAAATAAGGAAAATAAACCTTAAAGTTGAAAATGGCCCAGTGATAGTTAAGTTAAATTCGATTTTATTAAAAAGCGATATTATGAAAAATAAATTTAAACTGAGCAAATCGGAATACTTTAAAACGATAAAAATAAAAGACGACTTGGCAAAGAGTGTTAGAGAAATTCGGAAAGAATTATACCCATTTATGAGAGCACATTGGGAGAAGGTGAGACAAGGCTTCACTGAGGTGTAAACGATTTGTCTCTAGAAAAGTTGCAATCTCAAGAAATTTAAAAAAAAAAAAAGAGAAAGTGAAATATCTAGGAAAAATGTTTCTAAAAAACCAGATCCAATTCATAAAGGAAAAAACATGAAAGATACTAAAACCCACCATAGATCTATTAGTCTGGACAAATTTTTGGTGACTCATAAAGAAGAGGATAGAGACCTTAATAAAAATGAAACCCCCAACACTAGTTCATAGCATAAACAGGATTCTAACTTCCAAGATAATGATAAATGCACTCTCATGGTATGCACATTAAATGTTAGGACGTTGTTAAGTCAAGACAGGTTAGAGGAGTTCACTCATGCTCTGGAGGACATTAATTGGGATATCATTGGTCTGGCAGAAGTAAGAAGAAAATTTTGTTTGGTTTTAGAACAGAAATCAGGAAATGTCTTCTTACACACAGCATCGCAAAACGGAATGTTTGGAATTGGATTTATTGTATCAAATAAATTAAAAAACAGGATAATAGATTTTAAAGAAATAAACTGCAGAATAGCCGTGTTAGTGTTAGAAATTACTTTCAGTAAAAAATTAACTGTTTTGCAAGTGCATGCTCCTACGATGGTGGATTTCTATGAAGCAAAAGAAAAATTCTATCAAGAACTAGACACCGTTACTTTCAGCTTTAAGCGAAAAAATAATTGGATTATTGTGATGGGGGACTTTAATGGCAGGGCTGGTTTTAAACTAGATTGTGAAGATAGGATTATGGGAGATTGGGATTACGGTAAAAAAAACGAAGGAGGAAACCAGTTAATCCATTTTTGTTTTAGCCAACGTATACAAATTGGAAAATCTTTCTTTAAAAGAAAAGCTAAAGAAAAATGGACTTGGTGCTCACCAAAAGGAAACAAGTTTGAGTTGGACTATTTTCTGACTAATCGAATTGGTTTAGTCGAAAATGTGGAGGTCATACAAAGGCTAAATTTCAACACAAATCACAGGATGTTAAGTGCAAAGTTACATATCGAAAAGTATAAAAGAAGAAGACCATTTAGGGCAAAGAAGAAGTACTTACCTCTTCACGAACCAACCGAAATAGAAAAATTTCGAGCTGAACTCACAAGAAATCTTCAGCATAGTTATGGAAGTATAGAAGGAAAAGTACATAGTTCAGTTCAGGAAAAGTATAGTATTATTGCCAACATCCCTGTAGAACAAATCCGATACCTTGGATTCCAGCTGGACAAATGTCTCACTTTAAATCCTCATACAAGACTGAAACGACAAGAAACTGCTCTACGTTTCCGCTTACTCCAACACTTACTGGACAAACGCTCTAAACTTCTAACGAATTACGACTCATATACATGACTATAATAAGACCTTTTTGGACTTATGGAGTTGAGCTATGGGGCTCCACTAAACCATCAAATTCCTCTCGTATCCAATCTTTACAATCCAAAATCCTTTGTAAAATCCTCAATGCTCCTTACTTTGTCACAAATAAAATAATCCATAAAGACCTCAATGTTCCATATGTTTCCGATTTGGCCAAATCCAGATACCTGTCCTTCCATAATAAACTTCATAACCATCCGAACCCTCTTGTTTCTAACCTTGCTTCCTCTTCGATTCCTGATAACCCTCCGAGGCGTCTGAAAAGAAGATGGCCTCGTGATCTCCTTATGTAGACAAATTATTGCTACCAATGGGTAGTTTCTCAACAAGCGTGTTTCATGTGATAATATTCCTATTTACACATTTACTTGATGTATTCATACTAATACAGTTGTAAATATCATAATAAAAGTTTTTAAAAAAAATATTGCCAAAGCCATTGAAGAAACAAGGGCACAGAGCCCTGGGTTCAGTATGAGTAAACCAAGTAAATTATCAGAAAGAATGAAAGAACTTTTAAAAGTTCGTAAAAAGATAAAAGAGAAAGAAGACATTATTGAAAAGGAAATAAAAGATCTCACGGTTCTGAACAATGAAATCAGGAAAAGAATTAAAGAAGATCTGGAAAAATTATAAAAATTATATGGTCACTAAAATTCTTCTAAACAATAACTCCACAAGAAAAATTCAAAAAGAACTGTGCAAAGGTAGACAATGGATGGTTGCTCTTGACAATAGGAAGAAAGAAGTTATAACTGATAGGAAAAATATAAGAAGGGTGGCAACGGAATACTTCAGAGACCTTTATAAATGTAATCAGAAGAGAGTGGAAATAAATAGAGAGGCAGATGGAGTTCAAGAAGAAATCCCACCAATAATGGAACAGGAAGTGGCTGCTATTGTAAAAAACTTGAAACATGAAAAAAGTCCTGGGTCGGATGATATTACGAACGAAATTTTAAAAACAGGAGGAGAAATTCTCATTAGGGAAGTTACAGAACTATTTAACTTAATTGTTGAAAAGGAAGAAATTCCAGAACAGTTGAAAACAGCAAAAATAATTCTACTCCACAAAAGAGGCAATAAACAGGATATGGAAAACTATCGACCGATTTCCCTTTGTTCTACTATGGCAAAGCTTCTTACCGGTGTCATTAAACAACGGCTCACCAAAAGAATCATGGAATGTATAGAGGAAGAGCAAGCAGGTTTTAGAAAAGGTTTTTCAACTGTGGACCACATTCATATAGTAAACCAGATGATAGAGAAAGCTAAAGAATATAATTTCTCTCTGTATTTCTGTTTTCTCGATTTAAAAAAGCTTTCGATAGTGTTTTACATACGGGTGTTCTTAGAGCTTTAAGAATAATAGGAATCGATAATAATAATAGAATATATAGATAATAATAGATAATAATAGAATCGGGTGTTAGGCAGGGGGATCCGTTATCACCCTTGTTGTTTATTCTGGTGTTGGAGATGAGTTTTTGGTCTCTTGGATGGGAAAATGCAGGCATAAAAGTGAATGGTCAGTTTTTAAGCAACTTACGTTTTGCAGATGGCATTGTACTTTTTGCCAACAATTCCCAACAATTACGAGAAATGCTAAAACACCTTTTAGGGGCCTGTGAAGAAATTGGTTTATACCCAAACCACAATAAGACGAAACTAATGACCAATAGTTCAAAGGAAGAAATAAAAATGAACAACTTCATCCTGGAATACGTAGAGGAATATAGTTTACTGGGGATAGAATTACAAAAGAAGTCCAGAGAAGAATAGCATTTGGTTGGAACAAGTTCTGGTCTCTGAAGTACATAACAAAAGAAAACATAAGTATCGATCTAAAAAGGCTAGTTTTCGATAGATGTATTATGCCAGTGGTGATCTATGGCTCCCAAACATGGTCATTGACAAAAGCCCAAGAGAGGAAGATCATGGTGTGGCAAAATAGCATCGAAAGAAGCATTATGAAAGTAAAGAAGATAGATAAAATCAGATGTAAGAAGATAAAAGAAGAAACAGGGCTCAAAGACACACTCTCACAAATAAGAAAAGGCAAATGGAAATGGGCTGGACATCTCCTGCGAAGCAACGACAATAGATGGTCAAAAATAGTCACCGAATGGACTCCATATGACCGGAAAAGGATGAGAGGCCGACAAATGAAGAGATGGAGAGATCCATTTAGGCTTTTGGCAAGACCTCTCTGGTGGAGAGCAGCTAGGGACAGAGATGTGTGGAAAGAAAAATGGTTAAAGGTCAGAATCCCACTTCCCAGTAGGGCTAGTCACCCAGGGAAGTGTTAAAGACTATTACTCCTTAGGGAAGGCCTATGCAAGATAGTAAAAAGTTTTGTATAACTTATAATAATGTAAAAAAAAAAAATGTTTTATTTTGGTTTGGCTGCTTTTGAAATTGTAATATTAGTGCATAAATTAAAGCTATTTCATTTCATTCCATTTCATACATAAGCTAACTAAAAATAATATTGTCGATAACAAGAATTAATTGACTGCAATGTAGAAAAGGATTGAGAACAGAGTTGGGCTTATTTTTTTTTAATTATGAAAAATTAGTCGGGATGAAAGCTTGATGATTAGTTTCATTGGTAGTAAGATTAATAACTAATAATTTTGTTTTTTAAACCCTTGGGACAGTCACCCCTCCCCTTTCCTCTATATAATTATGTACTATGGAACAAGATGTTTTTTTAATCTTTTTTTTTTTTTTTTACGAATATGCCGAATATTTAAAATCACTTTTCTCACAGATTGTTCTTCCTTTGATGTGTTTCATGTTTACTAATTTTGAATACATTTAATATTTTGTAATATTTTTATATAGATAACTATCTTATTTTAATTTTTAAATATACAGTTTGGAGTATTCATTTAAACCTTTTAAATAAGAGATGTTAATCATCTTTTGTTTTTTTTATTACCAAGGCGTTTTTCTTACAAAATTAATTTAACTTTCCTTTCGTTTTATTTATTTATTTTATTTTTCTATATTTTCCCGTAGAAAATATATTGTTACACAACAGCCTATCTATTTTCAAATATATTTTTGATAACTACATGTACATATTTATTACTTGTTTTTCAGTTATTCATTTATTTAAATAGGTGTTATGGAGAGAATTAATATTTATATGTATTCACACTATTATTATCCTTAAGACCCTTTGTCCCAGAATAAAGTTTATTTTTCATTTTATTCTATTCTATTGATAACCGGTAAACTAGATTGCATAAAGATTTATCTCAACTTTTCGGATTTCTTCGTTTTCAAATGAGGGTTGACTATTGGAGTTTGAGGTCTTGACAGAGTTGCAAGAGTACGACAAGATTACGAATGGAGCTTCCGAAAAGAGTGCAATTAAAACAATGTTATTCTTATCAACTGAATATTTATATTGGTAATATAAGTTTTATGATAAGGACCTTTTTGTGGAAATCATTTATTTCACTAAGTCCAAGTGGTGAAGTGAGTTCTACCCCTTGGCTTGTGAGTTGTGGGAATAGTCACTGTATTATGTCAATCGGGGTATATAATAATTGCTATAAAGATATTATTATGTAATACTATAATGTCATTAGTCAAATTTCAACTACATATCATAACTGTACGATATACAGCTTGAAGATTCTCCAGTCTCTAGTGATGTGAATCAAAGAGAAAAAGCGCTCAAGGTTAAGTTTGTTATGAGCGAGGTAGCCAATATCAAACCTACTAGGATGCCTCCACTCGCTATTTGGGACGCCCCCACTATTCGGCCCTGAGGGGGCTTGGCACCGTTGACCCCCGCCCCCCAACTCTAGCGCGGGCACTCACCTCGCCTCGCCCATTGAGCGGCCCGCTACCGCTTACGATATCCTCGGTAATTTAAACCGGAATCCCTATCACGTTCCGCCATTCAGCCAGCAACAAAGTTTTATAGAGGTTTCAGAAAAAAAAATTAAAAGGAATTCAAAATCATGTTTCGAGCCTATAACCTCTAATTCGCGCTAATAAAATAAATAACATGTTTTTGTTTTGTTTTCACTCTGGGAGCTGCGAAACATGGATTCGAAATTTTTCATGATTGCAATACTTTCTATTAATACATATTTCATATATAGGTTAGAATTGAATATATAATAATAATATTATAAGTGGTAGCAGCCATCAAGAGCTACAAAAACATCATATAAATAATGGGCTAATTTTCAGCAAAAAAGTAGAAATCCAAGTTTTGTGTTTTTTTAGACGGCTATGTTTTTTTTGCTAAATAGAAAGCGATAACTAAAGAAATAATTACTTTACGATTTATTCACTGTGAACTAGAAAAAAATCCCTTAAAACAAAAATAGAGATTAATTGCGTTAAAACCATTTAAAGAGGACTTTTAGTGGCTAAACAAGGCCAAGCCCTTTTTTTTTTTTACAAAATTATTGCGATTTTTCTTTATCACCAGATCTGCTATAAATCATATAAATATTTCCCTCTACCCCGGGACATTCTGTATACATATAATACAGGCATGAAGACATTGTTTTCATCCACATATGTTATAAGAGAGACGTAATGGATTATCAATCCCACAGGCGGATTTACGGGGGAGGGTAAAATATAACCATGTTTTATAGAAAAAAATATTAAAAACTATCTCTTAAAGTATTATCGTTCGTGTAATTACATTTAATAGGGCTTCAAGAATCACTTACACATCATTTAACATAGGTAGTTCATTTCTTTCTTTTTTTTCAAATTAATTATTGTTTATATTTAAAAAAATCTGTCGGGCTGAAGCCCCCCCCCCAAAATTAAATCCTGGATCCGCTAGTGATCAATCCTTGTTCCTTTTTTGAGCGGTCAATGACTCAAATAATAATTTGTATATATTGTGACTTATTAAACGTATTAATAAATACAGTTTTACAATTAGTTTAGTGATACTTATTATTCAATAAAAATTATAATTCCTAATACAATAAATATTCACCATGGTCTAAGTAGTGGCTCGCGATACAATTATAGTAGTTGTACGTTGCGTCATTTATTATTTTTAAAAATGATGTTTTTACATAGTCAAAATATGGTGATAAAACAATTTAAAAATTAACACGTAGTATCTTCAAAGTATAATTTTTTTTTTTTTATTGCAACAATTTGTCACATGGACACTAGTTATAATAGTGAGGTAGGATAATATTCACACTATCTGTAGAAAAAATATAAAATATGCCTCACTGGTACTAAAGATGTATCGTTAGCAGGTTTGTCTGGTTTCAGGAAACGGACGATGGTGGAATGTTTCCATAGTAGAGGAAAGTGGGCAATTCTTAATATGCAATTATGAATATGTGTAAGGAATATGATAGCTTTGGGTGGAAGTTGTCGAAGGATCTGTGGGGCTAGAAGGAACCACGAGATTTACGGAGAGGATTTTTTTGTAAATGATGTTTGACGTCAGAATGATTAACTGCTTTAGGTGGTAAGGAGAGTGGAATCGGTGAAGAGAGGAATTCTTCTACTTTTGCGGTATGGGTTGGATGGGATTCTGGATGAGGACTGAATGTACTGGAGAGGTGTCTGGAGAATTCCTCAGCTTTGTCTTCTGCAATCAGAAGCTGCCCAGGAGTCATCGCATCGACGAAGGGTGTGGGAAATGTAATGGGATTTTAGAATTTGTTTGGTGTTTTTTCAGAGGGAATTGTCGTTAACAGAGAGAGAGGTAAGGTAGGTATCAAAGGATTGAGATCTGAAGAAAGATAATTCTTGCTTTAGTAGTTTTGTGTGCGTTAGGTGTGGATTAGGTCAATGAGGTGTTGGGGTAAACTATTTTTCTTAGGGGTTCTTGAGGAATAATTTGGAGAGGAAGCTGTCCATACTGCTTGTTGAATGGTGGTGGTAAAGGAATACACGGCATTGTTAAGGTCTTCTGGGGTTTTCGAGGTAAATCTGAGGTCAATTTTACCGAAAATGGTTTGATAAAGTTTTCAGTCAACTGGGCCTCTGATGAAGGACGGTGGAGAGAGTTTAGGAATAGAAGCTAGAGATGATTGGAGTACTAATGGACTATGATCTGAGGAAAGTTCGTCAAGTCGGGTAAGGGAATGATTGAGGGGACCTAAACAACTGTGGATAAAAAAATCGTGAATATCAGGATTGCGGTTAGGATCAGTTGGCCAACAGGTAGGGAGTTGGTAGGAAGAAGGTTGAAACTTTGGGAATCGAGTGCAGACAGCAAGGATCTACCACGAGAATTCGTGGTTCTTGAATCCCATTCTTGATGCTTGGCGTTTAAATCTGCATCCAGGATGAAGTGATGTCCTAAGGAGTTAAGAAAAGAACTGAACTGGTCATTAGACATAGATCTGATAGGAGAGCAATATGATGATGCTAGGGTGACAGGAAAGGAGAAGGTTTTGTTTACATTGGCGGTGGATTGTAGGAAATCTTGAGTAGGTAATGGGAGTAGGTGATGGGACAGGAATTGTTGTACAATGATAGCAATTCCGGCATGTGCTCTACTGTCAGGATGGTCAGTATGATATGTCAAGTATTGCGGTATTTTTAAAAGTTGTTTAGTGGTTAGTCGAGTTTCAGTAATGAGTGCCACATCAAGTTATAATAGATAGTTCGCCTGTATGATTTCTAACACTATTCGCATTCCAAAGGAGTATGGATATGGGTTTTGGGATGTGAATCATTTAAGGATTTTTTAAAGGAGGGATGAGGGGTGAGATATGAGATTTGTGAAGTGTTATGAGTGGAGTAACATGGGATTTGAAATCGGTGAGGAAAGATGCTAACATACTGGTAAGGCCTGTTGCATTTGAAAGGGGAATATGATGAATTTGTTGTTGATGGTTAGGTATATCAGGATGAATAGGATTTAGAGGTTGGGGTTGAGTTTGCTGTTGCGGCAGGGCTTGACATTTAACGTTTGAGTTCTTAGCTCTAAGTAGTTGTGAGAATGACACATTATTGTTTACAATTCTAGAAGGCTCTCCCTCTCTTCTTGGTCTTACTGCTTCATCTTGAATCCGATTTCATAGTATGAAAAGTAAAATTCTATTTTGAACTTTTAAAAATCATTGTTATTTTACAAGTTATGGAGCATTGAAATAAAGGTACATGTATACAGTATGTCCTTCCTGTAAGTTGAGAGAAATATTTAAAAGGTTGATAGTGACATCAACATCTACAAAGAAGTTTATATAAACAATTGCCCAATTTCAGACAGAAAAGTAGTGAATATAAGATTTGTGTTTTTTTTTTTTTCTTTTTAGCGAGTCACGTTTTTTTATAGAATAGGAAGCGATAACATGGAAACTATTTGATTTAAGTAATACAAATTTGTTCTACATTAAATTAGACAAAATTTTCTTTAAATGAAAGAAGAGCTTGTCATTGTTAAAACTATTAAACAGGACTTTTAAACGGCTAAACAAACACAGCTACACACAAAGCTAAGTAAAATTTTTATCACCCTTCAACTGTACTATATTTATCCCACTTTTATAAGCATTTTTTCGTTTAATCATCCTTAAATCTATATTAATTAAGCGGAGGTTTATTAGATATGATTTTCTATTCAGTCACCTAAAACGGGAGCCCGTGTTTTCAGAAATGTTTTTTCTGAAAGTTATTTCTTGTTTTTCCGTAATAATGGAATGTATTTTAATAAAGATAATTGCCTGAAAACACATTTTATATATAATTTTTTAAATATGTTTCACTTAAAATGGTTATGTAATTATATTTTTTCCCAGATTTCCATTATAGGAATTGGTATGTATTTATCAGTGACAAATTTAATGTTTCTTATTCAAATTTTCGTTTAAAATAAATAAGCCTACTGATTGCTTCAATTATTTTCATGAAAACGTAAATATTAGAGCTAGAAACATTACGTTTGTCATTAACACAAATTAATTCCTTTGATAGAAATCTGGCAGAAGAACACAATTGCACGCACATATCAGACGATACGACTAATTAAACAATCAACAAATTGTGATACTGCTCTACAAGACAATCATGAAACCTATTTGGACCTACGAACTCGAATTTTAGGGACAGCAAAATTTTTTAACATCAAACGCATCCAATCCTTTGAGTCCAAAGTCCTCCGAACAATAGTCGATGCTCCGTTTTATGTAACCAACAAAACCCTATATGACCTTAATATTCCATTTGTTCTAGACCTTATATCTAAAAATGATTCCAAATTCCATCAAAACCTTACCAATCATCCAAATCCCCTTGCACAATTGCTATCTAGTTCCGCTCATTCCTACAATCCTCGTCGAAGGTTGAAGCGGCAGTTGCTCAGAGATCTTTTGTAGTATATATCTTGGAGTTCTGGCAATGGCCAAATTCTCGACTCAAGACTTGAGAGCATGTGGCTAAAGCACTCTCGCTCAATCTCCACTGGCTTCTGCACCAGTGACGCGGTTGAGAGAGTAGTGCAGGGATCCCTTGGTCCTGCTTATTTGGAGGGACAAGCCTGGCTTGTCTGATCGTTCCTGTCTGATGTTGGTTCCCTGTCTGATTTTATATATTGTATATAGGTATGACTGTGTTTTTATGTATATAATTTACTTATCATTAGGTTATTTTACTTTTTATTGTACATAGTTTTTTATTATTATTTAGTTATATTTAAATAAATGAATAAAAAAATCATTATTTTTAATTTTTATTATTTTTATTAATAAAACATGTTTTTAGGCAATTATACTTATTACAATGTATCTCATATCACGGAAAAAATGAAATAACATCTTTGCAATAGTTGATTTTAGTCATTTTTGCATACCTATATCTATCGAATTTTAAGACTATCCATTTCATTATCCGGTCACCACACATGAGAAATTGATTCAACTCTCCCATCTCCCCATCGAACCTCTCTAGATCTGAAATTGCCTTCCTTAGGTCCTAAGATGTTGCCGTCTTTAATTTTAACCATTCGAGGGCATTCGCATGGGCTGCGGCCTGAGTTTGCGATGGTAGTGGCGGAATATCCAGCAGAGGTACATGTAACATTTCTTCTACCATGCTTCGTGGCAAAGAAACACAACATTGGAAAAAAGCGAGATGCGAAATCGAGACTAGATAGATCTATTAGAAAAAAGTTCAATCTGCCCATTGATAATACTGCAGCACCAGCAATCAATATAGCATAAAACCTCTTTGGCTTGAGTACACAGTCTACCCTTGAGCTCCTCACGTTGCATTCATATAGATCTAAAAAACGTACTTTTACTCGACAAAAAGCACAAGTATAGTGACGGTGAAAGTGACAGATAGAACAGAAGTCATAGTGGCGGTAGACCTGGGCACTCTTGAAATAATTTATTTCTGAAATAATTCACATGGTTATTCCACGAATGAATTATTTTAGGAATAACGGTTATTTCTGAAATAATATTTCAAACAGTCAACGAAATAATCTCGATGGAATAACTCTGAATTTATTTCTGAAATAATTATTTCACTATTTGAACATTCTTTGGAATAATGTAAATTATTTCGAAATGAATTATTCCTGAAATAAATTATTTCATAGCTATTATTTCAGGATTATTTATTTCATAAATAAATTATTGCATAAAATCAAGAAATAAATATTTCAGAAATAACGTTGTTCTGAAATAACATAAAAAAATTACCAATATGCACCATGTTTTCGGGGGCGCTTTTTATGAAAATACTGTCGAATTTGAGATTGCGCCACCCCCTCCCCACCCCCCATCAACTTTTTGTAACTTTTCGGATTTTATCCATATCAGGGTCGACTATTATGTTTTCGGGGGCGCTTTTTATGAAAATACTGTCGAATTTGAGATTGCGCCCCCCCCCACCCTCTCACATCAACTTTTTGTAACTTTTCTGAAATAATCGATATCAGGGTCGAATATTATGTCTTCGGGGGTGCTAATTATAAAAATAATGTCAAATTTGATATTGCACCACCCCCTCCCCACACCCCATCGACTTTTTGTAACTTTTCAGATATAATCGATATCAGGGTCGACTTTTATGTTTTCGGGAGCGCTTTTTATGAAAATACTGTCGAATTTGATATTGCACCCCCCCCCCCCCCCACCCCCATCGACTTTTTGTAACTTTTCAGATATAATCGATATCAGGGTCGACTTTTATGTTTTCGGGGGCGCTTTTTATGAAAATACTGTCGAATTTGATATTGCACCACCCCCTCCCCACCCCCCATCGACTTTTTGTAACTTTTCAGGTATAATCGATATCAGGGTCGACTATTATGTTTTCGGGGTAGCTTATTATGAAAATATGGTCTAATTTGAGATTGCGCCCCCTCCTGCTCCCCCAATCGACTTTTAGTAACCTTTCGGATTTAATTGATATCAGGGTCGCCTATTATGTTTTCGGGGTAGCTTATTACGAAAATTCGGTCGAATTTGAGATTGCGCCACCTCCCCTCCCCCCCCCCCAATCGACTTTTAGTGACTTCTCCGATGTAATCGATATCAGGGTGGTCTTTTATGTTTTGGGGATATCTTTTTCAAATTCTACCGTATTTTCTTAATTAGCTACCCCCAAAACATATTAGTTGATCCTGGTATCGATTGAATCTGAAAAGTTACAAAAAGTCGATGGGGGATGGGGAGGGGATGGTGCAATATCGAATTCGACATTATTTTTATAATTAGCGCCCTTAAAGACATAATATTCGACCCTGATATCGATTATATCAGACAAGTTACAAAAAGTTGATGTGAGAGGGTGGGGGGGGGCGCAATCTCAAATTTGACACTATTTTTATAACTAGCACCCCCGTAAAAATAATAGTCGACCCTGATATCGATTATATCTGAAAAGTTACAAAAAGTTGATGTGAGAGGGTGGGGGGGGCGCAATCTCAAATTTGACATTATCTTTATAACTAGCGCCCCCGTAAACATAATAGTCGACCCTGATATCGATTATATCTGAAAAGTTACAAAAAGTCGATGGGGGGGTGGGGAGGGGGTGGCGCAATATTAAATTCGACAGTATTTTCATAAAAAGCGCCCCCGAAAACATAATAGTCGATCCTGATATCGATTATATCTGAAAAGTTACAAAAAGTCGATGGGGGGTGGGGAGGGGGTGGTGCAATATCGGATTCGACATTATTTTTATAATTAGTGCCCCCGAAGACATAATATTCGACCCTGATATCGATTATTTCGAGTTCTGCGCATGCGTTAACCTTACACATATACTCTTTATTTCGTCTCTGATTAAGTGACTTTATTAACAGTGAAATAATTCATGTTATATGTGAAAAAGTAGTGTAAACTGTTAAGTTAACAATTAAGTTGAAACTGGGCATAAACAAGGTGAGTAATCACTTATTTATAACGGCATTGTGAACAATGTAAATAGACCTGAGGATAGTGATAGATAACAAGCCGGCCATATACATTCGTTAATCCGACCAGTGGGCTGCTGCCCTTTGGCGGAAGCAGATCTACGTTACTTAGACTTCCACAAACTCGCGTAATATATACGTAATTGATAAAGGACATTTTTTTTTTTTCCAAATTATTACAGTTACCTCTAATTAAATTAATATGAGATGCGCTATTTTCATATGGTAATGTCGAGCAAAGGTAACAATCGAACTTTAAGATCTAGGAGTCTCGATACCACAAAGAGTTCACCCATCAAGAAAAGGGCTAAACGCTCTAAAAAAAATACCCCGCCAGCTACACCAGAGAGCTCAGTTGACGAAGTTGAAAATCAACCTGGCACATCACAAAATATGTCAACACAAGCTATACCAATACAAGGTACGCTAGAAGAATCGCCTTTTTTTACAGCTAATCCATTCCAAGTGCTGTCAAACACACAGAATGAACAAATGGAAGCAGTATCCATCCCTAGTGAACCTAAACCTCCACCAATATTCGTTAGAAATATAAA
Organism: Nezara viridula; assembly: GCA_928085145.1. Classification (NCBI taxonomy): domain Eukaryota; kingdom Metazoa; phylum Arthropoda; class Insecta; order Hemiptera; family Pentatomidae; genus Nezara; species Nezara viridula. The sequence continues at coordinate 5,331,240 of OV725078.1, forward strand.
AAATTTCCAATTAATGTGTCAACAATTAAATAATACAGTGGGCTCAGGTAAATACGTATGCCAAAGCCGCACTAATGACACGAAATTAATGCCTGACTTATGGTCATACGAAACGCTATTGCCACCACATTCCTAGATGTGTCAGGTGCGGTGATCAACATAAAACTGAGGACTGCCAGAAGTCCAGAAGAACACCAGCAGTATGCGCTTTATGCCACCAAGGGCACCCAGCGAACTACAAGGGTTGCCAAACATATAAGGAACTGAAAGCAAGAATTTATGCAGCTCCAAGAGAAGAACGGCCATCCAGGCCACCAAGACAACCCTCTAGAACTGTAAATACAAGAGTGTCCTATGCTCAGATGTTCAAAGGAGACACTGCACCCACACAAACTCAGGCCCTGCCACAAGAACCTCAACCTCGAGTATTCACATCTCAACCACAAGACCCTTATCCCATCTCTGAACCTAGGCCTAATAACCAGACATTCATTCCTCCTCCTCCCAATGCCACTGACCTCACAAGCCTATTGACTTCTTTCCTCTCTGAATTCAGGTCACTCATCACTCCTCTCATTTCCTTGCTTACCAATGTTGTATCCAACCTCATCCCACTGTCGAGAAATCCTTAAATGCCCCCAATCAAATCCCTCTCCGTTCTCCTTTGGAATGCGAATGGTATTCGAAATCACGTCAACGAACTAACAATCTTATTACAGGACAAAAACATTGATATAGCATTAATAACTGAAACTCGACTTACCAACAAACGACCACTTAACATCCCCAACTATCATATCTATCGAACCGACCATCCTGATGGAACAGCACATGCTGGCACTGCCATAATTATCCATCAATCCCTTTCCCATCATCTATTCCCTTTGCTAACCCATAATTTCCTACAATCCACTGCCGTGATAATCCAAACTTCCCTTTACCCAATAGCAGTAGTCGCAGCATACTCCCCGCCTAAAATACCCATCTCAGAATCCCAATTAACTTCCTTCCTTAACTCCTTAGGACACCACTTCCTTCTAGGTGCAGACTTAAATGCTAAACACCAGCAATGGGGAGCCAGAACCACAAATTCCCGAGGACGAACATTGCTATCTGCACTTAATTCCCATCACAGCAACATCCTCTCACCCAATTCTCCCACATACTGGCCAACAGATCCTAACCGCAATCCCGATCTCCTAGATTTTTTCATCCACAAAGGTCTAGGGTCCCTTCATTATTGCATCTCAAGACTTGATGATCTTTCCTCAGACCATAGTCCCCTAATCCTAACGGTCTCCACATCACCAATTCCCAAACCACCTCCACCTTCATTTATCAGGGGGCCAGTTAATTGGAACCTCTTCCGTCAAATATTGGATGATAATATTGACCTCAGAGTTTCCTTAAAAACACCCGCAGACCTAGATGAAGCAGTATATTCCATGACTACCTTGATCCAACAAGCAGTTTGGACTGCATCTTCACCTTATCCTTCTAAAAAATACCGCAAAATAAATCCTCTACCCCAAGACCTACTGGACCTTATTAATAGAAAACGATGCTCTAGGACCATCTGGCAAAGAACCAGGCATCCTGATGATCGGAAATCATATAACTATTATTCCAAGCAGGTAAAACAAAAACTGGCTACGTTTAGATCCCAATCCTATAATTCCTATCTTTCCTCACTATCTGCAAGTGATAACTCCCTCTGGAATGTAACTAAAAAAATCCTTAAATTCCAATCCATTTCCCACCCCCTCCGCCGTGATGATGGTTCCTGGGCTTCGTCAGATGAGAATAGAGCAGAAGAGTTTGCTAAACATCTATCGTACACATTCACTCCTCATCCTGAACTCCATCCCTCCCATACTGCTGAAGTTAAAGAATTCCTCTCTTCACCGATTCCTCTCTCCTTACCTCCTAAAGCCGTCAACCCCTCTGAGGTCAAATTCCTTTTAAAGAACCTAAAACCTCGCAAATCTCCAGGACACGATCTCCTTACTTCCCAGATCCTCAGACAACTTCCCAAAAAAGCAATTATATTCCTTACATACCTATTCAACTGTATCCTCCGCACAACCCACTTTCCTCTGGTGTGGAAACACTCCATAATTATCCTCTTTCCTAAACCAGGTAAACCTGTTAATTGTACATCATCCTATAGACCGATAAGCTTACTTCCGATCCTTTCCAAAATCTTTGAGAAAATCCTTCTCAAACGCATCCTACCCATACTGGAATCCCACAATATCCCTTCCCATCAGTTTGGATTCCGCTCAAGACACTCCACTGTCCAACAAGGCCTTCGCGTTGTGGACCACATATCCTCTGCACTTGAAAACAAGCAATATTGCACTGGTGCCTTTCTGGACGTAGCTCAAGCTTTCGACCGGGTGTGGCACGATGGCTTGCTTTTCAAGCTCAAAACCCATTTACCTCAACCCTTGTATCTAGTCCTCAAATCCTACCTTTCAAATCGCTCCTTTCAAGTCCGCTGCGGCACTGAACTCTCCAAACATTATCCAATTGAGGCTGGTGTCCCACAAGGCAGTGTCTTGGGCCCAGTTCTCTACATCCTTTTTACCGCTGACATCCCTTCAAGTCCTGATACCTTCCTAGCAACATTTGCTGATGATACTGCCATCCTATCCTCCCACTCGGATCCTCTAATTGCGTCCCGGAACCTGCAAAGACACCTCTCCTTCATTGAGCAGTGGTGCAACAACTGGCGCATCAAAATTAATGAATCAAAATGTAAACATGTAACTTTCACTCTTCGACGCAGATCCTGTCCTCCAATCCTTTTTAATTCAATTCCTCTTCCCTACTCAGACACAGTCCGATACCTTGGCTTCCTTCTGGACAAAAGACTGACTTGGAACCCACATACGAGACTTAAAAGACAAGAGCTTAACCGACGATTTGGTCAGCTATATAGACTACTAAACAGAACATCTCATCTCTCAACAGAAAACAAATTATTAATCTACAAGACCATACTGAAACCTATCTGGACCTACGGACTTGAGCTGTGGGGGACAACTAAATCATCGAATATCAAACGCATCCAATCCTTCCAGTCTAAAGTCCTTCGAACAATAGTCAATGCTCCATATTATGTCACGAACAAGACCCTACACCATGACCTTAACATCCCATATGTCCATGACATCATCCCATCCAGATTCTCCAACTTTCACCAGAACCTCATACATCATCCCAATCCTCTAGCCCAATCCCTATCCAGCTCCGAGCATCCATACCATCCCCCTCGAAGGTTGAAACGGCAGTGGCCTCGAGATCTTTTGTAAATATGCCTTTGGAGTCCTGGCAATGGCCAGCTTCTCCACTCATGTCCTGAGCGTCTGTGGCTCTAGTGCCCTCTTCCAGTCTCCACTGGCTTCTAATACTAGTGATGCGGCTGGAAAAGTGGCGCTGGGATCTTCCGGAGTCTTGCTTTGCCTTCCACGTGTGGGGGAAAAAGCCTGGTTCGGAGATTCTTGGGCGAATGTATATATTGTATATAGTTATGATTGTGTTTAGAAGTTTTTATTTTATTTTATTTGTTTATTATTATTATTTTTTCTTTTCTTTTTATTTATCTTCTTCATCAGTATTATTTATTTACTTCTTATATTTATATTTATTTCTTTATTATTTGTATATATTGTATGAATGAGAACTTTTAGCCCTAATGCTTATAGCCCTCCAGCAGTGGCTGCATGTATTATTATTCAATAAATAGATTAAAAAAAAAAAAAAGATATCGATTATTTCAGAAAAGTTACAAAAAGTCGATGGGGGGTGGGGAGGGGGTGGTGCAATATCAAATTCGACAGTATTTTTATAACTAGCGCCCCCGTAAACATAATAGTCGACCCTGATATCGATTATATCTGAAAAGTTACAAAAAGTCGATGGGGGGCGGGGAGGGAGTGGCGCAATCTCAAATTCGACCGTATTTTCATAATAAGCTACCCCGAAAACATAACAGTCGACCCGGATATTGATTATATCTAAAAGTCGATCGGAATGATTATTTCAGATTTCACATTATTCCTGAAATAATTATTTCAGATATCGTTATTCCTGAAATAATTTATTCCCGAAATAATCATTTCGGAAATAATGGTCAGGTTATTTCATGAAATAAATTATTTCGGAAATAACTATCGAGGTTTATTTAGGGATTTATTCCGGGAATATTTTTCAAATAAATTCTGCCCAGGTCTAAGTGGCGGTATGATAAAGCAAATATAATTATCACAGACCTTTTAAAATTTATGTTACAGGAACTCCGTTTCCTTTTATTTTTCTAATCAGAAGATTTTTATTATGTATTTGTCTTATGAACAATATAATTTTTATTTTAGTACAGTCTGTTTATGTTTATTCTGTGATATTCTTTTCATATTCTTTGAACTACACAATTCACACTAATATATCTACTTAACTTTTTATTTAAATATCAAAAGTGAAATATTATATTTATTTAAATATTAGCAATATTTTGAAACTTGGTAAACAGTTCTATTCCCATATTCAAGACAAATATTCTACAAATAAAATATTTGTTGTCAATATTCACTTGAATTAAGTGAATCCTATTCATAATTGGTATTTTATATTATTTCAAAGGATATTATAGCAAAATATAAATATATAAAATTGCCGCTGTTTAATTACAAAATACATACATTAAATATATTTCATTGTTTAAAAATAAACTTTTAAACTAGTGATAGGTTTATTATATCTTAATAATTTGGTTAATATACTGCATTAGGTGTTTCTTGTTGTAATTTTGTGTTGAAATATTAACTCTAATTTTATTTGTAAGACCGATAAACTTTTCTGTAAAGTTAAATAACTGTTAAGAACAAGGCTTGAAAAGAAAAAAAAAATTCTTTTTAACCAATATTACTGGAATTTTTATTTTCGATTGTTTCCTAGAACTTTTTTCTTTCTATTTTTTTAATAACTGTTTTCCAAATAATTATATTTCAAAAACTTGTATTTAAAACTTCTATTAGAATAATTCGTTTGGCCAAAATGAAATTCTAAAAATTATAATTATACAGAAGATTCTTATCTACGCGGATAAAAAAATACTAGAATCAGGTAATTCATTTAAGAGAGATTATATCTGTAATCTAACACCATTTACTGTTTATTTCTTTTAATGTAACTTGAATTATTAAAAGTTAAACTTTCAAAAGATACCTGGATCTTTATGAAAAATTGTTGCTTTTAAATTATATTTTAAAACTTTTTTTTCAACAATGTTACTCCAAAACTGCTAAACAAAATTTTAAAATTAAGTTTCAAGCTCTGATCTGAATTATTACCGATTTAAAATAATTTCATTTCAAACAAATGAAAAATTAAAATTAATTTTTTTTTTCAAATGCAATCACTGTTTATAGTGTAATGAAAATAAAATAAAGTAAATATTCTTTCACTAGTGAACAGAACACAAAAAAATGTAACATCCTATAGAATCCTTCATAGTAATTAATATTTTATTCAGGAAATTCATTCCAGAAAAATTATATAAGAAATCAAACTCCACGAGTCCACTCATTGTTCATTTATTATTTAGCCGAACTGGAATTTTTTGTTTCTGCTTTTAATTTAAAATCTGATTATCAAAAATACATATAGTATAAATGATAAATGATAAATGATACTAGTGTCCTTGATTGTGACAGAATTTAATATTGCTCAATAAAGAAATGTTCCTTCCTAAAATTTAAAATGGAGTTTTGGACTTTTAAGTCAGTATTATAAAATAAAAAATAAATTCCCTTTTTTTTGTTTTTTGCATTTCATGATGTAAAATGTAAATAGATTATTTCTAACTAAATGTAAGTATTAGCATTTTATCTCCAAGATACTATTTTTTATTTTTTCTCCGAATAACGATTCTAGAGAAAGCATTTTCCGTGGTCGAAAGTAAAATAAGGAAAAAAAAAAAAGGTAAAGATCCCTCCCTAAAGGAACGGGCGAGGATCGATGATAGAGGAGATAAAGAAGAAAGATATGAGAGCGAAAAAAAAAAACTGTTAAAATCCAGGACCCAGCTACCAGCTCACGCTTTAAGCAGCTTTAAACCTCGACTCCATCCTTCATCTTTGCTCTGGCAATCATTTTGTTTTATGGTAGCCCTACCTAAGTACCTCCTCCTATTTTTCAGCTTACATTAATACAGAATTACAAAAAAAAAAAGTTGGACATGAGAATTCGTTTGAAACGTACCAACTACATAGTATAAGAATTTTATCTAGTTTTCATAGGACTAGGAAAGAAGAATGCATATACATAGTTAAGGTAATTTTTTTTTTCAATAAACTTTAAAGATTAATCCCATTACGAAGGTTTAGATGATCTTAATGACATCAATCGCATAACGCTCATAAAATCCAATATTGTAACGGAATACATGAAAAATAAATAAGCGATAACAAATTAAAATTTAAAAAAAAATAAATGAGAAGGAGTTGGTCGGGAATATTGTAACATACGAAATTGTTAAAATAATATTTCAACAATTTAGTATTTATTTGACCGCACCCCACGACCAACTCCTTGTCATATTATATCACGGTCAAGCATCTCTACATCATTATAAAGAAATAAATAATAAGATATACATAAACATGTAGTGAAAAAATACTTGCATTACGATGTTTTATTATTAATAAAATCAACGTTTCGGAGATCTTCTTCATCATCAGGCTTCCATTCTAATAATAACATACAACAATATAACAAAATTAATCACTATCAATAGCATAATTCTAAATCCACAATCCACATTTTTTTTTTTTTAACACTTACCATTAAAGTTGCTGGAAGGCAGTGGATCAGCTGATGAGAAGGTTGTCTCCTCAACTCCTCTCTCAGTTTTTACCAATTTTATAGCGGAATCTCTCTGATTATTCACGTGATACAGTTAAAGTGTATATCAGAGCAGTTGATATTTACTGTTGACATCTTTTTTTTTTGTTATTTTAAGAAAAAAAAAAAAAAAAAAATTTTTTTTTTTTTTTTTTTTTTTATTTATTTATTTATTTTTCTCTTATGATATGCGGTATGATCAGCAAGTGATGGCCAGTAAGGTGCCCAAGAGGTCTCGGTCAGACGGAGTTAGCTCACCAGCCAAACAAAGGACTCGTCGCTGCCTACGAGAAATACCTCCAGTGACCAAAATGAACACTTCAGAACCAGAACCTCAGCCCCAACCAGGTACGTCTGCACAAGAAACGATTGAAGAATCACCTTTCTTTACTCCAAACCCCTACCAAGTGCTTCAAAATGACAGAGAAGTAATGGAGTCTGCAGCAATACCCAGAGAACCAAAGCCTCCTCCGATATTTGTGAAAAATATAAAAAATTTCCAGATGTTCTGCACCCAACTAAATAAAATCTGCTCTGGCAGTTATTCATGCCTTAACAGAACCAATGACACCAAAATAACACCTGATTCTGCAGAAGCCTACCGAAAAATAGTGAAGTACTTATCAGAAACAAATGCGAATTTTCACACTTACCAGCTGAGGCAGGAAAGAGCTTTACGAGTAGTGATAAGAAATTTACATTCCTCAACCCCCACTGAAGTTATTAAAGAAGAACTAACGACGCTTGGTTTCAATGTACGCCAGGTAACAAACGTTTTGAAGGAGGACAGGGAGCAGCCAGGATTACGAAATAGGATCCCACTACCATTGTTTTTCGTGGACTTGGAGCCATCACCAGGTATCGAAAAAATATATGATATCACAAGAATATACTACACAATGGTGAAAGTTGAGAAGCCATATCCCAAGAGAGACATCGTGCAGTGCCATAATTGTCAGACCTATGGCCACACGAAGACATATTGCTACCATCTGCCGCGTTGCGTGAAGTGCGGTGAACAGCACAAATCTGTAGAGTGCACCAAACCTATACAAGATCCAGCAGTATGTGCCCTATGCTTGGAGGGACACCCGGCCAACTACAAAGGCTGCCAAATTTACAAGAATCTCAAAACCAGACACCAGAAAAACCGGATTCAAGATGAAGCACTAAGAACAAGAAGAGAGAGAGAGCCTTCCAGAATTGTAAACAATGATGTATCATTCTCCCAACTACTTAGAGGTAAGACTTTAACCGATAAATGTCAAGCCCTGCCACAACAACAACCTCAAACCCAACCTCAAAATCCTCTTCATCCTAATATACCTAACCACCAACAACAAATTCCTCATATTCCTCCTCCTTCAAATGCAACAGATCTCACAAGTTTGTTAGCATCTTTCCTCACCGATTTCAAATCCCTTGTTACTCCACTCATATCACTCCTCACGAATCTCGTATCTCACCTCATCCCTCCTTTGAAAAATCCTTAAATGACTCACATCCCTAAACCCATATCCATTCTCCTTTGGAATGCGAATGGTGTTAGAAATCATACAGACGAACTATCTACTTTACTACTTGACAAGAACATTGATGTGGCACTAATTACTGAAACTCGACTAACCACTAAACAGCACTTCAATATACCACAATACCTGACATATCGTACTGACCACCCTGACGGAAAAGCACATGCCGGTACTGCTGTAATTGTACACCAATCCCTCTCCCATCACGTACTCCCATTACCAATACATGATTTCCTACAGTCCACCGCTATCGTGATAAAAACCTTCTCCTTTCCGGTCACTCTTGCATCAGCGTATTGCCCTCCTAACCGATCCATATCCAATGCCCAATTCAGTTCTCTCCTCGACTCCTTAGGACATCACTTCATCTTGGGTGCAGACCTAAATGCCAAGCACCAACAATGGGGTTCCAGAACCACGAATTCTCGTGGCCGAACCCTGCTGTCTGCACTCAATTCCCAACGTTTTCACCTCCTTTCCCCCAACTCTCCTACCTACTGGCCCACAGATCCCAACCGTAATCCTGATCTTCTTGATTTCTTTATCCACAGCGGCTTAAGTCCCCTCAATTGTTCCATTACACGTCTAAATGAACTTTCCTCTGACCATAGTCCTCTAATCCTTAATGTTTCACTTGAACCTGTTCCCAAACCTTCTCCACCGTCATTCATTAGGGGCCCAGTAAACTGGGACCTTTTCCGCCAAATAATCTCCGATAATATTGATCTCAACATATCCCTCAAAACTCCCGATGACCTTGATAGTGCCGTAAATTCCTTTACTACCACAATCCAACAAGCCGCCTGGACTGCCTCCTTCCCAAAAGACTCCTCCAGAATTCCTATAAAGACCATTCTACCCCAACACATCCTTAACCTAATCCGCACCAAACGCCGTGCCAGATTATTATGGCAACGTACCCGACATCCTACCGACCGCTGCTCCTATAATTACTACTGCAAACAATTAAAACTGGAATTAGCCACCTTCAGATCACAATCCTTCAACTCCTACCTATCCTCCCTCTCTTCTCGCGACAATTCCCTTTGGAAAACCACAACAAAAATCCTAAATCCTCACCGCATTTCCCATCCTCTCCGACGAGGTGATGGCTCCTGGGCAGCATCTGACGAAGATAAAGCTGAGGAGTTCGCCATTCACCTATCCAATACATTTATTTCACATCCGGAATCCCATCCTGCCCACACCGTAACAGTAGAAGAACTCCTTACATCACCAATCCCACTTTCCTTGCCCCCAAAAGCTATTCATCCTTCCGAAGTAAAATTTCAATTAAAAAAACTAATCCTCCGTAAAGCTCCTGGACATGATCTCCTTACACCTCAAATCCTTCGACAACTTCCATCCAAAGCAGTCATATTCCTTACATATATCTACAATTGTATCCTACGCACCACCCACTTCCCTCTGTTATGGAAACACTCCACTATTATCCTCTTCCCAAAACCAGGAAAACCTCTCAATAGCTCAACATCCTATAGACCAATCAGCCTACTCCCAATCCTTTCAAAAATTTTTGAAAAGATCCTTTTGAAACGAATCCTACCCATTATAGAATCCCAAAATATTCCTTCCCATCAGTTTGGTTTTCGCTCCCAACATTCTACTGTTCAACAAGGACTCCGAGTTGTTGATCATATTTCCTCAGCCCTAGAAAACAAGGAATACTGTTCGGGTGCATTTCTGGACATTGCACAGGCATTTGACCGGGTATGGCACTCCGGACTGCTCTTCAAGCTTAAAATCCATTTACCTCAGTCCTTGTACCTAGTCCTCCGATCCTACCTCTCTGACCGCTCCTTCCGAGTTCGCTGTGGAACAGAATTTTCCAATATCTACTCCGTTAAAGCCGGTGTTCCCCAAGGCAGCGTCTTGGGTCCCGTGCTTTACATCCTCTTTACTGCTGACATCCCTGTTCATCCCGATACTTTTCTTGCAACATTCGCTGACGACACCGCAATCTTATCATCCAACTCTGATCCCAACATAGCATCCTTAAATCTCCAAAACCACCTCACCTTGATTGAGCACTGGTGTAATAACTGGCGCATTAAAGTTAATGAATCTAAATGCCAACATATTACCTTTACACTCCGACGCAGTTCCTGTCCACCAGTACACTTTAATTCCATCCAGCTTCCTTACTCAGACACAGTCCGGTATCTTGGCTTTCATTTAGACCGAAGACTAACGTGGAACCCACATACTAGACTCAAAAGACAAGAACTCAACCGACGATACGGCCAGCTATACAGACTACTAAACAGAAAATCCAAACTTTCTATTGAAAACAAATTACTTATCTACAAGACAATACTGAAACCTATATGGACATACGGACTTGAACTGTGGGGGACAGCAAAAGCTTCTAACATCAAACGTATTCAATCCTTTCAATCTAAAGTCCTTCGAACAATAGTTGATGCTCCGTTCTATGTAAATAACAAAATCCTACACCATGACCTTAATATCCCATTTGTCCTAGACCTTATTCCAGAAAAATTCTCCAAATTTCACCAGAACCTTACCTATCATCCAAATCCCCTTGCACAATCTCTATCCAGCACCACCCATCCTTACAATCCTCCTCGAAGGTTGAAGCGGCAGTGGCCCAGAGACCTTTTGTAAATAAGCATCTATTGGAGTTTTGGCAATGGCCAGATCCTCCACTCAAGCCCGAGTGTGTATGATTAGGTTAGTTCTTTTGTTTATATACATTTATTTTATTTTATTGTATTTATTTTTATTTTATTTTTTTGTATTTATTATTATTAAGTTTCTGTATTATTTATTTTTTTTTATTGTAAATAGAGTGTGAGTGTGCTTTCTCTGATCACTATTATAAATGTCCTTGATGTGACAGAATGTAATATTTCTAAATAAACAAATATAAAAAAAAACCATTAAAGTTAATAATTGTTGAACCTTGTTTTTTTATTTTTCCCAGATCTATTACCCATGTCAAAATATTTAGCCGTAATAAAAAAAAATTAATAAAATACGATTTTTTTTAAAACAGTATCTTATTCTGGGGAAACATTGGCTTGAAACCTCAGTTACACACATACAATACTAATGGATTAAAACATGTACTATTTTCATTTTTTGTCTTCCTCTCTCACTCACATATTTTTCTAGCTCATTAATAATTTATGGTGTTTCCAATTATTTTATGAGAAAAACCTGTACTTTTTGTTTATATGAATATGTTATTTTCATTTTATACTTATTCCATTTATTTATGATATCTACATAATGGCTTCTTACATTTAATAAATTCTTGAAGTTAACTGCATTCTGTATATTTTATGTAATAAAATCGCTTCCTGCGTTTTCGTATTTTTATATTACTTTAAATATCTAAAATTTCTGGGTTATCAAAGTGGAATTTATGATTTCTCAATCATGGCTAAAAGAAACGCTGTCAATTTTGAGTAAAAGTTTCACCTATGGTATACAGGCGGTATGCAGGGTGCCCCGTAAGTAGAGGGGAATATTTAAAATATTGCTAGTAGGCATCAACATCTACAACAAAGTTCACATAAACAATTGCCCCATTCCCAGCAGAAAAATAGGAAATTTAATATATGTGTTTTTTTAAGCGAATCAGATTTTTGTTGAATAGGAAGATAGAATTAGGAGGAAATAGGAATAGGATAACATACAAAATATTTTATTTAAGTAACTAAACATTGCTCCATACTAAACTAGACAAAATTTACTTTAAACGAAAGTAGAATTTGTCATTGTGTAAACTGTCTAAAGAGGACCATTGAGTCGACAAACAAACAAACAAAGTTTCCTTTAAAAAAAAAGTCATAAATTATTTGTGATTTTTTTTAATCGCCCTTTAACATTACTACATTTCCCCCACTTTTACAAAAACTTCTCATTGAATAATCTTTAAGCACATATTAATTAAGTTGAGGTTTATTAGGTAAAATTTTGAGGTTCACCTCACGTTGTGTAAAGAAATTATGTGATTTTCTGTCCTGTCCCCTAAAAGTAACCGTGTTTTCAGCAAAAATGGCAACAATTAACTGTTGCCAGATTAAACATTAAAATTAAAGATGACAAATTCTACTTTCGTTTAAAGTAAATTTTGTCTAGTTTAGTATGGAGTAATGTTTTGTATGTTATTGCTTCCTATTCAACAATAACGTGGCTCGCTTAAAAAAACACAAATCTTAAATTTCCTACTTTTCTGCTGGAAATTGGGCAGTTGTTTATTTGAACTATTATGTAGATATCTTGATGTCTGCTATGTTGAACATTCATTATGATCTGCCTTCGTTACATATAAGGTTATTTTATTTATGTAATTACAATATGACACAATATTTATTTTATATATCATATTGCTTGGACTTATACTAGTTATGGGCCCTCACACACAACTTGAAAGATAATACAATTTTATTTTAGTTAAACAATTAGAAAACCTTATTCACTAAAACCGAACAAGTGTCTTGATTACACTGTTTGAATATTGAGTAACAGTAGAGCAATCGGGGTTTTATTTTTTGAGAGGGGAGAGAAGCTAAACTAATTTTAAGAACTTTAGTTACAGCAATAGTAATGCTTTTAGGGATAAAATTTGTATGTTTTTTTCTTGACATATGCTTACATTTAATAACTGAAGTACATGAGTCATAATTTAAAAATATATCACATTGTCATTGTTTAATTAATTGTTTCAGCGTATTCATAAAAACAAACAATGACTAATGAAAAAAAAAATAGACGGTTTTAATCTCTATGTGGGTTGGTTAGGCAGCGTTGGTAGGGAGGAGGAGGCGGAATGATATTAGCTGGAGTGGCTGGCTGGAGTGGCTGTAGGCTCTGTTTTGGGATGAACCTCCAGAGGCTCGGTCATTCCCCTTCCCCCTCCAGCCTCTTCCTTTTAAACTCCCCCTCCTCCTCGCAACCTCCTCTTTCAAGGCCAGCCTTCAACTCTTGGTAAACACCACCTCAGCGTCTGTTTACAATCAGCCACTGCCCGAATTTCTCTTTATTACCGGACCAATAATCTCAAACTAAAAAGACTAAGCAATCGTATGCAATATAAAAATAAAAAACATAATTGTAGAATTTAAATGTGATTTCATTAATCAGTCGATATATGACTCGACGATTGAGCTGTCTCAGAAAATCTCAAATTAAAGAAAAACTGAATGCGACAGTCTACGAGTATAGGCATGGCCGTGTAGAGAAACCGAGTTCCAACTGTCTTATTGTCTTATCGAAAAACATAACGTAGATGAAATTTAGTCATTTAAATATACCATGTAAAGCATTTTGATCTGCGCATATAGTGTAGTATCAAAGCTGACTATTAGTTGATTTTCATTTAACCATATAATTATAACCAAGAATTGAGTATAACCCATGAGCCTTCCTAGGAAAGCAGTGGGGATTATAACTTAATAAATTTACAATTTAATTTAATATCATTCTGATTAGTTTTTAATTATTGATTTTTAAATCATGGATTTGAGAAACGGTTTAATGTTGGTATTCAGTAATACATACAATATAACTTGGATATAAAATATAACTTGGAGACAAATTATAATTAGTTGGCCATACATCCCTAATGAGTTGACTCATTTTTCGTTTATTTTCAGAGATTAACAATAACTAATGATGCAAAATCAGTTTCCGTTTATCTGTAAAGGTATTGATAACAACAGAATATACAGAGCAATGGAGAGGGGTAAGCTGAAAATAAAGATGTTCAAAGTAAAAGAGGAGTTGAGTCTTTCGGGGATGTGCAAAAGAAAATTGGAGGACACTGGACTCAAAGACCATCAGAGAAAAAACATACAAAAATAGGGGCATCTCCAAACCAATCTGAAACGTTAGGATGAGGCGGAAGAGAAAAAGATAAACAACCATGGAACTGGTAAATGGAATTTAATATTTATTTCATTATTTATTATTTATTATTATCATTTTATTTATTTGTTTTCGGGGAATGCCCCATACAAATAGAGTTGGCTATAATGATAACAATGAACTAATTAATATGAAAACATTTACAAATTATATACAAAGTAAAATTCATTAGGATTCAGTGACAACATCCTCTCATGATAACAACCAAGCATCTGACTGTATGCTTAAATAAAAACAATGAAATATAATACAATACCCCAGATAATAAAATTATTCAAAATAATACATCTGAATATAGCGAGCAATAAAATGACAAATAGAAATAAATAGCACTAGTAATAAAGATAAATACATGCATAGTATACAATATATAACTTTTTTTTAAATTATTTTATTGAGTATTAATACTAGACCTGGGCAGAATTTATTTGAAAAATATTCCCGGAATAAATCCTTAAATAAACCTCGATAGTTATTTCCGAAATAATTTATTTCAAGAAATAACCTGACCATTATTTCCGAAATGATTATTTTGGGAATAAATTATTTCAGGAATAATCATATAATTATTTCTGAAATGATTGTTTCAGGAATAATGTTATGAAATAATCATTCTGATCGACTTTTCAGATATGATCAATATCCGGGTCGGCTGTTATGTTTTCGAGGGCGCTTATTATAAAAATAATGTCATATTTGAGATTGCGCACCCCCCCCCCCTCCCACATCAACTATTTGTAACTGTTCTGATATAATCGATATCAGGGTCGACTATTATGTTTTCGGGGTAGCTTATTATGAAAATACGGTCGAATTTGAGATTGCGCTCCCCCCCCCCCAACCACCAGCATTGACTTTTTGTAACTTTTCGGATTTGATAGATATCAGGGTTGACTATTATGTTTTCAGGGGCGCTTTTTGTGAAAATACTGTCGAATTTGATATTGCGCCACACCCCTCCCCACTCCGCATCGACTTTTTGTAACTTTTCAGATATAATCGATATCAGGGTCGACTATTATGTTTCCGGGGTAGCTTAATATAAAAATACGGTCAAATTTGAGATTGGGCCCCTCCCCTCCCTCCAGCATCGACTTTTTGTAACTTTTCAGATTTGATCGATATCAGGGTCGACTATTATATCTGAAAAGTTACAAAAGGTCGATGCTGGAGAATAGGGGAGGGGAAATCTCACATTCGACCGTATTTTCATAATAAGCTACCCCGGAAACATAATAGTCGACCCTGATATCGATTAAATCCGAAATATTGCTAAAAGTCGATTGTGGGAGGGGGGAGGTACTGGCGCAATCTTAAATTCGACCGTATATTCATAGTAAGCTACCCCGAAAACATAATAGTCGATCCTGGTATCGATTAAATCCGAAAGGTTGCTAAAAGTCGATTGGGGGGAGGGAGGGGCGCAATCTCAAAATCGACCGTATTTTAATAATAAGCTACCCCGGAAACATACTAGTCGACCATGATATCGATTAAATCCGAAAGACCTCTCTGCATACTTTCCACCAGTCGGGAAATGTCCCTTTGCTGGAGGATAGCCCATTCCTCACGAAGAGCTCTTTCAAGGTTCTGCAGTGTATCAGGAAGTGTTGCACGCGCTCTTATTCGTCTTCCGAGGTTATCCCATAAATGCTCAATGGGGTTCAAATCTGGAGAACGGGCTGGCCAGGCTAAAACCTCAATACTGTTCTGTTGAAGGAACGTCTGTACCATGCGAGCGACATGTGGGCGTACATTAGAATAGAACGATTGCCGATTTCGTTGAGGATAGGCAACACATGAGGTTCCAAAATCTCATCTACATAGCGAATGGCCGTCAAAGACCTTCCACGAACAACAACCAATTCTGTGCGGCGCTCCATTGAAATTCCGGCCCACACCATTAAGGAACCACGTTGGAAAGGTTGGTTCTAGGAAAAATTACAGGCTGCATATCTTTCGTTTCTTCTTCTCCACACCCTTTCACGCCCATCTGGTGATCGAAGAGCGAATCTTGACTCATCTGTAAAAAGTACAGCACTCCATTCGTCTATAGTCAAATGGCTGTGTTCTCGAGCAAAAGCCAGCCGTGTTACTCTGTGAGTTCTGGTCAACTCTGGTCCTCTTACTAGACGAAAAGCCATTAATCCATACTCATTTAATCTTCTCCGAGCGGTACGTTCAGAAATTTGCACACCTCGAACTTCTTCGAGCTGATGAATCGCTTGAACAACGGTAAGGTGCCGGTTTCGTAAAATTCTCAAAGTCAAAAACTGGTCATATTCTATTGTAAGAACCAGTTTTCCGAAAACGCCTGACGGCGTCTCGTAAAGTTTCATATGGAACTCCGATGGCATTAGCTGCATACCTAATGGAACGTCCATCATCAATAAGTGCCACACCATGCGCAACATCCTCAGCACTAAGGGGCATTTTTAAACTTAATATTGAAAAAATTAAAAGCCGGATACTAAGAAATGTGCTGCAAGAAACGGCACTGAACTAATGATACTGAATAAACATTTTGATTCCATAGAAAGTAAACATTGGAATCTAGAATCATTTCATTGAATTAAAGATTAAGGGTTATTGTCCTCTATATTAACATTCCTAATTGAAAACAAACAAAAAGATTACATATTTATTCATTAAAAACAATAGACCAATCCAAAGCAGAAAAATTTTTAGATGAAAACATGAAAAAATCAAGTGGGTGGGATTTTTTGCCTGTCAGTGTATATAAAAAAAATAAAATACACTTTTTTCTTTTCATTTGTTACACCAATTAAACTCTTCAGTGTTGTGCTTCACTTTTCCTCACATACAAACACTAAGTTATAATGTATACACAATAATAAAATTTTAAAAAAAATCTTGTTTCTGGAGCTACAGCTACTCTGGCTCTGAAATTGGGAATTTTAGCTGCTCTATGTGAACCGTCCTCCTTTTTTCGTTTCTTTCATACTTTCAATGGTCACAACATTGTTTTCCCTAATGGTTATCACCCTGAATGGACCCTCGTATCTCCGTAACTCCTTCCCCCTATTTGAACTTAGCTTCCGGTAGACAACGGATCCGATTTTTAATCCCCCTGTTATCTCCTTTACCTTTAAGTTTTCTCCATTCTTTTGCGCTTTTCTCTCTCTATCTTGCCCTTAACTTTCTCCCATAGGTTGCCCAAGTCTATTTTATTATTAATTATTCTACCTGTCATTTCCTCGTCCGCAGCTGTGCCCCCACAGTCCCGTTGCCGCCAGCGTAATTCGAAGAGCATTTCAAATTGTAAGAACCCCGTTGCAGTATGTATGGAGTGATTATATGGTGCCACCGCCTTCCGCATTCCTATATCTGGTTCCAGCCCTTTGTCCATCTGGTATACACTTAAATGGTCGCTGAGAGTACTGTGCAATCTTTCTATACCTCCCCTGCTCTTGGGGTGCCCCAGAGGGTTGAGATGCCACTTTACACCTAAGTTCTTCATCACTGTTCTGATCTTGGTATTATCAAATTCTCTGCCCCCGTCAGACGCTATCCGGTCGAGCACTCCGTAAAACTGGAACCACGTTTGAAGGGTTCCTAATACTGTTTCCGCCGACCGATACTGCACCAGGTGCGCCATCGCTGCTTTACTAAACAGGTCTATCAACGTGACCCACTTATACCCCCGCCACGTGAACGTGTCCACTTGCAAATCACTCAGCGGTGCATCAACTGTGGGTGTCTCCTCTTGCATAGTTCTTGGGGTGTACCTATCATACTTTGTACTCAAGCAAACCTCGCACGCCCCTATGAGTTCCTCTATTGTTTTCCTCATTCTCCACCAAAAATATCTAAGACGCAAATCCTGAAACGTTTCTTGCACTCCGCGGTGGTTCGTTTTGCCTTGATGGTAAGCAAGCGTCACTTCCTTCTGCTGTTCTTCGTCCCGCACTGTGTCCACCATCAATTTACAACGAATGAACGTTCTGTCTAGCCCTATCCGTTCAGACCGCCATATTCTCTTTATCCTCTCCCAAATTGTCTCGTTCCCTAAGTACAAGCGGTGAGTTTTCCCTGGCTTGGAAGCGTCTTTCAGAGCTCTGCAAATCTGGTCTTCATTGGCTCCTGGCTGTGACCAAACGGTTGTTATTCGGCTGTTCTCGTACTTACTGTACTGTACTATCATTAGGCCCGACGTCCTGGTCTTCCAGATGATCTGGCGGTTTTTGATGATCTCCAGCTCCTCCATTTCTGCTGACCTCTCTTCCGTTGGGCTCCCCTCTTATTGAGCATTATCTCCATCCTCATCTTCTTCTACTGCTTGTCCTCCCTCTCCCTCAGGCGTCCACTCCATCAGGAATTGTCTCACGCCTCTCGACGATTCTCCTGTGTCTTTCCCTATGGCATTTATAGTTTTATACTCTTGATAGCCAATCTGCCACCACGTTCTCGTTTCCAGGTTTGTACACGATATCCATATTATACTGGTTTAGGAACTCCTTCCAGCGTGTGACTCTAGCCGAGGACTCTTTTAGCTTGCCTAACCATTGTAGGGGTCTATGGTTGGTATGCGCGCGGAAGTTCTTCCCGAAAACATAGGGTCTGAAATGGTCGATAGCTCATACGATTCCCAACAGTTCCCTTTCTAGCGCACTATATCTAGACTCAGCATCTGTAAGGCGGCCTGCTGGCATATGCTACAGGGTGATCTCCCCATTTCCTTCCTGGGATAACACAGCCCCCAACGCGTATTCGCAAGCATCAGTTGTAATGGTAAATAACTTTGAAAAATCCGGAAACGCTAATACTGGCTCCTCCTGCAGCCGCGCCATACATTTCCGAATATTGCCCTCCATTATTGGTGTTACTATCACCTTACTGACTTTTCTTCAGTAAATTATTAAGGGGCACCAGATATTCTGCATATCTGGCACATACCTTCGATAATAATTAAGAGTACTCAACAACCTCCTGATCACTTTTACATCTCGAGGTATTGCCATCTTCCTAATCGCCTCTACTTTTTGTGCATCGGGTTTGACTCGGGGCCGATCCTTTGAGATCGTGTGGCCTAAAAAATTTATCTGGTCTTGTCCTAACAGAGACTTTTCATTAGACAATTTCAGCCCAAATTGCCTCACTCTTTCAAATACACTTCGTAGATGCTCCACATGCTCTGCCTCTGTTTTACTGAACACCGACAAGTCATCCATATAAATCTGACACACCGCTTCATCAATCCCTCTTAGAAATTCGTCCATCAGCCTCTAGAATGTTATAGGGGCATTTTTGAGTCCAAATGGCATTCTCGTAAATTCGTAGTGCCCTCTCTCGAAAGTGAACGCTGTCTTCGCCAGGTCTCTCGGGTGCATTTTAATTTGGTGATACCTCGCGTTCAAGTCCAGAGTGCTAAACACCGCTGCCCCGCTCAATCTATCCAATATGTCCTCAAACTTCTTTTTAATTGGGTATTTTTCATCCAGGGTATTCTCATTGAGTTTCCGGTAATCTATAACTACCCGATATCTCTTCTTATTTTCTCCCGGCGCGCTTTTCTTCTTTACCGCCCATAGTGGACTGTTAAAACGGTGATGTGCTGTCCACAATTATTCTCTGCTCTTTCAACCTTTGCAGTTCCTCCCTGATATGTTGACGAAGAGCTTGTGGGTATCTTCTCTCTTTGACGTAGCTCACCTTCTCGTGTTTCAGCGGAATCTCGTGCACTGTTCTTCCCGTCGCACCCAGAGTGTCCCCCTCCTTAAAGAAAATATCCTCGAACTCCTTCCTCACGGATTATCTCTCCTATACGCGCTCTACCGTCCCCATTTCTTATTAACGCACAGCTCATGTACTTCATTTTCCCCATTTCTATTTTCCAGGTTTCCCCTTTATTTGTGATCCGCGTGCCCATCTTCCCCAATATATCACATCCTATAATTACTTGGTATTCCCGAGCCATCTTTCCTACCACATGCACCTTAAGGTTACCTCCCTTGGCCGCCCACCTCCTTAACCCTGTCTCCACTTCTCTCTCTACTCTACATGGGCACCTAGGGTGATTAACTTACAGTTGCATACCTGGATTCGGAGTGTCCTCTCTCCACCATACAGCTTCTCCAATGCTCCACGAGTCATAATGGTGTTGGAACTCCCGATGTCCACCAAGCACCGCACTCCTCCTATCACCTCTATTATAGGCAACCAGCAGCTTTTACCCCTGATGTTGTGATTTACTAGCGTGGGATCACCCCTCGGCTGCCACTCTTCTCAGATCCTCTCCTCAGCTCGACGCCGTCCGCTTTCCGCTGCTTCCCCGCCCTTCTCTGTTCCTCTCATTCTCCCTGCTCTTTGGTTCATCTAGTTCCTCCTCTGTCTCAGTAGTTGCTGATTCTTCTGTAGAATCTCTTGATGATTCACTCCTCCTTGATAGCATATTTCTTCACTTCAACCTTTGAGCATTTATATCCATCGGCTCTCCTCGTTGCAAGTCCCTTCTGGAATACATATACGGGCATTGCCGCGCAATGTGTCCTTCTGTCCCACACTCAAAGCATTTCGTGCGGGAACATTGCGCCACCAAGTGTCCGCTTTTCCAGCAGCCATGACATTTCCTGCCTTCTTTCTTTTGGCCCGTTCTAGCCCTGCCTTGCCCTGGTCTTCGTTCTCACCCTACAACTTTCTATCTACCGCTATACGTAGATTCTCTCTTTCTTCAGCCCATTGGTGTATTTCTCGGCTTTTTATAAAATACCCTACTCCGCTCTGGTTCCTCCGCTTCAAATCAATCTAGTTTCCTTCTCTCTGGCACTGGAATCTACCATCTCCTGGGCACATTCGATAAATGAGCGCTCTCTGGGTAAACCTTCCCTCTTCCCGGTTTCCTTCGCGAGCAGCACCCTGAGTATCGTTGACAAGAAGACCATCTTCCACTTCCGGAACACCTGCTGTTTCCCTCATATTCTCCGTAATGCGGTTATAGTGAGCCAAGAGTGCTCATTATTGTTATACTAAGAAGACATCATCCCAGAATAAAGTTCATTTTCTATTTCTATTTTCTATATTCTTAGGTTATTGAATACATTTTGATATTTAAGAAAAAAATATATAAAACTTCATAAGAAGGAGTGAGGGGGAGTGGAGGGGTGTATTGGTGATCAGTAAGAATTTTATAATACACCATAAAATTGTTACAATATATGTATATATTTCATCGTTATAATTTATATTCATTACAAACCTGTAGGGGAACGAAGACCAGGGCAAGGCAGGGCTAGAACGGGCCAAAGGAAAGAAGACAGGTGATGTCACGGCTGTGGGAAGAGCGGACACTTGGTGGCACAAAATGCTTTGAGTGTAGAACAGGACACATTGCGCGGCAATGTCCGTATATGTACTCTAGAAGGGACTCGGGGACGAGTAGGGCCGATGGAAATAAATGCTCAAAGGTTGAAGAAAAGAAATATGCTATCAAGGAGGAGTGAATCATCAAGAGATTCTACAGAAGAATCAGCAACTACTGAGACAGAGGAGGAACTAGAAGGAAAAGCAGCACTAACAGATCCCTGCGCTACTCTCTCAACCAATTCACTGGTGATGAATCCAGTGTAGTTTGAGCAAGAGTACAAAATTAACCATGGAAAGCAAACAACATGTTGAAAACAAAAATACTCGAGCTGGAAAGTCTTCTGATTTACACAGAACAATTTCAACTGAAAAACTCAATAGAAATTAGAGGAATTCCGGAGAAGCCGGGTGAAACTGTAACTGGCACCATCCTTAGCGTAAAATTAATAAATTAATATTAATTGAAAATTTATTTTTAAATACTGGAAATTTATTTTTTTTATCCCAAAGTTTATTTTTTGTTTACATTGTTTTTTTATATTTCTAAATTTGATTTAATGCTTAAAAAATGTTATATCATATCCTTCAACCTCGATCACTATTTCCTAAATTAGACTTCTCAACTCTCCAGTCCTGACTAATATCCTGAATTCCTGTCACATCAATGCACAATCCCTTACTGCACACTACGATGAATTTCAGAATCACTTCCTGGATAATTTGTATCACATAATAGCAGTATCTGAAACCTTTTATCCGTTCCTCCCAGATTTCCCTACCCAATTATTCTTTCCTGAGCCACGACAGATCTGATCGCACGGGAGGTGGTGTCGGATTGTATGTCCACGACAGTCTTAAGGCCAAAATCCTTCTCATGACTTTCCTCACATGGAATACATTTTCATAGAAATTTACTCTATTACCTCTCCTATATTATTTGCCATAGTTTACCGCCCTCCTCGTGTTCCACTTGATAACTTCTTTGAATCCTCCCTTGTCAACCTGGTCTCCCTTTATAACAATATTACTATCACCGCTGATTTCAACGTGAATATGCTTTCACAATCTCCTGAAAAATACTTCCTGAAGCAGAGATTAGGACTGTTGTATTATTTGTTAATGAATTATAAAACTCCAATATTTAATACTGCTTTATTTATGTACATATGTTTGTAAGCCAAACAACTAAGTCTCACATTTTTATAACCGGCAGGTTTCACACTGTTATAACAGCGTTACCATAAGGACATAGCATGACATATTAACAAGGAGCAGGGGAAGTATTGAGAGGTTGCATAGCACCCTGAGTGACCATCTACGCATCTATCAGGGATTAGAGGCGGATGTAGCCATGAAGATGGCAGTAGCAGTCTACAATCATTCATTACATTCAGTCACAGGATTCTCGCCGGTAGAGGTGTTGTTTGGGGTATATATACGAACACGAGAATGGAAGGAGGTGGTTACAAACGAGGATATAATAATCAGTAACAGAGTGGAGATAAATAAAGTCTAGGAGAAAGTGAAGAGGGGATAGAAAAAGAGAAACGGAAAAGAGTAGAAAGGGAAAATATGAACACCTAAGGTAGGATGGGAGAAATAAAAATAGGGACGATAGTCTATCGGAGAGTAAGGTCTAATAGGGGGAAGGAGTTGTTACGCTAAAAAGGACCATTGCAATTAGGGAGCACAACATTGTCATAATCCAGTGTCTGAACGATCGAAGTTGAAGTTGAAATTACCAATAAATGAGTCAAGCCACCAAAGTAAAAGGGCAGTATATCCTCTTCCAGAAACAATGTACAGAAGTGGTGAGCAGATAGATAGAATATTCGAGTACCAGACGATATATACATTTTTTTTCTTGTTTTTGCTCTCTGGAATAAGATATTAAGTTAAGGAATTTTTTTTTTTGTGTTTCTACATATTAGAGGAACTAAGATGACATGACACTTAAAACTATGCAGTGGTAAAACATTATAAATTTACACACAAAAAAAAATCGTATAAGTTCTTTTTTAAAATAAGTTCTGTGTTGTTGAAACTTCGTTCTGACTTGCCCTGGCCTTCGTTCTACTTCTTCGCACCCCCTTCTTTCCCTACCGCTGAACACAGGCTCTTTCTTCTTCCAAGTTGTCTGTGGCATGTTTCTGGGACGTTTATAAGAGGACCTTACACGATCAGTCGTGAATGAAAGTCACAAGACTGACAAGAATAGCTCGGAGTTGCTTTGATCATGATGAACCCTACACGTTCAATCATTACTGACCATTTTAGCTCAGTTGATATTGAGATAACAAGCAGCAGGGTGGAGTGTCCACTTATAATAATGTGTTTAATTTAAGAGGCTTATTTGGACATTGTGCTTTATAGCATTGGGCATCAAGAGAAAAATCAAGATATAATAATTACTTCCTAGTGCCTGAAAATCGTTTACACCAAATTTAAAAAATATAAGTCAACTACTTACAAAAGTTAAGTAAAAGCAATATGAAAATAATCAATTTGTTAAGAAAAATGGAAACATTAATAACAAATAAACACAACAGTTAAAGATTTTTTTTTTCTATAAGTAAATCGTGAAGTTTCACTTTTTTTTTTTATTTATAGCCCACTTGACTATTTAAAAAAAATAGTTGAAAATGGTTTATAAAAATATAAACTAGAGATATAAAAACTATTTACTTAAAAATCAGGAATGTACAATGGTTGTGAGGCCTAGGTGAACTAAGCTATCTAGCAGTAAGGTCACTCATAGAAAATCGTTTTGACAAAAATTAGTAAAATATAAGTCTACTACTTACAAAAATTAAGAAAACGTATTGCGAAATTAATAAATTTGTTAAGAAAAATGGGGAAAGAATTGAAAAATATACACAACAGTTAAAGATCAATTTTTTTATTTAAGTGAATTGTGAAGTTTTCACTTTTTTTTTATTTATTGCCCACTTGACTATTTAAAAAAAAAATAACTGAAGATGGTTTATAAAATATAAACAAGGGATATGAAAAACTATTTAACTATTTACTTTTAATGAAAATCAAGAATTTACAATGGTTGTGAGGCCAAGGTAAACTAACCTATCTACTAGTAAGGTTAGTCTCCCCACTACTTTTACCTCAGTCTTTCCTTCACTTCTCGTGGATGAACCTTTGATTTCCGGCAATCCGCCAGACACGTCCATCAGTGCTTCAACCAGTACCTTACACGATCAATCGGAACGTCATTAGTGCCTCGGAATGCGATTCCGAATGACCGTGTAGGGTCCGCTATAGGCTACCCTACTCCACCCAGTTACCTCCACTTCTATTCGGGTTTCCTATTCTCTCGCGCTAGAATCCACCATCCCCTGTGCACATTCCACGAAAGAGCGTTCTCTTGGTAGACTTTCTCTTCTTGCGGTTACTTTCGCGAGTTGCCAAAAATACCGACCAAAGCCCACTTGTCGTCCCAGATTTCGGCGCCAGTTAAGTGTCAACGGATTAAAACTATTGCAAGTTGTCACTTGAATAAATATTCAATGCATCCAAGATACAAATCTACTTTATTTGAACATGAAAAAAATAATAATGAATAGTAAAATTAATTAAACGTGTAGTCATAGTAACGTCAATAGACATTATTGAAGTCTATTAGTTTAACTATGAAATGGTATTATGGCTAATACCGTTGTATTTGCGAATCTTAACTTTATATATATATATATATATATATATATATATAAATATAATAGAGCCATAGCACTCCTTCCGGTTGCCTACAAGATAACGACCAGTATCCTATTAAACCGGATATATCCGTAGAATACAATAGGTGACCATCAAACTGGAGTCAGAAAAGGGAGGAGCATGCTTGACCAGATCTTCATCCTAAAACAAGTACTCGAAAAACGATGGTCAGGACGTCCACGCCTTATTTTTCGATTTCAAAACAGTCTATGATTCTGTTGATAGGAGCTGTCTTAAAAAAAATCATGACTGAACTAGGAATTCCCGGTAAGTTGGTGAGATTGACAAAGGCGTGTACAAATGACCCCAAATGTAGAGTCCTAATACAAGGAGAAGAATCTGAAGCCTTCAAAGTACGAACGGGCTTATGACAGGAAGATGGACTATCACTGATGTTGTTCAACTTAGCCCTGGAGAAGGTAATAAGATCAATATCATAGGGAAATGGAGGGGTCTACGTCGGAATGAATAAAAAAATCTTTAGATAAGCAGATGATATAGCTGTCCTTGGAAGTAATCAAGAAGACATTGAGAAACTCACAACAACACAGATAAGAGATCAGCCTACAAGTAAATGAAGACAAAACAAAATATATGATTATAAGCCGAAAATTTCACCAATAACAGGATCTGCGTAGAAGGAAAATCATTACCGAGAGTAAAAAAAAATCAAATACCTTGGCTCCACGATAACCTCAATGAATGACCAACGGGCAGAAACAAACCAGCGTCTAACTAGCGCAAACAGAGTGAAACAAATAAAAAATATTGAGTGAAATATCACACACTATTTCATATCCCCATATACTGGAATATAAGGTGTATTATGAAAACTTTTCTTTTTTTTATTAATAACTTTAATTTAATAAATAGATGTCACTATTTTTACATATCTACATTATTATCCAAAATTTAACTTAAAGATTTTACTTTTTAGTCTTTCTTTCAAATAATGAAAACTAAATTACAAAGTTGGCAATTTTGCATTTAACAACTACCTAATCTAACTATGTAGTTAGGTGTTCATATGGTCATCTCTTTCTTATTTTATTGTTTCAAATTATCATATTATATTACATTATATTCTCAAAATTATGAAGCACTGACCAATGAAATGTATTTCAAATATATTATCTAGCTAAATATGAGAATATAAGAGATAAATTTTTATCAACTTGAAGCTTGGAATAAAAAAAATAAAAATAAAATAGTTTTAGTAGTGCACACATGAGCTTCTGAATAATACAAATAAATAAATAAAAAATAATAATGTTTATCAGACTTCTGATAATTCCCATATTGGTCAATCAAATTTAAGTGGGCTAAGAATTTTTTATGAAATTGATGTATGTACATGCATAGTATGTAAGGCATGTTATTCTCTAATGCCTTTTGACATACTTGGACTAGAAAAGTAAAAGTATTTTTTTCTTAACTAACTACAGTGAATAACAAGTAGCAAGCAGCATATATATTTTTTACACTTATAGATTATTCTTTGTAGTCATCAAAAAGGATTTCAATGCTGTGGCCCTAAGTGCCATATATTATGTACGAATCCATCTATATATATACATATATATATTAAAAACAAAAATATTTATTTGAAAATTGTTCAATGATCAACAGAAATATAAGAATCTCAGTATCTGGCAGAGAATGACAAAGGATTAATATTTTATTGAGTATTTAAAATACCTTTACAAAACAAGATACCTTCAGGAATAATTATGATGAAAAGTTGATACTTCCATGTAGTTTCAGAATATTTTGAAAAGATTGAAATAATTAAATCAATATTTTGTCTGAATAGATTAATTAGCAAAATTGACTTCAATTTTGACATAGAAGCTAGTACATAAAGACTTTATTGCTCTTGATAATAATTTTATTTCTTACCTATAATAATAAAACTGAGTTTGTATTTTTGTTTTAAGGTAATCTAATTAAAACTGAAGGTTCAAATGCTCTATACACTTGCAGCCATAATAATTATAATGTGTGTTGATATTAATAATTAATCTATGCAGGGAAAAAATAAAAACTATAATTAGGTTGTGAGATCCAAGGTTTTAGATTACAATATCAGTAAAAATCATCGCCTACTTACAGAACTTCATTAAAAAGCAATAAAATAAATAAAAAATAAAAAAACCCTACTACAAATAAAGTGTATACAAAATTAAAATTAATAATATACACTTAAAGGGAATACAAAATTAAAAATAATAATATTAGGGGAACCGGTAAGTAATGTTGTTTTCTTATAATGAATTCAAACATATAAATTTTACACGAGTTTTTATTTTCAATCATTGGTAGAATCACCCTCATTATCAACTACCTTTTAGCATATAGTGTGCAAATTTTCAATGCAGGGTCGATAAACATCAATTCGTTTTAGAGCAAAATATATAGAGATGGAATTTTGGACATTAATGAAATTTGCAAATCTTTTGCCTCTTGAAAGTGTTGAAATGATCTAAACAAATGGGAATCCAATGGTGCAACATTGGGCGAGTATGGTAGATGAGGCAATACCTCCCACCCCAATTCATTGTTTTTTTCCAGGGTTGTCTTATGCAGTGTTATATTGCATTTTCGTGTTGCAGAATAACTTTTCTGTTGACAATCGCTGGCCACTTTTCAATTAAAGATTGATTTACACGATCCAATTGTTCTCAATTAAGGCCTGCATTCACAGTTTGTCCAGGGTTCAGCACTTCAAAATGAATAACGCCGCGAATACTCCACCAAACACATAAAAGGACCTTTTTGGGGTGTAAACCTGGTTCAGCAGTACTTCATGGCGATTATTTTGGAGAGAGCCACTGTCTTATGCATTTTGGATTATCATATAGGACCTATTTTTCATCTCTGGTAATCAACCGATCAAAAATCATTTCTGTATTGTACTGTTAATAAGGTGGTTATATGGTTAGTAAAGTTGCATAAGGTGGTTTCTAAATCAGCTGAAAATTTTCTTGGATGGTCGACTAAGGTCAATTATGACTGTTTGACAATTCCTCGATTGTCTGACACATATTTGCTTCGACCTCTACCCTTAACACATCATTGTCTAATGGTGTTGGTCTTCCAGATTGATACAAGTTAAAAAGATCAAAATTAACGGATTTGAACTTGAAAAATTACCTTTGGCATTTATGAACGTCTAATGCATTTGGATAAGCATCGCAAATGTTTTTGGTAGCAACTGTTACATTACTAACCTTGCGAAACTCAAAAAGCATGCGATGCGTATATGTACCTCTTCAGTATTTGGCTGAACATGTCATCAAAAATTAAAAAAAAATTAATTAATTTAATTATTTGCAGCTAAAGAAGTCACTATAACCTTAGATTGTCTTTGCCATGACAGCGATGTATACAATGAGCTGCCAAATGACAATCAAATAGTGAAATGGTCAGAAACGACATTACTTTCTTATCACCGTAATATAAACTTAAAATAAGAACTATCCAATAATCAAGTAAGAAATAAAATAAAATTCAATAATCACAGGTAAAATTCATTTGCCCATCCATTGACCATTTTATAGTACATATATACACATCTGCCTTCATCAAATTCAATAAAAAGGGTATAGGTGATAAATATTCAGGACGCAGTCTTTTATAAAAATTTTTTTTTATTTTTGCCAATGTTTCAACCCAAACATGTGTGTCATCTTCAGGGCTGAAAATGTTTTTTTAAAATTACAATCAGAGACGACTGCTAATTATAAATAATAAACTATAGTGATTGATGGCACATGAATTTTAACTAATATTGTAATACACATATTAAAATAGTTATACAACCTAAAAATAAAAAATAATGTATATAATCCATTTATATAAATTTGTAATATTTTCTCTTACTAACTGTGGTTTGAGCACTGAGGTTGTTCATGTACTGACACATGTTTGGTAGGTAAGTAAAAAGGTTAGGGAGGGAGGATTTCTCAGTTGTCCTTTTTCAGATAGCAAAAGGTAAGTAAACAAGGTTAGAGGGGAAGGGAGGGTAACATTTGTTGTTTATAGAATATGCATAATTTGGGCGGGGTAGCCGAATGGGCTAAAGCGTGTGCACTGCACCGCCGTTGCCTGGCAACCTGACATATGAATACAAAGATATAAAAATAGTCACGAGTTCGCGTCCCGGTGCCGGGGGAGTCTTTTAAATCCCCGCCCACACTCCCTGGCCCGGGAAAATCCCGTATAGCCTTAACGGCGAGGAAGGGAAGGACCAAAAAAAAAAAAAAAAAAAAAAAAAAAAAAAAAAAAAAAAAAAAAAAAAAAAAAAAAAAAAAAAAAAAAAAAAAAAAAAAAAAAAAAAAAAAAAGAATATGCATAATTTGCTGACAAATATTTCAGACGTGTACAATATTTGAATTATTTCATATGGTTACAGAAATGTGACTATTGACTAGTATTAAAATGAACATAAGCAAAAGGTGCCAATTAATATAAATATAGCTTAGTTTGATAGCAAGTATACAAGGGTCAGATGAATAATTTTTATAATAAAGACAATTTCAATGTATGCAGATGATACTTAGGACAACATTTTATACAATATTTATCATAATATAAGTTTGTGTTATATTAAGGATTACATAGGCTATTGTTTCAGGAGGCGGAAAATATTTGAATATGTACTGCAGATCTTTTCTTTGTCTACTTTATGGTTTACCGGATTATTTTTTTCCAAATTACTGAATATAGATTCCGATAATAGTCGTTTTTGGTGATTGGTTACTGTGGCAAGTATGGTTGGGTTTTCGAAATCAAATGTGTGGTTTAGGGTTATGGCGTTTTCCGCTTGTTTTGAGGCAAACTTGTTTCGATGGGAGATGCTATATTTGTGTTGATAGATTCGTTTTTTTAAATAGTTTTTGGTTTCTCCTATATAAGAAGAATTACAGTTTGGGCTAGAGCATATTTATATTAATTGGCACCTTTTGCTTATGTTCATTTTAATACTAGTCAATAGTCAAATTTCTGTAACCATATGAAATAACTCAAATATTGTACACGTCTGAAATATTTGTCACCAAATTATGTATATTCTACAAACAACAAATGTTACCCTCCCTTCCCCTCTAACCTTGTTTACTTACCTTTTGCTATCTGAAAAAGGACAACTGGGAAATCCTCCCTCCCTAACCTTTTTACTTACCTACCAAACATGTGTCAGTACATGAACAACCTCAGTGCTCAAACCACAGTTAGTAAGAGAAAATATTACAAATTTATATAAATGGATTATATACATTATTTTTTATTTTTAGTTTGCATAACTATTTTAATATGTGTATTACAATATTAGTTAAGATTCATGTGCCATCAATCACTATAGTTTATTATTTATAATTCGTATACTATTATATCTCTGATTGTAATTTTAAAAAAGCATTTTCAGCCCTGAAGATGACCCACATGTTTTGGTTGAAACATTGGCAAAAATAAAATAAAAAATTTTAAAAAAGACTGCGTCCTGAATATTTATCACCCATGATATGTAGAACAGTCGACTAACTTCCTTCAAGAATAAAAAGGGTATGTTTAATCTTAGCTCTTAAATGCTTAGTGGCTTACAGTTAGGCCTGACGACAAGGAGACAGTAGGGACTGCAGCCCTAGGACCTGGATTCTGAAGGGAGTTTGGTCTGACCTACAAGTTTTTATTTTTTAACTTCTAAATTTACATTAAAATAAAATATGGATACAATTAAATGTATTATATAATAATTATGTAATATCTTTACATAATAATGTTTTTTGAAAGGCATTATAAAAATATTTGAAACAGCCACATTGACACCATGAAATAATTGTCTTTTAAAAAATACTATATCTTATTAGTTTATTATAATTCCTTGAGTTTAAATAATAATTAATAAAACACTTTCTTAAAAAAGCACAAACCAAAAAGGTTTCTGTATATAGTACCTCTGAATAAGGTCTGTGTACTAAGTACTGTTTTGGTAAAATCAATGTTGAACTTTAGAATAGTTTTATATTATAAGTAAAATTATTCCTGACTTTATTCCCAGAAATTTAACTTTTGTTGTTGGTTTGAATTTAAAATCATTATGTATTACAAATAGGTCTGAAAAGACAGCTTATCGTACAGGCTAACAACCTTTTCTTATCAAAGTGAGAAGGTTAAAATATTTGGGTCCACACAAAATAAAAGTCAACCCCCAAATCAGAACAAGTAGAGTTTTGAAAATGCTGAAATAATCAAACTACCAAATTACTCCTTACATGAATTATGTCATTAAATAAATGTAAATACTAACAAAACAGATGAATGAACTAACCAACAATAATAACATTGAAATAGTAAAGGCTGAAATTGTTTTCTAGATCAGTTGATTAACGATGTCAGATATAAAAATAGGGAGAATTTCATAAATAAAAAATATATATATATATTTGTACAAATAATACAAAATAAAAAACTGACATAACAACCACATTAAATATATACACAGATAAACATATAAAGAATCAATAAATATAAAACATTCAACTTTCAGTGAAGTGTGAAAAAGGAACTATTTTATAAAGATTATAGTCATAATTAATTTAAGCACAAAATAACACTTACTCAATGATTAAATCATCAAAGACTATTAACTTTTTTTTGGAGGATTTGACATTGGTATATATATATATTCAATATATAATCATAACTTAACAAGTTTCACTATTGAAATACTGTTTAACTTGTGTTTATTTTCAATTCCTAGCATTTTTTATCTTCTCATTTTCTTTTGATCGTAAGAAAAACAAAAAAATATCACATCTGATACTGAGAAATTGTAAATATAATCAGTAATATGTTGAGCAACAAAATATTTAAGCTAACGAAAAACAATTCACTCAAGTCTAGCCATCAAGGATTAGACCTAGTTGTTAAGGAATGTAAAATTACTTTTTTATTAAATTTGACACTGCCTCAGTTGTTTTAATATAAAATCAACCTCCATGTAACTTAGTCAAACAGAAAGAATTTTAAATCAAGATCACAGAGTAAGAACATGTACTGAAGAAGTATGAATGATTGTAAAATATAATTATATAGAAATTTAAGACTGCATAATTAAAGACAAAAATTACTTTTAAAACACATATCCATAGTATGGTAAAGTAATATTATCAAAATGAGATGGCCAATATTAAATTTTTAGATCGTTATTAATTCAAATGCTGAATAACAAATCTGTGAATCTTGAGTTATTTTCTTTTAATTATTGTTTTTGTTTTTTAAGAGGGAAAGGAGGTTTGTTTAAATATTTTGTAAATACAAAAAATATAAACACGGTATACAAACTAACTAATAAAATTAAATTAATAACACCTGGGCCTCTGAGGAAGGCAAACATTATAAAATGATCTAGAATCCCAAAAATCAATGCCTTTCCAGCCAACAAAACCTTTTTTTTGGATCTTTATTAAGTCATCATTTTCAGTATAATGAGGATCAAGGACAAGAAACTTTGTATCACCAGATTCTTCATCAATGTCAATTCCAAGTATTGTATGCGCAAGGACACCTCCTCCTAAGAGAATGAAACAAAAATAATATTTCAGTTGAAAATAATCTGCAAGTACGCAGTTTCTAATGTTATGTCAAGCATATCAGGCACACTTTATATTTATCTGTAACAATGTTCCTTTTTTAATTAATGTAACTTTATTTTAATAATTTGAATAATTAAAAGTTAAACTTTCAAGACGTTCTGACAAAATGATCCTTAGAAATTATATTTTAAAACTTAAGTTGCTTGGCAATAATAACTTCCAATTATTAACAATACGAGTATATTTTTAACATTACATGTTACAGTCTAGTTTACGTTTCGGGACCTTTTATTCCCATCTTCAGAACTGCAATTTCAATACTCTTGTGGATGCAAGGCTAAAAAATTTTTAAGTTACAATATTGTGCTTGTTACATTACATATTTGTATTATGTTTGTTACAATAAATTTGTAATTACCTTAATTCTAATGATAATAATAATGTGCTCCATCGTCAATTTTCTAATTTATGTTCTAAATTTTATCATCTAGAGCAACATTCTCCTTTTGACCAATAATTGGGTTTCTGCCATAGTGAAAATTTGACCTTTGGATCTAAATGTTTTATCTGACTATTTTGATTGTTGTTGTAAGTGTTATTTTATGTGTCTGTGATTTCACAACTATTAAATTTTAATTTTGTTCAGTATGTCTGTATAATGGGTTCCTAAATGTTTAGTGTCTGTTTTGTAGTTGACTGTAGTTCTGTTGTTTTTTGTAATGTGTATTGCTTCAAGTAATTTTCTGTTGGTGTTCTTTGGTTCTGTGCCAATTATTTGTGGTTTGTTGAAGTTAAATTTATGCTGTAGTTTTATACTGTGATGTGCTAAGGCTGTTGTGTTTATGTTTTTTGGATTTTTACAGTTGGTGATGTGTTGTGCGATTCTAGTTCCTAATTGTTTGGATGTTTCACCAAAAAAAAAAAAGAATATTTTAAAACTTTTTTTCAATGCTCCAAGTCAAATTCAACTTTTTCCAAATCAAATTAAGCTTTTTGCAAGTCGAATTCAACGTTTTCCATTTCAAATTAAACCTTTTCCATTTCAAATTCAACCTTTTTTATTTACTTAATTATTTTTAATTTTTCGATGTATGGGTCAGTTATCGTAAGCATAGTTTTTGAAAATAAACTCCATTTTAAGATTACGCCTTTGCGTTTCGGTTTATTGAAGTTTTTCGAATTTATTCGATATAAGAATTTACTTATATGTTTTCGGGGCCGTAAATTTTGAAACTAACCTCCATTTTAAGATTACGCCACTGCGTTTCGACTTATTTAAGTTTTTCGGATGTATTCGATATAAGAGTGTATTCTTATGTTTCCGGAGCAGTAGATTTTGAAAATGGCCTCCATTTTAAGATTACGCCACTGTCTTCTAGTCTTCGATAGCATATAAGTAGATCCTTATACCGAATAAATCCAAAAAACTTAAAACTTAAACAAACCAAAACACAGTCTTAAAATGGAGATTATTTTCAAAAACGAGGCACACGATAACATAATACTAGACCCTTATATCGAATAAATCCGAATTGGTTCGATCGAAGAAATCGATATCCAAAAGTTCAACATAAAATCGATAGTATTTTGAAAAAAATCAAAATTTAAAAAAATTCGAAACAATAATTTGAAATTGAAAAGGTTAAAATTGACTTGGAAATGCTATATATATACATTTACAAGAGACGCCTCATCTACCCATCCAAATAATTATTGAAGGAAACGTGAGGTTGCATAAATGCAGACAAGGAAGGTTATATTAAACTGCTGATTAGAAGAGATAAGAGAAAAAAACTCAAAAATATAATAACATAAAAATGTAATAATAAATCAAAAAAGTAAATGTAATAAAAATTAAAGTATAACCAATAAATAAATACAAAACAAAATTTTCCAAGATACTTAAGAGACAACCAAACTCAACAAAAACTAGTGGATAAACGGCTACTCCAAAAAGACTATAAATGAGCATATAGCTTAAAAACTTATAATAATTGTAAAAATAATTAAACTATATGCTTATTTATAGTAAAATTTATATTTAAACTCATTTGTAAAATTATTTATTTATTTATTCTTGGCTACACAGACTACCCATATGAGTAGCCTTTTTTCTGAAGCTTTAGAAATCCTTCAAGTTTCAGAACCATAGGTGATAACGGGTCGGTGGGACTGAAGTCCCCTTAGAATAATATAGTTTAAAAAATATGTACATTAGTCTGGCATGTAAGTATCACACAAATATATACAAAAATACCTAGGAAATTGTAAACACACACACACACACACGTATATATATAAACACACAAACATACCGAGGAAAATACAAATATGTAAAAAAAAATAAAAAGGAAAATATAAATATCTACAAAACATATGTAAGGTTACTTGAGCAACCTTTAAACACTTCAACTGTTACTTATCTTTAAATCAGATGTTAATGATTATTTATTAGAAAATACCTTCTTGTATTGTTATATTGGATTAGTGTTAGAATTAACTTGTGTTGTAATAACGTGTAATTAAATTCTTTTACTTTAATTGAATAAATCACGTCTATAAAAGATCTTAGAAATTTAATTACAAGATCTCAACACATAAGAAATGACTCTTCTATACGTTCAAATTGTGAAGAGAAGTGAGGAAGACTTTGTGGTTCATTGTGTTTCAGTCGACAAAAGAAATTGGTTTTTATTACCAGAAGACACCCAGGACTTGAAATTTCATACGTCTCTATCAAGTAAGAAACCTTTATTAAATGCTGTGTATGCTATAAAAAATGTTAATGGTTATAGAACAATAGGGGTTAAGATTGATGATGACATTAAAAAGGAATATTTTGATGAATCATCTAATATTTGTTTTAGAGAGTTACCATTGGAGGAATGTCTTCCAAAAACAATTCCTTGCAGACCTACAGACACTCAATCAGAATTAGAAGATCATATTAAACGATTAGAGATGCAATTAAAAATTAATTCGGAACAAAATGAAATTAAACTGCATCATATTGAAAAAAATTTTATTTTAGAACCATTTGATAAAAAGCAATCAGATCCTATAGAGTGGCTACGTAGGTTCGAAGAAGAATGTTGTCGATTTCAGATAAAATCCGATAATTTAAAAATTCAAGCGTTACGTTTTTATCTCATTAATGGTCCGGCTAATGATTGGTATGAGAATAATTTAAAGAAGATTGGTCTGAACGATTCATGGGGCATATGGAGGGACTCTTTTAAGAATATTTTTGTTGATAAAGGCTGGTCTCTTGTGAAAAGAGCTTTAGGCTACAAATATTTAGGCGGATCCCTAGTCGACTATGCCCTCACCAAGGAGAGATTATTACTTGACATAGAGCCTAAAGGCACGGAGATCTCCCGTATAAACCAGATTGTTTTCGGTTTGCCAAATGAGGCTCAGTTGAAACTCGATCGAGAAAAAATTTGTAATTTGTATGAATTATACTCAAAACTACGAAAATTAGAAGATGCGTTTATAAAAAAGAAGGAAGAAAAACTATCAAATCCAAAATCTATTGTGAATCCCGCTTTAAATTATTTTAAAAAAGGCGAACCACAGCATAAGAGTAATTATCAGCGTAAGCCATGTTCTCACTGCGAAACCCTCGGTTTTCACAATCGTTATCATTTAATGTCTGAATGTCGTAACAAAAATAAAACTCCAAACCAACCAAAAATAAATCAAACTGATCTCGATTTAAGCGAAATCGATCTTGATTCAGAACATTTAAACTAGAAAGCCGGGCGAAGTTAGATCCGCTGATTAAACTAAATGTTGTTATAAATGACAGTATTAAAATTAAGGCTATTTATGATAGTGGCTCAAATGTAACATTAATAAATTGCTGATTTGCTGAAGTTGAAGTTAATTAAACAAAGAGCAGCGTTAAGAACTATCGGCGGACTTAATTTCACCTCAGCCCGGGCTAAAATTAGACTCCGTATTGGAGAACATTACTGATTACATTACAACATATGTAGTCAAGAATAATAATTTCTCCTATGATTTATTACTAGGTATAGATGCCATCAAGAAATTTAAATTACTACAAGATGAGAATCTAAGAATTTTGCAACGTACCAATGACACAAAAATCATAACATCAGAAGATCTCTCTTCTGATAGAATAGATAGAAAAGATAGAAATATAAATTTAACACGGTCAAAACTTGATCAGATTGAGACATACGGTCCTCTTCAAAACCAGAATACAACTACTTGTAAGAACTTAAGAAGTGTACAACATATTGAACAAGAGGAGCACAAAAAACAGATTTCATATTTACTAAAAAAATACCAACATATTTTTGCTAAAGACAAGTTCGACATAGGTAAAGTTCATTCACGAGAAGCAGAAATAAAACTAATCAGAGATGAGTTTGTCACTTCTCGCCCTTATAAATGTTCTATCCCGGATGACGAAGAAATACGAAGCCAAATAAAAGGACTCTTGCAAGCTGGGATCATCGAAGAATCAGACTCCCCGTTTTCTTCGCCCGTCACACTGGCCTACAAAAAGGAAGAGAAGAGGAAATCTCGACTCTGCATAGATTTCCGAAAGCTAAACAAATTAGTAGTTCCTGAATGTTTCCCGTTTTCTACTATTCAAGATGTAATTGATAGAGTAGCTAATTGTGAATTCTTCACCGTTTTGGACATCAATTCTGCATTTTGGTGCATATCGCTTCGTGAGCGGGATCGGGAAAAAGACCTCTTTTATTACGAAATATGGAAAATTTATGTTTAAAGTTCTTCCGTTTGGTATTAAAAATGCTTCCGCTATATTCCAGAGAATACTATCCAACATTATAAGAAGAAATAACCTGGACAATTTCTGCATAAACTACATTAATGATATTTTAATTTTTTCTCGGAATTGGGAAGACCATCTTCAGCATATCAGCAAGGCTTTAGAAGTTATGATCACTGAAGGTTTCAAACTGAAAATAGAAAAATGTCTGTTTGGTGCGAAATCAGTAAAGTACCTAGGACACAAGTTTTCGAAAAATAAAGTGTCACCCGCCCAAGATAATGTAATATCGATTCAAAAACTCCAGAGGCCCTCAGACAAGTCAGGTGTTCGGAGCCTTTAGAAAACTTGAGGACAAAAGCCAGATCTGATGAAATTCTGGGAGATTTGATTCTTTATTTATCCCAGTTCAACTTTGATATTATCTATAAACAGGGAAAAGATAACGTTCTGGCTGATCTACTCTCCAGAAATCCAGTCATTGAACACTTCGAGAATGAAGATTCAATCCGGATCACCAACTTAATAGACTTGTCAGCCATAAAAAAAGACCAGACTGATAATTTTTCAGAGCTGAGAGCGACTGACCAGATTTTATCAAAGCAGGGCATAGTTTTCAAAAATATTAGGAAGAAATTAAGAATTTTTGTATCCCAAGCATTTGGAAAAGAAATTATTAAAATCATTCATCAACACTATGGCCATATCGGCCCATCTCACATGAAAGCAACTATCAGACCATATTACTATTTCAAGGGCCTAGATAAAGCAATTAATGACTTCTATAGGAGTTGCAAGATTTGTATTGAGAACAAAACTCGTCGTAGTCGTGCCATCGGCCTGCTCTCCCGTCTCGGCCCAGCCACAGAGGCTTTCCAGATCATGTCGTTCGACAGTGTCGGAGGTTTCGGAGGGAACCGCTCTTCCAAACGGTACATGCACATTCTCGTTGACCACTTCAAAAGATTTGCATGGATCTCTACAACAAAGGGTCAAACAGCTAAAGATTTCATAAACTTACTTGATCCTGTAGTTAAACAACATAATATCTCGATTCTACTGGCTGACCAATATACAGGTATTAACTCAACTTTTTTCCTGAAATATTTGAGAAGTGTTGGGACTCAGATCGTTTTCACATGCATTGACAATCCCAGTTCCAACGGATTAAACGAAAGATTGAATCAGAACTTAGTGAATCGCCTGCGATGTAAGATAAACAATGGCAATAGAAGAGCCTGGTCTACCTTGGCAGAAGAATGTGTGAACGAATACAATAATACCATCCATAGTTCCACCCACTTTGAACCATCGTATCTATTTTACGGCCATCAATCTTCTATATCTCCACTTGGAAACAATCCATCCTCTTTAGAAGAAGACCGCAAGATAGCTTTCCGGAATCCAACGAGGAGTTTCAGTATCAATAAGAAACGCGTTGATAGGAATAGAACGGAACATACTTTCAACGTTGGCGATTTAGTCTACGTCGAGAATGCCAATCAATTAAGTCGCAATAAGCTTGATCCAGTTCGGATTGGACCATTCCCAGTCGTCAGACGGATTTCTTCGTTGTTCTATGAAGTAGCCAGCGGAAAGAGGAAGAACGTCTCAAACTTGTTCCACTCCAGCAAGCTGCTTCCTTACTTCCCGCCGCCACCTCAAGAAGCGACCTTCAGGATGGAGGTGTAAGGTTACTTGAGCAACCTTTAAACACTTCAACTGTTACTTATCTTTAAATCAGATGTTAATGATTATTTATTAGAAAATACCTTCTTGTATTGTTATATTGAATTAGTGTTATAATTAACTTGTGTTGTAATAACGTGTAATTAAATTCTTTTACTTTAATTGAATAAATCACGTCTATAAAAGATCTTAGACATACTAACGATAAACACAGATATATACAATAAATACTGAGATATAAAAATATTAATGATTAAAAATAAAATGACTTCTATCAATTAACTGCTGGTGACCAAAGTAATTATATAACCCAGAAATTTTTACAAGCTTACGGAAGTTTGAATTTGTAGTAGGTGGTGGAATAAGAGTTGTATGAAGGAGTTTATGGACATGGTTTAACGTATGGAGATGGGTAAGGAGTTCTATAAGGAGGTAGCACGAATGACGAAGGATTTAATGAAGGAAGTGGTTTTATGGGAGGGGATATATAAATCTATAGGTTCAGATCTGGTATTGAGAGAGTGGATAGAGGAGCGTAAAGTAAGGAGTTCTAAGATGTAGGGAAGGTTTTTGCTTCTGAGAACTTGAAAAAGAAAAACTCCAAGAAGGAATTGGCGTCGGGAAGTAGGAGGATATAGCCACTTCAACTCGATGTACCAACAAGAAATATGAGAACGCTTGGGAATCCCAAATATGATTTTTATGAAGCAATTCATAATTTTCTTCAGTCTCGCCTCCAGTTCTGTGGACAGCCCTCCGTACACCAGGCAAACGTAGTCGAAGTGGGGAAAGACAATGGATGTTACAAGGAGCTGTCTGGGAATGGAATCACAGAATCGAAGGAATTGTTCAAGGATAGTTATGGATTTACGGGTGATCTGGGAAATGTGGTTGTTCCAAGAGAGGTTCTGATCAAAGATCACTGAAAGGTTTTTGACTGTCAGAAAAAAATGGATGGGACAGTTATTGAGGTACAGTAAAGGAGAGAAAGAAAGAAAACTAATGAGGTGCTTGGAGCCGATTAGAATTGCCTTGGTTTTGCCTGCGTTCAGCTTTAGTTTATTTTCTTCTGCCCACCTATGGATACAGTCGATATCCTCTTATAGTTTTCGGATAGCCTCAGGCAACTCAGATGGTTGGAACGATAAGTAGATTTGTAGATCGTCTGCATAAAAGTGATAGTGGGAATGACTAATGGAGTTAGGAAGGTCACTAATATAAATGGAGAACAGAGTTGGAGAGAGTGAGGATCCCTGAGGAACACTTCGTGTTAATTGAAGAGACGAGGAAGGAGATATGTCAGGAATAACAACTGTCTGAGAGCGATGAGATACAACATGATTTTTGTTCTCTGAGAAAGGGATCTATAATTCAGTATTTTTCACATGGTAAAACAGCAATTATTCCTGGAAACCATTCTTACTTTCAATTCTTCCACCATTTCATTATTTTTAGTAATTAGAACTCCCAAAAAAGTTTTTGACCACTTTTAAAATGTGGTTACCAATTGTGACGCATTTATCTGTATCACTCCCTGACCTAATGAAAGACCCAGAAGTTCGAAATAATTAAGGCTGCAGCTTACATTAAAAATTTTCATTTTTGAATTACAATATTGTATACATAGTATATACATTTCCAAGTCAATTTCAACCTTTTCCAAGTCAAATTCAACCTTTTCCAAATCAAATTAAACTTTTTCCAAGTCAAATTTAACCTTTTCCATTTCAAATTAAACCTTTTCCATTTCAAATTCAACCTTTTTTTATTTATTTAATTATCTTTAATTTTTCGATGTGTGGGTAGGTTATTGTATGAGTAGTTTTTGAAAATGACCTCCATTTTATGATTACGCCACTGCATTTTGACTTATTTAAGTTTTTCGAATTAATCCAATATAAAGGTCTACTTTTATGTTTCTTGAGCCGTAGATTTTGAAAATGACCTCCATTTTATGATTACTCCTCTGCGTGTTAACTTATTTAAGTTTTTCAAATTTATCCAATTTAAAGGTCTACTTTTATGTTTCCAGCGCCATAGATTTTAAAAATTACCTCCATTTCATGATTACGCCATTGCATTTTGACTTATTTAAGTTTTTCGAATTTATCCAATTTAAAGGTCTACTTTTATGTTTTCGGAACCGTAGATTCTGAAAATGACCTTTATTTTATGATTATGCCACTGCGTTTCAACTTATTTAAGTTTTTCGAATTTATCAAATATAAAGGTTTAAGTTTATGTTTCTGGTGCAGTAGATTTCCCCCATTTTATAAATGACCCCATTTCAAGTTTATGCCACTGTGTATTGGATTATAAAAGTTTTTTTTTTACTTTTTTGGTATAAGGATCTACTTATATGTTATCGGAGACGTATTGAAATTTTTAATATTTAAATTTATCTAATATTTAATCTCCATTTTATGATTAAGCCGCTGCATCTCGATTAATTAGGCTTCATTTTGGATTTTTTCAATACAAAGTTTCATCAATATGTTTTCGAGTATGAATAAATAAATAAATAAATATTATGAAGCAAAAGTTAAATTAACCACAGAATACAAACTAAAAAGCTGAAAAGCAACTGGTAATAAATTTAACCTACCGTATTCAGATTTTTCAGCTAATTGTTCGAAATCTTATAATTTTGTTACAGGAGACCACAACATTAAAAAAGATAACTAAAATTAAATTATAAATGAGACAACATATATTTTATTTATTTCCATTAGATATTTTTATTTATTTATTGAAAAACAAATTAATCCTTCGTATTTTGTTTTTTATCTAAAGGAAAAATCAAAAACGCTTAAAAAAACCGAAACACAGTGCAGCCTACTCTAAAAATGTAAGTCGTTTTAAAAACTAAGGCCCGGCATCATAAAAGTAGACCTTTAAATTGGATAAAGTCGAAAAACTTGAATAAGTCGAAACGCAGTGGCGTAATCTTAAAATGGAGGTGATTTTCAAAACATACGACTCCGGAAACATAAGAATAAACTCTTTTATGATAAAAATTCGAAACAATTAAAGAAATCGAAACGCGGTGGCCTAATCTCAAAATGGAAGTCGTTTTCAAAATCTACGGCTCCGGAAACATAAGAATGTACCATTTTATGAAAACAATTCAAAACACTCAAAGAAATCGAAAAGCGATGGCCTAATCTTTAAATGGAGGTCGTTTTCAAAATCTACGGCTCCGGAAACATAAGAATACACCCTTATATGAAAAAAATCCGAAAAACTTAAATAAGTCGAAACGCTGAGGCATAATCTTAAAATGGAGGTCATTTTAAAAATCTTCAACTCCGGAAACATTAGAATACGACCTTTTATGAAAAAAATTCAAAACGCTTAAAGAAATCGAAACGCGGTGGCCAAATCATAAAATGAAGGGCGTTTTCAAAACCTACGGCTCCGGAAACATAAAAGTATACCTTTATATCGGATAAATTCAAAAAACTTAAATAAGTCAAAACGCTGTGGCCTTATCATAAAATGGAGCTTATTTTCATAATTTACGGCTCGGAAAACATAAGAATATACCCTTGTATCGAATAAATCAAAAAAACTTAAATAAATCGAAACGCAGTGGCGTAATCTTAAAATGGACGTTATTTTAAAAACTAGGTACAGGACAGCATAATACTAGTCAATAATAAATCCGAATAGGTAGAATAAATCGATATCCGTAAGTGAAAATTCTACTTAGGAGAGCATAATAATAGACTTTCATATTGGAGGGGGGGGGGAGTGGATGGCGATTATTTAAAAAAAATATAAAATTTACAAATAATTAAAACATTAATTTGGAATGAAAACGGTTGAATTTGAATTGGAAAAGGTTTAATTTGAAATGGAAATGGTTGAATTTGACTTGGAAAAAGTTTAATTTGATCTGGAAAAGGTTGAATTTGACTTGGAAAAGGTTGAATTCGACTTGGAAATAATTGAACATGACACAGAAATATTACACTGAAAAAATCTAAAATGTTAAAATAAATGGATATGCAACCGCGTTATCAAAATTTTTTTGTATTTTTCAAAAGCTATGTCTTCTATAATATATTAAGTGGCCTTCATTTCGAAAATTGACAAAAATTCGAAAGTTGAATTTGAAATGGAAAAGGTTGAATTTGACTTGGAAAAGGTTGAATTTGAAATGGAAAAGGTTGAAATTGACTTGGAAATGCTATAACAACACCGGCTTTAATGAAGAAAACGCCATGTCCAATGATTCAGATGGCTTTTGCAAACGTAATTTGAATGGATAATTTACTGACTCAATTTCTTAGAGTTTTTAGATGAGGCATCGAAGGGAAACACCTTTAGATCTCTCACGGCTGAAGTCGAGGGACTTCAAGTTTGCTATGAAGGCAAGGAGGTTAGGAGATTATGACACAGCCGACGCTGGAGTTGTTGCCCAACCTCCACCAAACCTTCAAGAGACAGGCATATCAGCATGCCTGATGGAATCAAATATTCAGATGGTAGGCGGTGGACTCGCTTCGAAAGAAGCAGTCCCTGCCACACTGAAACAAACTGTGCCTAAGGCTGTGGAAACCCCTGGGCTAGCCCCAAACACAGGCAAAAGGCAAAGAACCTCACTGGGCACCACGGCACCTACTGCCAAGAAACCCAGAGAGGCAGTAATCAAAAGCTATGCCTCAGTCTTGAGAGATCAACAGGTTGCGGTGGTTCCTACGAACTATCTGATAGCCATTCTTGACCACGAA
The DNA here is from genome assembly GCA_928085145.1 of Nezara viridula. Taxonomy (NCBI): domain Eukaryota; kingdom Metazoa; phylum Arthropoda; class Insecta; order Hemiptera; family Pentatomidae; genus Nezara; species Nezara viridula. Next base: position 5,375,440 of record OV725078.1, read on the forward strand.
CAGGAAGAGGCACTAAAAGAACTCATCGCCGACAAGGTAGGTGAGCTTGACGAACATGGAGATTACCACCCAATTTTTAATTTTGTAAGCTACAAAATGGGGGGAAGGTATTGGGGAAGCACCTGGCTGGCAAAAATTATTCCGAGCATTAACTTAGGAGAGGGAATTACACTTCGCACAGGTGATGCTCAGGAACTCATAAAAACCTCCAAGATAGGTGCCTTCTTTCCGGAGAGGATACTTACTGAGGAGGCTCTAATGAAGAGACTGGGAATGTAGAACACCATGGCATGCAGGCTGGTTATGGCTGGTGCCATGTCACTTTTAAGGTACTAAACGAACAGAGCAAAGATGAAACCTCCATACCACAGGAAGAGGAGGAGGTCCTGGAAGGAATTGAGGTTAAAGCTCCAAACTACGGCGGCTCTGAGGAACTGCTGGCAATTAGACACCTAGCTAGTCAGAAGGGAGCTCTTTCGCCTGGTAAATCCTAGCCATCCTCGTCAACTGTGAGGCTGGCCCCTGGGAGAATAAGTAAGGCAAAGGGAGTTAAGTCCGGTGGTGAACCAGGAGGAGGGAAGAAGCTAGAGAAGATAGTGAAAACTGTCTCCTCCGATGAAATCCTGCCCCTGGAACCATCGGATAAACAACCCCTTAATACCTTTAATATACGAAGCTTTGGGCAATGGGCACTGGAGAAAATCGGAGGTGGAACTGATCCCAAAGACTCAGTTAAGGCTGGGTCTGAAGGTGAAAGCCTGCCACCATCTCCACCCGGGAGTCCGTCCAACATGTCCACCGACTAACGTACTTAGATGAGGCTGCTGCAAACCAATCTACACCACTGCATTGTTGCAAGTGGAGTACTTCTACAATATATCACAGGTGAGGATATTGATATTATATTAATCCAAGAACCTTATTTAAGTAATAACAGGATCAGGAGGTTGGGAATCAATGGCTATGGAACTATTTTTGTTGCCACCAACCTCAGGGCCTGTATTCCATATAAAAAATCACTAAAATTACTGCCTCTTTGGTAAATTTGTTCTAGAGATTGGGCAGCAGCTAAATTTACTTCACCAAGAGACAAGAGGACACTAACCATAGTGGCAGGTTACCTGTCATATGAGTCAAGAGAACCTGCACAAGACATGGAAAATATTTTAAATTCCAACAATGAAGACACCCTGATGGGATTTGACGTTAATGCAAATAACATCATGGGGCAGCAACAATAACCCCAGAGGTGAGATATTGCTGGATCCTATTATTAGTAATAACTTACACATACTCAATAGGGGCAAAAAACCTACCTTCTTTAACAAACTAAGATCACAGGTCATAGACATAACATTGGCCTCTAGTTAGGTCAAGTCAAAATTACATAACTGGCATGTATCGGATGAGGAAACATGTTCAGACCATAAATACATCAGATTCGACTGACAACACTAAAACTGTAGAGAATTATAGAAACCCAAGGTCTACGGACTACAAAGTTAAGAAGTACTTCTCATACCTAGAGGAGGCATCCAAATGCTGTCCAAAAAAAAAAGATAACACTTGGCAGCTAGAATGCCTAAATTCATCTTTAACAGACGTAATTAGAAACTGTTGTCTGAGCAGTAATGATGTCCAAACCAAGATATCCAAAAGAAGGGTATTCTGGTGGAACAAGGACTTACACAGGTAACGAACACGTACAAGAAGGTTGTTAAATGCAGCAAAAAGACATGGCAACTGGGAGGTTTAGAGGACCGCCCTCACAGAATATCATAAATCTGTGAGGAAAGCCACAAGACAGTCTTGGAGGAATTCTGCCAAGAAATATTCCTACGGCAAGTAGGATAAAAAAAATACTTACTAAACAGAAAGACCAAGGAATACTGGGCACACTATAAGGGTCAATGGCAAACATACTACTAATGAGCTGGAAACCCTGAGAGAACTGGCAATAGCACACTTTCCTGGATGTGAGACCATGGGAAAGGCTTGTACAGACACTACACCCCGTAGCTATACAGGCAAATCGAGAGGGGTGGATTAAGGCTAGAAAAATTGTTACAGCAAACAGACTGGAATGGGCTGTAAACACATTGTCTCCCTATAAATTGGTAGGTTTGTTTGACATTCTGCCAATACTGATTCAAAAAGGACTTTCAATAATTAAACCCTATCTCTTAGAGCTGTTAAGGGGCAGTACAGTGTTTGGATACCTTCCTACAGAATGGAGAGGATCCAAACTGTGCTATATTCCAAAACCTGGAAAAGGAAAATATGATGATCTTAAGTCTTTCAGGCCAATATGCATGTCATCTTTTCTAATGAAGACATTGGAGAAGATTTTGGACAGACACATAATAGAACAATTATTAAATGCTAATTCAATACATTCCAATCAATTCGCGAACCAACCTGGTAAATCATGCAAAGCTGCATTACATAATCTGGTTTCAAGGATTGAAAAATCCATGAATCAGGAGGAAATAATGATTGGTACTTTCGTAGACATTGAAGGTGCCTTCAACAGAACTCCTTACAAAACTATCATGAATACTTTAAGGATAAGAAAAATAGATCCACTTGTCGCCAAATGGATTGGAAACATGTTGGATACACGAATTCTTAAAACTGAACTAGGAAACACCGCAATGTGGATCAAACCTGGAGGAGGTTTTCCACAGGGAAGTGTGCTCTCTCCATTAAGTTGATGCTTGGTGATGGACTCCTTGCTCTTAAAACTAAACACTGCAGGCTTTTATATACAAGGATGACACCGCTATTCTTATTGGTGGAAAATATAGAAATGCGACAGGAGTCTTGGAGGGATGGTGCCGGCCTAGTGGACTAAGTGTCAACCCGGCCAAGATAAATGTTTGCATCTTTACAAAGAAAAAAAAGGTAGAAGACTATCTAAAATAAATAACATCCAGCTAACAGAAATTGAGGAGGTAAAACACCTAGGTGTTATGCAGGACAATAGAATGATGTGGACTACACAACTAATAAAGTTCTAAAATGACTCTGAGCATGTAAGAATGCTGTAGGGAAGGCATGTAGACTTAAACCTCGGATGGTCTACTGGCTGTATATTACAGCAGTCAGACCTGTGATTTTATATTCAACTGTTGTATGGTGACATAGGGCACGAACGGGCCACAACAAAACACAATTGGAAAAATTACAAAGATTAGCCTGTTTAATGATAACGGGCACAATGAAAACTACTCCGACTGCGGCGATGGAAGTAATGTTAGGTCTATTACCATTGCAACTGGAGATCAGAGATGGGCATATTTATATTCAAAAATATAAATACAAATACCATTTATATTTATGGTACAAATGAATATAAATACAAATATATTCGTGTTCATAAAAAGTAATATGAATACAGAAGATACGTATTCACGACTGTAAATATAAATACGCCGTATTTACGACTGTAAAAGTGAATACGGTTGTATTTACACCTGTAAAAGTGAATACGGCAGTATTTACGTTTACTAAAATGAATACGCTTAAGTTTACAGAAGTGAATGGAAATATTTTCATACAACCTTATTAATGAATACACTTATTTATTTAAAAAAATGTATTTATTAAAAAAATTATATTTACTATATATATCATTTTATTTTTATATATAGTATTATATTCTACCTTTTAAAATATGTTATGTTAATTATGTTACAATGTATTATATTATATTAATTATCCTTTGCAATGTTTGTACATAAAATAAATTCTTGAGCCTTTGTATTTATACTAGTAAAAGTGAATACGGCAGTATTCATGTTTATTAAAATGAATACGCTTAAATTTACAGAAGTGAATGCAAATATTTTCACACAACCTTATTAATGAATAATATTATTTATTAAAAAAAAATATTTACTATATTTATCATTTTATTTTATATATAGTATTATATTGATCCTTTTACAATATGTTATTTTACTTATGTTACAAGGTATTATGTTATGTTAATTATCACTTGTAATGTTTGTACGTATTATAAATTCCCGAGCCTTTGTATTTACACTAGTAAAAGTGAATACGGCATTATAAACGTTTATTGAAATGAATACGCTTAAATTTACGGAAGTGAATGAAAATATTTTCACACAATCTTATTAATGAATACTGTTATTTATAAAAAAAAATGTATTTATTAAATTATTTATTTAAAAAAAAATTCTATACAAACCATTTTATTTTTATATATAGTATTAAATTCTTCGGGCATCGCCTCTCTCCTACCCCCCAATAAAAATTCTGAGTAGATGAGAATATTGGAATTTCTTAAAGAGCAGTTACTCTCGTGAAAAAAAAAAATCCCTATCATCCAGATTACAAGATCCTGCTAAACAAACAGACTCAGTTTCGCTATCAACTTCATACATTGTTTTATATGCAAAACTTAACACATTAACAAATATATTCACACATTACACACTGAACGGCAGGTCCGGAAAGGTCATTATTCAAATTTGACAGCTCTTGCCCCTTTCCTTGCTTCAACTCTGTCGTGTACACGTATTACCCGATGGGATTTCCAGGGTATTGTTCCGAGTGTTGTACCTACCCTGGCCGTCTATTAAACTTATCTTTATTACCATTAGCAGCCCATAAGTAAACAGTGCACCGAAAAGTCTGTACGTCTAGGATCATAAACGTAGGCTTTCATTCTGGTATGGGAGAGACCCCACCCTCTGGACCCAATAAAAAAAAAAAATGCTTGTGAATTTATATTACGTACAAACATTCTGAGTGATAACTAACATAATATATTGTAAAACGAAGAATATAATACTATAAATAAAAATAAAATGGAATATATAGTAAATATATTTTTTTTATATAAATAATTTAATAAATATATTTTTTTTGATAAATGAGATTTTGTAAAAATATCTGCATTCACTTCTATAAATTTAAGCGTATTCATTTTCATAAACGTGAATACTGCTGTATTCACTTTTGCTATAAATACAAAGGCTCGGCAATTTATATTACGTACAAACATTAAGAATGATAATTAACATAACATATTGTATAAGGCAGAATTTAATACCATATATACAAATAAAATGATATATATAGTAAATATATTTTTAAAATAAATAATTTAAAATAAATACATTTTTTTTAAATAAATAAGAGTATTAATTAATAAAGTTGTGTGGAAATATTTCCACTGCCGTATTCACTTTTACAGGTGTAAATACAGCCGTATTCACTTTTACAGTCGTAAATACGGCCGTATTTATATTTACAGTCATGAATACATATCTTCTGTATTCATATTACTTTTTATGAATACAAATATATTCGTATTTATATTCATTTGTACCATAAATATAAATGGTATTCGTATTTATATTTTTGAATATAAATATGCCCATCTCTGCTGGAGATTGAAAAGCAGGCCTTGAAAACTTTTTACAGGCTACAAAAATTAAACTTATATTCAAAGATAAACACCCTGGAGGGACATTGGGAAAAAGTTCAAAAAATTAAGGCGGACAGGTTGCTCACAATGCATTCTGATAATCAAACTCAAGAATTTCTCACAAAGCTGAATAATGTAAAATAGACAGCTAAGGAAAATACAAACCCATTAATGAGATTAATTGTTATACTGATGGGTCACTTATGACATGCAGATCTGAAATGAAATTAAATGAAAAAATAATTTTATTCTGGGATTACTGTCCCCTAAGAATAATAACAGAGTTACAAATTTATGTATCTTAGTGTGACATAATAAAAATACCAACTAATTTACTTTTAATCGTTATTTCAATTGTGCAATGGATTGAAATTAAACATTGTATAGATGCAAGTAATTTTACATGTTAGGGGAAGTTTGAATGTGGAGTAGGTGTTGGAACAGGAGTTGTTTAAAGGAATTTGTGGATGAGGATTGACGCATGGAGGTAGGAAGTGAGTTCCATAAGGAAGCAGCACGAATGATGAAGGATTTGCTGAAGGAGGAAGTTTTATGGGAGGGAATATATAAGTCTATAGGTTGAGACCTAGTATTGAGAGAGTGGATAGAGGAGCGCAGAGTAAGGAGTTCCAGGGTTTTTGGTTCTGAAGACTTGGAAAAGAAAAACACCAAGGAGAAATTGTCGTCAGGAAGTAGGATAAAGCCACTTCAACTCGGTGTGCCAGAGTGAAACATGTGAACGCCTGGGGATCCCGAAAATGTATCTTATGAAACAATTCATGAGTCTCTTTAGTCTGATTTCCAGCCTGGCAGATAGCCCTCCATACACCAAACAGCCGTAGTCGAAGTGGGGGAATACAAGGGAGGTTACAAGGAGCTGTCTGGTTTTTAGAGGAATACAATCACCGAATCTTAGAAGTTGTTTAAGGGCAGTTATGGATTTTCGGGTAATCTGGGAGATATGGTTATTCCAGGAGAGGTTCTGATCAAAGGTTACTCCTAGGTTTTTGACTGTAGGGAAAAAATGGATGGGATGGTTATTGAGGTTAAGTAGAGGAAAGTAAGGAAGGGAGCTGATGAGATGTCTGGACCCGATGATAATAGCCTTGGTTTTATCTGCATTCAGCTTTTAATTCATTTATTTCTGCCCATCTGTTGATGCAGTCGATGTCCTCTTGTATCCTCCGGGCAGCCTCAGGCATCTCAGAAGGTTGGAATGATTAGTATATTTGAAAATCATCGGCATATAGGTGGTAACTGGAGTGTTGAATGACGTTAGGAAGGTCACTAATATAGATGGAGAAAAGGGTCGGGGAGAGTGAGGAACTCTGAGGAACACCTTGCGTTAATTGAAGGGATGATGATGGAGGTTTATTCGGTATTGTAACTGTCTCAGATCGATTGGATAAGAAGGATAGGAACCATTTTAGGACACTATTTGATATGGGCATGCTTTGGAGTTTGGAAAGAAGGATCTCATGATTAACGGAATCAAACGCCTTGGAAAAGTCAAAAAGAATCAGGATGGAGATTTTCTGTTTATCTATGGCGGATTGGAGGTCATGGGTAATCCTTAGCAAGGCAGACTGTGTGGAATAATGGGAACGGAAACCAGATTGTAACGGATTGAGAAGATGGTTTTGCTCGAGAAAGCTGTTCAACTGAGAGTGAACTAATCTTTCTAGAGGCTTGGATAGATTGGATAGAATGGAAATGGGTCTGAAGTCGGAAGCTGATGAAGGAGTTGGAACTTTGTTCAGTGGACGGACTATGGCTCTTTACCAGGATTTGGGAAAAATGGAATTTTGGAGAGAGAAATTATATATGTGTAGAAGTGCAGGAAGTAAAGCTGGAAGGCAGAGTTTGATAACTTTAACAGGTATTTGGTCAGGACCATAATCATTCGTTTTGGATTTAAGGGTGGTAGAGAGCAGGTCAGTAGGAGATATATCGAGAAAGTAAAACTTATCAGGATCAAAGGGGGTTTCGGTAATGGAAAAAGATAAGAGGTCAGATGGAGATGTGGATAGAAAATGGTTAGTGAAAAAAGAATTTAGTGTGTTGGGATCAATTGGATACTGTGTGTAGGATTTTGAGGTAACAACAGAAAGGTTCTTAAGGATTTTCCATTTGAATTTAGGGTTAGGTTCTTGGATAAAATTTTATTGAAGTATTGGGCTTTGGAGCGACATAGGGTCATTTGTGTGAGATTTCGTAGGGATTTAAATCTGGAATAATGCTGAGGTAGTCTAGTACGTCTGCATCGTCTTCTAGCAGTTTCTCTTCTCTTCATTAGTTCTCTTATTTCTGTATTGATCCAAGGAGCGGGAGGACGTCTAAAGACACGTGTTTTTAGAGGTGCGTGATGATTTAGGAAATCGAGGAGGTTGGAGGAAAGGCATTCAACCATATCATCGATGGAGAGGAGAGAATAGATGGGTTCTAAGCAAGTGGAAAGGGAATCGAGGAAGGGGCTGATGTTTTCAGTGGTTAAGGAATCTAGATCTCTCCAGGAAATTTGTTTGGGTTTAGGTGAAGGACTGGAGAAGTTGTATGTTATTTCAATAAGATCGTGGGATGAAAAGAAGGGAACTGGAATTTGCGTAGAGGATAATAGGTTATGAAGGGGAATCAATAATAAATAAATCTAGCCAAGTATCAGTGGATTGGGTGTGATGGGTGGGTTGAAAGGGTACAATAAATAGATCTAAAGAAAAAACTAGGTCGGTAAGATATGTTCTGTCCAGAGTATTTGAAAGGAGGTTGGTGTTGAGATCACCAGCAATAATATTTTCGTAGAGAGGAATATATGTAAGGAGGGAGGATTCGAGAGTGGGATTGAATCGGACACGAGGAGGTCGGTAAATAACAATAAAGAGTAGAGGAAAGGTACTAAAGGAAACCTGGACAAACAGATATTCTATGTTAGGGAAGTCTGAAGGAGGAGATTTTAGAAGAACTTTGGCCGTCAAACTGTCATGTACGAACACTCCCACACCTCCACCTGTTCGTTCCATTCGATCATGACGGAAGAGGGTATAGTTGGGTAAGGAAACGGATAGCGAGGGAATATCAGGTTTCAGCCAAGTTTCAGAAACGGCTACGGTATGATGGAAGTTATGGTGAAAATAATCCAGGAATTCGTCATAATGTGCTAGAAGGGATTGGGAGTTAACATGACAGGATATTAAGGTATTGGTCATGAAGAGGTCAGGGTAAGGACAATCTGCGAAGTGTGATAAATTGGTGTTAATATTGATGGAGTAGGCACATTTTTAAACTTACATAATGAGATATAATAACAAATTATGTACATAATATTGACATAGATCTTACTTGAAATCTTTAAATGAAGGTAAGCATAGAAAAAATTAAAATCTGATTCGAAGTAAAATAAGAAAATTTCATCTTTCAAAAAAAATACTTAATAAGCAATAGAATAAATTATTATGAACTATAGAAACAAAAAAGAACAATAACATATTTAAAAAAGAAAATGAAAATAAAAGATATTCATAAAAAAGAGGTTGGAGGGAACAGTGAGACCTATTTCATTCCAGCAATTTAATGTCTTCCTTTTTGTTGACAATGATGACCGGGGATTCATCCTGTCTTCTGTATCGTACCTTTCCTGCAGCGAACCATACGTATCTGGTGCTGGTTTTTGGAGAAGGGATAAACCAGAGGCTGGCATGTCAATACCACTTGGAAATTATGCAAGAGTGTTCCAATCTGAAATACTGGCAATAACTCACTGTGCCTCAAAGATGTTGCTTGACGGGTTAGTTGGGAGAAGAATTACAATATATATTGACAGTCAAGCGGCCATACGAGCACTGGACAACTATACAACTAGATCTAAGGATATTGGGGATTGTGTTAGAATTTTCAATGACTTATCCAGACTTAATAAGGTAAACATTGAATGGGTTCCGGGCAGTGTTGGGCATTTACTCGAGTAAATGTCGAGAAGTGACGTCACGAGTGATCACTCTTGGAAGCTTAGCCATGAGTAATTTTGAAAATTACTCATGAAATATTTTTCCTCCATGAGTAAATCACTCGTGAAAAATGTTATCTCCATGAGTAATTCACTCATGAAAAATTTTAACGCCATGAATAATTTTTAAGAAAAAAAATGTTTTTATTTATTTAATCTAATTGTTTTTTCACCTTTCTGATTTATTCGATATCAGGGTCGACTTATATATTTTGGGGGGCGCTTTTTATGGAAATGTTATCTAATTTGAGATTCCCCGGGCCTCGACTATTTTTAACTTTTCGGTTAAAATCGATATCAGGCTCGAGTTATATGTTTTGGGGGGCACTTTTTATGAAAATGATATCGAATTTGGGATTGGGCCCCCCTGGCCTCGACTTTTATTACTTTTCGGATTAAATAGATATCAGGGTCGACTTATATGTTTTGGGGGGCGCTTTTTATAAAAATGATATCGAATTTGGGATTGGGCCCCCCAGGCCTCTCCTTTTTTTTAATTTTTCGGATTAAATAGATATCAGGGTCGACTTATACGTTTTGGGGGGCCCTTTTTATGAAAATGATATCGAATTTAGGATTGGACCCCCCGGGCCTCGACTTTTATTACTTTTTGGATTAAATAGATATCAGGGTAGACTTATATGTTTTGGGGGGCCCTTTTTATGAAAATGATGTCGGATTTAAGATTGAGCCTTTTGGGGCTTTCCCCAAAACATAAGCGTCGACCCTGATATCGATTTAATCCGAAAAGTTAAAAAAAGTCGATGCCCGGGGGGCCCAAACTCAAATTGGATATCATTTTCATAAAAAGGCCCCCCAAAACATACAAGTCGACCCTGATATCGATTTAATCCGAAAAGTTTAAAAAAGGCGTGGCCGGGGGGGGGAGGCCCAAACTCAAATTGGTTATCATTTTCATAAAAAGGGCCCCCCAAAACATATAAGTCGACCCTGATATCGATTTAATCCGAAAAGTTTAAAAAAGGCGTGGCCGGGGGGGGGAGGCCCAAACTCAAATTGGTTATCATTTTCATAAAAAGGGCCCCCCAAAACATATAAGTCGACCCTGATATCGATTTAATCCGAAAAGTTAAAAAAGTCGATGCCCGGGGGGCCCAAACTCAAATTGGATATCATTTTCATAAAAAGGGCCCCCCAAAACATATAAGTCGACCCTGATATCGATTTAATCCGAAAAGTTTAAAAAAGTCCATGCCCTGATATCGAATAAATCGGAAAGGTGAAAAAAAAATTAGATTAAATAAAATAAAAACATTTTTTTTTTTTTAAATTACTCATTGCGTTAAAATGCTTCATGAGTAATTTACTCATGGAGATAAGATTTTTCACGAGTGATTTACTCATGAAGAAAAAATATTTCATGAGTAATTTTCAAAATTACTCATGGCTAAGCTTCCAAGAGTGATCACTCGTGACGTCACTACTGGACATTTACTCGAGTAAATGCCCAACACTGGTTCCAGGTCACTCTGGAATACATGGTAATGAGATGGGGGATGAACTAGCTAGACTAGGTTCACAAATGATACCTATAGCTCCAGAACCCATCTGTGGAATTAGTCAGTGTCTAATAACAAACAGAATGGGGAGATCTATGGTGCTGAAACTAAAAGGTACTGGTGCTTGAAAAACAGACTCACTCTAGACTGTTTTTGCAAGAAATCTGTCAAAAAAGAAGTAATCTACTAATTAATCTGAGCAGGAGCTCACTTAAGAAAATTACAGCGGCATATACTGGGCACTGTAAACTGAATTATTACATGTTCAATCTCCGGCTCATGGAGTCGTCTCTTTGTAAATACGGTGGCCAGGAGGATGAGACAGCTTATCCCATTACTTGTTGGTGCGACAAGTTTGCTGGACTAAGATTCCGATTATTCAGCATTGATAGGGAGACTGATCCCAAGGCAACCAAGTTCATCAATCCAACAAGCTTATTAGAGTTCATTGAGACTGCAGGAATTACGCTCTAAACAAGAGTGACTTTAAATAAATGCGTACAATATGCCTACATGGCCGCAGTGCACTCATGTCGCTTAAAAAAAAAATATAGTTTTTAGAAAAAATGATCGGATATAGCAACAGTTGAACTCCTAATACTCTCAAAACTCCTAAAACCTCCGTTTTTATATATTTCATTCCTTCTCTATATAAGTATCACATTTATGGGGTCAATTTCATTCCCACTCTCAGCGTTCAATTCATATTTCTGTTTAGTAGTTTAATAAGAATAACGAACAGTAAAAAGATTTTGCTCAAAAAAAAATTCTATGTATGTTGCCGACTGGAGAGGGAAGAGTCTAATAGTAGCGTAGCTCAAGAATTAAACATAAATCTTACAATTTGAAAAAATTGTAAGATCTACTCGAGGACATCCTGAATCATTTAAATCTAAAAAACAACAACTATCTATCTACTAACGATAAAATTGTTTTTTTTTTTCAATATTCTATTAGAGTGCTATTAGACTATGAGCTACCGACAATTTCATTTAATGGAAGAACTTGTAGCTAGTAACCATTTTAAATTCTAGATAAATGTCATCTGAACATAAAACTTAGGTCAGATGGTTGAAAGCTGTTGTTACTAAAGGAAAATTTAAATTAAAGAGGCGAAATTTAATACTTCATTTAACGGAAGAACTGATGGCTAAAATTTTGCTATGATGTGAAGAATATGTCCCTAAAAGAGAATATACCTTGACTAAAGATGTACTCGATTTCGTTTCGAAAACTGACGACGTCAAAGTCATCAAATTAGGCCAGTCGGATGGTAGTTGGATGACGAAAAAATTCAAATAGTTGGTTTCTCTTCGGTTTTTAATGTTTTTTGAGATGCTGAATCTGAATTTGATGTTTCCATTGAATGAAATGATTGGTAGTTCCTAGTCTATATCAGCTTTAAGTCAGATTTTACTCAAAAAGACTAACAAATACTTAAACCAATTCGCGATCCTCTAGATGAATCTTAAACTAGTATTTCACAAAGATGGATTCAAAGATTCTACTCCCAACATAATATTGTCTTTTAAAAATTAGCTGTGAAGCATCTAAACCCAACCATGCCAGATTAGCCTTAGCAGAATCTTCCTACCTTCCCTTTGATCTACCCTCCGGACGCTTGCCAGTTGGCACAGCGCATATTAAATTTTTTAGGAATTGTTTCGTTATTGAGCCCAGCAATTTTACATGCCCATTTTATTTGGCTTAACTTCAATTATATTAACCGGATACAGTTCGCGCAATTCAGCATGCTTCTTTGGTCCGAATATTCTGTGCAACACTTTATTATCAAAAACCTTAAGATGTAGGTATCCCTTAATGTAAGAGGCCACATTTCGCATCCATGAAGAACATTGGGAAGGATAATGGTTTGGTAAATTCTAATTTTTAAGTTTCGGGACAGGAGGCACGAACTAAGTAGTTTTGACAAAGAAAAATAACATCAATTTGGATAGATATAGCTGCCGTCGTCATTATAACAATTATATGTTTATAACAACAAAGTTTACCACTTCCCTTAAGGTCATTCATTATAAACGACATCCGCCGTATATTAATTGCAATTTGAAAAAAAATTGTATGAACCAAAAAAATTCTCTGAATTTTCACATTTTTCCAAGTTTTCCAGGTCAGGAGCCACCGTGTATGTACACCTGGCTCAGTTATCCCCTGGGACCATAAACTCCAGAGCACCTTAAATGGCACCAGTTTTTCAATGCAGATGTTAAGTTATTCATTATTACCTCTTTTCTACTCAAAATGTTCCTTTCCCATTATTGAACTTTTCCTTGAACTTATTCTTTAAACTCGTCCATAATGAGTGATGACCATCCACTTCAGCCTTTGTGTCGTGCACACTGGTTCTTCCTTGATTAAACATTATGCACCATTTCTTCACCAAAGATTCATAAATTGCCTTTTAAGAGGTCACTCGTAAATAAATACAAACTTTCAAAATATTATTAATTGAATACTGATAACCATGGTGTATTTTTTCAATTGATTAGCAATCAATTATTTCCAATAGAAAAACATGATATTCAACTGACCAACAGTACATGAAGAAGATATAAATAAATTAACTTACCTATCATGACAGGAATACCATGTAGTTCAAAGTGTTCATAAATTGCTTGGCCTATAGAACCCATTTCAGAACCAGAAGCAACATTTAAAATAATTGATTGAGATTTCACAAAAATTTCTAATACGTATGCAACTTCAGTAGATCCTATCCAAGTTTTACTGCCTCTAAATTCTTTTGGTTTGTCTCCCAATTTAACTAAGCATTCTTGAATTTCTAAATGTGTTGGTATTTCCATTGTTGTGTATCCCTGTAATCTAAAACAAATATTTTTAAAAATTAATAAATATAATAGTATTATCTAATATCTATAACCAAAAAAGATCTATAGACCAAATTTGAATAATAATTTAAACAAAGATAATTTTAAAATAATATTGGGTCTGCTGCTATAATAATCCAGTTAAGTTTTCATTATTTTAATTGTATATTCCCAAATAATATTAAGTATTCAACTAAATTGAACCTAAAATATTATTTAGCTAATTAGCTCCCAAAAAAGCGGTAAATATAAATAATGTTGACTCACTGAGCTTCTGATACATGTATGTATGTATATATATATATACTGTAAGTTATTTTTTATTATTATAAAATGGTCCAGTGTACAATTTGTAATAACGCTATTGTCCATGAAGATTAATACAATTTATGTTGAGCCAAGTGCAAAGTTATCTATCACGGCAAGTGTTTTAATCTCACAGACAAAGAGATAGAAGCTCAGAAATCTACAAAAAAAACATGGATGTACCTAAATTGCGATCAAGCAAAGAAACAAAATTTAATCAATGAACCACCCGCATCAGAAATATTAGCAGCAGTTAATAGACTGGATAACCATGTTAGTGAGGAAATAAGAGATATGAAGACAGCCCTTAATAAATATGGAGACCTCAGCATTGAACTGAATGAGAGGTTATCGAAATCAGAAAAACATCTTGAAGACCAAGCCAAACATTTTGAAGAGATCATTTTGGAAAATAAAGCCCTCAAAGTCCCGGATTTAGAGATGAGACTGGAGTCGGGGATTTAGAGATCCGCCTGAACAAAAAAGAAACAGGGTCTATTATGTAGATCGCTGGAGATCCGTGGGATACCAGTGCGAGCAGGCGAGACACCCGCAGCTCTGGTGACCAGTATAGCTGCGGGGCTGGGCATCAAGCTTAGTGTGGAGAATGTGGATCTGGTGCAGTGCCACAGAAGCAAGAACGATGACCTGTGACCAACGCCTGTAATAGCACATTTCGTCAGGCAGTCAGTGAGGAACGACGTGTTTTCACCTCACTGGACATGTTTCATCACTTCTCCTTCATCAAAGTATCTCTTATTTTAATTGATACCCAAATAATTTTGAAGGTTTTGGTTAAACTGTCTCATAACTTTTGCTTACTAATTTGTTTATTTTCTTATTCTTGTTACACACTTATTTTTTCAATATTTACTTTTATTTTCCTTATTGATACTTATTTTAAATGTCTTTAAGAATATATATGCTTCATTCCCTCTATACTAATTTCTGACTGTTTCCCATCAAATCCTCTCTATGTCTAGTATCTTAACCACTTGTCACTTACTTTTCTCAAAACTTTTTTCATATCATCGCAATCTCAGAAAACTGGCTCGAACCCTATATTCCGTCCTCGTCTTTCTCCTTACCTAATTACACCCTCATCCTTCACGACCGGGCCAGCCGGACTGGTGGTGGGGGGGGAACCATATTTATATGATTGGCTGAAGCACCGAATCCTTGATTACTGCCCACCCTCCGAACATCCACAAGTTGAGTACCTACTAGTAGAAATTACCTGTAATAAATTTCTCTCTCCTTTACATAGTGATCTGTCGTCCTCCACTTGATCCGTCCTTAGAATCAACCCTACTCAACTTTGTTCCCCTCTATCCTAGAATAATCATCGCCGGTGATCTCAATACCAATTTCCTTTCTAATTCGGAAGACAAAATATATTTTTCTCCCTTTATCTCTTTATTGTTCCTTTTTACTCTACTCACCACACCTGCAAGGCCGATACTTGGTTAGATTTCTTCATTATAGACTCCGAACAAAATCTCCTCTCCTCTTCTCAACTGCCAGTATCCTTCTTATCATCTCACGACCTGATGATAATAACATAATATCCAAACTCCATTCGTCTGAGAACCTTCACTTTCCGTCACCTAGACACTCTCACCCATGAAAAAATACTACCTGATCTTGAAACTTTAGACTTAAACGGAATATGTTCCTGCTCCTCCATAGACTCTATGGTTGAGATCCTGACTTCCAACCTCCTTAAGTATTCTTAACACCCATGCTCCAAATAAAAATTTAACCTTTCATTTTATTTTCTGCCTCCTCTACCTCATTCAATGATGATGACTTTTATTTTCTCCCCTGACCTACTAAACGCTGTAATGAAATCCCACACCAATTCTATAGGACCAGATGGCATTCCTGTCAAACTGATAAAATTATGTCTTTCCGAAATCCTCTCAGTTCTCCTTTTCTTCAACAATTTCTCCTTACAGAACTCAATATTCCCTATCTCTTGGAAAAAAGCCATTGTCCTCCCTTTAAAAAAAAGAAGCCTAATCCATCCTCTCCCAAAGATTTTTGCCAAATCTCAATTCTTTCCAATCTTTAAAATCCCTAGAAAGATTAGTGCAATCATAAGTTTCCAATTTCCTTGAAAAATCCAACCAACTTGATTCTCTCCAATCTGGTTTCCGTCCCGGCTACTCCACACAATCCGCTTTAATTAAAATTACCAATGATGTGCAGACTGCAAAAGATAATAAACAATTAACTGTCCTCATACTTCTTGACTTCTCCTAAGCCTTCGATTCCATTAACCATCCCATCCTTTTCAACAAACTAAAATCACTGTCCTTCTCCAATTGCTCCATCTTTTGGTTCTAATCTTTTCTCTCACAACGCACCCAACCAGTCTCCATACCTAATCAACCACTATCTGCCTACCTTTCTTTATCCTCTGTAGTTGCCCAAGGATCTAGCGTATATCCTCTCCTTTTTAGTTCCTATATTAACGACCTACACGACTCAATTCTCCATTGTTCCCACCACCTTTATGCAGACGATTCTCAAATATATCCTATCCTTTTCTCCCCCTGAGCTATTGGTAGCATTTACTAAGATCCAAGAAGATCTAGATCGAATCAGTGTCTGGGATAACTAAAACAGATTAAGGTTAAATGCTGCTAAAACTCAGGCCATTGTTATTGGTTCCAAGCCCCTTCTTAGATCCTATACCAACTTTCCCATACTAAACCTTAATGACAAACCTCTTTTTTTTTTTTTTTTTTTTTTTTCCCGCCCTACCTGGCATTGTTGCCATATGGTGTTTTGGCAGCAGTGGGTTAATACGTTTGGGTTCTCGTATGCCCACTGCTGCCAATAATCAACACTATTGTGATCATTTATTTTACAATTATTTGGGAAAATTTTAATTTATGGCACAATAACAATTGAGTAACTATGGTGCGGCCCGGTACACGATTGTGCACTTTTATGATGGGCCGCACCTTGTCCGCACCGCATCCATCCGGTCTTTTCTTAATGTTCTTCGCCCTCCTCAGGTGGTCTTCTTGCCGCTTCCAGGGAGAAATGTGCAGGGCCAATTGTGTCTCTCCACCCATACACATATTCCCGAAAGAGCGATGTATTAATGACCAACCAATCTCCTTCTACTCCTCTGTCAAAAATTTAGGATTTTTCATTGATCAAACCCTCTCCTGGAATCACCATATTTCTCACATCTCCCGACAGACAATTTCTACCCTCAAACTATTCCATGGCTCCCACCATCTCCTACCTCAACGTACGTGTAGACTCCTGGTTTCCTCTCTCATTTTCCCTCACTTTGACTACAGCTGTGTGGTGTATGATGGACTCTCGGTGGAGCTCAGTGACAGACTGAAAAGATTAATGAACATCTGCATAAGATTTGTAATAGGTGCCCCAAGATACTCCCATATCTCTCACCACTACACTGAGTTAAAGTGGCTCTTCCCCTTCATTCGAAGACAATATTTCCTAGGTACCTTCCTCTATCGAATCATCGTCCTTCTTACGTCTACAACCTTCTCCAATTCAAGTCCTCAGTCCATTTTATTTCCACAAGATCTCAACCTTCCGACCTTTACATTCCTTCTCACAGATCTGCCTCATTCCAAAACTCCATTATTGCTCGCTCTGTTGATTTCTGGAATTCCCTTCCTATAAAATAGCTAAAATAGTAGACTCTCTTATTCTCAGTCAATAGGGGGTAGAGTCCCGACTGATAAATGTGAGGCCCTGCCGCAACAGGAATCCAAACTTCAACACCCTATCCCTCCTAATGTACAAAACTCTCAACAACCTCATCAACATCACATTCCTTATATTCCTCCTCCATCATAAGCCACTGATCTTAACAGTTTGTTGGCATCATTCCTCACCGAATTCAAATCCCTCATCACCCCAATGATATCTCTCCTTACAAATGTAGTATCTCACCTCATCCCTCCTTTAAAAAAATCCTTAAATGAATTCCATCAAACCCTTATCCATTCTCCTTTGGAATGCGAATGGTGTTAGAAAACAGACTGACGAACTAATAGCTTTATTACTAGACAAGAACGTCGATGCAGCTCTTATTACGGAAACTCGACTGACAAAAAAAAAAATTTAAATATACCTCAGTACTCAACATATTGTACTGTCCATCCTGACGGTAGAGCATGAGCCGGTACTGCAGTCATTGTACACCAATCCCTCTCTCATCACCTACTCCCATTACCTATTCACGATTTCCTACAATCCACTGTTATCATAATCAAAACCTTCTCGTTTCCTATTACCCTTGCATCAGCGTATTGCCATCCCAACCAATCCATCTCTAATATCCAATTGAGTTCCTTCCTCAATTCCTTAGGACACCATTTCATCCTGAGTGCAGACTTAAATGGCAAGCATCAGCAATGGGGTTCAAGAACCACGAATTCACAAGGTCCACAATTGCTGTCTGCACTCAATTCCCAACATTTTAACCTCGCTCACCCAAATTCAACTACCCACTGGCCCACTAATCCTAACCATAATCCCGATATCCTTGGTTTCTTCATCCACAGTGGTCTAGGTCCCCTCAACTATTCCATTGCATGCCTTGATGAACTTTCCTCAGACCACAGTCCATTAATATTCCAAGTATCACTAGCTCCTATTCCTAAACCCTGTCCACTGTCCTTCATCAGAGGCCCAGTCAACTGGAAACTCTTCCATCAAATCTTTTCCGATCAAATTGACCCTCAGAATAACCCTGAAGACTTTGACAATGGCGTACATTCCTTAACCACCAACATTCAACAAGCAGTCTGGACTGCTTCCTTCCCTAATCATTCCCGAAGAATTCCAAAGAAAAATAAATTACCTCATCACATTCTTGTCCTAATCCATACCAAATGCCGTGCCAGATTGTTATGGCAACATACTAGACATCCCGCCGACCATCACTCCAATAACTATCTCTGTAAACAACTAAAGCAAGAATTATCCAACTTCAAATCCCAATCCTTTAACTCTTTCCTTGCCTCCCTCTCTGCCAGAGATGGTCATATTTATATTCAAAAATATAAAAACGAATACCATTTATATTCATGGTAATAATGAATATAAATATGGATATATTTATATTCATAAAAAGTAATATGAATACAGAAGATACGTATTCACGACTGCAAATATAAATACGGCCGTATTCACGATTGTAAAAGTGAATACGGCTGTATTTACACCTGTAAAAGTGAATACGGCAGTATTCACGTTTACTAAAATGAATACGCTTAAATTTTCAGAAGAAAAGAAACAAATATATTTACTACATACATTGTTTTATTTTATATATAGTATTATATTCATCCTTTTACAATATACTTTAATTATGTTACAAAGTATTATGTTATGTTAATTATTACATGTAATGTTTGTATATAATATAAATTCCCGAGCCTTCATATTTACACTAGTAAAAGTGAATACAGCAGTATTCACATTTATTAAAATGAATACGCTTAAATTTACAGAAGTGAATGCAAATATTTTCACACAATCATATTAATAGACTCTTATTTATTTAAAAAATGTATTTATTAAATTATTTATTTAAAAAAAATACTATACATACCATTTTATTTTTATATATAGTGTTATATTATTCTCCCTCCCTCCCCCCAATAAAAATTCTGAGTAGGTGAGAATATTGGAATTTCATAATGAGCCTGTACTCTCGTGAAAAAACTTGAAAAAAAAATCCCTATCATCCAGATTACAAGATCCTGCTAAACAAACAGACTCAGTTTCGCTAACAACTTCATACATTGTTTTATAAGCAAAACTTAGAACATTAACAAATATATTCACACATTACATACTGATCGGCAGGTCCGGAAAGGTCACTATTGAAATTTGACAGCTCTTGATCCTTTTTTGCTTCAACTTCAGTCTGTCGTATACACGAATTCCCCAATGGAATTTCCAGAGTATCGCTCCGAGTGTTGTACCTACCCTGGCCGTCCATTAAACTTACCTTTATTGCCATTAGCAGCCCATTAGTAAAAAGTGCACCGAAAAGTCTGTACGTCTAGGATCATTGGCATAGGATTTCCATTCTGGTACGGGAGAGGCCTTACCCTCTGGACCCAATAAAAAAAAATGCTTGAGGATTTATATTATGTAAAAACATTCCGAGTGGTAATTAATATAATATATTGTAAAATGATGAATATAATACTATAAATAAAAATAAAATGGAATATATTTTTTTTATACACTGACAGGCAAAAAATTCCAACCACTTGATTTTTCCATGTTTTCATCTAAAAATATTTCTGTAAAATTTTGTTTGTATATAATAGATGGTATTTGTAGATAATACTTAGTATTTATGGAATTTTATAATCTTTTTTACCTTTAATAATCAAAATGTGATTGGGTAAGAAAGATTAGAGAAAAAAAAATTAAAAAAAGAACCATTATTATTCTAAAAGAAATTAATTACATCATCGTTTAGCAGCGCGTGTTTCCTCCTCTTCCCTTCACTACTTCTTGAAGACGCCTCGGCATACTTTCCACCAGTCGGGAAATGTCCCTTTGCTGGAGGATAGCCCATTCCTCCCGAAGAGCCCTTTCAAGGTCCTGCAGTGTATCAGGAAGTGTTGCACGCGCTCTTATTCGTCTTCCGAGCTTATCCCATAAATGCTCAATGGGGTTCAAATCTGGAGAATGTGCTGGCCAGGCTGAAACCTCAATATTGTTCTGTTGAAGGAATGTCTGCACTATGCGGGCGACATATGGGCGTGCATTAGAATAGAACGATCGCCGATTTCGTTGAAGATAGGCAACACATGAGGTTCCAAAATCTCATCTACATAGCGAATGGCCATCAAAGACCCTCCACGAACAACAACCAATTCTGTGTGGCGCTCCATTGAAATCCCAGCCCATACCATTAAGGAACCACGTTGGAAAGGTTGGCTCTGGAAAAATTACAGGCTGCATATATTTCGTTTCTTCTTCTCCACACCCTTTCACGCCCGTCTGGAGATTGAAGAGCGAATCTTGACTTATCTGTAAAAAGTACAGCACTCCATTCGTCTAAAGTCCAATGGCTGTGTTCTTGAGCAAAAGCCAGCCGTGTTACTCTGTGAGTTCTGGTCAACTCTGGTCCTCTTACTGGACGAAAAGCCATTAATCCATACTCATTTAATCTTCTCCGAGCGGTACATTCAGAAATTTGCACACCTCAAACTTCTTCGAGCTGATGAATCGCTTGAACAACGGTAAGGTGCCGGTTTCGTAAAATTCTCAAAGTCAAAAACTGGTCATATTCTATTGTAAGAACCAGTTTCCCGAAAACGCCTGACGGAATCTCGTAAAGTTTCATATGGAACTCCGATGGCATTAGCTGCATATCTAATGGAACGTCCATCATCAATAAGTGCCACACCATGCGCAACATCCTCAGCACTAAGAGGCATTTTTAAACTTAATATTGAAAAAATTAAAAGACGGAGACTAAGAAATGTGCTGCAAGAAACGCCACTGAACTAATGATACTGAATAAACATTTTGATTCCATAGAAAGTAAACATTGGAATCTAGAATCATTTCATTGAATTAAAGATTAAGGGTTATTGTCCTCTATATTAACATTCCTAATTGAAAACAAACAAAAAGATTACCTATTTATTCATTAAAAACAATAGACCAATCCAAAGCAGAAATATTTTTAGATGAAAACATGAAAAAATCAAGTGGGGGGAATTTTTTGCCTGTCAGTGTATATAGCAAATCTATTTTTTTTAAATAATTAATTTAATAAATACATTTTTTTTTATAAATAAGAATATTCATTAATAAGATTTTGTGAAAATATTTCCATTCACTTCTGTAAATTTAAGCTTATTCATCAAAGTAAATGTGAATACTGCCGTATTCTGTAAAAGTGAATACTGCTGTATTCACTTTTACTAGTGTAAATATAAAGGCTCGAGAATTTATATTACATACAAACATTACATGTAATAATTAACATGACATAATACCTTGTAACATAATTAAAGTACATTGTAAAAGGATGAATATAATACTATATATAAAATAAAACAATGTATGTAGTAAATATAGCATTTCCAAGTCAATTTCAACCTTTTCCAAGTCAAATTCAACCTTTTCCAAATCAAATTAAACTTTTTCCAAGTCAAATTCAACCTTTTCCATTTCAAATTAAACCTTTTCCATTTCAAATTCAACCTTTTTTTATTTATTTAATTATCTTTAATTTTTCGATGCGTGGGTCTGTTATCGTATGAGTAGTTTTTTTAAATAATCTCCTTTTTAAGATTACGTGACTGCGTTTCGAATTAATTAAGTTTTTTTTTGACTTATTCGATATAAGGGTGTATTTTTATGTTTCCCGATCAGTAAATTTTTAAAATAACATCTATTTTATGTTTACGCCACTGTGTTTTGATTTATTTAAGTTTTTAGAATTTATCCAATATAAAGGTCTACTTTTTTGTTTCCGGAGCCGTAGATTTTGAAAACGACCTCCATTTTAAGATTAGGCCACCGCGTTTCGACTTATTTGAGTTTTTCGGATATTTTTCATATGAGGGTGTATTTTTATGTATCAGGAGCTGTAGATTTTGAAAATGACCTCCATTTTAAGATTAGGCCACCGCGTTTCGACTTATTTGAGTTTTTCGGATATTTTTCATATGAGGGTGTATTTTTATGTTTCCGGAGCTGTAGATTTTGAAAATGACCTCCATTTTAAGATTAGGCCACCGCGTTTCGACTTAGTTGAGTTTTTCGGATATTTTTCATATGAGGGTGTATTTTTATGTTTCCGGAGCCGTAGATTTTGAAAATGACCTCCATTTTATGATTACGCCACTGCGTTTTGACTTATTTAAGTTTTTCGAATTTATCCAATTTAAAGGTCTACTTTTATGTTTTCGGAACCGTAGATTCTGAAAATGACCTCTATTTTATGATTACGCAACTGCGTTTCAACTTATTTAAATTTTTAGAATTTAACTAGTATAAAGGTCTAATTTTATGTTTCTGGAGCAGTAGATTTCCCCCATTTTGTAAATGACCCAATTTAAAGTTTATGCCACTGTTTTGGATTATAAAAGTTTTTTTTTTTACTTTTTCGGTATAAGGATCTACTTATATGTTATCCGAGACGTATTGAAATTTTTCTAATCTTTAATATTTAAATTTATCTAATATTTAGGCTCCATTTTATGATTAAGCCGCTGCATCTTGATTAATTAGTCTTCATTTTGGATTTTTTCAATACAAAGTTTCATCAATATGTTTTCGAGTATGAATAAATAAATAAATACTATGAAGCTAAAGTAAAATTAACCACAGAATACAAACTAAAAAGCCGAAAAGCAACTGGTAATAAATTTAACCTTCCGTATTCAGATTTTTCAGCTAATTGTTCGAAATCTTATAATTTTGTGATAGGAGACCACAACATTAAAAAAGATAACTAAAATTAAATTAAAAATGAGACAATACATATTTTATTTATTTTGATTAGATATTTTTATTTATTTATTGAAAAATAAATTAATCCTTCGTATTATGTTTTTTATTCGAAGGAAAAATCAAAAACACTTAACAAAACCGAAACACAGTGGCCTAATCTTAAAATGTAAGTCGTTTTAAAAACTAAGGCTCCGGCATCATAAAAGTAGACCTTTAAATTGGATAAATTCGAAAAACTTGAATAAGCCGAAACGCAGTGGCGTAATCTTAAAATGGAGGTCATTTTCAAAATCTACGACTCCGGAAACATAAGAATACACTCTTTTATGATAAAAATTCGAAACACTTAAAGAAATCGAAATGCGGTGGCCTAATCTTAAAATGGAGGTCGTTTTCAAAATCTACGGCTCCGGAAACATAAGAATACATCCTCATATGAAAAAAATCCGAAAAACTCAAAGAAATTGAAATGCGGTGGCCTAATCTTAAAATGGAGGTCGTTTTCAAAATCTACGGCTCCGGAAACATAAGAATACATCCTCATATGAAAAAAATCCGAAAAACTCAAAGAAATTGAAATGCGGTGGCCTAATCTTAAAATGGAGGTCGTTTTCAAAATCTACGGCTCCGGAAACATAAGAATACATCCTCATATGAAAAAAATCCGAAAAACTCAAATAAGTCGAAACGCGGTGGCCTAATCTTAAAATGGAGGTCATTTTCAAAATCTACGGCTCCGGAAACATAAAAATACACCCTCATATGAAAAATATCCGAAAAACTCAAATAAGTCGAAACGCGGTGGCCTAATCTTAAAATGGAGGTCGTTTTCAAAATCTACGGCTCCGGAAACATAAGAATACATCCTCATATGAAAAAAATCCGAAAAACTCAAATAAGTCGAAACGCGGTGGCCTAATCTTAAAATGGAGGTCATTTTTAAAATCTACAGCTCCGGAAACATAAAAATACACCCTCATATGAAAAATATCCGAAAAACTCAGATAAGTCGAAACGCGGTGGCCTAATCTTAAAATGAAGGTCGTTTTCAAAATCTACGGCTCCGGAAACATAAAAATACACCCTCATATGAAAAATATCCGAAAAACTCAACTAAGTCGAAACGCGGTGGCCTAATCTTAAAATGGAGGTCATTTTCAAAATCTACAGCTCCGGAAACATAAAAATACACCCACATATCGAATTTGTCAAAAAAACTTAAATGATTCGAAACGCAGTCACGTAATCTTAAAATGGAGGTTATTTTCAAAACTAGGTACAGGACAGCATAATACTAGTCCCTAAGAAATCCGAATAGGTACAATAAATCGATATCCGTAAGTGAAAATTCTACTTAGGAGAGCATAATAATAGACTTTCATATTGGAGGGGGGGGAGGGGATGGCCATTATTTAAAAAAAATATATAAAATTTACAAAAACTTAAAACATTAATTTGAAATGAAAACGGTTGAATTTGAATTGGAAAAGGTTTAATTTGAAATGGAAATGGTTGAATTGACTTGGAAAAAGTTTGATTTGATCTGGAAAAGGTTGAATTTGACTTGGAAAAGGTTGAATTTGACTTGGAAATAATTGAATATCACATAGAAATATCACACTGAAAAAATCTAAAATGTTAAAATAAATGGATATGCAACTGTGTAATCAAATTTTTTTTTGTATTTTTTAAAAGCTATGCCGTCGATAATATAGTAAGTGACCTTCATTTCGAAAAAAATCGAAAATTGACAAAAATTCTAAAGTTGAATTTGAAATGGAAAAGGTTGAATTTGACTTGGAAAAGGTTGAATTTGAAATGGAAAAGGTTTAATTTGACTTGGAAAAGGTTGAATTTGATTTGGAAAAGGTTGAAATTGACTTGGAAATGCTATATATTTGTTTCTTTTCTTCTGTAAATTTAAGCATATTCATTTTAGTAAACGTGAATACTGCCGTATTCACTTTTACAGGTGTAAATACAGCTGTATTCACTTTTACAATCGTGAATACGGCTGTATTTATATTTACAGCCGTGAATACGTATGTTCTGTATTCATATTACTTTTTATGAATATAAATATATTCATATTTATATTCATTTGTGCCATAAATATAAATGGTATTCGTATTTATATTTTTGAATATAAATATGCCCATCTCTGCTCTCCGCTCAGTACAATTCCCTCTGAAATATCACCAAAAAAATCGCAAAAACCCATAATATTTCCCATCCCCTTCGTCGACGTGATGGCTCCTGGGCAGTGTCTGATGAAGACAAAGCTGAGGAATTTGCCAAACACCTTTCCAGTACATTTACACCTCATCCCGAATCCCATCCGACTCACACTGCAAAAGTAGAAGAATTCCTTTCTTCACCAATTCCACTCTCTTTACCACCAAAAGCAGTTCATCTTTCTGAGGTCAAATATCATTTACAAAAACTATCTTCCCGCAAATCTCCTGGATACGACCTTCTAACCCCACAGATCCTTAATCAACTACCACCCAAAGCAATCATGTTCCTCACATACATATACAACTGCATCCTAAGAACTACCCATTTTCCTCTCTCATGGAAACATTCCACCATCGTCCTTTTCCTGAAACCAGGCAAACCTTCCAATAATACATCATCATATAGACCAATTAGCCTACTTCCAATCCTTTCAAAATTTTTTTAAAAATCATACTGAAAAGAATCCTACCCATAATAGAATTCCAATACCTTCCTACCCACCAATTCGGATTTCGCTTCCAACATTCCAGTGTCCAACAAGGACTCTAACATGTTGACCATATATCCTGGAGTGGCCCAAGGTTCGAGCATTTCCCCTCTCCTTTTTAATTCCTACATAAATGATCTTTCCAAATCTATCTACCACTGTTCACATCATTTATACGCTGATGACACCCGAATCTATTTTTCCTTTCATCCTTCTGAGCTACTAGTCGCATTCACCAATATTCAGGCAGACCTAGATAGGATCAGTGCCTGGGCAAGTCTGTATAATTTAAATCTAAATACGATGAAAACTCAGGCCATTATTATAGGTTCCAGTTCTATTCTTAAATCTATCTCCTTCCTTCCTCCTTTAGTCATCAACGATCATCCTGTCACATTCAGTTTCTCTGTTAAAAACCTAGGAATCACCATAGACGAAAACCTCTCCTGGAAACCCCATATCGCCCTCATCTCCCGCAAGTCAATAGGTACCCTTAAGCTATTTCATCGCTCCCGCCACCTACTCCCACAACCCATCCGCAAGCTCCTTGTATCCTCTCTCATTTTCCCCCACTTTGACTACGGCTGTGTGGTGTACGGAGGCATCCCGATGGTACTCGAGGATAGATTGAAGCGACTCATGAATACGTTCTTAAGATTTGTCTTCGGTACATCGAGGCGGCCTCATGTGTACCACCTTTACGACGAGTTAAAGTGGCTCTTTCCTTCTTTCCTTAGACAATATTTCCTTGGATCTTTCCTATTCCAAACAATCAACACCAGACACCCTTCCTACATCTACAGTCTCCTACAGTTTAAACCCGAGGTCCACTCCCAGAAAACAAGTTCCCGTGTTTCCGACCTTTATATCCCTTCCCATAGAACTAAGACGTTTGAATATTCCTTTGAATATTCCTTTATTGCCCCATCCACTGCCTTCTGGAATCCCTTGCCATCTGATATCCGCCATGTCTCTTCCTTGTCCTCATTTAAATATCATCTTTACCAATTCCTTTTCACATCCCAAAATGATGTTGTACAATGAATTAAATATTGCGAAACAGATTTTGACTGAGGTGAATGGTTGTTAAAATTGATTGAGTTTTAATTTTAAAAATCAACCCATGCTTATTTTATTTTGTTTTCCTTTCATTTAAATAATGTTTTTATTATTTTGAATTTTCTCAAAATGGTGTTATTTTTACTTGTTTTAATATAATTTCACTGAAGATAATGTATATATTCTTTAATATTGACTAATGCAATTTTTGGCCAGATGTAGTTTTTATTTTTTTGTTCATATCTGTTATTCATAAGGGACCTCGTCCCAGAATAAAGTTTACTTTCTATCTATCTATCCTCAGCCCTAGAAAGCAAAAAGTATTGTTCGGTAGCATTCCTGGCTATCGCACAAGCTTTTGACCGGGTATGGCACACCGGACTGCTCTTCAAGCTTATATACTATCTACCCCATTCCTTATATCTTATTCTCCGATCCTACCTCTCTGACCGCTCCTTTGAAGTTTGATGTGGTACAGAATCCTCCAAATGTCATTCAATCGAGGCGGGAGTTCCTCGAGGCAGCGTCTTGGGTTCCGTCCTCTACATTTTGTTTACTGTTGATATTCCTACTTATCCCAAAACCCTCCTGGCAACATTCACTAATGAAACAGCAATCTTATTTTCCAATCCAGATCCTGGAACAGTATCCTTAAACTTGCAAAGTCACCTCTCTCTTATTGAACACTGGTGCAATAAGTGGCAAATCCAAGTAAATGAACCCTTCGATATGAACCCTTCGTCCTGACCACCAGTCTACTTCAACTCCATACCACTTCCTCTGTGCGACACAGTCCAGTATCTTGGCTTTATTCTAGATAAAAGACTAACATGGAACCCACATACTAGACTTGAAAGACAACAACTTAACAGATGATACAGACAGTTATATAGACTAATGAATAGAAAATCTCAACTTTCAGTCGAAAATAAACTACTTATCTACAAGACAATCCTGAAACCTATTTGGACCTAAGGAACAGAACTGTGGGGGACAGCAAAACTTTCTAACATCAAAAGTATTCAATCCTTCCAGGCTGAAGTCCTCCGATCAATAGTCGATGCCCCCTTCTATGTATCCAATAAAACACTCGATAATGACCTTCATATCCCATTTATTCTTAACCTAATCCCAGACAAATTTCACCAGAACCTCACTCATCATCCAAATCCTGTATCACAATCCCTATCTATTTCCAGCCATCCCTGCAATCCTACCAGGAGGTTAAAATGGCAGTGGCCCCACGACCTTCTGTAAATATTTATGTATTGGAGTTCTGAAATGGCCAGATTCTTTACTCAGCTCCTGTTGCTGTAATACCCTCCATCAGTTTCCACTGGTTTCTAATACCAGTGACACAGCTGGGAGAGAAGCACTGGGATCTCCTGGAGTCCTGCCTTGGCTTCCACATTGGAGGATTGGGGGACAAAGCATGACTCAGAGTCCCTTAGGTGAATTTAAATATTGTATATAGGTGTGAATGTGTTTTATTTACTTTAATTTCATTTATCTTTTATCTATTATTTCATTTTTTTTACACAGACATATTAATTTACTTATTTTATTTTTCTATATTTCTTTTTCTTTATTATTTCTATCTTAGTTATTATTTGTATGTACATATTGTATGAATGCTTAATGTAGCCTTAATATTAATGTCCTTTAATGTGGCAGAATGTATTAATATTTAATAAATAAAAAAAAATAAAAATACTTTTATAAAAATATTACTAATATTTGTACTTTTTTGTTATTCTAAAGGGACTTTGACCCAGAATAAAATTATTTTCTATTCTATTATATTATATTATATTATATTATATTTTATATATATATATATATATATAAAATAGTGAATTATTTCCCAATAAAATAGTGAAGTTTGAATTTATATATATATATATATATGTGTGTGTGTAATTAATCAACATAATTGATATTTAGTGTTTCTTGGGAGGTTATAAGCTTAAATAATTGTGAATTGTGATAAATTTCCTAACATTTATATAAAACAAGCTCAGTGAGACAGATTATCAGACTTCAAAAGTAAAATGATGATATTACCTCTTAACCTGCATAACAACCTCGATCTAACAAATTATTTTAAAATTTATGTAATGGTGGTCATTGATGATGGTATAAAATTTTATTTTATCAACAGCGATAATAATTAGACCGAAACATGAATTAAAAAGAAATTTTATTTTTAAAATATTTTACAAATCAAAAAACTGTAAACATGCTTCAAAAAATTATTGCTTACTTAAACCATGAAAAAAGGGTTTGAAAAGACCTGTAGGCACAACCCCAGCCACTGTCATTAATGCCACCCATCATGTAATGAAAATAATAATAGGCACCTTTTACAAGTGATGATTTGCTACGGTCACTGCGAACTGAGAAAATAAAACAAAATTAATATGGTAATCATAATTATTGAAGGAAGTTTATCAACTGTTCTACATAGCATGGATGATAAATATTCAGGACGCGGTCATTATAAAGTTTTTATTGGTGCAGACGTTTCAACCCAAACATGTGGGTCATCAGGGCGTGTTTCGAGCACTGAAGATGATCTACATATTTGGGTTCCAATGTCGGTACCAATAAAAACTTTATAATGACTGCGTCCTGAATATTTATCATCAATGGTAATCATAATTATGACTTTGACCAAAATAAGAAGATTAAAATAAAAAGCTAAATTTTGAGCAATTCCACTTGCTTAAAACCTTCTAGATGTAATAGTATAATGATACAAAAATTTAAGGTATATTTATTTAAAATATAGCATATAAAATTAATGAATTCTTGAAGTATTAAAAGTACTTTAAAAAGGAAGGAGCTAGTCCGGGGTGGTCGAAATGTTGACTTTTAATAAAATAATTTTGCCACTATTCAGCCAATTTATGACCGCCACCCCGGACCATCTCCTTCCTTTATAATGATACGGTCAACTATTAAATATTCAATAAAACTACTTTATGATTTAGTTTATTTAGAGGTTCACAAGTGACAACAATTTTTTTTTATAGTTTAAAATACTATCTTATCACTGTAGTCTGAACATAGAGAATGCATCCCTTGGTTGTAGATAGGGGATCCTCCAACTTCAGTGATGGCAAACCTTTTGACCTCGGCATGCCAAAATTTTAAATTAGCTCCGGTGCCTTGTTTCACATAAACATATTTTTTTAACTTTTATAGCGATAATAAAAAAAAAATTATATTCATATTTTAAATGGATTTGGATAAAATACAATAAAAACCTGATAATCAAATGGTATAAGAGAGCAAAAACATGAACTTTGTATTAAGGGATTTATTATTTCCATCGATGATTCCTGCAATGTGTGTCATGCTAAATGGGTTTGCTTTCTCTGACCTAAGTGGATATCCAACATGTAAGAGGATATTCTCACCTAGGAGTCTGAATAATTAAAAACTTAAGACCCATGGAAAAACAGATCTCCATATTCCTGATTAGTAAACATCAAGTACAGAGCTAATCACTCTTTAGATTAGCAGATTCAAACCAAGCATTACTCAACATTTAGCAACAATAAGTATATAAAGAAAGAAAAAGTACAACATATATTTCTTTTTTTAATTAATGAGCTTAATATTTGGAAATGTTCCAATTTAATATTGGAAAATTCAAAATTATTGACACTGTTTAGTTTCATTAAATGATAAATGCAGATAGATAAAATATAGAAATAGGAAATAGTATAAATCAAATAATTATGTAATAAATAACTATATATTAAAATAATTGAATATATAAAACATTTTTTACAAGAGTTATACCAATAACGAATAAATTAAAGTATGTAATAAAAATATATATTCATCATTAAAACATGGTCAAACTCACTTCCTGACGGCTTTACTCCAAGATGAACATTCATTAAAGGACATGTTATATGATTTGCAGGAATCAATATTAAACTATTAGCTCTTCGAAAATAAGGTCTATCAAGAGTTAAATTTAAAAAGGCATGAACTTGTCGTCGTATGCGAACTGAAAAACAAAAATCACCAGTATAATAAAGTTAAGGAATATTGAGTTGATAGGAAGAGGAAATAATGTAATATACACAGTTATCAATGTAAATTAAACTGATTACAAAGATATATTTTTATTACATTTAGGGCAGCAAACATTTATTAACAAAAGTAACATTACTAACATGGTATCAATGGTAATACTTTATCATGAAACTAAAGCATACATCAAGAAGTAAAATATACATCAGATAGTAGATCACCCATCAGCTTAAAAGCAGGAGTTCATAAAAGTACATACAATGAAAATTTTGACCTACTTTTAATTATAATGGTAGGCTAACTCAACCCTCATGCCGACAACCACCTGCTCCCTGGTTGACTCTCCCACTGCAAGTGTATTTGATAATGGGGAAGGATTAATTACATACATCTCCCAAATGATTATGTCACCTTTAAATGTCTCCTAAACAGCACTAAATCCTCAGTACATCCAGCCAAATCCCTTCATTTCCATCAATCCCTACCCAGCACTTTAATTACAAACCCAACTGGGCAATTCTTTTCAAATCTCCTCAAACCCAGTTTACTTCCATTTCTCTGATGACCTCAACACTCACATTGTCTCCTGTCCTTTCTCTTTCCCATCCCTAACACTTACTACTACCCCTGTTTAACCCCAACCATTTTTTTTTGTTGCTATATCATCTTATTAACTCCACCCCCATGATCACCTTAATCCTATTCAAAGCCTCACTTCCTACAAATCTTTCAATCCTCTATCATAGCTACAACACCACCTTCCCTACTTCTTGGAAAACCATCCTATTATTCCATCTGCATTCTGATCCTTCCTCACTAATTGTTCCCAATATGCTGTTGTCCACCAATAAAACCCTCTCTAGTTCTGTACTTCTGTCCAGAGGCATACCTCAAGGTTGCTCTTTATCTCCTACACTTTTATTTAATTTAAGTTAAGGACACACTAATATAATATTTTTATTTATATTCTGAATTTATACTTTGTTCTAAAGGGACTCTGGCCTCAGAATAATAAAGATATTTTCATTTAATTTTATTTTATTATTACCAAAATAAGATGGATTGATTTTAATATTTTACTATTATTAATTTTTACTTTACTATCAAACGATTCACTGTTGGAAAAGGTAAAATTATGCTGCATTTTGATGTTATACAATAAAATGAATATGCTACATTAATTATCATATTCATTTAATAGTTATATACAATATTCACTCCTGACTTGTCAACAGTTTATCAAATAATTTCTATAGAAAAACTGTCTGTCACTTATTAACACACCATTATAATGTAAAATAAATCAAAACATTAAAAGAAAAATACAAGTTGACAAAATTTAGCTTGATTATATATTCTCCACCTTCATTATATCCTGCTTGCCTCTTCTCAGCCACAAGAGTCTCTCCCTTAACTTAGAGCCTTTGCATATGTTGATTTCAAATGGTTTCAAATGCTATTCACCAATTCAATATTATTTAGAAACAGCAGGGGATACCAAACAAATAACTAATCCTAGTAAAGTGTGCATGGGTAAAACCTGTGAGAGTCAGTGACCCCCAAACCACACACACCAACTGTTTAAAAATAAATAGGGATATTGATAGTTATCTATGACTTATTTTTCCTAGGATTTTTATTTTATCAAAAATTATATCAAAAATTAATAAAAATAAGATTGTATTTGAACTCAGAAAATTTTATAAACAGTGTTTTACAAAAAAATAATAAAATTAAAAGTTTAGGTGATCTTGTTTTTACGATTGCAAATTGTAAGAATTTTGTAATATTTAATAATTTGTGTAATATCCTCCATGATGCATTACCTCTCTGCATCTATTGGGCATACTGTTTCTAATTTCGGGAAGGAGTTAGTCGAGGGTGCGGTCAAATAAATAAAAAAAATTAAAATATATAAATTATTTTAATTTTTGCCCATTTATTTTAATGAAAGGAAGGAGGGATTCATTCCTTTTCTCTGTTTTTAACTCTTTATTATATTATACATTGTCTGTACATCTTGATAGACTTTACAATATCTCAATTTTCTATCTAACTACTCCATTCTCAATGTTTTAATTTTACTATTTATTTTATTTTCATTTCTTATATAACTTTATATTTCTTTTTTATGTTTTCACATTTTATTCTAAGATTCCCAATGTAACACTTTTGTCACCCCTTTTTGATTATGCCTACTTCATCATTCCACACTATGTAACAGTTTTTATTATTTATCTCTTAGTTCTTAATCATTATTCTAACAATTTCATTTTACTTTATATCTATTTATTTTATTTTTCTAATAATTTTTTTTTTATTTTATTTTCTCATACCTTGTTATCTGGTTATTTTCTTAGCCCTGATGAAGGCCTGAACTTCAGGTCGAAACGTCGGCATTTGTAAAAAATAAATATTATAATTTATTTTTGCCTTCCTTTTTGACTGAGCACCCCAACTATTCTTCTCTTCATTATCCATGACAGTCAACCAATTACCAATCATAAACATGATAATACTAATACACAGTTGCTGGAGGTTAAGAAGCTGCAGACGGTGGTGAAAAAGTCTTCTCTAAAAAGTCTTATCCCACATGTGTCCAATGGGATTGAGATTTGGAGGCTATACAGGAAGGGACAGATGTGAAAATTCCAGATTTTCAAGACATTGATGAACATTTCCCCTATGAAGTTGCGTATTGTAGTCAAGAAAATAAAAATCTATGGCAATTATGACACTGGTTTGAGGAATGTACTCCTCTATAATTTCTTGAACATAACGAACTTCAATGAGATTATCTCTCACAATATACAGTAAAGTCCGTCCTCCTGATTAGATGGTGGCCTATACCATCACACTCCCACTTCTAGACTGCATTAAAGGAAGCATAAATACGCAGTGTACCCATCCCCTGTTCATAGAAGACTCTTCGGCGCCTTACTTACTTATTCCATGACGCTACAGCCTTACAAGTGCCAGGGCCTCCTCTATAGTCCTCCTCCACTCTTCCCTATCCATGGTGAGTCTCCTCCATCCTCCGATTCCCATCTCTCTCAATACTCTCTCTATGTCATCTGGCCATCTTAATCATGGACGTCCCCTAACTCCAGGCTTACCATCCAGAAATTTTTTTGGTATCCTACTCGCCGACATCCGCTCTACATATCCCAGCCACCTCAACTAATTCTTTCTAACAAAGAAAACCAGATATGGTTCTTGGACCATTTCTTTCAGCTCCTCATTCTTTCTTATTCTCCAGTTGCCGTTCTCACAGACAGGTCCATATATTTTTCTGAGTACTTTCCTTTTCCAAACTTTTAACATTCTTTCACTTTCTTTGGAAAATACTCAGTCTAACAGCCATAAGACAGAACCGGCCTAGACAGTTTTATATAAGATCACCTTAGCTCTGTTGGTCAGGCCTCTGAATTTTAAGGGCTTTTGAAGAGCGTGATACACCTGTTTCCAGCAGTTATTCTTGCCTTAATTTCTTCTTGGTATTCATTCTTTGATGTGACAAGAGCACCCAAACACCTACACTGGTTTGCTATCCTGAAGGTGTGGCTTCCAAATATGATAATTTCTTTTATTCTTTCTGGTGGGTTTCTTGATGACTTCATATAAACTGTTTTTTCATCGTTTACATGGAGGCCCAACCTTTTTGAAGTCCTTAAACGCCCCCAATAAAAATGCTCTTGATCTAGCCGATATTACATCGTCTGCATAGGCTAGTTGTTGTGACAGCCTATTATATATCATGCCATTAAGGCTTGCTTGGATAGCAGGTACTACAAATTCAAAGGCTAGGTTGAAGAGAGCTGGGGACAAGGGATCTCCCTGGCTTAGGCCGCGTTCAGAACTGCAAACTTTTCCGATAATGTTCTTGGTACCTTACAGCAACTATCAGTCAGTGTCATCCTAGTTAGTCTAGCTAGCTTTTTCAGTACACCTAAAGTTACCATTACATTCAACAATTCGCTTCTATTGACACTGTCGTAAGCCTGTTTAAAATCAATGAAAAGATGATGAAGATCTATATTATATTCATTAAATTTTTCAAGCATCAAGCATTTTCCTTTCTTGATCGACTTCTCTATAATTTGCTTTAAAGTGAAGACAGTTCCAATGTGCAACATGAATTTCTCAATCCATATCGATCTGGCAATCGTCAATATTTCTTATTCCAGTTTCAATGATTATTGAGTAGAGTTTCTTTGGTACACTAAACAGGAATGAATCTCGATGGGTATTACTTACATTGCCTAGTATCTCCTTTCTTGTAAAGGGACACAACTGCAGTCCTTTCACGTCATTTTCTGATGGCATATTATTTAATATACATTGAAAAAGTAAAGAAATATATCATTACATTTGTTGCCTACGTATGTGCAGCAGTTCGATTTACTCTTTCCAGACCTGCTGAATTGCCAATTACTTTGAACAAATCTTTCTTGCTGATAAAATAGTCTTCACCATAATAAACCTGCATTGTCCTCTTAATATCATCCAAACTGCTGCAACATTTGACCCCCTTTAAGCAGCATCTTGAAATATTCTGTTCATCTGACTACTATATATTCGTTTTGCCATATAATGGATACTGATCCATATTTTCTTTTCCGAGATTTTGGCACTTCCTTTCTCGTTCGTTGGATGTATTTCCCAATTTTTGCGTTCAATTTCGCATTTTCCCTAATCTTGAGACCAAATACTAACAATCAGTTCCAGTTAACTGGAAGAAGGGTTAGCTTCACCCTTTCCATCTTGCTTTGTGAAGAGAGAAGAGAACAATGCATTCAATATTAAAATTTCCTACTTTTTTATGATATGGTCCAACTTCCGAACAAAATAAAGGAAATAAAAATTAATTCTTTTATTAGTGATATATAAGTTTTAATAAACAACCCTGCAACTATTCATTATATGTAGTTCAGATTAGATATATATTATTTTGGTTTACAAAACAGGTATTAATATGAACCATTTCCGGGGAAGTATATACAATTTTAATTAACTCTAAGAATCAGTAAATATACAAAACAAAGTGTTAATTGCAAACGTTAAATAAAAAATTCAAGATATTCAGCAAAGTATTTTTGAATTAAGTTTTATTATAATAATTATAAATATAATAATAAATAAAAAAAGAAAAGCCAAGAAATGGTTCACAGAAGCATGCGAAAAGGCAGTGGAGGAAAGAAGAAAAGTCCTCTGCTTACAAACTGATCAAGCTATGCTTTACAAATACACAGCCACCAGGAAAAAGACAAACAAAATAATAAGAATAGCCAAAAGAGAATTCCTCAAAGAAAGATTACAAACTATTGAGGAAAACTGGCAGGATGGAAATATATGAGAATTCTTCGCAGATATCAGGAAAGAAAGGGTAGGATATAAATCGAGAAATACACAAATGTGAGGGAAAGATGGCAAATTGGCGGCATCAAAAGAAAAAAGGTTCCAGGGATAGACAACCTACCATCAGAATTGTTCAAGGATGGGGGAGAAAGAACGGATACCAGAAGCATGGAACATAGGGTTGATCTGTCCTATCCTTAAGAAGGGCTCCATGTACGAATGTGGAAATTACAGAGGCATAGCACTTCTTCCGGTTGCCTATAAAATAATGACTAATATTCTACTGAATTGGATATATCCGTATTATGAAAACATAATAGGAGACGATAAAACAGGATGTAGGAGAGGAAGGAGTACGCTAGATCAGATATTTATATTAAAACAAATACTCGAAAAACGATGGGAAGTAGATCAGGACGTACACGCATTATTTGTTGACTTCAAAGCAGCCTATGACTATGTGGACAGAAACTGTCTCTGGAAGATCATGACTGAGCTGGGTGTTCCCGAGAAGGTAGTGAGGTTGACGAAGGCATGTACAAATGATCCTCAATGTAGGGTACTAATACAAGGAGAAGTATCTGAAGCCTTTGAAGTTTGAACGGGTTTGAGGCAGGGAGACGGACTCTCGCCGATGCTGTCCAACTTAGCACTAGAGAAAGTAATAAGAATAACATCAAGCGAAGATGGAGGGGTGCACGTCGGAATGAACCGAAAAAAAAAAATTATAATTATATAATTTTTACAATAGAGGCCTTCTTAAACGACCTCCGTATAGAATGAAGGAATTTAAATTTAAAAAATAATAAATTTAAAAAAAAAATTGATAGGCATCCAATCCTTTCAATCTAAAGTCCTTCGAACGATAGTTGATGAAACCAACAAAATCCTACACCATGACCTTAATATCCCATTTGTCCTCGACCTTATCCCAGAAAAATTCTCAAAATTTCATGGGAACCTTACAAATCATCCAAATCCTCTTACACAATCCTTTTCTAACTCCACCCATCTCAACAATATTCCTCGAAGGTTGAAGTGGCAGTGACCCAGAGACCTTTTGTGAATAAGCATATATTGGAGTTTTGGCAATGGCCAGATTCTCCACTTAAGCCATGCATGTGTATGATTATTGCGCCTCTGATCAGCCTCTACTGGTTTTAATACCAGTAATGCGACTGAGTAAAAGGCGCTGGGATCTCCTAGAGTCCTGCCTTTCCTTCCACTAGTGGAGAGAAGGCTTGGCTCAGAGAACTCCTGAGTGAATGGATTCTGTAAATATTGTATAAAATTATGCTCGAGTTTTATTTGTTATTTTGATCAGTTTAGTTCTTTTGTTTATATAGATTTACTTTTAGTATTATTTTTATTTATTGTAAATAGAGTGTGAATGTGCTCTCTGAACACTATTATAAATGTTCTTATATTTATAGTATTATAAAAACGGATTTGTCAGCTACAGGTGATTTATCAATTGAAATAGACAATAATAATGTAAAGCATCATGGAGCCATGTCCTGGGAGCTTGTTCCGAGAGAAAAGGCCATGAAATGTCGGAAAGAGGACTATGCAAGCAAATGAAGATGAGTAATACCATTATTACTCAAAATAGGTAAGAACTTTTGTCAAATGCTGAGGACAATGTGCAGTCAGCAACTAAGCAAGTCAATTTTAGAACCTTGCAAACACATTTAAATGATGTAAAAGATTATACAGCATATTAAATTATCTACACAGTGAATGGCCGGCCCTAATAGCTTTAGGCAGAAAACTACTACAAGAGAAGTTAGTGTTTATCCCGAGAGTGCAGATGTATATCGTTGGTTAGTCACAACTTGAAGAAGAAGTGGTGCTGATTATCACATCTTTCAGCAGTATGACCATCCCAAAATTTATTGTAACCATCCACCAAAGTTGTGTTATGGGCCACGAAAGTACCACACTGTTTTATTGCACTAAAACTCGAGAAACAGTAGCAAAATGTGACAAATCTAATGGACCACATCCTTCTAATTAGAAGGTCTATAATTATAGAGGTTCCGAAATATTGAAATACCTGAGGAAAAGCCGCAAAAGATATCATATTTTGCAGAGTCCTCCAACAGCTCAGATAACACCACCAGCACTCAACAAGTTTCTGCATCTCCATCAGTCTTATACACTTCAATCAACACACCAGAACTGCAGCAGCAGAAGCAACCAAAACAATCAGCGCCAGCGCCAATTCAGATACAGAGACATAAAGGACAGAGATTTGCAGGTATGAGTAGGAGTATTACCCAACCTGCACCTTCGACTGAAACTGCCTTAGGTGTGATAATAAATATGATTATCGGACTAAATAATAAGGTGTATAAAAAAATGACCGTTTTTTTAACCAAATATTTGATTATTATTTCTTTGATATAAAATACAATTAATACTCTAAGTATAGTCCATTGTTATCTACCATCATTAGCCATCTGCTCGATCCCATACTGATACCATTAGTTGGTATGGCTGTCAAAGAACTCTTGGATCGCAATTTCAACTTCCGCAAAATTATCAAATTTTTTTCCTTGAAGAACATGGACCATGGATCTAAATAAGTAGTAATCCGATGGTGCAAGGTCTAGACTGTATGATGGATAAGGATGGAATCTCATATCAGAAGGGTTTTTCAATACATTTTCACAAATCTCTAACCTCTTAGCTGATTGCTGAGGAGTAAGTTCGTGAGGGACCAGTCTACTACTCTTTTTCACCTTCCCCATGGAAAGTAGATGGCAACTAACAGAATATTTCGACATCCCTGGCAAGTTGGCGAGTACTCGTGGACAGATTTGACTCAACAGCTTCCTGCAAAACCTCATCAATGTCCATTAATGGTTACCCGGAGCCCTTCTTGCTTTACAACGTCATATCTCCACTGCTAAATTTATCAAAACAATGCCGTGCAGTGCATTGGTCAAGGACACCTTTCCTTCCAAATTTAATAATTTAATGAGTGAGTTGCTTCAGCAGTTGTGAAATTTTTTTTTCAGCAATGCCTTACAATTACAAAAAATTCGGGGGACACTGTCATGTTTCTTCTTTGAAACAAATAACTAAACTGAGGCTTTTTTTGAAGAAGTCGAATGGGGTTAAACAAGTTTAGAGAATGCTCTAAAGGAATTATCAAGTATTGTAAATATTTAACAGGATTAAAATATTTACAATCCTTTGAAATCTTGAATTTGATAAAAACGGTCATTTTTTTTTATACATCCTATTAATCTCATAAAGCCCTTCTTCGGTCTTTCACAACTATTTCAGGCTACCATCACCCTAAGCCAATAGTATGACCCATAACCAAATGACTGTGGGATCCATGTCCGTCATACTATGGACTGAATCAACACAGGACCGAAGTAGACACTTACACAAGAAACGTATTGACATTCCAATAATAACAGAAAATCATCTGACACCACATTCTAAATTTCACATCCATGGATATAAAATCTACAAAACTGCATTGCCATACTTGTCAAAATAACACTAAAACATAATTCTTTACAATTACTCATAACAGCCGAGATACAAGCAACAGCCATTACACTATTAAAACATTACTCTTTTGTTTATTACAGTACTCTCGGCAGTTTATTGCCCCCCTAGGTATGTCTTGACACCCACAATGTTTAGTAATTTCTTCAAACGTCTTGCTTTGTTGTAGGAGGCGACTATAACGCTAAAGATCAGTCTTGGGAATCTTGACTATCTACTCCAAGCGAAAGAAATCTTATGTATGCCCTCTACGAGCTTTCATTCGACACAATCTCACCACATTCACCCACTTCCTAGCCAACCTCAAGATGAAAAAAAAAAAGATTTATTGATTTTTTTTTTATAACTAACAAATGACCTCGAACAACACCTGAAGCCATAAGTACGAACTCATATCATTTTCTTGTGAATCCGGTATTATTTGACGAGCCTTGCGAAGATACAAAAACAACATCGTTGACAACGAGTCTTTTCACTCTTTCTGTTCCTTTATCCATTAACAAAGAGGAAGAACTTGAGGATGCCGTAGAATACTTTACACAAATAATAAGTTTAATATGTTGAATTAAACCTCATGTTAATTAATATAGACTTGAAGCTCATTAAACAAGGAAGTTTTTTTGAAAGTGGGGTATCATAATATATCCCAAGTCAAGGAAAAAATAAATTACAGTTTTAAAATGATCTATTGTAATCAGTTTTGTTGAAAACACGGGTACATTTAGGTGACAGAATATCTATACATGAATATTTATACATCTTGAGGTGAATCTCAAGTTATGTCGAATTAAACCTCATCTTAATTAATATGGACTTGAAGCTCATTAAACAAGGAAGTTTTTTTGAAAGTGGGGTATCTATAGTATAATTGGAGAGTCATAAAAAAAAATCACGAATAATTCAAATTTTTCTAAAAAAAAGGACTTAGCTTAGTTAAGCTGCTCAAGACTTCACTTTAAATGGTTTTAACAATGACAAATTATACTTCCAATTGAAGCCAAGTTGGACTAATTTACAACTAAGCAAATTATTTACTTCAATTAAATACTGTTTTAGTGATCGGTTCATATTTAACGAAAAACCTTACTTACTTACTGCTGGGCGCTACAGTCCTACAAGGACCTGGGTCTCCTCAAGGACTCCAAGCCAGTCACACCTGTCTCTCACTCGCCTCCTCCATCTTCTTACTCTGAGCAACTTGAGGTCCTCCTCAACGTCACCCAACCATTGCATTCTTGACCTTCCTCTGTATTGCTTCTATCCAATTTTTCCATATAGCAGGCATCTTAGAATTCTAATCTCTGGCATCCTTTACACGGATCCGAGCTATCTCAGGCGGGCTTTTTTCACAAATGATTCCAGGTCTGGTTTGCCGTACATTGCACGGAGCTCGTAATTGTTTCTTAACCGCTACGTGCCATTTTCTCTTATTGACCCATATATCCACCAGAGTATTCTTTCCCAGACATTGAGTTTCCTTTTACTTTCACTGTTCAATACCCAGGATTCACTGCCATACGTAACTATGGGTCTCAGTATGGTTTCATAAATCATAAGTTTTGCTTTTTCAGAAAGAGCTTTAAACTTTAATCATATTGAATATTTAATAGTTTACCATATTTAGAAGATGGTCCGGGGTTGCAGTCATAAATAGGCTATATAGTGGTAAAACTATTTTATTAAAAGCCAACCTTTCGACCCGACTTCAGAAGGAGAAGGAGAAGGAGAAGGAGGAAATATATAAGAAGGAGAAGGAGGAAATATATAAAAAATGCATTCCGTACCTGAAAGAGAAATATAGAGAAGAATTTAGGGAGAAAAATTTTTGGTACAAGGGCTTTGGTTTGGAAATAGAGGAGCAATTCCGCTTTCAATTGCTAGTTATTTGGGAAAGCTAGGAGTTGAATGTTATAAGATACAAAGTATGGCGGAGTCCATTATTTTGGACTCATTGGGACTTCTGTATCATCTATTAAATTAGGTCATTGCTTTATGGATCCAGGTGACAGAATTGAGAAGAATGAGGATGAGAAAAGAAAGGAAACAACAAATGACATTTGTGCAACACACCACTTACACTGAAACACATTGTAACAACTTGCAGACTATACTCTGACACCAGAACAAAACATAATATACCTTCCAACATATCTGACGCACTTTCAGATGACGAAGAAAAGATACAAAAAGCATTTGAATTTATAAAAGACATTAAATTTATACACCT
Organism: Nezara viridula; assembly: GCA_928085145.1. Taxonomy (NCBI): domain Eukaryota; kingdom Metazoa; phylum Arthropoda; class Insecta; order Hemiptera; family Pentatomidae; genus Nezara; species Nezara viridula. The sequence goes on from OV725078.1 coordinate 5,418,012, forward strand.
AATTTGATTACATCTAAAGCCGCTAATGACCCGCTCGGGTAGATGCGGAATGTAACAATAAATAAATAAATAAAACAAATGACATTTTCATATACATAGTATATTGAGCTGAAATGTTAGATATTATCAACCAGATAGATTAGTATAATGTGTCAGTTAGCAACTCAACAAAGTTGAGCAACATTACAATTTTATTGTAGTTCTCTCTTATTAAAAATAAAGAATACTTTTTGTTTATTTTTTATGTTTATAAACAAGTAATAGAACACCTAACTAAAACAGAACAGAAATATTCCTATTCATTTTTGAGCAGTTTACATTAATTGAATAATTTGGTCTTAACATTTTTTAAATGGTTCTAAAAAATAAATTAAACATTTTACCAAGCCTTTCATCATTTTGTTCAGTGGAAAACACCAATGATAAAGCATGTGCCAATTCATCAGGGAAAAAATGGTGTGCACGTATATTATGAACTTTCAATGGGTCACGAATGTACTTAAGTAAATAACTTTCACAGAGAAACACTGTCCTTTCCGCAGTATCAATAAGTAGATCATAGACTTCATCCATTTCTCTGTCTCTATGAGCTATACATAACGCATCAAAAGGCAAATTCATAACAAATTTATAATGTTTTTCTTTTTCATTTTTGTCCAAAATTTGAGGATCTGAAAAATACAAAAAAAAAAACAGTTAATGTTTTGAAAACATCAATAAAATAATTACAGCCATAGTTTTATTTTAATATACATACATATGTGTGTGTGTGTGTGTGTGTGTGTGTGTGTGTGTGTGTGTGTGTGTGTGTGTGTACATATATATATTTTATATATATATATATTTTTTTTTTATCCTTATCTTTATTGAGACTTTTATACAATACTAAAATAGAAGAGGTAATGATCATAGCATATGACCTGAATTACTCACAATTTTCATTACTACTGCTATTATAATTTAACCTATAATTAGTTAATTAGATAAACAAACAAACCAAAAGCAGCACTAGCTGTTCTGTAGCGAAACAAGAAAGAAACGCTTTGCCTTGGTTTTGTCTGGTCCTTAGGCAAGCTGACATCACATTCTACCTCATTCATCAAAAACCATACATCACTACAGCTATGGACTACCCTTAACAGGATTCCTGAAATTCACATTAGGCACCTCAGACCTCTCAATCCAAACCTAAAACCTCAGCCTCAACCTCCATGTCAGCTAATCCCTCATCATCTACTCTCCCTCCTCCCCCCGAAGGGCCACACTCCCTCCAGAGCACCCACAACCAGTTCCATCCCATCCTAATCTTCTGATAAACTCCCATCACAAGTACCTTTGAAATTAGATCCAACTCTTCATCCCCAACGACAGGCTCAATCCCCTGCCAACAACCCTGGTATCATAAATTATCCATCACAATCTCCTGATCCAAATTCACTTCACAACCAAAAACCATCCAACATCAATTCAATCATATTATCTTTCCCACCTCACTAGACAGCTTAACAAAATCCCATTTAATTTTCTTCAATGAACATGAAGCACCTAGCTACCCTTTTATGGAATGCTAAGAAACTACATAACTACTCGGTAAACGAGAAATATTTCTCAAGGAAAATCACATTGATATTGCTCTCCTCACAAAAACTCACTTCACTCAACATTCGATCTTTTACATATGTGACTACACCACTTACAGATCAGACCACCCAGACATCACTTCCCACGATGGCTCTTGCATCTTTATCAATAGATCCTTATCCTATTCCGTGATTCTTTCCTCTCCAACTGATGCCATTCAATCAAACTCGGTAATCACTTCAACTTGCCCTTATCATCTAACATTCTTAGGTGAATACATGCCCTCCTGCTAATTCCTTATCGTATAACCTTCTTGGTTCATTATTCAAATCCCTCACATTTTATTGCTGGAGCACCTAAACCTTCCCCTTCGAAATATATTCAAATCTTATAAAGGTACAAGACAGAGCTAGATCGAAATGGCACAGGACTAGGTATCCTACAGATTAAACTTACTATACCAAATTGACTAACAAACTAAAAGTGGAAATCAGAAAATTCAAAAATTCCTAAACCTAAATGAATATCTTACAACTACTGACAAATCACTATGGACGGCCAGTCTGTGTTTGGAATTAGGAGAGAAAGGATGTCGCTCTGCCAGCCCAAGACATCTAACAGATAAGAAACAAATTCTTTTATTTCATTTTTCTTTTCTATAATTATTCTTTTTTAATATATACTTATTATTTTTCTCTCTCTCTTTCTTTTTCTCTTTTCTCTTCTTTGTATTTGAATATATCATTTTATTTTTATTTTTTTCTTAGCATATATTATTTCTATGGGGGATCCGATAGATCTTAAAAGACCCAAGGCAAAGAGAAAACGACCTCGTGATCGAATTTAATTATTATCGGAAGATAATATAACTCCTTCAAAAATCATTCCAACATTCCTCATTATAGAAAAGGCCCATGAACATGACCTTCAGCAGGTTTCACCATTTTTTATAAACAAATTTTTACAAAAAACTTTTACAATGTAATAACTTTGGTGGTCAATTTTCAATCCAGAAGTCTCCGCACAACACTTTAAACTTTAGCAGAGGAGTAATTAGGTATTATGACCTACAAAATCTTGAAATTGAAGAAATAAAAAACAAACTCTCACACCAAATAAATGATATAATTCATATAAAAAAAAAATTTTAAAATGGTAATGAAATTCTAACTAACTCATATATAATTACATTCTCAACACCAAAAACGCCAGAAATAATAAAAATATGATACCACACAGTTAAAGTCCAACAATACATTCTTAATCCGATGCGTTGTTTTGGCTGCTTATCATTTGGACACCCTACAAACCAGTGTAAACAACAAAGTAAATATATACAATGTGGAGAGGCAAGACACGCCGATAACACTAAATGCACTTTTACCCCGCAGTGTGCCAATTGCGGAAATTGACACGTAAGTCTGTCCAGGGATTGCCCTATTTTTAAAATATAAAAAGAGATACAAACAATACAAACCATCCCACTTCCCTTCGTATCTCAGAGCCTCTGCGATTAAGATCGAGGAGCCGAACACGACACATTCCCCCTCTACGCGACAAATCCAAAGACCCCGGCCCATCTCATGGGACTGACGTCACTGCTTTGGATATCGAAGATCCTGACCATAAATCGGATATCAATCCAGAAGGAGAATTTATTATGGTAAACAATAAAAAACAGGGCAACCGTAAATCTAAAAAAATTATGATTCAACAAATATTCATAAACTAAATTCATGCACTAACATACGTATAAATATTATTCAAATTAATAATCTCCATTTAATTAAAACTGCACAATACTATATATTCACAATTAAAAACAATATTAATAGTCATATATACCAACCTATAAACATCTACCTACTATTACCTCTGCTTATCTATAATACGCCTAGCATTGCTTCAGATATTACAATAAATATTTATAAAACGGTTACATCTAAAACTATTAATAACAATCCTAATTTATTATTAATATATCAAATCAAAAAAATGTACTATCGTTCTCTATTTATTTTTTTATTACATCTACAGTTCTTAATTATTACTTTCTCCACTGTTCCCTCTTTTAGAAACATATGCTATATACAATTATTTTTTTTTGCCCATATGCTTTTATATAAGAATCCAAATTGCTTCTTTAAATATCAAATTATGTTCAATAGAATATTACACACTATTTTATATCAAAATAACTGCATGTTTCCCTCCGATGTTCTATGGTTAGGGGTGGTTAAATTTATAAATAAAACGTACTCTATTATTGTTTATTTATTCATCCATTCATTTTTTTTTATTATGTGAATTTTTATTTTTATTTATTTATTTATACGAGGGCATATTTGTATGCTTATATGCTTATGTATTGTGTAAGTATGTGAGTATGCATGACCACCATAAGAGTATATATGCCTATTTGTATGAGTGTATTTGTATGCATGTATATATATATATATATAATTGTGTAGGTACTTACGATCCTATGTTTATCTATAATACCATAATTCTCGCCATTACCATTAAGATCTATGAAATCACAAACAACGATCCTAGCTTATTATTATTTCTAGACCAATACAAAAATATGTACTATTTACTTTTTTATTACCTCTTCAGCCTCTACTTTCTACTATCTCAAATATTTCTTCTTTTAGAAACTTATATTACATAAAAATTTGTTTTTTTTATCCTTATACGCACATATAAGAATTCTATGCACATTACAAATCAAATTAATTTCAATATAATATTACAAATTACTTTCCATCACGATAGCTCTATTTATTCTCCCAAAGATCTATTATATGTCTCAAGTTCCGGAATACAAATAAATAACAGATGCTCTATTTCTGTCTATATATTTATCCACTTATTTTTTATTTATTTTTTTTATGTGAAAGTATCTACATGCACGAATGTGTGTTTTAATCCCTACTTGTTATATATTATTGTGTGTATATCTGTGTATGCGAATATTAATTTCTGTGCGGATATATATGTTTATGTATATAGTTCTGCATGCTTTCTTTGGTATGTACTGTAATATACAACTTTATTGGAAATGCGTAAAAATGTTTTAATAAATTAATGTTGAACAATTAAAAGGCAAGCTAATCTAGTTCTACTAGTGCAGGGAAAAGAAAATGGCATCTCTGTAGTTCACCAAGAAGGAAAATCCCGAAGAGGAGAGGGACAAAGGTTTTTGTTTTGACTAGCAGTTGTGTGGCTGCAGTGAAGAGAGGATAAGAGAAGGGATCCTGGCTCCAGTGGGTAAAACCCTGTAATAGTATTACCATTTTGGAAGTTGTGTTTGGCCGAACATTGGAAAGCATTTGAAGACAAATGAATTTAGTGCAACAAAGGAAGAAACAGTGTATATAGAAAAAAGGTTAGCTTGCCAATCCATATTTGATTTTATTTTAAAATTAGTGTTTAAATTTAGTATAAATAGTGTAAATAATAATTGTTTGTCTGAGTTGATCTGATTGTCGTGACCTAATTTAAAAAAAATAAGGCCATGCATAGTTGAGCGCCAAAATGTAACATCTCTCTTATATTTTACAAATAATAATAATGGAACCTCGGAAGCTCACTTCTTACCATTGGGATACTTCCTAAATAAATAAGAGGTTGTTTAATAATAAACAAAATTATAAGAGAATTAATATATTTATTTATCTCAGGTGTGGGTTACTTACAATCAGATCAACTCAGACAAACTATTATTATTTACACTATTTATAGTAAATTTAAACACTGATTTTAAAATAAAGTCAGGTACTTTTTGTCTAGCGGGCCTCTACTGACTGCTATCTGCCAATGTTTATAACCTGAACACTGATAACTCTCATAACGCAGTGATAAGCCTTCTCCTACTTCATATCTTCGTATTATTATATTAAATTCGTATTATTGAAAGTGTAAACAGATACAAAAACAAATGTAATAATAAAAAAAATACTTTTATTTGACGCCACATATATTAATGAAATAATAAAAAAACACTTTAAGAAGATATGTACATATAAAAAATCAAAATGAAATAATAAAAAAACACATTTAAAAGAACATAATTACATAGAAAAGAAAAAATATCAACACTATAAACAACATATGTACAAATTATTTTCACTTAGTTATTCACTTCCTTTTGTCTTATTTTGGAAGTCTTAGAATAGCGAGGAACGGGTCCTCTTCTCTGTGAGTCCGCCGCCACAAAAATTCGCACAAATATGAATCAAGGTGTTGTCTGGCAGTTCCTCTATGTACTTGATTTCTCCACTTCGCTGAGCCCCATAATCGTTCTATGTGTTGAGTATGAACCCCAGTTGATGGATCGACAAAATTATACCGGTGATCCTCATAGTTTGCTTCGTTCAGTTGTCGGGTGTTGTATCCTTTCCAACAGTCCGAATAAATGGTCGTTTCCTTTTCTATATTTTCTTTAATTGCTTGTAATAAGGTTGTTGCCTTTCTGTCAATTATTTTGATGATAAAACAATCATCTATTTCTCGGCAAACTCCACCAAACACCCACTGCTGAGGTAAAACTCTCCCCACATGATTTTTTCGTTTAGAAAAAAGACTTTTGTCTACTTCAACCACTTCGCCAGGTCCTCCAATTTTTTTTTTGGCCTGTATAACATGTTATGGGCACAAACCTCTCTTAGACATTTGTTTCACGTTACCATAGCTCCATAGGATAGTTTCAGCTGCTCTTTGCCCCACTTCATCATTGTCAAGCTATGGGACCACCCATAAATCAATTTTAAAGCTGTTAAAAACGAAATCCTCGAGCCCTCCAACCATGTTCTTTTCCTTATTGAAAGTTTTGTGTCACAAGTCTTACGAAAGCATCTCCATTTGGCCTTCCTAGTTAACTTCATTCAATGACCTCGTTCACACAATTTCATGTCGTCAAGTACCCCAACATTTTGAAAATATTGAATTGCCTGTTCTTCTGAAGACGGCAAATCCTATATTCTAAGAAGATCCATAATATGACGAAAATAAACGGAAAAAAAATAAAAAATAAACACAAAGCGGCCACAAACTAAAAAAAAAATTTAAAATAAACACAAACGGACCCAAAAACTAAAAATAATGAAAAATAAACACAAACGGGCCAAAAGTAAAGAATTTAATAAGTGAACGTAATTAGGGAATAACTGAAAACTAAACAATTCTGTAACTCAAAGGTTTGGCGGGATAAGAAGAAGGAGGTTATGTGACGTGACGTTAGATAAGATAGTTAAGAAGTTAGGTTTCAAAACGGCCCGCTAGACAAAAAGTACCTAAAGTCAAATATGGATTGGCAAGCTAACCTTTTTTCTATATACACTGTTTCTTCCTTTGTTGCACTAAATTCATTTGTCTTCAAATGCTTTCCAATGTTCGGCCAAACACATCTTCCAAAATGGTAATACTATCACTCAGTTTTACCCACTGGAGCCAGGATTATATTTTACCTACTTCCAATAAAGGTGTATATTACAGTACATTTGTATCTTTGTACATATTTGTGGGCATATAATGTCACACACACATTGTACGTGCCTATAGTTTTTTCTCTCTAACATTCGTACCCTCTGTTATTTCTTCTTAATTTTTATATATATATATGTTGTGTTTTTTTTTTTTTCATCACGGTCAAGCGAGTTTATTTCCGTTCTTCATTTATTTATTTATTTATTTTTTTAGTCAATTATTAAAGATAAAGGTCGTGTTTCGCTAGCTGTGGATTGAGAAGCGGCTATTAATCCTTCTAAGCTTCTGAGTATTAAGGACCAACAACACGCATCTATTGACAAACACTCTTCTAGCGTGAGTAAATATTATTATATTATCACGAAAATGGTTCAGTGCTCTATTTGTGATAGTGCCATCTCTAGAGAGGACAAAACTAATATAAGCTGCAATAAATGTCAGGTTATCTTTCACGGTAAATGCTGCAAACTGAGTGATAAAGAGATCGAAACATTAAAATCTCAAAAAAAGGTACGGCTTTGTAAAAAATGTGACCAAGGCAAAAAGACATACCAAATTAGGGAAAAATCAGCCAATTCACCAAGAAGTGAAATCAAGGAGCCGTCCGCAGCTGATATTCTCGGAGCGGTTAATCGACTTAGCGCCCAAGTCAATGAAGACTTAATTAAAAATATTAAGTCGTCATTAGAAAAATACGGGGAGCTCAGCTTCGAGTTAAATGAAAGGTTTTCAAAAATAGAAAATCATCTAGAGAGCCAAGCTAAACATCTGGAGGAATTGACTACGGAAAATAAAACGCTGAAATCCAGAGTGGGGGAACTCAAGGTACGATTAAACAGAGCCGAGCAGGGCCTACTCTGTAGATCGGTTGAGATCCGAGGCATTCCGGTACGTGCAGGAGAGACTCCTTCGGCCCTAGTTGCCAGTGTGGGAGCTGGTCTCGGTGTTAAGATTAACATCGAGGACATCGATTTTGTGGAGCGCCGTAGACCTAAAAAAGACGATCCTAGACCACCACCAGTTATAGCTCGCTTTGTGAGGCAGGCAGTACGAGACGAGCTGGTCCAAAGAAGAAAGGTCAAAAGGGACTTCTCAACTCGAGACATCGGCTGGCAGGAAAATGACTCCCACCGGATATACCTGGGTGAAGAAATGACCCCTGCTAATAGAAGATTGTATTGGCTCGCACGTCAGAAGAGAGCGGCTGGTAAACTAAAATACGTGTGGTTTTCAGCGGGTAGATTGCGCTGCAGAAAAGGAGATGGCCATCCCGTGATATATATCGACCAACCAGATGATCTAGATGTTTTCTGCTGACCTTCTGATTTACGTCAACCTATAGAATGCATCCGTAAACTCCCAATCTTCTATTGTATAATACAGCATCGTGCTGGGTTGCCCATCTACTACTATTGTTATTATTGTTTCTCTATTTTAACCAATGTAATTTTTTGTTTTTTCCTCTTTCATATTTTTGAACTTAACTCTATTTTGTTTGTATTTTTTTTCTTCTCTTACAGCCATTATTTACTTCTTTCCAAATTTATTTTCACAGTTTTTTCTTACCTACAGCGTCATCCATCATATGTATACTTTTCTCCTTTCCGTTATGTCTAGCGTCTTAACTACTTGCCATGTTAATTCTCAATCCCTTCCTGCTCACTATGACGAATTTCTCCAATATTTCACCTGTAACTTCTACCACATTATTGCAGTCTCTGAAACATGGCATAAGCCCTATATCCCTTCCTCTTCCGTTTCCTTACCTGATTATACCTTCATCCGTCATGAACGGGTTCCCCGGACTGGCGGAGGTGTTTGTCTCTATATACATAATAGCCTGAAACCCCGTATTCTAGATATTTCATCCTCTTCCAATCATCCTCACATTGAATTCCTCTTCGCTGAAATTTCTTGTAAAGCACATCCTCTCCTTTATGTGGTCATATATCGCCCTCCTTTGACTCCTTTTGACTCATCCTTCGAATCAACATTGTACAATTATGTCCCTTTCTATAATAACATTATAATTTCCGGTGATCTTAATACCAACCTCCTCACAGAATCCAACAACAAACGCTATTTGGAAAATCTCTTCTTCTCCCTCAACCTTTTTATTGTTCCTTTCGCTCCTACACAGCATACTTGTTGGTCTGACACCTGGCTGGACTTGCACATCATCGATTCAGAGCAGAAACTCTTGTCCTGTTCTCAATTACCCGTTCCTTTCCTTTCTTCTCATGATCTCATCCAATTATCGTACGATATCCAAACTCCCACGTTTCTTCCTAAAACCATAACTTTCCGCAATCTTGACAACCTCACCCGTGATAAAACCCTACCGGACCTTGAAACCCTAAACTGGAACGATATTTATTCCTGTACCTCTATTGATCATATGGTAGACATCCTCACTTCTAATCTTATCCATATTCTTGACATACATGCTCCTATCAAAACCTCAACCTTCCGTCGCCAACCTGCTCCTTGGATGTGTCAAGAAATCCGCGACATGCAAAAGAGACGTGAGGCAGCCCCTAGACGCTTCATTTAGCATTACAAACTGGATGATTTTGCCAGATTTATATAGTAGTGACCATTTTCCAATACTCATAAAATTCAAAATAACGAATCCCACTCGAGTAAACTGAGATTTGTCCTAAATAGAGCTGACTGAACTTTATTCTCTTCATTAGCCTCACCACCTCAAGAAGAGATGATAAACGTTTACATACCAGCTATTGCCCTATATTTCTCACAAGCTGCTGAAGTAAATTAATGGAGTGGATGATTAATAAAAGACTAATGTGGATAACAGAGAACAACAATTTAATTCAACCTTTTCAATTGGGATTCCGTAAGGGTCAATGCACATTAGATCATTTAGTTGAATTAGACTTTTATCAACGCACAACTAACAATAGCCATATTTATCGATGTGAAAAAAGCTTTTGATAATATAAATCACTCCATAATCCTCAATAAATTATCATCCATTGGAATTAGAGGCCAAACGTACAACTATATTAGGCAATTTCTCATGCACCAACACTTTAGAGTTTAAATAAGAATTATCCGAGCACCACGAACAGTTCAACGGTGTCCCTCAAGGTTGTGTCCTCAGCCCAACTCTGTTCTGTCTGGCGATAAATGACTTAGACCTTAACTTACCAAGAGGTGTCAAACCATTTCTATTTGCAGAGGATCTAGCCATTCTCTGCCAATCTGACAACATTAACACTATAAGAAACAAACCACAGGACGCTGCCAATAGAATCAACAACTGGTCTCTTTCTATTGGTCTCCAATTTTCTTCCGCAAAAATTAAGTGCTTACATTTCAGTCGAAAAAGAAACACCCCTATCTCACCCGAAATCTACCTTGGAAATTCTGGATAAACCTGAACTCGAACCAAAATAGATTCTTGGGCATGATCTTTGACCGAAAACTAACTTGGAAACCGCATATTTCTGCACTAAAAACAGCCACTACATAAAGAATAACTATCTTACGATATCTAAGCGGCACTTCCTGGGACTCAGACAGACTTATGTTAATAAAACTGTATCAAGCTCTGGTATGTTCGAAATTAGACTATGGGTGCTTTATATATGGTTCTACCCGCTATCGGATCCTAAACAAACTCGATACAGTCCACCATACAGGCATTAGGATAGCAACTGGCGTATTTCGAAAAAGCCCCATCCTTAGTCTCTGCTCTGAGGCCGGAATACCCCCTTTTTTATTTAGAAGGAAAAAACTGGCCGTTAACTACATTTCATGGCTACTTCCCCAAAATAAACATCCTACCCACGACTACATTTTTAAACCTAAATTTTCAAACGCTTTTAGAAATAAAACAAATTCTACACTCTCACTGTCAGGAAGAATTTATTCATCCATATATCCAAAACCGACCTTGGATCCACAAACCCCCAAAAATTATGCTCTGTCTCTCTCGATTACTCAAAAGCAATACCTCACCTTACGAGTACAAAACCAAATTTTCCCGTCTACTACAAAATATTCCAGAACCATTTTTAATTTACACTGATGGTTCGAAATCAGATGATGCTACAGCTTCTACGTTTGTTACCCATAAATCCACACATAAAATAAAACTACATAAACTAAGCAGCATATACGTCAACTTCACGCAATAGCTTCAGCCCTCCACTTCTGTATGTCAATAACTCTAGCTTCCATAGTCTTGATAATCGACTCCTTGAGTTCATTAAAGGGTTTAAATGATATGTACTCAAAACATCCAGTTATCCTTAAAATACACAAATACCTTCACACTCTTGAAAAGTTGGGAAAATCGGTTTGCTTTATATGGGTCCCCAGTCACGTGGGTATAGTTGGTAATGAGCTTGCACATACGGCAGGCAAACACTCTAGAGGTACTCCTATCCTGACCCCTCCAGTAATGAGTTTTCCTCTCAAAAAGGAAATATTGGATAGTTGGCATATTATGTGGAATGAAATCCCACCTAGAAAATTAAAAAATGCTAAAAAATCAGTAAAGCCCTGGACCACATCAAACCACCCTAATGGTAGAGAGGAGGTCGCCGTGACTAGGTTAAGAATAGGACACACAAACCTAACTCATGTACATCTCAACACTAAGCAGCCACCACCAAATTGTCAACACTGCAACATTGCCCTATCATAATCAATCATATTTTCCAAGAATGCACTTGTTATACTTCAAGCCTAAATCGATCATCTCTAAAACCAAATACATCAGCAGTATTAAGCAACAACGAATCAAACATAAAAACAGAGATAAATTTTCTTAAAATCCATAGGCTATTAAATAAAATATAAAAATAAATATAAAGACGTTGGCTTTTAATAAAATAGTTTTACCACTATTTAGCCTATTTATGACCACCACCCCGGACTGTCTCCTTCCTTCAAAAATAAATATATTTTTTTATTTTATTGTGCTTTCTTTTTTTATATATTTATTTTAATATATTTCATTTTTAATATGTTTTTAAATATCTTTTTAATTTATTATTCTATCCATCTATAATTAATTTTTTTTTTATTTCTCCTCTAAAGAGTTTACAAATATAACTGACTCACAGGCGTTGATGACCCCAGAGTTTTACGCCTTAAAGCCTAAAAAAATAAACGAACTATGGATGGCCACCAAAAAGCTTCTGAACTTTAAAGACTTTAATCACCCACTTTTAACTGAATTACAAAAGTGGTCCAAATCTGAGAAAGAAAAATCCCAAATATTCGGTCAATACTTCTTTCAAACTTTTGATCCAAATCCTGATATTCATCATTCAACTCAAATTGAATGTGTATCAAAGAAGAATTGGATATTCCCCTCCAAATGTCTCTATCACCTAAAGCATTTTATCCCACAGAAATATCAAACATTCTACCCACAAAGCTTCTACGCACAACCTAATTACATCCCAAATCTTAGAACTTCTGCCTCGAAAAGCCATTCTATTCCTTACTTACACATACAGAGTGTCCTGTAAGTAGAGAGAAATATTTAGTAAGGTGATAGTAGACTTCAAGAACATCCTTGCAATATGGGAAGAAGAAAGGATGCCACAAATTTGGAGACAAGGAATTATTTTCTGGTTTTTTCGAAGTTGGACCACATAGATTTGAGAGGGTGCAAAGTTTCGTAAATCTGGGCTGAGAAATAAACACTCAAAATGACATATCCCAGATCAACCGAAGAACTGGCGCAGCCAATCGAAGCTATTTTGGGCTAGCAAAATACTTCAAAAACAGACACCTCTCCAACAAGACCAAGACCGGCCTATATAAGACCCTGATTCGTCCGGTACTTTTTTGAGAGTTTGTCATAGATAAAACAATTCAAAGAGGACTTTTGAGTGGCAAAACTAAGCTAAGTTCTGTTTTTAGAAAAATCATGAATTATATGCGACCTTTTTGTATCACTTTTCAACTGTGACTTTCTGTCTAACAGTATCTGCAATAATACCCCACTTATTTCAGTTAAACTAATCTGATACCTAGGATTCCACCTGGACAAACATCTAACTTAGAATCATCATACCACACTGAAACAACAAGAAACTACTCGATGTTTACGGCTACTTCAGCATTTACTACACAAACACTAAGCTTCCAATCAATTACAAAAGACTCATATATAGGACTATTATAAGGCCTATTTAGACTTACAGAGTTGAGCTTTGGGGTTCCACTAAAACATCCAAATCCTCTTACATCCAATTCCTAGCAATCCAAAATCCTCAACGCTCCTTAATTTTTCACAAATGAAATCATCCACAATGACCTTAATGTATCATATGTTTCCAATTTGGCCCAATCCTGATACCTATCCTTCCATAATCAACTTTAGAACCATTTGAACCCTCTCGTTTCTAACCTGGCTTCCTCTTCAATCCCTGATAACCCTGAAGGGTCTGAAAAAAAGATGGTCTCGTGATCTCCTTATTTAAAAAAAATATCAGAATACCAATGGGTAGATTCTCTACAAGTATTTTCATGTCATTATATTTCTCTGAGTCATATTTACTAGATGTATTTTTATTTTAATGCAGTTGTAAACATACTTATAATATACCAGATAATATATTTATATTCATTTAATTATAATTATTGTTATTTGATACAGTCAGAAAAATATTATCACTTACAAGAATAATCATAAATCTGAGGCTTGTAAAGTTTGTTATCATCTGCAATGAATGGTCCTTGTGGGAAAAGAGCAGATACTTTTAAGACTTCCTAGAACATAATCATTTAATATTTATTTTTAATTTATTTGAGTTAAAAATAATAACTTAAAAAACATATATCAATACAATTATTTATTTAGCAATAAAATATAAAATCAGTAGTTGATAATTTCAATTAAAAAAATAGTTGACTCAGCTTAAGTGAGATCCTGTTTCTACTTGAACATTTGGTTTGCTCTCTGTTTTTCACATGATATGACAAAGGCATTGTTCAATTTTCTCCAGATTTGACATAATATTTCTTAAAGCATTTAAAACAACATGTTTTAATTAATTTTTATTACTTAAAGAGTATTATTTATTTATTTTTTATGTATTGGCTCGGATTGTGAAAATTTTATCAATTGTATAATGGATTTTATGATTATTTGGGAATATTGTTTGATATCTCAAGCATGAAACTTGTCAAATCCTAGCAATGTTTCAATATATATATTTGCAATTATATTACAGTATTACCCATAATCGATTTTAGTCATTTCGATTGAATATTCTTTTCTATACCACGATTTTTACCTTCGTGAAGACCAAATAATTGGTTTGGTGAACTGACTGGTAGGAAAAACCTTCCCCTCAAAATGCACAGTTCATGTAGTTGATATTACAAGAGGACAATTTAACAGCAGTGAAAGATGTTAATGAAAATTTATATTCGTTTACAGATTTGTGTCATGCCTGGAATAGACAGATGCAAAATAATTAGAAAATTTTACAGCTCTTGTATATTATTGAATTGTAATGAGGAAATCACGCCTTCATCTATTGAAGTTTGATGACTCCTAGACAAATTAATATTATGTCACATATTTCGAAAATATTAACGTTTATATGTTATTTTTGTTATACTGTTATTTTCCTAATTATCAATAATCAAATAATAATCCTAATAATCAAATTTTAAACAATAAATTTAATGTTTATATTAAATGTAATAATAATAATAATTACTATCTTACCACATTATTTCGGAAGTCCTTTTCCTTTCTTAACATATCAAAAATTGTACCAAGACATGAATGGTCATACTTAGTTGTATATTTATTCAAATAAATTTTAGAACTGCCCATTTGAAAAAACATACCAGCAGCAATCTGAATTAAAAAAAAAAAATCATTACTACTGTATTTTTGAACACAAGATAATATAGAATTATTTATCATTTTAACTAATAAATGATATTATAGAACCAAGTTCAACAGAATAAGATTAAAAATGAAAAAAAAAAGTTGCTATTTCAATGCCTATACCATTGCCGGTCTTGAAGAATAAGAATAAATAAGAACAAGAATTCTAACAGGCAACAAAGCTTACATTAGTCTCATAACATCTGTTTAAAGTTAAGGGTGAATTGTTATATTTGAATAAATATAGGTTTCATAATCAGAATACATTAAGCTCTCTGACAAACCTTTCAGCAGAAGAGGATATTATTCATTTAAAGCTGCATGTCCAATTCTGGTTGAATTCAGAATAAAATATTTTAATAAAACGGCATTAGGTTTATTAATTGTTAGAAAGTTATTTGAGAGGTTAAAAATTGGAACAAACTTGATATTTATCATAGAGTAGCCTAGCATTACAGGTATGATTTATAAATTAATTTAATTACTATTCATTTAATCATGTTTTATAACATCTCGGTACAATGTTCTTAAATCTTATTATTTATTATTTATAAGGTGTAATTTATTTTATTTTATTTGCCCAGAGAGCCAGTTTTTGAGGGATAGGAGAATTTTAAGTGTGAAAAAAAGAAATTTAGGAACAAGAAAAATAAATTTTAAAACACACTAATGATTTAATTCTCAAAAATATATGAAAAATTCTACAATTTAAATATCATAGAGTAATCTCTATATGGAAATAATCAAAAGGAAAAAAGAGTTTATAATATTAGGTTCAAAACCAAATACTTCAGAAATTTGAAGTTTAAATTTAAATTTGAAATTTAAAACTTGCTTGATAAAATACAGAAAAGATTAACAGCTTGTGTCTTAAAAAACACTATTCAAAGTCCCCTTTACAGGAATACAAGCTTGCGATGAAGAAGCTAGTTTCAGCAGTGTTGCTGGATATAGGTGGGCAGGAGTGCTGTGAACTGCCTTGGCAACAGGGCATTATCACCGTTGCCAATACTAATCTCCACTTTAATTCTTACCCATATTATTATTTATTAATATTTTTTATTATTACCCATTCGCTCTCTTAGTTCATAACTCTCTTTTGTCGAATTAATGATTAATTATCAAATATTCTGCTAATTAATGTATTTTTACTTTCACTTACATACTTATGAAATATATAGTAAAGGAAAGTATTGCAATTGTGAAAATTTTTGAATCTCAGTTTTCAACGGAAATACACATTTTGAGGTCCCCTGAGTCCAGTCCCACAAAAATAGTATGTATGTATGTGTTAACCCATTATTATTAATAGCTCAAAAACAAAAGTAGTATGAAAGTAAAATTGCATATTTAAGGTTTTTTTATGCTAGGGATGTTACAGCAACTTTTTAGTCAAAATCGGCTAACAGGAAGTGGTACTTTATATTATGGACATTTTTACAATTTCCTAGAAAATGGCACTAATGATTTTGTAAAATTAAGCAGTTCTAAATAAAATGTAGTTTTTATTCTGATTGATCTTTCTAATAGGGCTTAAGTGGCTAATTTTCAATATTTAAAGTACCTTTAATTTTTTTTTTTTTTTTGTTTAAACAATTTACCACTTCACACTAATCTCTAATATAAAAGATAGTTAAATATAAAATATGAAAGAATTTGATAATTAACTAAAGGAGAAATAAGAAATCGTAACAGAGAATAGTTGTAAGTGAGGAACCAAAGGAGTACAATCGCACCCGAAAGATTATAACAGGCTTCCATACGTAACATGAGCTTATGGATGATAAATATTCAGGACGCAGTCTTTTTTAAATTTTTTTATTTTTGCCAACGTTTCAACCCAAACATGTGGGTCATCTTCAGGGTGTGGTTTGAGCACTGAGGGTGTTCAAGTAGTACTTGAACACCCTCAGTGCTCAAACCACGGTTTTAAAGGTAGAAAGGGTTTTGGATTGACGGATGTTGGGAGGGATGGAGTTCCATAGGGATAAGGATCGGATAATGAAAGATCTGTCGAAAGCAGCAGTTCAGTGGGCCCTTATGTATAAATCAGAAGATCGGGAACGAGTATTGCGGGAACGAACAGAGGATTTGAATTGAAGGAGCTCGGAGATGTAAGGACGGTGGGATTGGATGACTTGAAAAAGGAAGAATGCCAGGAAATACTTACGACGGTAGGAAAGATAAAGCCACTTCAACTCTGCATAAAAACGAGAAACAGAGGATTCCCTTGGGATCCTGAAGATGAATCGTTTAAAGCAATTTATCAAACGTTTTAATTTTACCTCGAGATCCCCAGAGACGCCCCCATATACCGTACAGCAAAAGTCAAAGTGGGGAAAAATTAAGGAAGTTACTAGGAGCCTACAGATTTCAAAGGGATATAGGTGATGGGAGTAATTTAGACGTTTTAAGGTGGAAATGGTACGGCGGGAGATGTTGGATATATGATTTTTTCAGGAAAGCGTTTGATCAAAGATTATTTCAAGGTTTTTGATGGAAGGATAGAATTTGATTGGATTATCATGTAGGAACAGAGTTGAAATATTAGGAACAGTTTTAAGAAGGTGATTGGAGCCTATTAAGATTGCCTTCGTCTTTTCTGCATTCAAATTCAACTTGTTAGCTCTCACCTAGTCACAAATCCTATCCAAGTCTTCTTGAAGTTTTTCTGTGGCTTATAATAAGTCGGTGGGTGGGAAGGACAGATATATTTGGAAATCATCTGCATAGATATGGTATTGGGAGTGATGGATCAGGAGGATAAGGTCATTAATATAAATAGCAAACAGAGTAGGAGATAAAGAGGAATCTTGAGAGACACCACAGGAGAGGGGGAGGGTTTTAGACGGAGGTTGACCTGGGACAACTATGTATTGGGACCGATTTGAAAAGAAGGATTTGAACCAACACAGGGTACTGTTGGATAGAGGAAGGTTGTGTAATTTAGTGAGGAGGATGTTATGGTCAACTGTGTCAAACGCTTTGGAAAAATCTAGAAGGATGAGGATAGTAAGGTTTTGGTGTTCAATGGAGTTTTGGAGATCATTGGTTATTTTAAGGAGAGCAGCGTTGAGTAGCCAGGTCAAAAGCCAGATTGGAATGGATTGATAAGGGAACGTTCCTCTAGGAAGTTGGAGAGTTGATTTTGTTCAAGGGATTTTAACGGCTTTGACAGGTTGGAAAAGTGAGAAATAGGTCGGAAGTCGTGCAGTGAGGTAGGGTTGGAAATTTTATTTAAAGGTCGGACTAGGGCAGTTTTCCAGGAGGATGGGAATATGTAGTTTTGCAATGAAAAGTTGAAGATATGGTAAAGAACAGGAAGGCTGAATTTTATTGGTTTCACTGGAATATTATCAGGACCTTTATTTTAGGATAGTGGAAAGTAATTTATCATAGGACACATGGGAGAAAAAGAAGTATTCTGGATTGAAATTATGATGTTTGAATTTGAAAGTAGGAAAAAAATTGTGAATGAAGGATAAGGAACGGTCATTGAAATCATCTGGAGTTACCAGGATGGAACTGAGTTTATTGGATTCTGGTAGGGATAGGTTACGGAGTATTTTCCATTTGGATTTGGAATCGGAAGCATTGGAAAGGGCATTGTGAAAGTAGGTGGCTTCAGCAAGTCGGATTGTGGATTGGGTTCCATTGCGAAGTTCCTTGAAAAAAGCATAATCAGCAGGCAAACGGGTTCGACAGTATTTGTGTCTTAATGCATTCCTTCTTTTCATCATTTCCTTTATTTCAGGAGTCAGCCAAGGTTCAGTAGGACGACGTAAGGTTCAGGCTTTCAGAGGAGCATGGGTGTCTAATAAGGTCTATAATTTTTACTTTCCCTTCCCCTTTGTCTGAAAACACTTATTTCTGCTAAAAAGAGGGTTGTAAATGAAAGTTGTGTGATGCACGCACTGCACCAGATATTTTTTGTTTTGAATGGTCTTGATAAAGATTTTTTTCTTGAAGGATTTTGTTATTTTTATTTTTTTTTTTTTGGCTTTTATTCAATGTTATAAAGCATGTCAAAATCAAAGTAAGCATAAGCATATTTAAGTCAATATACACTGACAGGCAAAAAATTCCACCCACTTGATTTTTTCATCTAAAAATATTTCACTCACTTGTAAAAAAAAGTTGTATTTGTATATAATACATGATATTTGTAGATAATACTTAGTATTTATGGAATTTTATAATCTTTTTACCTTTAATAATCAAAATGTGATTGGGTAAGAAAGATAAGAGAAAAAAAAATTAAAAAAAGAACCATTATTATTCTAAAAGAAATTAATTACATCATCGTTTAGTAGCGCGTGTTTCCTCCTCTTCCCTTCACTACTTCTTGAAGACGCCTCGGCATACTTTCCACCAGTCGGGAAATGTCCCTTTGCTGGAGGATAGCTCATTCCTCCCGAAGAGCCCTTTCAAGGTCCTGCAGTGTATCAGAAAGTGTTGCAAGCGCTCTTATTCGTCTTCCGAGGTTATCCCATAAATGCTCAATGGGGTTCAAATCTGGAGAACGTGCTGGCCAGGCTAAAACCTCAATATTGCTCTGTTGAAGGAACATGTGCTCTTTGCGGACGACATGTGGGCCTGCATTACCATGCATTAGAATAGAGCGATCGCCGATTTCGTTAAGGATAGGCAACACATGAGGTTCCAAAATCTCATCGACATAGCGAATGGCCGTCAAAGACCCTCCACGAACAACAACCAATTCTGTGCGGAGCTCCATTGAAATCCCAGCCCACACCATTAAGGAACCATGTTGGAAAGGTTGGCTCTGGGGAAAATTACAGGCTGCATATCTTTTGTTTCTTCTTCTCCACACCCTTTCACGCCCAACTGGTGATCGAAGAGCGAATCTTGACTCATCTGTAAAAAGTACAGCACTCCATTCCTCCATAGTCCAATGGCTGTGTTTTCGAGCAAAAGCCAGCCGTGTTACTCTGTGAGTTCTGGTCAACTCTGGACCTCTTACTGGACGAAAAGCCATTAATCCATACTCATTTAATCTTCTCCGAGCGGTACATTCAGAAATTTGCAAACCTCGAATTTCTTCGAGCTGATGGATCACTTGAACAACAGTAAGGTGCCGGTTTCATAAAATTCTCAAAGTCAAAAACTGGTCATCCCGTGGTTCTGTTACTCTAGGCTGTCCAGAACCGGGCCTTCTATTGTAAGAACTAGTTTTCCGAAAACGCCTAGCGGCGTCTCGTAAAGTTTCATATGGAACTCCGTTGGCATTAGCTACATATCTAATGGAACATCAATCATCAATAAGTGCCACACCACGCGCAACATCCTCAGCACTAAGAGACATTTTTAAACTTAATATTGAAAAAATTAAAAGCCGGAGACTAAGAAATGTGATGCAAGAAACGGCTCTGAACTAATGATACTGAATAAACATTTTGATTCCATAGAAAGTAAACATCGGAATCTAGAATCATTTCATTGAATTAAGGATTAAGGGTTATTGTCCTCTGTATTAACATTTCTAATTGAAAACAAACAAAAAGATTACCTATTTATTCATTAAAAACAATAGACCAATCCAAAGCAGAAATATTTTTAGATGAAAACATGAAAAAATCAAGTGGGTGGAGTTTTTTGCCTGTCAGTGTATATTTTGATATATATATATATATATATATATATATATATATATATATCACTTTTTTCGTTTGATGGTAGATGTCCTGGCTGAGCATTCAAGAATATATCCATTTTTTGGTATCTTCATAAGAGTGCTGCTCAGCCAGGACATCTACCATCAAACGAAAAAAGTGATAATCAGAAGGGACTACCAGTTAATATGGTGGGTGGGGCATGACTTCCCATTTAAGCGTTTCCATATAGGTTTTTACCAGTTTTGCAACTTGTGGCCATGAGCATTGCCATTTATTCTTTAGTGCTCCCTCAAATGCATCAATTGTAAACTCCTCATGGTAGTTTTGTTTGTTTGGCAGCTCAGAATACATTACACCAAATGCAGAGAAGCTTTGAACCATAGATATTGGATATTTAGCATTGCGAATGATGTCGAAGCATAGCCAGGCTCACCCCATGATTTTTTAAGCTTAAGATTATGGTAGTGTATCCAGTTTTCATCATGTCATGATGCAAACAACTTTTGGGAAACTTCAACTCATACTGCCCCAAATGTCTTTGCTTCTGGATGAATTTTAATGCTTTCAAACGTTTCGAAACCATTGTGTCATCTAGTAGTATTTTCCAAGTTCAAGTAGAGAATTATATGGGTCTCCATTAAGTAATTTCTCCAATACTTCATCTTCAAACTTTTTTGGTGTGCCACAGCTTTCTTTATCTACAAGATTTAAATCATTACTTTTGAAGTAACAAAATTAATCTCTAAATGTCATTTCTGACAGAGCATGCTCACTTTAAGTCTCAACAAGAACTCTCTGTACTTCAGCTACAGATTTCTTTTAATAAAGTTTCCCACAAATACTCTTTACTCGGCACAAAACTAGATTATTAGAACTGCAAAAAAAAGTTTACACCGCGGCAAAATAACATATACTGAACTCTTAATAACAGTAATTCTTGGGGGAAAAAAATTGTATTGATAAGTACTCAAATTAGTATCATATATCTTGGTAAAAGATTATTACTAAAATTCATAAAAATTAAAATAATGTCTAATTAAGAAGAACTTAAGTAATTTAAATAACAAAAAATATCGATGCAGGTCTAGGCAAGGATTGTTTGTCCATGGCCCCCTCAGTAATGGCACATGGTGGGCCAGACCCCTCTACCGTTCATTCCCCCACATCCCTATAAATTTCACATCTTTGTGTTCCTTGTGACTATTTATTCAAAAAAAGCCAATAGTCCCACAAAAAAAGTGAACTCCCAAATGGCGGATTGACAACTTTGATGAGTTGGTTTTTCGGTCACCAAGATTTAGCATTAGATTTAATTTTGTCATAATTGGTATTTTATTAAAGCTGAATAGTCAGAGAATAATAAAATATGAAAAATATTAAGAAATAATTGGTTTAGGCAATAAAAACACTGGTAAACTAAATTTATTCAAACTAATGTTGAAAATCAAGCATCGTTTGTAAATAAACGGCCACAATAACAAAAAAATTTCTGATACATTTCTGTTTCAAAAAAAGTGATTAAAAATATTTGAGACAGTTCCTTAGAAAATGCACATAATCAACGGAAAAAGCGGTCCTTCAATCAACGGTCCTTCTGTAAGCACCTAAAAACCAACTCAAGTCAAAGTTGTCAATCTGTCATGTTGGACACCATTTTGGGACAGTGCGTTAACTTTTTTTGTAGGACCATTGGCTTTTTTAAATAAATAATTGCAAGGAACACAATATGAAATGTATAGGGATGTGGGGGAGTGTACAGTAGGGGGGTCTGGCCCACCGTGTACCACTCCTGAGAGTGAAGATGCCAACCCTTGCCTCAAACCCTCAAATAGACGAAGTGAATCAAAACATAAATCCATATAAATTTATGACTGTAATATTAATAAGTTATTGAAAACAGTGTGTTGTGGCCAACATATTGTTATTTATTTTTAAATATATTTTTTTTGTGACCATATCATAATATGGTGTTCATTTTTAGTTGGTTATTTTTATTTAAATTTATTGTTTGTTTATTTCCATACCATTGTATGGCAAACCATTTTATTTTCATTTAATTACATATTACAAGACAACCCAGCGACAAAGTTTTCGGTACTTCCGACAAAGATCACCTCTCGCCATGTCACATGATACGAGCACAAAAAAAACGAGGCTAGTAAGGCTGCCATGGTAGCCTGCATAGAGAACCTACCATCCCGCCACCATACCTCCTGGCAAACCCATGGTTGTATCTCTCCAAGTTGTGAGGGCGACTTCCCACATCTGGCACATTATTATCCTGCAAGAGGATGTACGTCAAGCAACTACAGACATAATATGACCGGCCGGCTGGAGGTGATCTGTTTTATTTTAATTTAGAACATTTTTAAGGTGAGTGGCACCCCTTTAAAAGACATTTTATGAACCCCTGTGTTCAGTTTAATAGGTGAAAGACAAAACATTATTTTTCGTAATTAACACACCTCGCATCGAGGCTGGGCTTCAACTTGAACACTAGTTCATGTTACATTATCAAAAGTGCACTCATAGTGTAGTGTCTAGCACCTTATTCTATGATTGTAAAGGTTACCGGGTTCAAGACTGGTTCCTCCATATTCCTTTTTTTTTTCTTTTATTATATAAAAATATTACTTTAAATTTATCTGTACCATTTTCATTTTTATTAAATAATAATAATTAATTAAATCTCATTCAAAGAATTTGTAAATTTAATTTTAAGATTGTTTTTTTTTTTTCATACTTAATGTGTTAGCATAATTTTGTTTCTTTCATTATTTTATTATTATTTTTGTATTCATTCATTTGTTTTAGCTGGTATTATTTCATTTATCAGTAATTTTCAATATATAATTATGATTTTTCGGCATTTATTTATGCTCAAGGATTTTCTCATTTTAAAATTAAATTAATTAATAAGGCTCCAATGCCTATGGAAATAAGGTTGTGCAAAATTGGCTGTTCACATTTTGAACGCCCGATGCCGCCACACAGTGATAACAATGATGTTTATAATTGTATGTATTTAATATAACCAAATAGAATAAAATTATCATGACATTTTTATTATCTGTAAAATTTAATTTTTCAATTAACATGACTTTTTCTACTTTATTTAATAATTGGATAAAGTGTGGCCACACATAATATTTAGACACGCGAACAAAACACAAGCACTAAAGGTATTATTTTTATTCCAATTATTTGTATTCTACAAACAAAAATGTTACCTACTCCCTCAGACTTTGTTATCCTACCTTTGTTATCTTAAAAAACACTTCAGGAAAATCCTCCACCGACCCTTTTACTTACCTACCAAAGTGTCAGAACTTGAATACCTTCAGTGCTCGAAATATGATTAGTATGAGTAAATATTACATTTCTTATAAATTGATTATATGAATTATTCATTAGTTTATATAACTTATTACATATTTCCAATTGTGGGTTGATGGTTGACTGTAATGAATAATGAAAAGAAGGATAATTAGGGTGATCAGTCAAAATAAAAATGGCAAAAATAAATAATAATATTTATTTTAATGTTTGCCGACATTTCGACCCGAAGTTCATGCCAAGAACCAGATAACAATTGGTATGAGAAACATAAACAATGTAGGTAAAAAAAAAAAAAAAAAAAAAAAAAAAAAAAAACTTAAAGTAAAATAAAGTAGATAAGTGCTAAAATGGTAATCTTAGAATAAAATGTAAAACAGAGAAAAGGAATATGAAGTTATATAAGAAATAAATAGAAATAGAAAAGTTGAGATATTGTAAATAGACTAGTTAAATAGAAAATTGAGATATTGTGAAGTCTATCAAAATGTACTGACTACGTATAAGGGAATAAAGAGTTAAAATAAAGTAAAAAACAAATGAGTAAAGGTATCAATATATACAAAGTGGAGATGGAAATATGGAAAATAGAGTGAAAAGGAAGGAGGTAATAAGAAGAAGAATAAGATAAGATAGTCAACTGACCTGATAGAAGAGATCGCTATGGATAGAATGGAGGTATTGTAGCAAGAGAGAGGGGAGCTGTATTGTTGCGTCATCTCTGACGGTTGCATGACAAAGTTTTGAACTAAAGTACTGGAAGTGTATATAATGGATGGGAGATATATTACAGATAAATATTATGAATAATTAAATGAGTTTAATTGAAAGAGGATGGAAATAATCTGTTGATAGTATAAAATGGAGGTAATAAAGATTAAATAATAATGGAGAATATTTGAAATTAATATATATTTTATATTATATATATATATAAAATAAATATAATAATAATAATATTTTATTTTATTTTTTAATAAATTTTGTTATCTAACATTATGTTGAAATAAGGTTGTGCAGTTTACCATAGGATTTCTTTCATGAGTATGGTTTATTTTTCCACTACAATTTTTACAACTCTATATTTAATCGAGTTTTTATTAAGAAGATAGCAATCAACTATCTTAAGAGGGGTATGCGAAATCTTTTGAGGAAGGTGGAAGGCAGCTCTAATGCACACCAAATGAACGCTATGATAAAAGGTATAGCACAATTTCAGTGCATTGCCACAATTGATATTTGAAAACCTTCAACATTGAAATAGTATCGTAAAATATTTTGAACCGCATGTGTTGCTCTTATATCCAACTGATAGTGGGTTTTTAATAAATGTGTATAGTTTCATCTTATATTTTATAATAGTAGATATATTAAACCAAGCAAATATTTAAATGCAACATTAAGCCAAAATTTCAAGGTAATGGGTGAAGAACTTTCTGAGATTTAAGAGTTTAAAAAAACCAACATTTACATTTTTATTTGCCATAAAATGATCAACACAAAGTTGAACATTAAACAATATATTAAATATAAAAAAAAAATTAAATTAAATATGAGTGGCTTGATATCAAAGGACAGATTTCTGTCATTTTCAGAAACCGGAAATAAAGTCAATTTTAGTTTTATAAGTTCATCTCAGAATGTTTCTGATGATTAAGAATGACGGCGTATTCACTCAGATGAATGTTCAAGTTGAATCATGAAAAAAAAAATCATCAGAATTAGTTTAAATTTAAGCCATTTTACAGACAAATTTGTTTCCCAACTTTTTAAAAATGACAGATGTCCTTTGGTATTAATCCACTCATATGTGATTTCTATTTTTTTTCTTTTCCATTTTGCCAGGCAAAGCCACAGCAGCGCGTCACCGGGTAAAGCTAGTATAATATAAAATATATATTAATTTCAAATATTCTCCATTATTACTTAACATTTATTTAATCTTTATTATCTCCGTTTTATACTATCTCCAAATTATTTCCACTGTTTAGGGAACACAGCAAATTTCCCATTTAAATTTAATTAAATCAACAGATGTTATTGTGACTCCGCCATTACTGAAGCGTAGACACTCACGTAGCGTGAGAGATTCACTAGACTGGCCAGTTTGAAAATTTGTTATTCCACTGATTTGCTGAATATGGAGTAAAACACTACTTCAGCCGGCAAGGGGCCAAGAAAGGAAGATAGACAAGATGAACAAGAAGACTGGCAAATAGAAGAAAAGAGAAAATGCAAGTATCCCAACCCACCTATATTTAACCTCTGTATAAAATTAAATGTTATAAAATAAAGCAATCAATTTTACATATTCACTTTTTTAGTCCATTAACTTCTCTAATTTTACAGTCCACAGCAATAAATTATCACCAGCTCTTAAAGCAAAATTATTATGTCAATATCCCTGACAGCTGTGGAAGGGATTGGCATAGTAAATTAAACATTTGGTCCTCCGGGCCGGTTATCATTAAATAATGATTAAGTCATACAATAGTTTTATTACTGGTCGTTTTATTAGTATTGGGGATTAAGTTAAGATTGATTAACTTTAATAAATATCTTAAAAGAAAATTACAGATTTTGCTAATCAACACAATATATTTTACACATACATAAAACATTACATCTTTAATAACCATAAAAACATGTGAACACATTATTTTATTTACATATGATATCAATTGTTTATCAAATTAAATTAAATCATATGGTTTGTCCTGCTCCTACATCTTGCATCATAAAGTAAATCAAAATTTTTATTAGTTTTCACCAGAACCATGTTTAATAATAAATTAAACATTTATGTCTCCATGCTTGATTTAATTAAAATCTATAAAGAATGAATCAAATGCTGCTTCTTATTATATCCTTCAGAAGTAATAATAGCGTTTTTTGTGTTTACAGTTTTGAAATACAACCGATTGTTATATCTAACCAAATTAACCTAAAGCAATTTTAGTATAAATTATATTTAATGTCATTCAGGTTATACGTACTATATTGGCACTCATATTTATAATATTTGTTTTCACCTTAGTGTTGCTTAAGTTTGTAAATTACCTTCTTATATTATTTATCACATCAAATTCAGCTATTAATTCATTAATTTCTATTCATTGGCCAATTATTTTCTGATATTTGAATTTAGGTTATTGATGCATGATATATATCTTTTTAAATCTTCCCCTCCATTTTTGAGCATTTCTGAATATATGCCATTAATACCAGGAGCCTTATTGTTCCTTAATTCGCCAATGATTTCTTCAACTTCTTCCTGTTCAGGCAGCTCTTCTTCTTCATCTCCTTCTCCGGGGACACCCATTCGGCATTTCGGTGCTTGGGTTCTACAAGAATTTCCCTGAAATATTCAGACCATCTCTGCGATATTTTAGCAGGCTCACCTATTATGGCCCCTTCTTTTATCTTACAGTATGAGATATTTGGTTGGAAGTCTCTTTTTATTTCCTTAATGCCTTTATAAAACTTTCTTGTGTTCTTTGAGCTGTGATCATTCTGGAGCTCCTCTAACTACCTATTTAGCCACATTCTTCCGTTAGAAAAAAAAAATGTGGCTGTAATATATCTCCCGTCCATTTTATACACTTCCAGTACTTTAGTTAAAACTTTGTCAGGCAACCGTCAGAGATGACGCAACAATGCAGCTCCCCTCTCTCTTGCTTCAATACCTCCATTCTATCCATAGCGATCTCTTCTATCAGGTCAGTTGACTATCTTATCTTATTCTTCTTCTTATTTCCTCCTTCCTTTTCACTCTATTTTCCATATTTCCATCTCCACTTTGTATATATTGATACCTTTACTCATTTGTTTTTTACTTTATTTTAACTCTTTATTCCCTTATACGTAGTCAGTACATTTTGATAGACTTCACAATATCTCAATTTTCTATTTAACCAGTCTATTTACAATATCTCAACTTTTCTATTTATATTTATTTCTTATATAACTTCATATTCCTTTTCTCTATTTTACATTTTATTCTAAGATTACCATTTTAGCACTTATGTTATCTTATTTTGATTATGTTTACTTCAATAGTCCACACTTTGTGATCATCATTATTGTTTATTTCTTAGTTCTTGTTATCGTCATTATTCTACCTACTTTTTTTCACTTTAATGTTCACTTATCTACTTTATTTTACTTTAAGTTTTTCTTTTTTTTTTTTACCTACATTGTTTATGTTTCTCATACCAATTGTTATCTGGTTCTTTTCTCAGCCCTGAACTTCGGGTCAAAACATTGGCAAATGTTAAAATAATATTATTATTTATTTTTGCCATTTTTATTTTGACCGATCACCCCAACTATCCTTCTCTTCATTATTACATATTTCATTTGTCCATTTCATGTATTATCAATCCCATTTTTTTTTTTTCATCGTTAACCATTATCTGTCTTATAATATAATATCTCTGATTGTATTAAACAATTTCCAGCCCTTATTATGACCCACATGTTTGAGTTGAAATTTTGGCACCAATAAAAACCTTTAAAATGACTGCGTCCTGATTATTTATCACCCATGATATGTACAACAGTCGACTAA
This sequence comes from Nezara viridula, assembly GCA_928085145.1. NCBI lineage: Eukaryota > Metazoa > Arthropoda > Insecta > Hemiptera > Pentatomidae > Nezara > Nezara viridula. Next base: position 5,446,516 of record OV725078.1, read on the forward strand.
TTTCCTTCAATAAATAATGAAAATATAATCAATTACATAGAAAACTTTGGTACTTGTGAACAACCCGGTCGGCAGTAAAAGTCCCCTCTTATCTTATCTTACGCTACATAACCTGCCTTTTTATCTTGTGTATGCTGTTGCGTGTGAGTTATTGCATTGGTTATTTTTGTTTGATTGTTTATGGTTGAAATGGATGTTATTATATTGTGGGGATTGCTGTCTTCAGAAGAAGAGGCTATCAAATATTTTCAAGACGACGGGATAATTGCAAAGGTGAAATATTGTTAAGAATGTCATGAAATGAATTTCTACGGGAAGAAAAAATGGAGATGCTTTTAAAGGACTTGTAACAAAAACGTATTTATAAGGAAAGGAACGCGGTTAGAAGGGTCGAAGATTACTTTTTCAACCGCTTTAAAATTAATTTAAAGGTGGTCTCATAATTTGACAATACAGTGGGGCAAAGAATAGCTGAAATTATCGAACAGATGTATCATAATGTGGAACAAATTTTTAATAGAGGTTTGTGCCCCTAACATGTTATACAGGTCAACTAAGAAAATTGGAGGGCCTGAGAAAGTAGTTGAAGTAGACAAGTTTTTTTTTATAAAAGAAAAAATCATGTAGGGAGAGTTCTCTCTGAACAATGGATGTTTGGCGGAGTTATGTGAATTTTTGTGGCAGTGGGCTCAGAGAGAAGAGCCCGTTCCTCTCCATTTTAAATAGCATTAAGCTATTTTGTCTGCCAAAATAAAGTATGAACATATATGCATTGTGTGGGTAAAATCAAAGTGTTTTGTTATTTATATTTCTTAGTATTAAATTATAATATTATTATTATATTCATATTTCTTATTGTTACATTATTATATTTTTGTTAGTCTATTTCAATTTCAAATCAAAGTGTTTTGTTATTCTTACATTTCTTTTCATCTATTTCAAATTTGATAAATATGACATTTGTTTTTGTCTATTTCATATATATGTTGTAAAATAAAAGTGTTTTGTTATTATTACATTTGTTTTTGTGTTTTTGAATTTCATATGAAGATAGGGATTATCACTTCCTTATCAGAATTATCAGTGTTCAGGTTATAAACATTGGCACATAGCAGTCCATGGCGACTGGACTGTTCACAAGTATCAAAACTTTAAATACATACCCTAGCAGAAATTTTTTCCATTGCTCTTTCTACATGACGAGCTTTTAGATCAAGAGGTAAACAAATATAAGTCATACCAACTAAACGAAGGTATACAAACTTTTCCATAAATTCACTTTTTTTAATTATCTCATAATCACAAAACTTCAAATGAGAACAATCAGAATAGAAAAGATTAACAGTGCCAGTGTTTATATCTTTTCGCAAATATAATGGATTATTAGTAACAGCAACATCCTAAAAAATAAAAAAATATAATCAGAAGAAATTAGAAATAATTTCAAAAATTATTTTAAAATGTATTAACATTTCAACTTAAGCTACTACCAATCACTAAAACTGAGTAAGAGGTTGAATAAAAATTCAATTTTAGATTACCTAGTTTATTGACAACAAAATCCAACATATTTGCAGAAACAAGTTCGAAAAATGTATTTTTTTTTAGAAGGTACTAACCATTTTATTGAGGTATAATATATTTTACCACACTTAAGGATACTGAGTATTAAAGCTGTAAGGCACATTCATACCATATTTACAATATAATAAAATAAATTAAATGAAAAACATAAAAATAGATGTATAAAAGATAATAATGTATATATAAAAACTAATAAAAACAAAGAAATATAGCTTCTAGTGAAATAATACAGAAAATTCTTAAGGAAAAAAAAAGAAATAAAAAAAATTAAGTAAATTAACATTAATGATAATAAATTATAAGAATTGAGTAAATAGAAGAAACAAACAAACGAAAACAAAACTAACAGTCATACTTATTTACAATCAGCCAAGAGAGATCCCAGCGGTACTGTCTCAGCCGCGTCACTGGCATTAGAGTCCAGTGGAGACTAAGAGAGAGCACTACAGCCATAGACGCTCATGATCTAAGTGGAGAAGCTGGCCATTGCCAGAACTCCAATGACATAATTACAAAAGATTTCAAGGCCACTGCCGTTTCAACCTTCGAGAAGGATTGTAGGGATGACTGGAATTGGATAAGGACTGTGCTAAGGGATTAAGGTGGTAGATTCGAAAAATGTATTAAATCAATTCTTTAATTCTAGTTAATTTTTTTCAGCTGAAAATTAGTATTATTATAAATTTTGTTTGACAAATATTATTGTGGGATTCCTTTATTCTAAAATATGGAATAAGGAAGTTTGGTAATAATAAAACAATCTGGAAACAGGGATATACTGAGACTAGAAACCAACTAGTCAATTCTATTTAAAAAAAAAACTCAAAAATTTCAAGGGAAGAAACATTTGTACTTGAAATTGTTACATAAATAAAGTTAAAAGAATTCCTAAAAAAACAAAATCTTCTATAAGGGTTTGTTGGAGACATGTCTAGAAAACAAGTTTAAAGTACGTTATAGTACAGCTCCTTTAATTTACTAGCAGACTGTTAAAACTTGGAGACTAATATTATTATACAAGATTATAATATACTTTCTAAATTATCAGAGCAGGTTGTTTTTGGAAGTTATTTATACATTGGATCAATACCATAGCAGTAATATAAAAAAATTAATGTTTGAAATCAAAGAAAAAAATAATGTAACTAATGCCTCTGTTCTTCCCACTGAATTTAGCTTCTCGAATTTTATTGTTTATTATTCCTTATATTAGAAATAATATACACCATTTAATTTCTTTGGAAAAAAATGTACTTGTTAATTATAGCATTGCTATTTCTTATAAATTAAATTATTTATAATAAAATCATAAAAACACAAGCTAATGTAAACAAAACTAATTTCATTTATTTCTAACAAAAAATCATTTGTATTTACTAAAATTTGAGTAAATGGTTCTTTTTTTAAGTTGGGTACGCCACATAAATTCTGCTAAATAAGATGCTGTGAAATTCCGACATTACTAAATGTTTTAAACAATATTTCATACTTTTTAATTGCTCACACCATGAATAAATAAAGCATACTGCATTTTCCAAACATACTTTGGAATTAGCAAACCATGTTTCAATTTTTATTTCGATGCTTTTCCTACAATTTTGTTTGTAGCATCACCAATATCTTTTTTTACCAAAATAAAGATTCATTTCATAGTCGTTAGAACATATATACCTTCATTCTTGGTAAAAGTTCTTTAACCGGAACACAATTGCCGTTTTCTCATCATTAATCTCGTGAAAAATGTTTTAATATTTACATTATGAGGTTACTTTTTTAAATGTATATCAATTTTTGTCAATAACAAAACAATGGACATATGTTCTAATATTGGATAAATTATTATTCTAGAGTGGTGATACTATAATAACCAAGTACCGAAAATACATTCATAAAACAAGTAATTTTAACATTAATAATCATAAATAAATTCACTCACTTTCATGCATTCTTTAATATCAGAGGATACTTCAACATTGATATCAAGTTCGATTGTGAATACACCACACCAATCAATACCCGTAGGATATAACTGCTGAGTTGTATCATACCATATTGGTCTTTTTGCACCAGGCTTCTGCAATTCAAAACCAACTCCTACAACCAATACTTTGCCCTCATACATGACTCCAAACAAGCAGCCAGCAATAGGTGAATATACATCCTCTAATCTCTATTCAAAATAATAATATTTGTCAACATACATTTTAGACATATATATCTGAAAGCTACTAACTGATAAGAAATTCAGATGAGAAAATCTGAAATAAACTAAATTGTAAGTAGTTCAAATAAAGTAAATCAATGAATTAAATATTAAATAGAATAAGTTAATTAGAACCTTTAGAACATTGTCAAGTATTTGAACGTTTGGTGGCATGTTTAATGATCAGATTCTGTTCTTATTCTAATTTAAATTACAAAAGCAGAGAAGATTCGACTGGGTCAATTAAAAAAAAAAAACACAAATGAAAAACAAAAAAGACCCTAATAGGGACAAATTTAAAACCTTTTAGTGCCACATACAACACATGTCACATAGTCGTTAACGAACAATTTGTTTTCATGGCCAAAGAGAAATAACCGTACTGTCAAATCGTACTTTTACATTCCTTTCAACACATTTTAAAATTGAGATGGGTCCAAGAATTCGTTTTAAAAATAAATAATAAAAAACATTACAATAAAACAAAAAATATATTAATGAAGCTTTTCAACCGAAGCGTGTGGATCATCATCAGTACTGGAAACTAATGATGGGTCCATATAGGCGGAGCTGTGATAGTATCAAGTGACTGGGTCGGAGCTGGTGAACACAATAACAGGCACACCGAAATCACAGTGACAGTCACTGTAGGAGCTGTGAAATCACTGTGCTCCAACAGTGACGGTCACTGTAGTCGCCATGGAATCGCTGCGTCCCAACAGTGACGATCACTCGCTCCTATTCTCCAGCGATGTGGGCACTGTTGACATCATGGAGGACCCATGTTGTATTTAATCTTGCCTGGACGGTGGGGAAGAACTTTCTGAGAGTAGACCCTTTCGGACTTGTCACCCACCGTCTGTTCCACTTTTCAATCGACTCCTCCTTGATAATCTTTTTTCAATGGTTTTAATTCTCATCGATCCTCTCACGGAGCCCCTCCGGTAGCGTCTCTAGTCCATGTCTCTTCAAATGGAACTTGATTGTATCCTCCTTCAGGATTAGTTCCAGGGACATCGCTCTGGCCAGCACCTGTACCGCTTCGTGAGACACCGACTTATAGGCCTTTGTTGTCCCCATTAGGGCGAATCTCTGGATGGTGGCCATCTTCCTTGGATCTGATTCAGGTGGCAGCTCCACGCTGGGGATGAGAACCTCAGTATACCCAGCACGACTCCCTTGTAGATGACACTCGTGGCCCAAAAAGCAACCTCTATCCTTTTCAGGTCATTAAGTGGCAGGGTCACCCTATTCCGCAGGTGTTCAATCTGGGGAGAGACATTGAACTTCGTGTTAAACCTCACGCCTAGGTAGGTAAACTCCTCACCTAGGCGGACACTCTCCCCTCTGACTCTGAGACTGATAGGGTGAGCCCTATCTGTTGAACCTTTCAGCAACATGGCCTGAGTCTTTGCCGCCATCATCATTCTCTTCTTTTCACACCATCCTTCGACTATGGCGGCGCACCTCTCTCCTTCCGCCACCAATCTCGCCCTACTGTTCGCTGCCACAACGACGGCCAGTTCATCCACGTATGTTACGGCACAGAAGCCCGCTACCTCCAGTTCCCCTCGCAATTGGTCGAACACCAACTTCCACAGGATCGGTCCCAGAACTGAGCCCTGCTGGCATAAGCTTTCAATTTCTCACTCGGCCTTATAGAAGGTCTTGACTCTAATGTTCCTGAGGTAAGCCCTAATGAGAGAGCATAAGTTGCTGGGGTATCGAACTGCTGGAGGCGCTGGAATACGCAGGGCCACCATACACTATTAAAGGCGGAAGATATGTCAAACAGGACCATCACGACATACCTCTCCAGCCTGTCATCTATGTCCCTGTGTAGTTCCATTAGGGCATCTCCGGTACCCCACCCCTTCGTAGATCCGTATTGCCTCGGGTCACTTGCTACCCGCAGGACTGGCTACCTCCAGGACCTTACTCAAAACAGGGAGGAGGCATACCGGCCTATATGACTTTGATAGCTCCTTGTTCTTACCTTCCCTTATATACAGCATTCTGAGGTCGGTGATCTTCCATTGTGTTGGGAAGTGCCCCCTGTCCAAACAAGTGTTAATTATTTCCAGTATCTTTTCTTCTATGTACGCGGCACTCTTCTTTAGGATTGCCGCGTCAGTGGTATCGAGTCCTGGAGCTCTTCCTATCCTTTTCCTATCTATCGCCATCCGCAGGTCTCATCCGTCCCACGGTGGAATAAAATCGGTACCAGGCGGGTATTCTGTTGCCTGTCGCAGGGCCTTATCTTCCTCGTTATCCTGGGACGGGCCATCCCTGGAGTACGTCTGTTCTAGGTATTTTATAACCCTTTCCCCCAGGGCGGCTGTTGGCCCTCCTTCCGTCCTTATCGCCGCCATCACTTGGACCGATCTAAGCTTATCCATCACCATCCTGTACGGTATTCCCCTGGGATTTTTCTCAGTTTCCATTCTTATGAACTCGTCCCAGGTTATCCTCTTCTGCCACCGCACTCCGACCTTGTGTCTGTTCTGAATGCCTCTGCATTCCTCCCGGAGTGCCGCCTTTCTGCCTTCGATCCTGCACTTTTGGTACCTCCGCCTGGCCCTATGGTACTCCTTTTTGAACTCTGTTAACTCAGCATTCCACCATGGGACACGCCGTCTCCTGATGCCACTTGGTTTCAGCAAGTCATCCGCAGCAGCACATAGGACCTTAGTCAGGTCCTCCACGCGCAGGTCCAGATCACAGCCAACATGGTGATTGGGTTCATTGCCTCCTGCCAGTCCCGGTCCGCCAACTCGGACTCTAGTGCACTGGTGAAGCGCGTCCAATCTGCCATGATATTGCTCTACTGACAGGAACTCACTGTACTCAATGTTAATATTTACACATAAGTGATTAAATCACTTATAGATCAGCCACCCCGACAACACTTCCCATACCGGTTCCTGCATCTTTATCCATTAATCCTTACACCATTATCTTATTCCTTCCACTCCAACAGAGGCTATTCAAGTAACCTCGGCAATCATTTCAACCCGTCCTTTTCACCTTACACGTTCAGCTGTATAGTGTCCTCCAAAGCATTCTCTTTCCTGCAATTTACTGGAATCCTTATTCCAATCCCTTGGATTGCGCTTTATTGCTGGAGGAGGCTACAATGTTAAACACCAATGATGTGGTTGTCGAGCATCCAACTCCCGTGGTAACATACTTTCTTCTCTCTCAATTCCCAATAGTTACTCCGTCATCTCTCCGCTGAATCCTACCTATTGACCAACTTTCCTCAAAAACGCCCTGATATCCTGGACATATTTGTCATCTCCCAGATTTCCTGTTCCATGTTACAATCAAATCCCTGGATGGTCTATTTTCAGATCATAGCCCAGTTCTGCTTTCATTACACTCAATCTTTGCTCCTAAGCCCTCCTCACTTCCTACATTGATTTCAGGACGAGCAAACTGGGACAAATTTTGTAATGATTTGGAAAACAAATTGGATTTAAATATTCCACTCAAGACAAAACATTGACACAGCCATAGAATTACTTACATCTATAAGACACACAACAAACGATAAAACATCTATCAATAAAATTAACAACTCCCAACAGACTAACTTGCCACAGCACAACCGTATCTTATTACGAGAAAAACGCAGAGCAAGATCGAAGCGACACAGGACTAGATACCAATCAGATAAAACTTATTACTACAAGTTAACTAACCAACCAACCAAAATCATAAATTGAAAAATATAAAATTCAAAATTTACCTACTTTACCAGAAAATCTTACTACTGAGAAATCGCAATAGTTGGCCACCATGAAGCTCCTAAAATTCAAAGATTTTAACCATCCTCTCATTACTGAAACTCAAACCTGGTCTAGATCTAATGATGAAAAATCTCAAATATTTGTTTAGCACCTCTTCAAAACCTTTAATTAACCCAGATGTCTACCTAAATCCAATCCACCTTGAGTGTATTGAAACAGATTTGCAAATTCCCACTCCAACTGACCCTTCCACCTAAAGCATTCCATTCTTCAGAAATATCCAATATCATACACAGATTACCTTCCCGCAAAGCTCTTTGTTCCGCAAACTCGATCTAACCAGATCCTGAAAGTGCTTCCTCGGAAGGCCATTCAATTTCTTACTTATATATATAATGCTGTATTCCGATCCAAATATTTTCCCGATCCTTGGAAATTATCTGTTATTAAAGTGATACATAAACCCAAAAAGCCACCAGAATAATCATCCTCTTACCGTAACCAAATAAAAGAGAGATATTTTACCCTTCATGGGAAAAATCCTGGAAAAACATATCTTAAAACGCCTGTATCTCATTCTAGATTCTAATCACACAATTCTGAATCACAAATTTGGAATTCTCACATCTCATTTCAGTATCTAGCAATGTCATCGGGAGGTAGACGTAGATTTTTGAAAGATTTTGTTTGTTTATTCGGGCTTTAAGGCACAAAAACCCCAGGGTCATCAACACCTGTTGTTCATTTATTTTTATTCACTGGAGTTCATAAATTCCTTATAAGGGAAAAAGCAAAAATAAAGAAATAAATGAAATAATAAGAATAAATGATTTTTTTACTTTTTATTCATTGATATTTACAACTGTATCATAAAAAAATACAACTAGTAAATGTGCACACAGTAATAATACAATCACATGAAAATGCTTGTTGAGAAACTACCCATTGGTAGCACTCTAATAATATATTTACATAAGTAGATCACGAGGCCATCTTCTTTTCAGACGCCTCGGAGGGTTATCAGGGATCGAGAAGGAAGCAAGGTTTGAAACGAGAGGATTCGGATGGTTGTGGAGTTTGTTATGGAAGGATAGGTATCTGGATTGGGCCAAATCAGAAACATATGGAACATTAAGGTCTTTATGGATGCTTTTGTGACAAAGTAAGGAGCGTTGAGGATTTTACGAAGGATTTTGGATTGTAAGGATTGGATACGAGAGGAATTCGATGGTTTAGTGGAGCTCCAAAGCTCAATTCCGTAAGTCTAAATAGGTCTTATTATTGTCATATATATGAGTCGTTTGTAATTGATTAGAAGCTTAGAGCGTTTGTCTAGTAAGTATTGGAGTAGTCGGAAACGTCGAGCAGTTTCTTGTTGTTTCAGTCTTGTATGAGGATTCCATGTGAGTCGTTTGTCCAGGTGGAGTCCTAGGTAATGGATTTGTTCAACTGGGATAAGTGGGAATTATTTAACGATACTGTAGGACAGGAGGTCATGGGTTTGCGACGCAGGGTAAAAGTAATTTGATGAGATTTATTTTTATTTTAATTACACCATTCTTCAAGGTTTGTGATATGTGATTGCAGAGTTAGGAATGCAGTTGATGGATCATTATTAACAGATAGGATACATGTGTCATCAGCATATGTGGTGATGAAAGTGTCAGGATGGGCTGGGATATCAGCTGTATAAACTGTGTAAAGGATAGGACCAAGGATACTACCTTGGAACACCAGCAGACTGGGAAAAAAGGGATGATTAAGAGTTTTTGTAATTTCCTTTAAAACATCTATCAGTAAGGTAGGAACGGATGATGAGGAAGTGTGTAGGTGGCAGGAATTTACGGATTCCTGCCACCTACATACTTGCATTAGTCCAGGGGGCCAGATCCTATCAAACGCCTGTTCAACGTCGAGAAAGACTCCCGTGCGGTACAATCTAGGATGGGATACAGGCATTTTAGGATAAGTTTTCCAGGATTTTTCACATGATGGGTAAAAGTGAGATAGGACGGTAAGAGGATGGGTAATCTGGAGGTTTTTTGGGTTTATGTATCATTTTAATAATTGATAATTTACAAGTGTCAGGAAAATATGTGGATCGGAATACAGCATTATATATATAAGTAAGAAATTGAATGGCCTTCAGAGGAAGCAGTTTTAGGATCTGGGATGTAATTAGGTCGGAGCTTTGCGGGAAGATAATCTGTGTATGATAATGGATATTTCTGAAGAATGGAATGCTTTAGGTGGAAGGGTCAGTTGGAGTGGGATATCCAATTTTGTTTCAATACACTCGAGGTGGATTGGATTTTTTTTTTTTTTTTTTTTATTGAATAATAATACAATCAGCCACTGGAGGGCTATAAGTATTAGGGCTAAGAGTTCTCATTCAAACAATATATACAAATAATAGAGAAATAAATATAAATATAAAAAGTAAATAAATAATACTGATGAAGAAAGAAAAAAAATAAAATAAAATAAACAATAACATAAAAAGAAACTTATAAACACAATCATACCTATATACAATATATACATTCGCCCAAGAATCTCCGAGCCAGGCATTTTCCCCCACATGTGGAAGGCAAAGCAAGACTCCAGGAGATTCCAGTGCCACTTTTCCAGCCGCATCACTGGTGTTAGAAGCCAATGGAGACTGAAAGAGGGCACTAGAGCCACAGACGCTCGGGACATGAGTGGAGAAGCTGGCCATTGCCAGGACTCCAGAAGCATATTTACAAGAGATCTCTGGGCCACTGCCGTTTTAACCTTCGTGGAGGATTGTAGGGATGAAGGGAGCTGGATAGGGATTGAGCTAGAGGATTTGGATGATGGATAAGGTTTTGGTGAAAGTTTGAGAATCTGGTTGGGATGATGTCGAGGACAAATGGGATGTTAAGGTCATGGTGTAGGGTCTTGTTTGTGACATAATATGGGGCATTGACTATTGTTCTAAGTACTTTGGACTGGAAGGATTGGATGCGTTTGATATTCGAATGTTTAGCAGTTCCCCACAGTTCAAGTCCGTAGGTCCAGATAGGTTTCAGTATGGTCTTGTAGATTAAAAGTTTATTTTCAATCGAAAGATGGGATGTCCTACTTAGTAATCTATACAGCTGGCCATATCGTCGGTTAAGTTCTTGTCTTTTAAGTCTGGTATGTGGGTTCCAAGTTAGTCTTTTGTCAAGAAGGAAGCCAAGGTAACGGACTGTGTCTGAGTAGGGAAGTGGAATTGAATTAAAAAGGATTGACGGACAGGATCTGCGTCGCAGGGTAAAAGTGATATGTTTGCATTTTGATTCATTGATTTTGATGCGCCAGTTGTTGCACCACTGCTCAATCAAAGAGAGGTGAGATTGTAGGTTTAGAGATGCTATTTGAGGATCTGAGTGGGAAGATAGAATGGCAGTATCATCAGCAAATGTAGCTAGAAATGTATCGGGATTGGAAGGGATATCGGAAGTGAAGAGGATATAGAGAACTGGGCCCAAGACACTGCCTTGTGGAACACCAGCCTCAACTGGATAGTAAGTGGAGAATGCGGTGTCACAACGGACTTGAAAGGAACGATTTGAGAGGTAGGATTTGAGGACTAGGTATAAGGATTGGGGTAAATGGGTTTTGAGCTTGAAAAGCAAGCCATCGTGCCACACCCGGTCGAAAGCTTGTGCTACGTCCAGAAAGGCACCAGTGCAATAATGCTTGTTTTCAAGTGCAGAGGATATATGGTCCACAACACGAAGGCCTTGTTGGACAGTGGAATGTCTTGAGCGGAATCCAAACTGATGAGAAGGGATGTTGTGGGATTCGATTATGGGTAGGATGCGTTTGAGAAGGATTTTCTCAAAGATTTTTGAGAGGATCGGGAGTAAGCTTATCGGTCTATAGGATGATGTGTTATTAACAGGTTTACCTGGTTTTGGAAACAGGATGATTATGGAATGTTTCCACACCAAAGGAAAGTTGGTTGTGCGAAGGATGCAGTTGTATAGATAGGTAAGGAATATGATTGCTTTTTTGGGAAGTTGTCTGAGGATTTGTGAAGTGAGGAGATCATATCCAGGGGATTTTCGGGGTTTTAATTTGTTTATAAGGAATTTGACCTCAGAGGGGTTAACAGGTTTTGGAGGTAGAGAGAGAGGAATTGGTGAAGAGAGGAATTCTTCAACTTCAGCAGTGTGGCTGGGATGGAGTTCGGGGTGAGGGGTGAATGTGTAGGATAAATGTTTAGCAAACTCCTCTGCTCTATTCGCATCTGACGAAGCCCAGGAACCATCATCACGGCGAAGTGGATGGGAAATGGACTGGAATTTAAGGATTTTTTTGGTTACGTTCCAGAGGGAGTTATCACTAGCGGATAATGAGGAGAGGTAGGAATTGTAGGATTGGGTTTTAAAAGTTTCCAGTTTCTTTTTTACCTGTTTGGAATAATAATTATACGATTTCCGGTCATCAGGATGCCTAGTTCTTTGCCAAAGGGTCCTAGAGCAACGTTTGCTATGGATTAGGTCCAATAGATCTTGAGGTAAAGGATTTATGTTATGGTATTTTTTGGGACGATCAGGTGAGGATGCAGTCCAAGCTGCTTGCTGGATCAGGGTAGTGAAGGAATGCACTGCATCGTCGAGGTCTTCAGGTGTTTTTAAGGAAACTCTGAGGTCAATATTATCTTCCAGTATTTGACGGAAAAGGTTCCAGTTAACTGGTCCCCTGATAAATGAAGGTGGGGATGATTTGGGAATGGGAGATGTGGAAACGGTTAGGACTAGAGGACTATGGACTGAGGAAAGATCATCAAACCTTGAAATAGAACAGTGTAGTGATCCTAGACCTTTGTGGAGGAAAAAGTCTAGAAGGTCGGGATTGCGGTTGGGATCTGTTGGCCAGTATGTGGGTGTATTAGGTGAAAGGATGTTGCTGCGAAGGGAATTAAGTGCAGATAGCAATGTTCGGCCTCGGGAATTTGTGGATCTGGCTCCCCATTGCTGGTGTTTTGCATTTAGATCTGCACCTAGGAGGAAGTGGTGTCCTAAGGAATTCAGGAAGGAAATTATTTGGGATTCGGAAATGGGTGTTTTAGGTGGGGAATATGCCGCAACTAGTGTTATTGGGTAAAGGGGTGTTTGGATTATTACGGCTGTGGATTGTAGGAAATTATGGCTTGGTAAGGGAAACAAATGATGGGAAACGGATCGATGGATAATTATGGCAGTGCCACCATGTGCTGTTCCATCAGGATGGTCGGTTCGATAAATATTGTAGCCGGGCACGTTGATTTGTCGTTTGTTGGTTAATCGAGTTTCAGTTATTAGTGCTATTTCGATGTTTTTGTCATGTAATAAGATTGTCAGTTCGTTGATGTGGTTCCGAATACCATTCGCATTCCAGAGGAGAATGGAGAGGAATTTGGTTGAGGACATTTATGGATTTCTTGGCAGTGGAATGAGGTTGGATATAACATTGGTAAGTAGCGAAATAAGGGGGGTAATGAGAGGGATTGGATTTAGGATATCTAGGTGTGGATTAAAGATTTCGAAGAGGACTGAGGCTGAGCAAATATTTGAGATTTTTCATCATCAGATCTGGACCAGGTTTGATTTTCAGTAATGAGAGGATGGATAAAATCTTTGAATTTTAGGATCTTCTTGGTGGTCAACCACAGTGATTTGTCAGTAGTTGTAAGATTTTCTGTTAAGTTAAGTAAACTTTGAATTTTTTAATTTCTGCTTTTAGTTGGTTAGTTAGATTGTTGTAATAAGTTTTATCTGATGGTTATCTAGTTCTGTGCCGCTTCGATCTTGCTCTGCGTTTTTCCCTTATTAAGATACGAATGTGCTGTGGCAAATTAGTCTGCAGGGAGTTGTTAGTTTTATTAATAGATGTTTTGTCTTGAGTGAAATATTTAAGTCCAAATTGTCTTTTAAATCATTACGAAATTTGTCCCAGTTTATTCGTCCTGTAATCAACGTATGAGGAGAGGAGGGCTTAGGAGCAAAGGTGGAGTGTGATGAAAGCAGAACTGGGCTATAATCTGAAGAAAGGTCATCCAGAGATTTAATTGTGACATGGTATGAGAAAATCTGGGAGGTGACAAATATGTCCAGGGTATCAGGGAGTTTTTTGAGGGAAGTTGGCCAATAGGTAGGATTCATAGGAGAGATGACGGAGTAACTATTGGAAATTGAGAGAGAAGAAAGTATGTTAACACGGGAGTTGGATGCTCGACAACCCCATCATTGGTGTTTAGTATTGTAGTCTCCTCTAGCTATAAAGCGCGATCCGAAGGATTCAAGTACGTTGTAGGTAAGAGTATGACCATGAGGACAATATACAGCCGAGAGTGTTAAATGAAAAGGACAAGTTAAAATGATTACTGAGGTTGGTTTAATAGTCTCAGTTGGAGTAGAAGGAATGAGAGAATGGGATAAGGATATATGGATAAGGATGCATGACCCGGCATGGGAAGTGTTGTCAGGGTGGTCTGATCTGTAAGTTACGTAGTCACTTAAGCAGAAATATGAACGTTGAGTGAAGTGAGTTTCTGTCAGTAGAGCAATATCAATGTGGTTGTCATGAAGAAAAATCTCAAGTTCGTATCTGTGGTTGTGCAGTCCGTTAACATTCCATAAAAGAACAACTAGCGGCTTTGTGCTCATCGTGGGAGATTAAAGGGAATTTCGGTAAGGATTCTTGTGAGGAGGGTGATTAGTGGCTTGATAGGTTTTTGAAGATCTTTCAGAAAGGAAGCAAGGGTGGAGTTTATTAAGCCGATCGGGTTTTGTTGCTCAGGTGGGTTTTGATCAGGGATTCGTGAGGGACAGCTGTTATGATAAGGAGTATCTAATGAAGGTTGTACATGTCGTGATGTACGAGGGGCTGGATTATAAATAGATGGAACTTGGGAAGAAGAGTTAATGTGAGCAGCATCGTGGAAGTAATCCGGAGTTGGATGTTCAGGAAGTAATTTTACTCGTAGAGGTATCTGATAAGAAGGCATTTGCTGACCTGGAGATTTTGACTGAATGTGGGAGGTGTGAGTCTTGGATTGGGAGTTCTGGATCTTAGGCTTAGAAGTTTGAGACTTGGATTTGGAAGACTGAGGCGTCTGACGTCGCAGCTGATTCTTCACCATGGTGCCTGAATATAGTTGCCTGGTGTCATGATGGAGATGATGTGTTGATGTAGAGGGCTGTGAACGACGTGATGCTATTTCGTTCGGCAATTCAGGAAATGTTGCGAAGTTTTGAAGTTCAGGTACCTGTGCCTGGTTAGGAATCTTCTGTTCGTGGTTTTTTAGTGATATGTTGTAAGTCCTTTGCTTATAGATCTTCTTATAGACCCGATAACTAGTAGGATGGTCCTCACCACATGGGGCACATTTTGCTGGTTCGTTCAATTGCTGGCAGGTGTCAGAGGCGTGAGGACCGGCACATTTGATACACCGCGCCGAGTGATGGCAGTAGGCCTTTGTATGATCTAAGTTTTGACACTTGGTGCATTGCATGACTATATATTTCTGTCTTGGTTCTTCAAATTATACAATTGAATACAACAGTCTTTCGACTTCAAAGATTTCAGAATTATTCCGGGCTGGTTCTAAATCAATGAAAACTAATGGCAATGGATATTTGTCGATTGGATGTAAAACAGAAGATATATGTATACAAATGTGGCCGATATCTTCAAAATCTTTTTTATAGCGGTAGTAGGAGTGGTTGAGAGAAGACCTCTTAAAACGACCCTATAGGTTTTTTCCTCTTTTAATTGATAGCAGTGTAAGTCATAGTTTTGTACTATCAAATGATTAATAAGTTTTTTATAATCGTATTTGGTGTTTGTGTTAATCTTTATGTCATTCACACGAGAAAAACACCGGAAATTGGTCTGTCCAATCAGGTTAGCTATTTCTTGACCGAACTGCATGAATTTGCCAATTTTGCTTACATATATCGGTGGTGGCTCAGGTTCGGTGAAAGTCCTAGGTTCAGTGGTCTCCTTATTTTTATTATTGGCTGCAACAGAATTGTTGCTGGATGTGCTAGTAGGTGGTTTAGTTTCAGCTTTCATATCTGAAGTATTATTACTGCTAGTTTTTGATTGTTTATTTTTTTATATTTTTGCTTTGAGTTTCTGCTTTGATTTAGCGGATTTGTTTTTTTTTTTATTTGGTGAGTTGCCCGCCGACCCTGAGGCAGAGTTTCTGTGGCGCTTTTGGAGAGTTCGCCTTGTTAAGTACTGAGAATCCGTCTCACTAATTTCGGAGAACGGATTATATACATCTGATTCATCAATAGAAATATTCTTATCAGAATCCATACATCTAAATATAAATAAACAAAGAAGAAGTGAGAAAAAAAAAGTATCTCTAATAAAAAAAATTACAAAATAAATACTTAATAACTAATCTATATACAATTATTAAATAAAACATTTTCAATAAATATGTAAAATAAAAGAGTCAGAGTAAAAAAAAAAATGTATATATGAGTCTGAGGTACGAACTCAAGATTGACAACGAGTAATACCAAGCGCCGTGACCGTGACCTTGAAAGATAAGACCAGCTGAGGGGAATTATCTGCCACGTAAACTATCTCTAGCAAACGAACGCCAGTTTAATGTTGCTAATTGTTAATAATAAGTCACTCACCTCACTGATTGTAAGGTAAAATTGTTAAACTATTTATAAACTCACTGTTTACCAAGTCTGAGAATAGGATTTCAGATAATAACCAGATGACAAAGTAGCAAAGACAGAACGATACGAATATTGGGCTGCAGTTGCGGCCATGTAACTAACACCCATAAATGAATTTAAAATTCATAAATTAAAAATATATTAAAAGGAAAAATAATGGAATAAAATAAATAAATAAAATATATAAAAATAGTAAATAAAGACAAGTATATAATATTATATACATTATATTATTTATATTTATATATTATATCCATTTCTATATTATGTTAAATAACCTATGGGTTTTAAAGAAGCTTATAACTGCTTTTATGTTTGATTCATTATTAATTAATATAACTGATACATCCGATCTAAGTGATAATCCATTAAAGTCTGAGGTATAACTGGGATATTTCTGAACAGTATGACTGCCAGTGAAGGGGCTTTTGCAGTATTGCAATGTTGGAGGTGGCTGCTTATTGATAAGATATAAATGAGTCAAATTTGTATGATCTCGACTACCCCCCCAAAGCGATCATGTTCCTCACTTATATATAAAACTGCATCCTAAGAACTACCCATTTTCCTCTCTTATGGAGCATTCCACCATCGTCCTTTTCCGGAAACCAGCCAAACCTTCCAATAATACATCATCCTATAGACAAATCAGCCTGCTCCCAATCCTTTCAAAAATATTTGAAAAAATACTATTAAAAAAATCCTACCCATAATTTTTTTTTTTTTTTAATTTTTTTTATCTGTTTATTTAGACATACAATATTCTGTCACAGGGACAATAATTATATTGATAAATGAACACATTCACACCGTATATACAAAAAACAAATACAATTAACAAAGTAAAACAATAACTAAATAATAATAAATAAAAACTATATACAATAAAAAAAAATAAAATAACCTAAATATAAGTAAATTAAAAACATAAAAATACAATCATACCTATACACAATCAGTTCTGCGCATGCGTTAGCCCTAGTTAAACATACGTCAGGTCGATCAGGTTAAAAATCTCATTTATCAGTGACAGTATATAAGTTTAATGTGAACAATTAGTGTTATCAGTTACATTAACAATTCCGTTTGATACTGGACAAAAAAAAATAAGGTGAGTAATCACTTATTTACAATACAAGAGTGAACAGTGTAAATAGACCTTAGGTTAGTTAGATAACGGCCAGCCATAAGCTGCACCAGTCGCTAATCCTACTAGTGGGCTAGATCCCTCCGTCGGAGGTAGATCTGTGCTCTTCAAGAGCGCGTCTATATTTTCGTGTTCAATAAAAAAAAATTATTTTTTTTCCTCTCTTCACTTTTATCAATTTTTCTTTTAAAAATAAATATGAAATGCGATATTATCACATGCTAATGTCGAGTAAGGGCAAAAACACTATGTCTAGGAGCCTCGATACTACAATTAGTTCTCCCATTAAAAAAAGGACAAGGCATTCGAAAAGAAACACTCCACCAGCCACACCAGGGAGCTCCATAGAAGAAGTGGAACCCCAACCTGGCTCCTCACAACAACCCAACAATTATGAGACAACTCAAGCTATGGGTGAAGAATCGCCGTTTTTCACTTCGAATCCATTTGAAGTGCTTTCAAATATAAATAACGAACAAATGCAAGCAGCATCCATCCCCAGAGAACCCAAACCCCCACCAATATTTGTTAGAAATATTAAAAATTTTCAATTGATGTGTCATCAATTGAATAATCTGGTAGGTTCAGGAAAATATTTATGCAAAAGCCGCACCAATAACACTAAGTTAATGCCCGACACTCCAGAAACCTATAGAAAAATCATAAAATATTTATCTGACACCAAGGCTCATTACCACACGTATCAACTGCGTCAAGAGAGGGCGCTCAGGGTCGTTATCAGAAGACTGCACCCATCTACGCCAACAGATGCTATAAAAGAAGAGCTCATGGGTATGGGATTCCATGTTCGCCAGATAGTGAACATATTCAATGAGGATAAAGAACAGCCTGGAATAAAAAATAAAATACCTCTTCCACTATTCTTCGTTGACCTTGACCGAACATCCGATGTCGAAAGCATCTACAAGGTCACACGCCTTTATTATACAAGCGTTGTTGTAGAAAAGCCCTACAGGAAGCGCGACATCGTTCAATGCCATAACTACCAGGCTTATGGCCATTCGAAACGGTATTGTCATCACATTCCTAGATGTGTGAGGTGTGGTGAGCAACACAAAACAGAGGACTGTAGGAAGTCTAGAACTTCACCTGCAGTATGCGCTTTATGCCACCAAGGACACCCAGCCAACTACAAGGGTTGTCAAACTTACAAAGATTTAAAAACACGAATGTAAGCAACGCCTAGAGAAGAAGGGACATCCAGGCCACCAAGACAACCCTATAGAACAGTGAACGGAAGAGTGTCCTATGCTCAGATGTTCAAAGGAGACACTGTAAACACTCAATCTCAGGCCCTGCCACAAGAATCTAAACCTCAAGAATTCACACATCAACCTCAAGACCCATATCCCTCCACCCTGAACGTAGGTTAAATACCCATACATTCATTCCTCCTCCTTCCAATTCCACTGACCTCACAAGCCTATTGACATCTTTCCTTTCCGAATTTAGATCTCTCATTACCCCCCTTATTTCGCTACTTACCAATGTTATATCCAACCTCATTCCACTGCCAAGAAATCATAAATGCCATAAATGTCCTCAACCAAATTCCTCTCCATTCTCCTTTGGAATGCGAATGGTATTCGGAACCACATCAACGAACTGACAATCTTATTACATGACAAAAACATCGACATAGCACTAATAACTGAAACTCGACTAACCAACAAACGACAAATCAACGTGCCCGGCTACAATATTTATCGAATCGACCATCCTGATGGAACAGCACATGGTGTCACTGCCATAATTATCCATCGATCCGTTTCCCATCATTTGTTTCCCTTACCAAGCCATAACTTCCTACAATCCACAGCCGTAATAATCCAAACACCCCTTTACCCAATAACACTAGTTGCGGCATATTCCCCGCCTAAAACACCCATTTCCGAATCCCAAATAATTTCCTTCCTGAACTCCTTAGGACACCAATTCCTCCTAGGTGCAGATCTAAATGCAAAACACCAGCAATGGGGAGCCAGATCCACAAATTCCCGAGGGCGAACATTGCTATCTGCACTTAATTCCCATCACAGCAACATCCTTTCACCTAATACACCCACATACTGGCCAACAGATCCCAACCGCAATCCCGACCTTCTAGACTTTTTCCTCCACAAAGGTCTAGGATCACTACACTGTTCTATTGTTCTACACCTTTGGCAAAGAACCAGGCATCCTGATGACCGGAAATCGTATAATTATTATTCCAAACAGATAAAAAAGAAACTGGAAACTTTTAGAACCCAATCCTACAATTCCTACCTCTCCTCATTATCCGCTAGTGATAACTCCCTCTGGAATGTAACCAAAAAAATCCTTATATTCCAGTCCATTTCCCATCCACTTCGCCGTGATGATGGTTACTGGGCTTCGTCAGATGCGAATAGAGCAGAGGAGTTTACTAAACATTTATCCTACACATTCACCCCTCATCCCGAACTCCATCCCAGCCACACTGCTGAAGTTGAAGAATTCCTCTCTTCACCAATTCCTCTTTCTCTACCTCCAAAACCTGTTAAGCCCTCTGAGGTCAAATTCCTTATAAACAAATTAAAACCGCGAAAATCCCCTGGATATGATCTCCTCACTTCACAAATACTCAGACAACTTCCTAAAAAAGCAATCATATTCCTTACCTATCTATACAACTGCATCCTTCGCACAACCAACTTTCCTTTGGTGTGGAAACATTCCATAATCATCCTGTTTCCAAAACCAGGTAAACCTGTTAATAACACATCATCCTATAGACCGATAAGCTTACTCCCGATCCTCTCAAAAATCTTTGAGAAAATCCTTCTCAAACGCATCCTACCCATAATCGAATCCCACAACATCCCTTCTCATCAGTTTGGATTCCGCTCAAGACATTCCACTGTCCAAAAAGGCCTTCGTGTTGTGGACCATATATCCTCTGCACTTGAAAACAAGCATTATTGCACTGGTGCCTTTCTGGACGTAGCACAAGCTTTCGACCGGGTGTGGCACGATGGCTTGCTTTTCAAGCTCAAAACCCATTTACCCCAATCCTTATACCTAGTCCTCAAATCCTACCTCTCAAATCGTTCCTTTCAAGTCCGTTGTGACACCGCATTCTCCACTTACTATCCAGTTGAGGCTGGTGTTCCACAAGGCAGTGTCTTGGGCCCAGTTCTCTATATCCTCTTCACTTCCGATATCCCTTCAAATCCCGATACATTTCTAGCTACATTTGCTGATGATACTGCCATTCTATCTTCCCACTCAGATCCTCAAATAGCATCTCTAAACCTACAATCTCACCTCTCCTTGATTGAGCAGTGGTGCAACAACTGGCGCATCAAAATCAATGAATCAAAATGCAAACATATCACTTTTACCCTGCGACGCAGATCCTGTCCGTCAATCCTTTTTAATTCAATTCCACTTCCCTACTCAGACACAGTCCGTTACCTTGGCTTCCTTCTTGACAAAAGACTAACTTGGAACCCACATACCAGACTTAAAAGACAAGAACTTGACCGACGATATGGCCAGCTGTATAGATTACTAAGTAGGACATCCCATCTTTCGATTGAAAATAAACTTTTAATCTACAAGACCATACTGAAACCTATCTGGACCTACGGACTTGAACTGTGGGGAACTGCTAAACATTCGAATATCAAACGCATCCAATCCTTCCAGTCCAAAGTACTTAGAACAATAGTCAATGCCCCATATTATGTCACAAACAAGACCCTACACCATGACCTTAACATCCCATTTGTTCTCGACATCATCCCAACCAGATTCTCAAACTTTCACCAAAACCTTATCCATCATCCAAATCCTCTAGCTCAATCCCTATCCAGCTCCCTTCATCCCTACAATCCTCCACGAAGGTTAAAACGGCAGTGGCCCAGAGATCTCTTGTAAATATGCTTCTGGAGTCCTGGCAATAGCCAGCTTCTCCACTCATGTCCCGAGCGTCTGTGGCTCTAGTGCCCTCTTTCAGTCTCCATTGGCTTCTAATACTAGTGATGCGGCTGGAAAAGTGGCACTGGGATCTTCTGGAGTCTTGCTTTGCCTTCCACATGTGGGGGAAAAAGCCTGGCTCGGAGATTCCTGGGCGAATGTATATATTGTATATAGGTATGATTGTGTTTATAAGTTTCTTTTTATGTTATTGTTTACTTTTTTTTTTCTTTTTTTTTCTTTCTTCATCAGTATTATTTATTTACTTTTTATATTTATATTTATTTCTCTATTATTTGTATATATTGTTTGAATGAGAACTCTTAGCCCTAATACTTATAGCCCTCCAGTGGCTGATTGTATTATTATTCAATAAATGGATAAAAAAAAAAAAAAAACCTATATACAATATATACAATCAGGCGGGGAACCCAAATCCCTGCGCTAGTCTCTCAACCTCCTCACCGGTGCTAAAGCCGGTGGAATTTGATCGAGAGCGCTTTAGCCACATACACTCATGTCTTGAGTGGAGAATCTGACCATTGCCAGAACTCCAAAATAAATACTTTAAAAGATCTCTGGGCCACTGCCGCTTCAATCTTCGAGGAGGGTTGTAGGGATGAGTGGAACTAGATAGGGATTGGGCTAGGAGATTTGGATGATTGATAAGGTTCTGATGGAATTTTGAAAATTTTTTTAGGGATAAGGTCAAGGACAAATGGGATATTAAGGTCATGATGTAGGGTTTCGTTGGTTACATAGAACGGAGCATCGACTATTGTTCGGAGGACTTTGGATTGAAAGGATTGGATGCGTTTGATGTTAGAGAACTTTGCTGTCCCCCAAAGTTCAAGTCCGTAGGTCCAAATGGGTTTCAGGATTGTCTTGTAGATCAGTAATTTGTTGTCAATTGAAAGTTGAGATTTTCTGGTCAGTAGTCTGTATAATTGGCCGTATCGTCGGTTAAGTTCTTGTCTTTTAAGTCTAGTATGTGGGTTCCACGTTAGTCTTCGGTCTAAGATAAAGCCAAGATACCAGACTGTGTCTGAAAAAGGAAGCTGGATGGAATTAAAGTGGACTGATGGACAGGATCTGCGGCGGAGTGTGAAGGTAATGTGTTTGCATTTGGATTCGTTTACTTTGATGTGCCATTTATTACACCAGTGATCAATCATGGAGAGGTGCCTTTGAAGATTTAAAGATGCTATTTCTGGATCTGAGTTGGATGATAGGATGATGGTGTCATCAGCAAATGTTGCCAGGAAGGTATTGGGATGGGCAGGGATATCGGCGGTATAAAGGATATAAAGGACGGGGCCCAAGACGCTACCTTGAGGAGGTTTGGTGCACTCCACAGATTTGTGCTGTTCACCGCATTTCACGCAACGCGGAAGATGGTGACAATAAGTTTTCGTGTGGCCATACGCCTGGCAATTGTGGCACTGCACAATTTCCTTCTTGGGGTATGGCTTCTCTATCTTCACGATAGTGTAGTACAATCTCTTGATATCATATATCTTCTCAATACCAGGTGATGGCTCTAGATCCACGAAAAATATAGGTAGTGGAACTTTATTACTTATTCCTGGTTGCTCCTTATTCTCCTTCAGAACATTGGTTACCTGACGCACTTTGAAACCAAGCGTTGCTAGTTTTCTTCTTTTATCACTTCAGTTGGGGTTGAGGAGTGTAAATTTCTTACCACCACTCGTAGCGATCTCTCCTGTTTCAGCTGGTACGTGTAGAAATTTGCATTCGTTTCTGACAGGTACTTCACAATTTTTCGGTAGGCTTCTGCAGTATCAGGTGTTATTTTTGTGTCGTTAGTCCTGTTGAGGCAAGAATAACTGCCGGAGCAGATTTCGTTTAGTTGTGTGCACAGTAGTTGGAAATTTTTGATACAAATATCGGAGGAGGCCTTGGTTCCCTGGATATTGCTGCTGACTCCATTACTTATCTGTCATTATGAAGCACTTGGAACGGGTTTGGAGTGAAGAAAGGAGATTCTTTAACCATTTCTTGCGAAGTGGTACCTGGTTGAGGCTGAAGTTCTGGACCTGAAGTTTTCACTGTGGTTATTGGAGCTATTTCTCGCAGGCAGCGACGAGTTCTTTGTTTCGCTGGTGAATCACGTGGGGTAGTAACACCGTCTGACCGAGTCCTCTTAGTGGGCACCTTACTGGACATCACTTGCTGGCAATGCGGCATATCACAAGAGAAAAAAAAAAAAATTAAAAATAAAAAAAAAAAAAATGTAGCAAACAGTAAATAACAACTGCTGTGGTGTACACTTCAACTGTATTCAGTAAATAATCAAATAGATTCCGCTGAAAAATAGGCAAAAACTGAGAGAAGATTTCAGAATACGACCTTCGCATCATCTGATCCACTGCCTTCCCCTACCCATAATAGAATTACAAAACCTTCCTACCCATCAATTCGGATTTTGTTTCCAGCATTCATCTGTTCAACAAGGACTCCGAATTGTTGACCACATATCCTCAACCTTAGAAAGCAAGAGAATTGCTCGTTAGCATTCCTGAATATCGGGCAAGATTTCGACCGCTTATGACCCACCGGACTACTCTTCAAGCTCAAAACCCACCTACTCCAGTCCTTATATGTAATACTCCGATCCTACCTATCTAACCGCTTCTTTCAAGTTCTCTGTGGTACAGAATACTCCAACTGCCAGTCAATTGAGGCGGGAGTTCCTCAAGGCAGCGTCTTGGGTCCCGTCCTCTACATTCTGTTAACCGCTGATAATCCTACTCATCCCGAAACCCTCCTGGCAACATTCGCTGATGACACAGCCATCCTATCTTCCAATCCAGATCCTAAAACAGCATCCGTAAAACTATAAAGTCACCTTTCTCTTATTGAACAATGGTGTAATAAGTGGCGCATCCAAGTAATGAATCCAAATCCAAACACATCACTTTTATCCTTCGGCTCAATTCCTGTCCACCAGTCTCTTTCAAATCCATACCACTTCCGCTCTCAGACACAGTCCGGTATCTTGTCTTTCTTCGAGATCAAATACTAACGTGGAACCCACATACCAGACTTAAAAGACAACAACTTAACAGACGATACGGAGCTATATAGACTCATTAATTGAAAATCTCAACTTTCAGTCGACAACAAACTACTTTTTTTTTTTTTATCTTAACTTTCTTTATTGAATATTAATACATTCTGCCACATTGAAGGGCATTAATATTAAGGCTACATGATTCATTCACACAATATGTACATACAATTAATATCAATAATAAAGAAAAAGAAATATAAAAAAAATAAAATAAGTAAATTGGTATGCCTGTGTACAAAAAAAAAAAAAAAAAAAATGAAATAATAGATAAAAGCTAGATGAAATTAAAGTAAATAAATCACATTCACACCTATGTACAATATTTACATTCACCCAGGGACTCTGAGTCATGCCTTATTCCCCGACGTGGAAGCCAAGGCAGGACTCCAGGAGATCCCAGTGCTTCTCTCTCAGCCGCGTCACTGTTATTTGAAACCAGTGGAAACTGATGGAGGGCACTATAGCAACAGACGCTCATGTCTTGAGTGGAGAATCTGGCCATTGCCAGTACTCCAATATATACATATTTACAAAAGGTCGCGGGGCCACTGCCGTTTTAACCTCCGGGGAGGATTGTAGGGATGGCTGGAGCTAGATAGGGATTGTGCTACAGGATTTGGATGATGAGTGAGTTTCTGGTGAAATTTGGAAAAATTTTCTGGGATTAGGTCAATAACAAATGGGATATGAAGGTCATTATGGAGGGTTTTGTTGGATACATAGAAGGGAGCATCGACTATTGTTCGGAGGATTTTAGACTGGAAGGATTGAATGCGTTTGATGTTAGAAAGTTTTGCTGTCCCCCACAGTTCTATTCCGTAGGTCCAAATAGGTTTCAGGATTGTCTTGTAGATTAATAGTTTGTTGTCGACTGAGAGTTGAGATTTTCTATTCAATAGTCTGTATAGTTGTCCGTATCGTCTGTTAAGTTGTTGTCTTTTAAGTCTGGTGTGTGGGTTCCATGTTAGTCTTTTGTCTAGAATAAAGCCAAGATACCGGACTGTGTCGGACAGAGGAAGTGGTATGGAGTTGAAGTAGACTGGTGGACAGGAATTGCGTCGAAGGGTAAAAGTAATATGTTTGGATTTGGATTCATTTACTTGGATTCGCCACTTATTACACCAGTGTTCAATAAGAGAGAGGTGACTTTGTAGGTTTAAGGATGCTATTTCAGGATCTGGATTGGAAGATAAGATGGCTGTGTCATCAGCGAATGTTGCCAGGAGTGTTTCAGGATGAGTAGGAATATCAGCGGTAAACAGAATGTAGAGGACGGGACCCAAGACGCTGCCTTGAGGAACTCCCGCCTTGATTGAATGACACTTGGAGGATTCTGTACCATAGCGAACTTGAAAGGAGCGGTCAGAGAGGTAGGATCGGAGGATAAGATATAAGGAATGGGGTAGATGGGATTTGAGCTTGAAGAGCAGTCCGGCGTGCCATACCCGATCAAAAGCTTGCGCAATGTCCAGGAATGCCCCGAACAATACTCTTTGCTTTCTAGGGCTGAGGATATGTGGTCAACAAGTCGGAGTCCTTGTTGGACAGTGGAATGTTGGAAGCGAAATCCGAATTGGTGGGTTGGAAGGTTTTGGGATTCTATTATGGGTATGATTCTTTTCAGTAGGATTTTTTCAAAAATTTTGGAAAGGATTGGGAGTAGGCTGATTGGTCTATATGATGATGTATTATTGGAAGGTTTGCCAGGTTTCAAGAAAAGGACGATGGTGGAATGTTTCCATAAGAGAGGAAAATGGGTAGTTCTTAGGATGCAGTTGTATATGTATGTGAGGAATATGATTGCTTTGGGTGGTAGTTGATGAAGGATCTGTGGGGTTAGAAGGTCGTATCCAGGAGATTTGCGGGAAGATAGTTTTTGTAAATGATATTTGACCTCAGATGGATGAACTGCTTTTGGTGGTAAAGAGAGTGGAATTGGTGAAGAAAGGAATTCTTCTACTATTGTAGTGTGGGTCGGATTGGATTCGGATGAGGAGTAAATGTACTGGAAAGGTGTTTGGCGAATTCCTCAGCTTTGTCTTCATCAGACGCCGCCCAGGAGCCATCACCTCGACGGAGGGGATGGGAAAATATTATGGGTTTTTAGGATTTTTTGGTGATATTCCAGAGGGAGTTGTCGTGAGCAGAGAGGGAGGTAAGGAAGGAGTTATAGGATTGGGATTTGAAGTTGGATAATTCTTGCTTTAGTTTTTTACAGAGATAGTTATAGGAGCTGCGGTCAGTGGGAAGTCTGGTACGTTGCCATAGCAATCTGGCACGGCGTTTGGGATGGATTAGGTCGAGGATGTGATGAGGTAATTTATTTTTCTTTGGAGTTCTAAGGGAATGATTAGAAGAGGAAGCAGTCCAGACTGCTTGTTGAATGATGGTGGTTAAGGAATGTACAGCATTGTCAAGGTCTTCTGGGGTTTTCAGGGTTATTCTGAGGTCAATTTGATCGGAAAGGATTTGATGGAAGAGTTTCCAGTTGACTGGGCCTCTGATGAAGGACGGTGGAGAGGGTTTAGGAATAGGAGCTAGTGATACTTGGAATATTAATGGACTGTGGTCTGAGGAAAGTTCATCAAGTCGTGCAATGGAATAGTTTATGGGACCTAAACTACTATGGATGAAGAAACCAAGGATATCGGGATTATGGTTAGGATCAGTGGGCCAGTAGGTAGGTGAGTTCGGGGGAACGAGATTGAAATATTGGGAGTTGAGTACAGACAGCAGTGTTCGACCTCGAGAATTCGTTGTTCTTGAACCCCATTGCTGATGCTTGGCGTTTAAGTCTGCACCCAGGATGAAATGGTGTCCTAAGGAATTAAGGAAGGAACTAAATTGGATATTAGAGGTGGATTGGTGGGGAGGGCAATACGCTGATGCTAGGGTAATAGGAAACGAGAAGGTTTTGATTATGATAGCAGTGGATTGTAGGAAATCGTGAGTAGGTAATGGGAGTAGGTGATGAGAGAGGGATTGGTGTACAATGACTGCAGTGCAGGCATGAGCTCTACCGTCTGGATGGTCAGTACGATATGTTGAGTACTGAGGTATATTTAAAATTTGTTTTTTGGTCAGTCGAGTTTCTGTAATAAGGGCTACATCGACGTTCTTATCTCGCAATAAAGCTGTTAGTTCGTCAGTGTGGTTTCTAACACCATTCGCATTCCAAAGGAGAATGGATAGGGGTTTGATGGAATTCATTTAAGGATTTTTTGAAGGAGGGATGAGGTGAGATACTACATTTGTAAGGAGAGATATCAGTGGGGTGACGAGGGATTTGAATTCGGTGAGAAAAGATGCCAACAAACTGGTAAGATCAGTGGCTTGTGATGGAGGAGGAATATAAGGAATGTGATGTTGATGAGGTTGTTGAGAGTTTTGTACATTAGGAGGGATAGGGTGTTGGAGTTGGGATTGGGGTTCCTGTTGCGGCAGGGCCTCACTCTACCCCCTAGTAACTGAGAATAAGATATTCTAGAGTCTACTATTTTAGCTGGCCCTCTTTCGGGTTTAGAAGTTTCTTCTGTGTTCCGGGGTTTACGAAATTTATTTTTGATGTTTTTATACACCTGGCAGCCCTTGTAATTAGCAGGATGTCCTTCTAAGCATAAAGCACATACTGCAGGAGTAGTTTTCAATTTCTTGCACTCACCAGTCTTGTGTGACTCTCCCCGCATTTCACGCATCTTGGGATGTGGTGGCAGTATGTTTTAGTGTGTCCATATGCCTGGCAATTGTGGCACTGTACGATTTCTCTTTTAGTATATGGTTTTTAAACCTTGACACTTGTATAATATAGTCTGTTGATTTCATATATTTTTTCGACTCCTGCTGAGGGTTCTAAATCGATGAAAAATAGAGGTAATGCTATCTTTCTATTATTTGCTCCAGAAACGTCTCTGTCGTCCTTCATAACATTGGTGACCTGTCGGACTTTGAATCCTAGGGCCGTCAATTTTTCTTGGATCACTTCGACTGGAGTAGAGGGATGTAAATTTCGTATTACTACCCTCAAGGAACGCTCTTGCCTCAATTGGTAGGTGTGAAAGTCTGCCTTTTTGTCTGATAAATATTTGATTATTTGGCGGTATGCATCAGCTGTGCCAGGGGATATTTTAATATCGTTAGTGCGGCTTAAGCAGGAGTAGCTACCAGGAAGTGTGATTTTGTTTAACTGGGTGCATAGTAAAGAGACATTTTTTAGATTTTTAACAGAAGGTGCGTCAGTTATGGTAAAACTCGGACATTTGATTGAAGTCGAACATTAGTTATGTTTTGCACATGGCATCCACCTTGCTGTTAGAGGTGTGCTTTACAAAAACAACTTCAGTTTAGTGACTGTTGATGGTGAAATTGAACCAATTTAATCCCAATCTAGCGATTGTGATAATGATGTAGACAATGACAATGACTGGAAACTGACAATGAAGAAGATAAAAAGATTAAAAATGATGGTGCTGTCCTAGAGCTTGGATCTGTTGACACTGAAATAAATTTGAATTATGCTAATTTATGAAGTGTCATTAAAATTTTCATATCTCCAACAAATGATCAATATTTACAAAAATATGTAAAAATACAATTTGGAAAAGAATTGAATTTGCAATTGGATGTCATAAAACGATGGAATAGTTTATTTATTATGTTGGAAAGGTTTTACCAATTACGGTATTGTGTCTAAAAAGCATTAATTGATTTAAAATCAATTTCCGAAGAGGAGTTTCTATTAATTTCTGAAATCATTGATGCATTGTATCCAATTAAATTAGCAGTTGAAGCACTATGCAGAAGATATTGTAATCTTCTTGTTGCAGACGCGACGTTTAAATTTATGATTGACACGCTTGTTGCACAAAAAAGTAAAATAACTATTGAATTGATAAATTCTCTGAAGTAGAGAATAATGCAAAGAGGAACAAACATATCTCAAGTTTTGCATTATATACACAACACTTCACTAAACGGATACAGACTTATGTCCTAAACTTAAAAAAGGTTCTATTACAAAAATATTGATTCCTCTTATATAACGCCTAGGAGTTTAAAGTAATGACAGTTAAGATTTTGATCTTGAAGATGAAGATATACCACTTACATCTCTCTCCGCTATTAATACTGCAACTGTTCCATTAAAAAACAAATTAGAGAATGTGATTAACAAAACAATGACGAATGTTCCAAACCCAAAGAAACAAAACAAAAGATTAGAAATAGAACATAAACTTATAAAGAATTAAAATTTTTGAAGAGCATGGAATTAGGGGGGTGCATCTAAAGCTTGCTTATGAATACTTGTTAACAATACCACCACCAACAAGTGTGGAGTCAGAACTAGCCTTTTCGACTGCTCAACATATAACCACAAAAATAAGATTGAGGTTAGACGACGGTACGTTGGATCATATATATTTTTTGAAATCATATTTCAATTTGCATCAAAAATAATAATCACTTGTACTAATTAATGTAATACATACTATTACATTATCACTTGTACTAAATAATATAATACAGTCTGGCCTGAGACAGCAAGTAGTTCACTTCGTTCCTACAGTTTTTTCTCTCTAACATTCGTATCCTCTGTTTATTTCTTCTTAATTTATATATATATATATATATATATATATATATATATTTTTTTTTTTTTTTTTTTTTTTTTTTCTCATCACGGTCAATCGAGTTTATTTACGTCCTTCATATATACATTTTTTTCTTTACGGCGTAATAAATTATTAAAGAAAAAGATTGTGTTTCACTAGCTGTGGATTGAGGAGCGGCTATTAATCCTCCTAAGCTTCTGAGTACTAAGGACCAACAACACGCCTCTATTGACAAACACTCGTCTAACGTGAGTAAATATTATTATATTATCACGAAAATGGTTCAGCGCTCTATTTGTGATAGTGCATCTCTAGGGAGGACAAAACTAATATAAGCTGCAATAAATGTCAGGTCATCTTTCACGGTAAACGCTGCGAACTGGGCGATAAAGAGATCGAGACATTAAAATCTCAAAAAAAGGTATGGCTTTGTAAAAAATGTGAACAAGGCAAAAAGACATACCAAATTAGAGAAAAATCAGCCAGTCCACCAAGAAGTGAAATCAAGGAGCCGTCCGCAGCTGATATTCTCGGAGCAATTAATCGACTTAGCGCCCAAGTCAATGAAGACTTAATTAAAAATATTAAGTCTTCGTTAGAAAAATACGGTGAGCTCATTTTTGAGTTAAATGAAAGATTTTCAAAAATAGAAAATCATCTAGAGAACCAAGCTAAACATCTGGAGGAATTGACTTCGGAAAATAAAACGCTGAAATCCAGAGTGGGGGAACTCGAACTACTACTACGGGGAACTACTCTGTAGATCGGTACGTGCAGGAGAGACTCCTTCGGCCCTGGTTGCCAGTGTGGGAGCCGGTCTCGGGGTGAAGATTAACATCGAGGACGTCAATTTTGTGGAGCGCCGTATACCTAAAAAAGACGATCCTAGACCAACACCCGTTATAGCTCGCTTTGTGAGGCAGGCAGTACGAGACGAGCTGGTTCAAAGGAGAAAGGTTAAAAGGGACTTTTCAACTCGAGACATTGGCTGGCAGGAAAAGACTCCCACCGGATATATCTGGGTGAAGAAATGACCCCTGCTAATAGACGGCTGTATTGGCTCGCACGTCAGAAGAGAGCGGCTGGTAAGCTAAAGTACGTATGGTTTTCGGCGGGTAGATTGCGCTGCAAAAAAGGAGATAGCCATCCCGTGATATACATCGACCAACCATATGATCTAGATGTTTTCTGCTGACCTTCTGATTTACGCCAACCTACAGAATGCATCCGTAAACACCCAATTAACTTCTATTGTATAATACAGCACCGTGCTGGGTTACTCATATATTACTACTACTATTGTTATTATTATTTCTCTATTTTAACCAATGTAATCTTTTTTTTATCTTTCATATTTTTGAACCTAACTCTATTTTGTTTGTATTTTTTCTCTTCTCTTACAGCCATTATTTACTTCTTCCCAAATTTATTCTCACAGCTTTCTCTTACTTTCAGCGTCATCCATCATATATATACTTTTCTCCTTTCCGTTATGTCTAGCGTCTTAACTACTTGCCATGTTAATTCACAATCCCTTCCTGCTCACTATGACGAATTTCTCCAATATTTCACCCGTAATTTCTACCACATTATTACAGTTTCCGAAACATGGCTTAAGCCCTATATCCCTTCCACCTCCGTTTCCTTACCTGATTATACCTTCATCCGTCATGACCGAGTTCACCGGACTGGCGGAGGTGTTGGTCTCTATGTTCACAATAGCTTGAAACCCCGTATTCTAGATATTTCTTCCCCTTCCAATCATCCTTACACTGAATTCCTCTTCGCTAAAATTTCTTGTAAAGCACATCCTCTCCTTTATGTGGTCGTTTATCGCCCTCCTTTGACTCCTTTTGACCCATCCTTCGAATCAACCTTGTACAATTATCTCCTTTTCTATAATAACATTATAATTTCCGGTGATCTTAATACCAACCTCCTCACAGAATCAAACAACAAACGCTACTTGGAAAACCTCTTCTTCTCCCTCAACCTTTTTATTGTTCCTTCCGCTCCTACACACCATACTTGTTTGTCTGACACCTGGCTGGACTTGCATATCATCGATTCAGAGCAGAAACTCTTGTCCTGTTCTCAATTACCCATTCCTTTCCTTTCTTCTCATGATCTCATCCAATTATCGTACGATATCCAAACTCCCACATTTCTTCCTAAAACCGTAACTTTCCGCAATCTTGACACCCTCACCCGTGATAAAATCCTACCGGACCTTGAAACCCTAAACTGGAACGATATTTATTCCTGTACCTCTATTGATCATATGGTAGACATCCTCACTTCTAATCTTATCCATATTCTTGACATACATGCTCCTATCAAAACCTCAACCTTCCGTCGCCAACCTGCTCCGGATGTGTCAAGAAATCCGTGACATACAAAAGAGACGAGAGGCAGCCCGCACACACTTCAGACGAACTCGACTAGTAGATGACTATCAAGTCTATAGGGTACTCCGTAACTTGACACAAACAACGATCAGGAAAGCGAAATCAAACTTCTTTCATGAAACCTTTTCTTCTGTTCCTGATTCTAAATCAATATGGCTAACCCTTCGTAAACTCTCTCTTTGTAAATCCTCTTCCTCACCGATCTACCCGGTTTCACCTGATGAACTAAATTCCTACTTCATATTTTTCACCACCAGCATCAGCTCACCTACCTCTTATCAATTTTCCTTATCACCCTCATTTAACAGTGATAATTTCTATTTCTCCAACATTTCACCAACCGACCTTATTTCCTCTATAATGAAATCCCACACAAACTCCATCGGACTTGATGGAATCCCAGTCAAACTGTTAAAATTATACCTTCCTGAAGTCGTTCCAGTTCCCCTTTTCATCTATAATTTTTCCCTCCAGAACTCAGTTTTTTCGGCTGCTTGGAAAAAAGCATTAGTCAGACCTATAAACAAAATCCCCAATCCTACTTCTCCAAAATACTACCGCCCAATCTCTATTCTTTCTAACCTTTCCAAACCTCTGGAAAGAATAGCTCAATCCCAAATCTCTAAATTCCTTGAAAACTCAAAACTACTTGATCCTCTCCAATCTGGTTTTCGACCTGGCTTCTCCACACAATCCGCCCTACTAAAAATTACCAATGACTTACATACCGCAATGGACGACAAAATGTTAACTGTGTTAATACTTCTCGACTTTTCCAAAGCTTTTGACTCCTTAGACCACTCTATACTCTACACTAAATTAAAATCTCTATCCATCTCCAACAGCTCTATCCTCTGGTTGCAGTCTTTCCTATCCCACGGAACTCAAGCAGTCAGCATTCCAAACCAACCCCTATCTTCCTTCCTTATACTATCCTCAGGAGTGGCCCAAGGTTCGAGCATTTCCCTTCTCCTTTTTAATTCCTACATAAATGATCTTTCAAATCCATCTACCACTGTTCACATCATTTATACGCTGATGACTCCCAAATCTATTTTTCCTTTCATCCTTCTGAGCTACTAGTCGCGTTCACCAATATTCAGGCAGACCTAGATAGGATCAGTGCCTGGGCAAGTCTGAATAATTTAAATCTAAACGCGACGAAAACTCAGGCCATTATTATAGGTCCCAAATCTACTCTTAAATCCATTTCCTTCCTTCCTCCTTTAGTCATTAAGGATCAACCTATCACATTCAGCTCCTCCGTTAAAAACCTAGGAATCACCATAGACGAAAACCTCTCCTGGAAACCCCATATCGCCCTCATCTCCTGTAAGTCAATAGGTACCCTTAAGCTATTTCATCGCTCCCGCCACCTACTCCCACAACCCATCCGCAAGCTCCTTGTATCCTCTCTCATTTTCCCCCACTTTGACTACGGCTGTGTGGTGTACGGAGGCATTCCGATGGTACTCAAGGATAGATTGAAGCGACTCATGAATACGTGCTTAAGATTTGTCTTCGGTACATCGAGGCGGTCTCATGTGTCCCACCTTTACGAAAAGTTAAAGTGGCTCTTCCCTTCTTTCCGCAGACAATATTTCCTTGGATCTTTCCTATTCCAAACAATCAACACCCGACACCCTTCCTACATCTACAGTCTCCTACAGTTTAAACCCGTGGTCCACTCCCAGAAAACAAGATCCCGTGTTTCCGACCTTTATATCCCTTCCCATAGAACTAAGACGTTTGAATATTCCTTTATTGCCCGATCCACTGCCTTCTGGAATTCCTTGCCTTCTGAAATCCGCCATGCCTCTTCCTTGTCCTCATTTAAATATCATCTTTACCAATTCCTTCTCACATCCCAAAATGACGTTATACAATAAAATAAATATTACGAAACAGATTTTGACTGAGGTGAATGGTTGTAAAAATTGATAGAGTTTTTAATTTTAAAAATCAACCCATGTTTATTTTATTTTGTTCTCTTTTCATTTAAATAATGTTTTTTTTTATTTTGTTTTCTTTTCAAAGTGGTGTTATTTTTACTTTTTTAAATTTAATTTTACTGAAGATACTACATATTATTTAACATTGACTAATGTAATTTTTGGCCAGATGTAGTTTTTATTTTTTGTTCATATCTGCTATTCATAAGGGACCTTGTCCCAGAATAAATTTTTTTTTTTTCTATCTATCTATCTACATAATAAAAAAGTTGAATTTAATTTTGTTAAATTATTCTTAAAAATAAATGTTTTGTGGTTTAGTTGTGTTTGACATATATTTTGTACTACTCCTAAATAATAACATAACCTATAGTAAGTAAATTTTAATTTTGTTTATATTTTTAAAAATAATACTAATACCGGTATTACCGGTTCTAAAAGCGAAAATACCGAAATACCGGTATCGAAAATTTTTAACGGTATTGCATTCCCTAATTCACAGAGGCATCAACTATAACAGACTGGAGGACCCTCTCAGTTATGTAAGATGTCTATAAAAGGGTGAGTCAATTTTACACAATTCATATAACCTACCACTTCATCAAAATACAGTCCACTGCACAAATAAGTCGAATGTTGCC
Organism: Nezara viridula; assembly: GCA_928085145.1. Lineage (NCBI taxonomy): Eukaryota > Metazoa > Arthropoda > Insecta > Hemiptera > Pentatomidae > Nezara > Nezara viridula. The sequence goes on from OV725078.1 coordinate 5,481,571, forward strand.
TATGTTGAAATCATTAGAGTTATTTGCCTTTATTAAATTAAAATTTTAAAGTTGCCTAAACATTTTAGTCCACCGGACACGATTATATAGTTTTTTTGCCATAGCGATGTTTTGCCGTACGTAAAGGCAGAAAATTGCCTAGTAGGTTATGAGAGTTTTTGTAAAGATCGTATATTTCCGGGCTGATATTCGTATTTTGCCTATTAATTCCTTGTTGTTTTTTTAGTATATCTTATGTCGTTTCTTGCTTTGGTGTATATTTGGGGATGGCAGAGTATTAAAAATTGAATTTTATTTTGTAAAAATCATATATTTCCGGACTAATATTCGTATTTCGTCTATTGACTTTTTTTTCTTTTTAAATATATATTATGTTGTTTCTTACGCATTCGTTATGTATTGTTTTGTAGGTCAAACTGTTTCCACATAAGTTCCCAGGGATTTTCAGGAAAGAACGCATAGTGACTTGCTGGAATTAAGTTACTTCGTTAATACTTACGTTAATCCTTACTGTCTTGGCTTGCTTTGCTGAACTTTGCATTTATTTTGAAAAAAAAAATGCTTTTGACATCAGAAATTAAAATTTAATTTTGAATTTTTATTTTTTAACAATCTTGAAGATGGCACCAACTAAGAGTACTGAAGGACTTAAAGCTATTACCTATAGACAGGAAAGGCTGTTTCTAAGAATTCTAACCACTTTCGATATGATTAAGATTCTCCTTGATAGAAAGGAAATTTTTATGGCTAGCGCTTCAGAAATTAGACCACAACTGAAGAAATATGTAGCAGTGTTGAACAAAATTTCGGCGCTAAATGAATCGTTAGAGGAGGAACATAGGATTGAGATGAACGAACCTTCTTTAGCAGCTGAGGAACTTTATTATGCGATAAAAGTTGCTCATGTGAGATTAAGTAAAGAGATTTTGATTTGTCTGCTCTCGGGAATGATTTCGCTTCTATTCAAATCCTGTTATTTGAATGGAATTTTTGGCTTATTAATAAAATATGAATAAAACTTTTGTAGGTTACGGAAAAGACGAAACCATTTACGAAGTTTTATGCGGGTCTTAATAATTTGATAAAAAAGGGGCCTGTACCAGGGACTATCAGATAACGGCAAGAAAAAATAAAAAAATCCTCGGAGAAAATCAATTAATAAAATTTATATATCTTTAATTTCTATAAAAATTCGTATTTAGGAGTTTTAAAAGTCACTAAAAACGAATCTAACTTGTATTTTCGTAATAAGAATTTACTTGGCCTACTTATTTTAGTTTTTTAATTCAAGATATATTTTAGCTCACTTAATACTATAAGCATTATAAGAAAATAAGAAATTATTCTGCATACAAAAATAAATCGATGAATAATAACTTATAAATCCGGGTAAAGCAAAACCAAGTATAATATATATTTTTTCTGGGCTCCTAATGCCCATTGGAATAAACGCCGGGACATGTGTCAAACATTTTTTGATGTAGAATAACAAAAAAAATATGGTTGAAATCTGTGACCCACTGACTGCGATTTCCCCATTTTGATCTAAAAAAACTAATGTTAATAACGGAATAAATGTAGAAGAAATTTTAATTTATAATTCTTTTGGATGATTCATGTTACGGAATGACATTACAGCTTCAGTTACTTTATCCCCACTTCTTTTGTATGAAGAGAATGTATCAGCCAAGATAACGTCATTGGATTATAATCTTTGGTTTGGGAATGCTTTTGTAGGTGTGGTCTGGTGTAACCTCTAACCGTTTGTTTGTTTACGTTCAAATTTTGTTAAAAGGATATGAGAGGTGTGGTTCTTTAAATTAATTTGTCTAATTGTTAATAATATTAATTATCATGTTTTAAATATTTCTTCCTATTCATTACCTTGAACAAATTTTGTGTTAGACATATTAAATATTTGCGTTCATTATGCTGTTAAGAGCCCTGTTAATGTTTCCTTTTTATATTGATGGTAAATGTACATTTTTTAAAAAAGAAAAGTTCATTATTTCTTATTAGCTAACTCTTATGCTTACTCATTTTAATTTATTGTATGATTTATGCCTGACTTTTCTTTATTTGTGAATGTATTTAGGTGATGGTCCCAAGTTGGTGAAATTTAGCTTAAATATCATATTTATTTTGAACTATTAGCAGTAATCAGAATGATATGCCATTATCTTCTTGATGTTTGTATGAAGTGGTTCTTCAGTTAAAGTGGTTCTTTAGGTTAAGTGCTTCTTCTGGTAATCTGTTTTTAACGAGTCTCTGCTATAATTTTGTTTTTATTTCCAATAAAAGTTTATAGCTGTGACTGGGCCAAGATCACATTTTAGATGGATTTCCAAAAGTTTTTAAGTATTGATATGAAAGTGAAAATAAAAATAAGAGAGAGAGAAAGGGGCGATAAGCTATTGATTTTTTAATAAATGTAAAATTTGAAAATAATCAAGGGATTTGTTTTGTTTGCCAGTTTTGTTAATGAAATAATTAGTTTTAGGTCAATATACATGTACTAAGAGTCTCTTGTCATGGTTGAGGACTGTGGGTAAGAAAGAAGTATTGCAACATCAAAGGAATGAAAAACATTCAAAATGTATTGAGAGGAATAAATTATTCAATATTGATGCGGAATTAAAGTGAGATAAGACCTTTTGGATGAGTTAATACATGGGCAGGTTTAGTAAGTGACCTGAAGCTTTGGCCTAAGTTAGGGATAAATAAGTGTTAGGATACTTCAATATTATTTGATAGGAAGAGTAGTAAGGCCTAGATTTGTATAAAAATGAATTTTAAGAAGATATTAGAACACATCAAACAGTATGTTTTATTACTGTGTATTCTATCTTTTCAAATAAAAATCAATGAAGCTGGCGGAACAAATGCCCATTACTAATACTAATGAATACCTATATGTATTAATAATTTTTAATAAATATAACTTTGGTATTACTTAATTTGCAGATTGCATGTATCATTCCATTCTTTCATTCAGCTAGGAATATGTTTACTATGGGTATAATTTTCTCTTCAAATGTTATCTAATTGTTTTCTTGACAACGTTAATCAGTTAAGAATTTTTTTTTCGTCTGTTTCATATTTGAAGCATTATTAAAAGTTAGCGTTTCATGTAACAATTTTTTAATACAATGTAGTTTTATGTGTTAAATGCTTTATTTTCAATCTGTTGAATCTCATTTTTTGTATTGAATCTTACCTAATTGTACTTATGGAGTGATTATTACTAGTAGTATAACTGTTAGAATTATTATGGTTTGCTTTCTAATTTCCTAAAATCTTTACGAGTTTGAGAATTATGTATGTGTATTTTAAATGTCTTTCTCTTTATTTGTGTTTCAGATAAAAAATGTATTGGAAAATAATATTTTATTTTTTCATCCCTGTTTTTTTGGTTCAGTGTGACCTTTTGGAACAAGAAGGTCATGACTTACAGTGTCCCCAGTATTGGGTTAAGTTTCAAAATTCATGTTATAGATTTATCAAATCTCCTCGTAAATCAAGAAATGAAGCCAATAGAAATTGTCAGGTTTGTATAATTTATTTAAAACATGTAAATCTATTAAAATAAAACGTTTGTTTTAAGTTAAGAAAAGTTTGTTCCTGAATAGAGGTAATTGTCATTCCTAGAATTGGTGTCTTGAGGTTTTATTTTTAATAAATTAAGCCTTTTTCCACCATCCTTTTATTTATTATTTAGTTTATTTCGACAACAGTTTGGACCGACACTAGCGCCATTTTCAAGTCTGGAAAAATTTAATATCATTGTTAGATTGCATTTCATTTACATTTAAATTTGCAAAATCAATTTTATTTTACATAATTATTTAATCTAATGATCTATGTCATGCAATTGCACTATATATAAATTTGTATAGTTTTTTAAAACCCTATCATGTATGTAACTTTACTCATTATATAAAATTGATTGTTATCTTATTGAGTCCTCCATTAAATTTCCATTATTTACTCTCATATTAATTTTTCTGAGAAAATTAAAACTGTCCTGATATTTTAGAGTTTTCCCTACGTCATTTCTGGAGGGACTGACTTATATCATCCTGGTGGGGATGGTCAAAGGGAGAGGGGTTTTTCTTCTATTGTTTTACATTGGTGTATTATTTTATTTAAATTATGGGTTGTATATTACTTTTAAATTAATTATTATATTATATGTGAATATTGTTTATTACATTTGCGTAAAAGTCCACATCTGTATGGTTGTTAACGGAACTCTTCAAATTTTTAGTGATATATATTGACTCAATAATTTTTCTTTTATTGTTCCTATTTTCCTTATATATTATTTTAGCATTGTTTTAAAATTTTACTCGTCTTAACCCCTTACTTACGTTTACTTCTTTAAACATTTTTGATAAATTAATTTTCTACCACTAAACTAGTCATTATATTTTCAACATAAGATATGCTTCAGTTACATGTACTGCAAAACAGTTTTACTGATTTTAAATTAAATTTTCATTATAATAATTAGTCTATTTCACAACATAACATCTCTATTATTTGTATCTTGTAAGATATTATTTGTTTCTAAATTTTATAATGGTTAAATTATTTTTCTTTTGGTGTGTAAATTGGTAAATCAATTGGTTTTTATTTTGTACATTTAGGCTTATGAAGCAGAACTTGCGAGTGTAAGCAGTCCAGAAGAACATGGTTTTTTAGTTTATCAACTATCATTACAAGACCCACAGCATAGACGATGGTATATTGGTGCTCGGCAGCAAAGTCCAGACTATTGGATAAATGATGGAGATGGTTCATCATTAAATGATTTAGATGCAGCCTTCTTGAACGAAAGAGGGAATGACTTGGCACAAAGTTCTTATCTTGTTTACAAGTAACTTACTTTTATTTTTTTTTAATGTTCTATTTATTTTGTTTTTTTCTCATGATAAACATGTAAATACAACTAATATTGACTTTTTATTTTATTATTAATATTATATCTTAATCATAACTATATCATTACATATTAACTAAATATATCTAATCAGTTTTTTAGATTATTTGAATTGTAAAACTTTATATTTATATCAAAATTTTAAAAATGTCTTAATGATTAGATAGATTAAATTTTTAATTTAATTAAAGTGTGTCTCAACCTCTGTCCAGAGGTGTCCCCCGAGGTTCCTCTTTATCCCCCACCCTCTTTTTCCATCTACGTCAATGACCTCCCTTCCTCTATCATGGGTTGTCAATATCACCTATATGCCGATGACGTACAAATTTATCTTGCCTTCAACCCTGTGGATCCCTCTAATGCCATCCTGAAACTGCAACAAGACATCAATGGAATATACGCATAGGCGAATCTTAATAAGTTCACATTAAATACGGTGAAGACAAAAGCCCTCCTGATCGGATCCCTCTTACTCCTTGAATCCATTTCAGTACCTCCCAATCTTCTTCTAAACAACTCACCTATCTCCTTCTATACCACCGTTAAAAACCTTGGCGTTACCCTCGATCAAACCCTCTCCTAGAAACCACACATCTCCCAAATTTCCTGCCGTACTATTTCCACCCTGGAACAGTTCAACCATTTATGTTATCTTCTTCCTTTCAAAACCCGTCAATTCCTGGTCTCATCTCTTGTTTTTCCCCACTTCTACTATGGCTGTATGCTGTATGGTGGACTCTCGGGAGAACTCAAAGCTAAACTTAAACGTCTAATGAATTGATCAATCCGCTTTACCTTCAGGATCTCAAAGGGATATGCTTATTAACCAGTTTTAAACCGAGTTGAAGTGGCTTTATTGGCCTACCGCCATCAGTATTTCCATGCTACCTTCCTATACCAGGCCATTAGAACTCTGCGACCCGCCTATATTCTACAGATCCTACAATTCAAATGCTCCTTTCAATCCCGTCCCATCAAATCCGGTACGTCTAACCTCTGGATGGAAATGGTTGATGTTGACCTGGAAAAAGTTTAGTTTGATTTGGAAAAGGTTGAATTTGACTTGGAAAAGATTGAATTTGACTTGGAAAAAATTGAATATGACATGGAAATATTTCACTGAAAATGTTATCATAATTTTTTTTGTATTTTTCAAAAGCTACGCCTTCGATAATATAGTAAGTCGAAAAAAAATCAAAAATTGACAAAAATTCGAAAGTTGAATTTGAAATGGAAAAGGTTGAATTTGAAATGGAAAATATTTAATTTGATTTGGAAAAGGTTGAAATCAACTTGGAAATGCTATGTAATACCATCATAAGAACCACCCACTTTTCTCATTTGTGGCAACATTCCACTATTATCCTGTTTCCGAAACCAGGCAAATCTCCCAACACCTCGACATCCTACAGACCAATTAGCCTACTTCCAATCCTCTCAAAAATCTTTGAAAAGATTCTCCTGAAACGAATCCTACCCTTTATAGAATCCCAAAATCTTCCTTCCCATCTGTTCGGATTTCGTTCACAACACTCTACAGTCCAACAAGGACTCCAAGAGACAAGAACTTAACCGACGATACAGCCATTTATACAGATGACTGACTAGAAAATCTCAACTTTCAATTGACAACAAATTACTGATCTACAAGACAATCCTGAAACCTATTTGGACCTACAGACTTGAACTTTGGGGGACAACAAAGTTCTAGTTTCTAATATCAAACGCATCCAATCCTTTCAATCCAAAGTCCTCCGAACAATAGTCGATGCTCCGTTCTATGTAACCAACAAAACCGTACATCATGACCTTAATATCCCATTTTTCCTTGACCATATCCCTGAAAAATTTTCCAAATTCCATCAGAACCTTATCAATCATCCAAATCCCCTACACAACCCTCCTCGAAAGTTGAAGCGGCAGTGGCCCAGGGATATTTTGTAGTATATATCTTGGAGTTCTGGCGATAGCCAGATTCTTCACTCAAGACATGAGTTTATGTGGCTAAAGCGCTCTTGCTCAAACTCCACTGGCTTTAGCATATTTTATTATTTTGACTTTTTATTTCCAGATTCTCAAATGAAGTGAAAAGATGGGGTTTTGAAGGTGCTAGTGGTGAAGAAGAACTGTTATACATATGTGAACTTCCCATTACAAAAGTTCATTATTTAGTGGTAGATGATAGAACATATCAGTATGGTGTTGATGTTAAAGACCCCACAAAAATTCCACATGGGCCATATTTTATAAAACAACCTGTAGATGTTGTTTTTGATTTATCTAAAGTCAAGATTCACAATTATGTTACATTAAGGTATAGTTTTGTTAATTTTTTAAGGTAATAAATGTGTTTTGTGTTATTTTTCATCAACATTATTTAATAATCAAAGTTGTTGACATTTTTTTCTTCAAATATTTTTATCTGTGTTTTAATTTTGTATTTTTAGGTATACAAGATTTTACTTGATGTATATTGAATAACGAATTTACCACTCACTATATAGAATAACTGTTATTATTTATTCAAATTATTTGTCTTTTATTTATTCCAATTATTTCATTACAAAAGAAATTTTGCTCTTATGAAGTATCTGATTAAATTTTGGTTAAACTACAGTTGAAACTATTTGTTGAAAGCAAAGGTTAAAAAATAGATATACAGAAATACGTATGCATAAAAATATTGCAATTTTTTATCCTAATACTAAAAAAAGATTACAATTATTTTTTAAGAATATAAGAAAAATATTCAGAGAATCTCATTCCCATGGTTATTGCTTATTCATGAACACGTTATGGGTCAATTTTTCATTACTTTGTCTAATATGTTTTTTTTTCTTTTCTAATTTTAATATTATCCATTCTTCCGGTTATAACTAAGGGCCTTTTTTTCTGACAATTATGTTCTATATATTTTTTTAATGTGAATTTTTATTCAATTTATATAAATTTTCTTACAAATATTTTTTTTTTTAATTCATGGTCCCCAAAAAAATTCAGTATACAGAGATTCCACTGTATTTTGACATTGCAAAGTGCTGAAAATTTTTAAAGAAGTAATTCTATGTTGTAGGAAACGTTTATAATAAGTTAACTATATATTTTAAACATATCAAAAGTCATGTGCTGTCTTATGCAGGGTTTAAGTTTAAGTAATTGTGGATCTATCTAAATTAAAGAGTAACTTGAAAATTGCCTGTTGAAACACTATTGTTAAATTGTCAAAGAAATTCTTCGTTGCTGCGGTTATATAGGTGTCTAGTAAGGCTGGTGATTGATTATGGATGTGAAGTTTATGAGGATGACTCAAAGAAAATATTAAACAGATTGAACCCAGTACACCATTCAATGGTCCATTGGTGAACCGTAAGCCTTTAGGATTATCACCATCAACAGTCTACTCTGGGAGGTCAATGGGTGGTTTCTAGGAATATGCAAACAACACTTTCAGTTGTAGTTTCTACGCCATCACAGAATAAGACACACTAGATTCAGACATGAGCACCTTCTCATTGTAAATTCACCAGCATGATTTTGTCACTATAATATGCTTATAACATTGCAAAACACGTTAGAACATTGTTCGAACTTGTATCCATCAAGGACCTTCTATGGCCTCTGGTGATATCAACAAGCCCTACAATAAAAAAACTTTGAGAATTTGTTCCAATTTCTGAAAAAAACACAATTACCATAGACATATTTAAATAACAGAATCTTTATAAACATACTTACTATGTAAATCAGAGCTAATCTATGCAGTTGTAACACAATCTTTATAGACATATCTTAATAACAAATTCACACCTTACAAAACCACACAATTTTTACAGAAATGTAATGAAATTCAAATAGGTACTTCTAACCTATGTAGTTGTACATGGCACTCAAATATAACTTAATAATAATAAATAATTAATTTAGTTATATACATATTTGTTAACTAAAAATAAACATTAAGTGTTATGGATTTTTAACATTTCATGTGTTATGTTTTTAATTAATTATTGTCTTTTTAAACTTAAATATTTTGTTTTTTAATTATTTCATTTCCTTGATGATATAAGACATTTATAAATGATAATTCACTATAAACATCATCATTCATCTTTCAATGCATTGAATTTTAGATTCATCTCAATTAATCTTATTCAGTAATATTATATAAATATACATTGTGTTAAACATTAACGTATTTATAGCTGCCTAGCTGGAGGCTACCCTACTCCTATATATGATTGGTACAAAGAAGATTATGTTAATGATGTACTTGTTGCTAAGAGAATTGATCCTTTGTCTGATGAAAGATTTACAATTAGTGGTGGTACATTCATCATAAATTCTCCTAGACAGGTAAATTTCTTTGAAATTGTTGACTTTCATATTATTATTTTCCCGTATTATTTATTTTGCTTACTCTTTCTTCTTTTTGATAAAATTTCTTAATATTTTGGCACCAGTTGTATTCAATTTTATTATTTACAACTTCCATTAATATATTAATGAATGACTGAATCACATTATTTTATAACTGTGTGGATTATATGAAAATTACTTATTATTTTCTCCATTATTAAAAAATATAACATGTTGGAAATTGAGATTGAATTCATTTACTAGCTTTGAAATATTCAATAAAATTTCACTATTGGCTTGCGTCATAAATAAAAATGGTTACAAGTTTATTAGATTTATGGGACTACGATATAGTTTACAACTACCTAATCATTTTGATCACTTAGTTGATAGATGATTATTTGTAATTTTAGGATTGCTAAATCCATCTCAATAATATCTTAATTTGGTAGGAATATTGTCAATACAATTGGAATTGAATTTAGTGAATCCACAGTATTTATCATTTTATTACTTATTGTAGATTGATCAAACGACTTGGAAGTTGTGTTTTTGATAATCAATGAAGTGCCTACTAAGATAATAAAAATTAATGTAGTGTGTATCATCTAATATTTTTAATGTCTTGTTTAGATATGTTATAATACTTTTCTAATAATTTAGTTTTATTGATTATTAAATAATTGAATAAGATTATCATTTATTGTATTGCATTATATAATTATTAAACAAATTGATATTTATGTTATAATATGTTTTAAATACTGGATTTGAAATGTGTCAATAATCTTTTAAGGTAGAAGATAGAGGTTCATACCATTGTAAAGCTTCTAATGATTATGGTACAATAATTTCTGAAACTGTTACATTGTCCTTTGGATCAATTGGTGACTTTAATCTTAAAAGGCCCCCAGAAAGTGGTAATGAGAATTGGGGAAAGGCTATAGCTTGTGATCCTCCTCAACATTTTCCAGGTATGAAATAATATACTCTTCAACAAAAATATGAAAAATGTATTTGAATAAATACGACTACTTTTTAGTGATACTACAGTATAGATTAACCATACCATCAAATATATCTAATGTATATATACAAGGTGTTTCCTAATTGCACGGCATTATTTTAGGTATGTGTTACCTAACACATAATAAACAAAAAAGTTCATATTAAAATATAGCTCCAACTCACTTATTATAAAGATATCAAAGGTTAGAGATTTATTATTTATTTACTACATTAAGACTGATTGTACAAAGTTTAACGTGTTTAATACTAAATACCAGGTTTTAATCACCTGATAAACAAATGAATGATAAGCAATGACAGTAGTTGTTCATCTGTTTGTCTAGTTCTGTGTGTTTTAGTGACACAGTTCAATTTATGATTATCATGGGAGACACCATAAATGTATTCACTTTTGCCGAACAAACAGACATGCTTTTAACTTTTGGCGAGGTACATAGAAACAGTGCTGTTGCTTGTTTTGAAGGTATCGTGAAAAATTTCCTAACCGAAGAATACCAAATCGTAAAACGTTTGAGACCATTGCAAGACACCTTAAGGATCATGGCACGCTGAAACCTATGCGAGTAAAGGAGGGTTAACAAGAATTTCGACGAACTGCAAACGTTGAAGAAGAAATACTCGATGCTGTTCAGTTATCTCCATCTACTAGTACCAGAAGATTGTCACATCATTTCGATGTTTCCTCTACCAGCGTATGGCGAACTATACGTGAACAACTATTGTATCGATGCGCATCTAATAGGCAAGATTTGTTACCACAAGATTATAACAAGCACAGAAATTTCTCCCAGTGGTTAATTCGACAATGCACCCGAGATCCTAACTTCCTGAACTGCATTTAGGTTACTGATGAATCTTGCTTTACAAGAAATGGGATTCTTAATTTAATTCTTAATCACTGTGTCATTTCTATCCTTTAGTTCCTCCTCCAGCTTAGTTTCAAGATGTTGCTGATAGATTACACACACTGGATCCTTCAGTTTATGGACATTGAATTTCTTCACAGCTTCTCCAATATCCGAGTTCCGTTTTGTGGTAATCCGGGCACGTATACAGGCAATACTGAGGTAGTGATCCGAATCATGTTTTTTTTTTTTTTTTTTAAGTATTGGTTCAAGGCACGTCGAGTCCTATTGGGTCCATTGTGTGCCAATTTCAGTTATTTGTTTAATCAAAACGTTATTTTAGTCGCTTGGTTGGATTGACAGTCTCATATCTACAGGGGAGATCCATTCATTCCTCCCCAAATAGTTCCAGTCTCAGCCTTGTGAATCTATCACATCTGCACACAATGTGAAAGGCTGTTTCATTCTCCTCCTGACAGATAGCGGATTTGTCGTTACTCGGAGATTGAACATATGGTAATTTAGCTTACAGTGACCTGTATAGATTGCTGTAAGCTTTTTAAGAGCTGCTCTGTCCATACTCAGTATCAGTTTACTTCTTTTTTCACATGGACCTTTAAGGAACAGCTTCGAATGTCGCTGTTTCTTCTCAGTCCAGTAATTATTAAATTTGTTCCCATAAATCTCACTGATCCTACTTTTTGCAGTGCTAAGGCTGATTCCACAAACAGGCTCGGGAGTTACGGGAATGGTATCTGAGCCCAATCTGGCTAGTTCATCAGCTTCTTCGTTGCCTAGTATGCCCGAGTGACCGGGCACCCACTCCACTGCAACTCTATTGTGCTCAGTTAGTTTGTTAAGTGCTGTGTTGCATTCCTTAACAACTTTTGAATATACATAATAATTGTTAATTGCACATATTGCTGCCTGACTGTTGATATAGATTGTAATCTTTTTCCCAGTCACATTGCTTCACAGTAGGTTTTGTGCGCTATGGCGAATTGCCAGTATCTCAGATTGAAACACTGAAGTATATTTGCCAAGTGGTATAGAATTTTTTTCTTTGTTTTCTTTACGATAGATGCCTGCTCCTGAGCTATAGGCTGTTAGAGAGCCATCTGTATAACAATTAATACCATTATTTGGTTTGTGTTGTCTGCTGCTGCTGCTGCTGTCTTTGAATCTTTCCTGATGAGGATGAGTTAACTGCAGTCTTTGCTTTGTGCCACCATAGCAAAGCTGATTAAAGTATGATAGGTCTAACTGTCGTTGTGTACAGTCAGTATACCATTTTAGGTTAAGTCCCCAACTCTTTCCTATCACTCTTTTACAGTCCCATAGGCATTTGAGGACTTTACTTGTCACGTTCTAAATGTGCTTAGTCCATGACAATTTTTGGTCCAAAATGGACCAAAAACACATACTTCCTTGCTATGTGTCAGTTGGATACCATTAATTTCCGACATTTTTATAAACACCTTTTTCTTCCTGGTGAAGATGCAACCATTAATTTTCCTAGGGTTAATGCTTAGTCCATTAGTCCTGCACCAATTCCTAAGAATATTAGATACTGTGTTGAGGAGATCAGAGAGGACACTCTGATGCTTCCCTCCTATTAGGATAACAATATCATCTGCGTATCCTTGCGCGTATATACCTGCAGTGTTTAGGGCTTCCAACAATGAGTCAGCCACAAAGCACCACAGTAGCGGGGAGAGCACACCTCCCTGTGGACAGCCACCACAGGATTTAATCCACAGTTCCTTATGCCCTAATTCTGATTTCAAGACTGTCCTCCAGCATCCTCCCAATCCATCTTGAGGACATAGAGTCTATGTCTTTTTTCCTTAGTGCATCATTTATGATGTTATAAAGAGTTCTGTCAAAGGCACCCTCGATATCAACGAAGACACCTACCATGATTTCTCTCTGTTCTAAGGATTTCTCTATTCTTGTTACCAAGTTATGAAGCACCACCTCACAGGATTTCCCTGGTTGGTAGGCATATTGCTTTGAGTGTATTGCACTTGTAGCCAATATATGTTCCCTAGTATGTCTGTCAAGTATCTTTTCCAATGTCTTCATTATGAAAGATGACAGACATATTGGCCTAAATGCCTTGGGGTCTTCATAAGACTTTTCCTGGTTTTGGAATGTATCGCACCTTGGATATCCTCCATTTACATGGTAGATATCCCAGTGCTAGGCTACTTCTTAGTAATTCCAGAAGGTATGGCCTTATCTCTGAGAGACCCTTCTGCAGCAGTGCTGGAAAGATCTCATCAGTTCCTTAAGATTTAAAAAGAGAGAATGAATTTACTGCCCATTCAAGTGTGCTGTTTGTGATCACTCTTCTTGCTAGACCCCACATGCGTGCACCAGTACCACGATCCTGTGTAGTAGGGTCAAGAGGTTCCGTTACTGTCGTATAACAACTTGGGAAATGTGCTTGAGTGTTCCCATCGTACGTGTATTGGTTTGTTTTGACAGTATTTTGTTTACTTTACATACCGCCTGAATGTTATCAACCTCCAGACAAAATCTTTTCCAGGCTTGTCTTTTGGCTCTCCTGACAGATTTGTGATACTCAGTAAGAGCTTTCCTATAGGTATCCTAATTGCCAAATGTTTTAGCAGCATTGAACAATCTCCTTGTGAGTGTTCATTGCTTTGTTAGGCTACCATTCCACCAGGACACTTTCCTGTTGGTTATGGTTTTTTTAGCTTCATTACTGGCCAAATATGATCTAATCATAGCATCAGTAATTGAAGTGTTTAGATATTCCAGTTGCCATGTATTGTGGATAACTTTGGGGCAGCATTTAACAGCCGCCTCCAAGTTAGTACAATAGAACACTCAGTCTGTACGTTTGGGATCTGTATATTCCACATCATGTTGTATTTTGTCAGATATATCGAATCTAATATACCTGTGATCCGAGCAAGTTTCTTCGTCAGAGACATTGTTTGAGTCGCTAGTGTTATGTCTATGATCTCCGTTCTAGTCCTATTACAAAAGGTAGGCTTATTCCCCTTGTTCAGAATATCAAGATCATATTTAATTATAGTCTCTAAGAGTTTCTCACCTCTAGAGTTGGTATTTGATCTCCCCCAGATCTCATTATGTGCATTGGCATCCAGGACAGCTACAATCTACCCACTGCATCTTAGGATTTCTTCAATTCCCTCCGCAGGTTCTGGATGTTCATATGGCAGATATACCGCCGCTATGATTATTGTTCTCTTATCCCCTTGATAGGTATATTTGGCTGCTGCAAGATCTCTAGAACAGAAATGCCATAGAGTCAGCAGTTTTAGTTTGTTTTTATAAAGTAGGCAGGCTCTAGGATATGTGGGGAGATCCGATCAGGATGGCTTTCATCTTCTTGGCGTTTAGAGTAGTCCTATAGTGGTTTACCCTGGCACAAATTTCGTTTATATCTTCTTGTAATTTTTGAATAGCATCAGAGGACTCAGTCGGATTGAAGGAGAGATAAATCTGGATGTCGTCGGCATACAGATGGTATTGACAGTGTAGGTTAGAGGATGGGAGATCATTGATATAGATGGAAAAAAGTGTGAGAGATAAGGAGGAGCCTTGTGGGACACCTCTGGGCCAGAGTAAAGATTCTGATGGGGGGATTATTGGGGACTACAACATACTAGGAGTGACCAGTAAGGAAGGATTGGAACCAATTAAGGACACTTGTAGAAAATGAGATATTTTTAAGCTTGGTTAGGAAAATTTTATGGTATAATGAGTCAAAGGCTTTGGAGAAGTCAAGGAGAATAAGGATGGTGAGTTTCTGCTGCTCCGTGGCTGTATGAATGTCTTGAGAAATTTTGATGAGAGCAGATTGACGTCGTTAGGATAGAAGCATGGCAGTCTAGGATGGTGTGATTTCTACCATGGCCTCAATGGATTTTAAGAAATAAATGGGTCGATGTGGCTGGTAAATACTCCATTAGGTGATCTCCAGGTAGCTTTGTGTATATTTTTACTTAGGAACATGGTACTTCTGACCACTGACACTCACCAGCCATGAATTTTCGAAAAGTCAATCACTCTTTGGTCATTGGCATTTGTGTTCTGATGAAGACTGAAGGTTCCAATTGTTGGTAGATGTATTCTTTCTGTGCCTATCTGGGCGTTCAAGACTCCTAGAACTATTTTAGCATCATAAGCTGGACAAATCTTGAGGGCTTAAGAGAGATCTTCGTAAAACATGTCCTTCTTTTCTTGAGATGACAGTAGGTGCATGACAATTAATTACAGAGACATTATAGAATTTTCCCTTAAGACGCAGGTAGCATAGTTTAGGGGAAATAACATAATCTAGAAGGTAAACTTTGTTACTGCTTGCCGAGCGCTTCCTCTGACGATGAATCCGGTTCCATATATATGGTAGGTTTTGGGGCAGCTGTAGTATACGGTATGGTACCTCACTTAGCACAGCGATATCTATTATCTCAGCTGTCTTCATATTACTATCAATAAACACGATATCAGGTATCTTATGGATTACGGTATGGTCTGTTATAAAAGATTGATTCCTGTACAATTTCATTCCTTCCTTTTAGATAACTTATTATTATTATTATTTATTGTCTTAGCTTTCTCAGATTTCTGAAATAGCATCCACATCCCGGAAAGAACATTCAAGGGAATGTAGATGAATGTAAAAATTAAAAAAATTACTTATTTAGAAACTTTTTAACAATCCTGCACATATCGAGCAGGACTGCTTTTTGTGCTGCTTTTGAATGCGTCAAATCAAGTCCAAGTTCTTGGGTACCCTCTACTGTGCTTTTCAATATTAAACCATTAGAAGATATGATTATTGGTGTAATCTTCAATTTTTCCTAGTGATACAGCGTTTTTAACTCAAAAGCAGATTCTTGGTATTTTCTAATTTTTTCAGCCCTGGCATTATGAATTATAATGCATTATAGGCTCGTCCGAGGCTATACATCGATTTCTTAACTCCATTTTTGGTGGATATTCACATTTTAAACCTTCTGCCAGGCCTTCTTAAGTAAGGTTGCCCTAGGGTGTGTACTGCAAATGTCCTTGGTGTCAGTGTATGTGTTTGTGAATGGTGGGATGTACTCAGGAGCCCGGGGAAGCATAAAACCCCAACAACTGCGTTCATCAGTTGTCCTGCAGGTTACTATTATTATATATATATATATATATATATATATATATACACACATACACCTACTCCTGTCATAAATATCGTTATAAGGAAATATATACAGATTTCAACAGAAAAATTAATTTTTTCAAAAACATATTAACTTATTTATCAGAAAATAAAATGTATATCTATAGAGAGTAAAACAAAAAAGAAATTACTCAAAATGTCCTCCTTTTGCCTTGACACAGGCATTTAATCTCTGTGGCCAGTCATCAATAGCAGGAGGCAGCACTTCTTGAGGAAAGTGCTCTACTGCTTGGAATAGAGATTGTTTTAGGCTTTCCAAGTTAGGGTGTGCTCTGCATGCGATCCTCTCCAGTTCGGACCAAAACCGATAATCTATTGGGTTGAGATCAGGGCTTCCTGAAGGCCAATCCAAGGCAGAGATGAACTCTGGAATGTTCTTTTGCAGCCACTGCTGAGTTGACCTGGCCTTGTGAGCTGCAGTGGAATCCTGCTGGAAAACCCAATGACTTCCAGCAAACAGAGTATCATTTAGAGGTTTGACAAGAGGTTCCAAAATCTTGTCCTGATGGTTTTTAGTGGCTATTTTAACTCCTTTAAAAAAAAAATAGAGCTTCGTGGTACCATCAAAGCAAACTCACCATCAAAGCAAACTCCCCACCAAACCATCACTGAGGAAGGGTGATGACCTGTTTCTACTCTTCCAATGACTTCCAGGGCTTCTTTAGAGCTGCGTCCGTACACACGATCTTTACATTTTTCTTCAATTGTAAAAATTTTCTCATTGGTAAACAAAATCTTTCAATGAAAACCATTGGTGTAACAGCCAAGAAGCACTTTGCATCTATCCAGTCTAATTTTTTTTAGGGAAGTGGTTAGCCTTTGTCCGATCATTCTTTGAAATGCATCCATCCTAAGGTCACTTTTTATCATGCCAAACATTGATCTGACTGAGATTCCCATTTCCCGAGGCATGATTTGTTGTTTTCGAAAGGGATTTCTTCTGAATCGAGGAGCCACTACTCTCACTGCATTTGCCGTTCTCAGAGTTCGGGGACAGCTCGATCGAGATCTGCCACCTACAGATAGAGTCTTGTTATATCTATTTATAGTGCACGAAAATACGGCTGATACCCAAAGGTTTCAAGGTGTTAAAAATCTCTGACATACATTTTCCAACTTTTTATTAGACGATCGCAGCTATTCGGTTTTCTTTAGCATCTTACCCCATGTTAACTGAGTGAAAGAAAAATATAAACTAATTTGGATTATTATCCTGACATGTAAAGAAAATAACCTGATACAGGTAAGAATTATCTAAACAATACCCAAGGATGCAAACACAGTTCAACTTTTGTAACAGCATTTATGGCAGAACTAGGTATATATATATATGTGTGTGTGTGTGTGTATTATATGGGGCTATATAATAACTGAATTATATACAAAAAAGCAAAGTTGTTATATAAAATAATTAACATTTTTTATTATTGGATCTTATATTACTTTTTTTTCTATATTTTAGGAGTAATTTATCACTGGACAAGAGATTATTTCCCTAATTTTGTAGAAGAAGACAAAAGAGTATTTGTTTCGTTTGATGGAGCCCTTTATTTTTCTGCTTTAGAAACTATTGACCAGGGAAATTACAGCTGTTCTGTTCAGAGTCAAGTTTCTGATACAGGCAGAAATGGTCCCTTCTTTCCATTAAGAGTTTTACCGAATTGTAAGAATTCTATTTTTAAAAATTTTGTAATTTTACATCTATTCTTAAGATATTTTTCTTTTTATTTCATCATTATATATTTCATTAAAGTATGTTTGTTTCTACTCTAAATATGCCTTACAGTGTTAATTTATTAATATGTTACAGCTAATTATCAGCAGTTAAAGTTTCCGAACAATTTTCCCAAAGCATTTCCAGAAGCTCCTATTGCAGGAAAAGAAGTTCGATTAGAATGTGTAGCATTCGGATAGTAAGTATCAGCTGTATCCCAATATTTATTAATTATTTAATCAATAATAATATTTAAAAATCTGGTGTGCGCAACACACAATTTTCACTTACCGTTTGACTTTGAACAGTAATTATTTTTATCTGCCAATATTGAGTTATTGTAAAATTTCTGAGGCGCATTTCAAAGGTAGCTAAAGCTTAAACCTTACAGCTGGCAAATCATTAAGACTATTAAAATAACAAACACTTTATCTATTATATGGACGTTAGGCAATAAAAATCTGGTTACGTCTGTTTTTGTAGAGCACATAACTTCAGTCTGTGAGCTGAGCTATATGTGCCTTTCAGTTGACAGAATGACTAACTCCAATTTCAACATTTTTGATTAATATCATTTTAGTGATATTTCATTTCAAAATGATACCTTCCCTACGTCCTGAAAAACTACACTAGTTCGCACTTGAAGAAGACTTCCAACCCATCAACTCTTAATGTTTTCCGTCCAATTTCTCTCCTTTCAAACCTTTAGAGCAACTAGTTCAAACCCAGTTATCCAACTTTTTAGAACAGAATAACCTCCTAAATCCCAACCAGTCCGTTTTCCGGCCCTACTTCTCCACTCAATCTGCCCTCATCAAAATTTTCCAAGACATTCATACAGCCTACAGCCATGGACCAGCAGAAACTCATTCTCCACTCTCCAACTGACCTACTGTCTATTATCCTTAAATCCAAAACCAGCGACTATGGTCCTGACCCACCATAGTCCTTTGAATATCATTAAACTCTGCCTACCAAACTTACTTCCTATACTCCTACACATCTACAATTTTTCCCTCCAAAATTCCATTTTTCCAAAAGCCTGGAAAAAGTCATAGTCCGGCCGTTGAATAAAGTCCCAGCTCCTTCATTAGTATCCGACTTTAGACCCATTTCCATTTTATCCAAGCCTCTGGAAAGATTAGTTCACTTTTAGTTGAACAACTTTCTAGAGCAAAACTGTCTTCTCAATCCTCTACAATCCGGTTTTCGTTCCCAATACTCCACTCAATCTGCCTTATTAAAGATTACCCAATTGGGCTGGAGGTAAATGAAAGAAAAATCAAGTATATGACCACCAAGTACATGAAGGAGAAGTCCCCTGACCTGGCGAGACTATCAATATTAGCCTCTATAATTTTGAGAAAGTGGCCCAGTTCACATATTTGGGGTCACTGGTGACTCACAATAATGCACCTGAGGTTGAACTGAAAAAAAGAATACTGATGACCAACAGGTGTAACATTGGCCTCCGCAAGGAATTCACCTCTCACCTTCTATCCCGTAAGAACAAAGCTTCATCTATACAAAACATTAATCTGTCCAGTTTTATTGTATGGATCAGAAACATAGACAACCAGTAAGAAAATTGAACAAGATCTCCTAGTTTTCGAAAGGAAAATTCTTCGAAGAATTTTTGGAGAAATTCATATTGATGGAGGCTGGAAGAGGTAGAAGAATATCGAAATTTATTCAATTTTTGATGAAGAAGATATTGTTCTAAAAATGAAAGCTTGGGAAAATGAGGTGAGCCACGTAGTTAGGATGGACGACGAAGCAATCCCTTAAAAGGTTCTGATGCTACCTCTCCATAGCATTAGAAGAAGGGGAAGACCAAAACTCAGATGGTCAGATAGTGTAGCAAAAGAGATGCATGGGATCTCCTGGGAGTTGGAAGAGGACTGCACAAAGCAGAGATGACTGGAGGAAGCTGTAGGAGGCCAAGACTCGTCACCGAGTTATAGTGGCAAGATAGATAGATAGAATCTGGTTGGAAAACTTATAGAACAAACTTACTCAATTCTAAATCAACAACCGTGCTAATATGTTTATTTTTTTCCTTAAACCCCAATTAAAAAAATAAATAATTCAAAATTAGATTGCTGCTCATTGTAATCGTGTCTGACAAATGATAATGAATATCAGTATATTTGATTAATATACTGGAAACCACTGACATCAAAATACAAATTCTGATAGCTGTTGTTATTAGATCTTGTCCGTTCTAGCCCTGAAGAAGACCTGCAAAGTCGGGTCGAAACGTTGGCTTTTAATAAAAATAGTTTTACCACTATTTAGCCTATTTATGACCACCACCCCGGACCATCTCCTTCCTTTATAATGCAACAGTCAACTATTAAATATTCAAATTGATATTTTAGTTTTTAAGTTTAATTTTGTTGTTTTAGTGATAGGTTTTGTTTAGCATTTGTTAGTTTCTGTTCACTAGTTGTGGGTTTTAGTGTTTAAAGTGACAAATGTGATTTCATTTTCTGAGCTCTTAAAATCATAAGTGGACTTCAATTTTTTTTTTTATTAATCCTTCTTTGTAATTCAGTCATAATTACCACTGAATTATAAAGGAGGGTCAGTGGTTTCCAGTATATTAATCAAAATTTGGTTTGTTTTAAATAATTTTTACTTTTGCCATTTTATAAATTGACTGTCATATACTCCCTTTTCCCAACTACAGTATTACATAGATGGTATTAGATATTATTTGCTGTCTTAATTCTATTAGAGAGCTCTTGATCCATCTTTACATTTCTGCTTATCACTATCCCAAGATAGATCCCAAGATGCGTATTCATCAGCCATTTATAGTGCTTCTCCCCTGCAGTCAACAAGTACATAGCCATCCTCTCTGCCAACATGCATCACCTTACATTTATTTTGCATTAAGCATGATTCCCTTCCTTGCAAGCTCTGATTCCCACTCGGTGACCGATTTTTGTTAACGTTCATTTGTTTCAGCAATGAGGACAATATCGTCTGCAAAAATCAGAACTGCTGCTCCTTTACCAGTCCTCACATTTCCCACTGCCCGAGTGGTCTCTTTCTCCCATATTATTTCATCATATTCATCTGCTTCAGCTCTTGATCTGTCAACCCTATCCTCGTCACCTGCTGAGAAAATTTAGTGTAATGCTGTCTCCTCTCAAAGATTTCTTCATCCTTTGTTAATCATCTTACCCCTTTTATCTTTCACATTTCTAATGGGGTTTTTCCTATTTCCCTTCCTTTGATTCTTTTCCAGAAGGTTTTTATATTTTTGTTATAGTCCATTTGCAGGCTTCAGTCAAACTGTTCCCAGCTCTTCTTCCTTGCCATTCTGTTTGTTGACTGCCTTGTTTCTTCTTCTTCTTCTTCTTCTGGATTACTGCTTCTAGTTGCCTGGGCTTTTGGCTACAATATCCCTCTAGGCTGCATTCTCCCTTGCTACTGCTGCCTGAACTCTGTTGCTCCACCATTTCATCATTTTTCCTTTACTGGAGATGACTGTTATTCCACATATAACTTCAGTTGATTCCAGAATGGCCTCCTTCATATCTCCCCACATTCTGTCAAAGCTCTCCATATTTATATTCTGGAGTTTCTGTGTCTGAAGTTCAATGTATTCGCTTTGCTTTTCTGCTATGTGCAGCTTAGTGATGTCAATCATTTTGTTCAATTTGGGTCATTTCTTTCTTGGTCGAAGGATCTGAGTGTCTGCAATTAGAAAAAGATGGCATGATCCAATTTCAGCACCTCTTATTACTTTTAAATCGCTGAAATATCTCCTTAATCTTCTGCTGTAGATGAAGTAGTCAATGATGCTATTAAGATTTCTCTCCTCGGCCGAGAATGTTATTTTATATACAACTTTATGTGGAAAGAAAGAATTGTCAGTAAGAAGAACAAAATCTATTAACCTCTGACTATTTCCATTCTTTGTCTGCTCACCTCCGTGTAGGCCTATCACACCATGCACATTTAAATGGTCTCTTCCTGTTCTGGTATTGAAGTCACCCATTACGATGTTGTCTATTCTTATTTTATCCTTTACAGACTTCTCTTTCTAGATTTGCATAGAACTGTTCTTTATCTAGGATGTCCGCATTCTTTGTCGGGGTATATACCTGTAGTAAGGCAACCTTTCCTATTGATAGCTCCATGTTTTTTGTAATTATTCTTGAAGAGATTGGTTCCCAGTTTTCTATTATTGCAAACAGGCTTACTTTCGTGATGATGCCAACACCCTCTTTTGCCCACAAACCCACAGGCACTCCGGAATAAATCAGCTCATGCTCTTTATTAAGCTCTACTTCTCCATGGCCTTTCTTCCTAACTTCAATGATATCTAAGATATCCACCCTATAAGCCTCCATCTCCTCTACGATTTACACCTCTTTGCCAGTTAAAGTCCTGACGTTTCATGTTCCAATCCTACGTCCTTCATAATTCATGTCCTTTCGAGTGCCGTGTCCTATCTGTTGATAGGTTGATAGACCAATCAACTATAGGTTGATTGACCAAATCTGAGGCAACTTGAAGACCTTTGAATCAGTTATTCTCAACTACAGGTGATTAACCCAGTAGGAGGAGCCCCTTATCCTCGGAGCAACTAGCCTCCCAAATATTTTGAACCCCTCAGGAGGAAGGGTGGCCTGGCTATACCTACCTGCACTGGGTAACTGTTTGTACACGGGGCTACTGGATACTTTATTTTTATAAGAGTAAAAGTGTCAATAACATTCACAGTGATTAGTTATTTTCATATAAATATATTTTTCATTTGTGCTTGGTTCCATGTATGGAATTGTAAATACTGTTTTAATTTTAGTCCTGTACCTTCTTATAACTGGACCAGGAAAGGAGCATCATTACCTAGAAGTGCAAAAGCAATGAGTTTCAATCGTGTTCTAATCATACCACATGTTAGTGTTGAAGATCAAGGGGAATATGTTTGCCGAGCCTATAATGGTAGATCTTCTATTCTACACAGTGTTCAGCTTAATATACAAGGTACAATTATGAACTTGATTTTTAAAATAATTGTAATGATGTTAATCAGCAACATATTGCATTAGATAACTATGATATTCATTTGTTAGTTAGTTGAATATTTTGTTCATTACTAGATTTTAAGTATATTATTCAAATATTGAAGCATGTTGAAACAATTTTTAGACTCCCTTTTAATTAACAACCTACTTATAATGTATAGTGAAGTTATTGAACCAGCTGTAAGTAAAATCATGGTCATATCTTATTGCTGATATATTTAAATTTAATATATCATTTTAAGAATGAGTCTGAAGTCTCTTTAGAATGAAATTTGATTATCAAAGATTTTATTTCCTCTAGGGATGGACCGATATCAAAATTTTGGCCAATACTGATGTTTCAAAGGGTGATATATCAGCCTTTTTTCCCCTTTTCGTCAAGGTTTGTACAGTTTCACATGGATTATCCTACTTATTGCTAAATAAAAGAATAAATAGACCATCTATACATCGGCCATACATAAATATTAACTGATAAAAGAGCTATAAACCTACATCTCAGCATATTGGCCTTTCGTTCCTATGTGTCCAGTTCCTTACAAAATTGTATAGAAAATCCCCATAATTGCTGAAACAAAGTATCAATCAATCACCTAGGACTAGGCCAATATTAAAAAAAACCGAAAGATATATATATATATATATATATATATATATATATATATAGAGAGAGAGAGAGAGAGAGAGAGAGAGAGGTATATATATGTTAAGGGGACTCCCTATAGGTTTTAATAAACACATCAAATAGTGCACTACAGCAGGACCATCTGGCAAGCAGAAGAAGATTAACAAAATAGCCTTATCTGGTGACCTGGAACTAGAAGGATTGAAGCACAAACTCAGCCTGAAGTGAGTCTACAAAAGACCAAGTATACCCAAGAAATGTATTGCAGCTAGGCCAAGCTAAACAAGTAGCCAGGAAAAGGCAGCATGGAATTCAGCATGCCAGCACATAACACTACCCATATGTAGCGAAGCAGCTGCAGTATCGCGATAGGAACTGAAGACCCCCAGCTCATCCATGCCACCAGCCAACATCTACTTTATTCCAGCAGCCTCAGCATCCACATCCACCTAGTCAGCTCATTGATTGCAAATAAATTCTGATACTAATCTGCTAACCTCCTGTGTATATATTTTGGTACTCCGCTCAGAGACTAATGTAACTTTAATTTTATTTATTTTGTAATATATTTTGTGTCAACCTTAATTTGATTTCCTACATTTATGAGCATCCCCTTCTGGTCAATCTATTTCAGCATCCAGGTTTTATTCCCCCTAATTCAGGAATAGGGAAGGTCTTATGTCCTAAACATTTCGGATTAAATCAACATCAGGGTCGACTATTATGTTTTGGGGGACACTTTTTATGAAAATGCTGTCGAATTTAAGATTGCGCCTCCCGGGCCTCGGCTATTATGTTTTGGGGGCACTTTTAATAAAAATACTGTCGATTTTGAGATAGTGCTCCCCTGTCCTCGATTTTTTTTAACTTTTCGGATTAAATCAATATCAGGGTCGACTAATATGTTCCAGCGGGCGCCTTTTATGAAAATGCTGTCGGATTTGAGATTGCGCCCTCCCCCTTGGTCCTCTACTTTTTGTTACATTTCAGATTAAATTGATATCAGCGTCAACTCTTGTCAATGTTTTGTGGAGAACCCAAAAATGATCAATCTCAAATTCGACAGCATTTTCTTAAAAAGCGCCCCCTAAAACTTAAGAGTCGACCCTGATACCGATTTAATCCGAAAAGTTACAAAAGTCAAGGACCGGGTGGTGCTATCTCAAATTCGACATAATTTTCATAATAAGCGCCCCCCAAACATAATAGTCTACCTTGATATCGATTTAATCCGAAAAGTTACAAAAATTCGAGGCCCGGGGGCGCAATCTTAAATTCGATATAATTTTCATAATAAGCGCCCCCCAAACATAATAGTCTACCTTGGTATCGATTTAATCGGAAAAGTTACAAAAAATTCGAGGCCCGGTAGGCGCAATCTCAAATTCGACAATATTTTTTTTAAAGTGCCCCCTAAAACTTAAGACTCGACCTTGATATAGATTTAATCTGAAAATTAAAAAAAAATCAAGGCCTAGGGGGCACTATCTCTAAATCAACAGCATTTTCATAAACAGCTACCCCAAAAACATAATAGTCAAGGCCCGTTAGGCGGTAGATTTTTTTTTTGTGTATATGTCCTCCCCTTCCTCGCTTTTAAGGCTGTACGGGGTTTTCCCGGCCAGGGGGTGTGGGTGGGGATTTAAAAGACTCCTCCGGCACCAGGACGCGAACTTGTGACTATTTTAAATCCATTGTTTCATACATCAGGTTGCCAGGCAACGGTGGTGTTGTGCACACACGTTAGCCCGTTTGGCTACCCGCTCACATAGTCGACCCTGATATCAAGTTAATCTGAAAAGTTACAAAAAGTTGAGGCCTGTGGGGCCCTATCTCAAATTCGACAGCATTTTCATAAAAAGCGCTCCCTAAAACATAATTGTCGACCCTGATATTGATCAAATCCGAAGTTACAAAAAGTCGAGGCCAGGGGGGTGCAATCTCAAATTCAATAGTATTTTCATAAAAAGTACCCTCCCCCCCCCTCCCCAGAACTCAATAGTTGACGACCCTGATATCGATTAAATCTGAAAGGTGAAAAAAAAATAGGTTATATAAAATAAAAACATGGGTCTTTTTCTTTTCTTTTTAGCACTATCCCCCCAGGAATAGTGCTAAAAAGAAAAGACGGAACACTGGCACAAACAAACGAGGAAAATTGCAACATACTGGCGGATTATTTCGAACAACTGCTGAACTGCGAGGAGCCCAAACAGAGAATGACTCCACATGACAACACCCTCCTGGAGATGGAATCGGACCCACCCGATGAAGAAGAAATAGAAGAAATAATCGCGGGACTTAAAAACAATAAAGCATCTGGAGAGGATGGAGTATTGGCGGAAATGTGGAAAGTAACAGGTGATGAATTCAGGAAGAAGATCACAGAATTGATGATGGACATCTGGATAGAGGAGAAAATCCCCAGAGAATGGAAAACCGCCTTGATACATCCACTGCTTAAGAAAGAAAAAAAACAGGAGCTGACAACTACAGAGGAATTTCCCTACTACCCGTCAGCTACAAAATTTTCTCCAAAGCACTACTCAACAGACTAAACCCACAAATAGACCCTAAAATCGGAGAATATCAGGGAGGCTTCAGAAAGGGAAGATCATGTCAAGAACAAATCCTGAGCCTAAAATTATTGATAAAATACTACAAAACAAGGCCCAAAAAGAACCTCTACATCTCGTTTGTTGATTTTAAAAAAGCGTACGACTCAGTGGATAGAAAGACACTGCTGGAAATACTGAGAGAATACGGAGTGGACCAGAAGACCAGGAAACTAATAGAATTAACACTAACTGACACCGAATCCAAGGTAAGATTCAGAGGAACCACCAGCAAATCTTTCCGGATAAGGACGGGACTCAGACAAGGAAACGGTCTCTCCCCAACACTGTTCAACGTGGTACTAGATAGGATAATGAAGGAATTGTGGAAAACCAATGGTGTGGGTGCAATTATAGGGACCAAAAACAACCACGTCAAGGTAAGGTGTCTTGCCTATGCAGACGATCTTGCACTTTTAGCGGAAACGGAAGAAGAGGCAATCAACCAAATAAATACACTGGCGGAAATAGCCAAAAAAGCGGGTCTCCAAATCTCCTACGAAAAAACAAAATTAATGACCACAGACGCAGACTTCAAGAAAAAAACAGTGGAAACCCAATACGGGTCAATAAATTTAATAAATAAATTTAAATACCTGGGTGAGACTATATGTAATAATGGTTCCGAAAAAGAAAGTATCAAGGAAAGAATAGCCAAATTGGAAAAACTAATTTTTGCAACCAGTAACATATACAACAAGAGAAACCTGTCCAAGGAAGTGAAAATACGACACTACAATACAGTTGTTAAACCTGTGATACTATACGAGACGGAAACCACATTCCTCCCCAGTCTGGAAAAATTGTTGAGAATAGAGTGAAGAATTCTCAGAAGGATTTACGGCCCCAAAAAGACAAAAGAAGGATACAGGCTAAGATCCAATCAGGAAATATACAAGGACAAAAGAGATCTAGAAACGGAAATTAGGATCAGGAGACTGAAATTCCACGGACATATGGTAAGAATGGCCCCAGAAAGACTTAACAAGGAAATATTCCAAAAAATCCGTAGATACAAAAGCTTGGGAGGATACATCAGGCAGATGAAGGAAGAAACGGAAAGACTTAGAATAACGGACCGGGACTGTCTGGACAGAGAGGGGTATGGTAAGAGACTAAAGGAGATCACGGTTCTTGCTAAGAAGAAAAGTTCGAGAAAGGGAGTCGCGTGGACGGAGGAGAGAAAGTGGCGGCACTCGGAGATAATGAGAGGGAAGTGGAAAGAAAGGAAAAACAAGAAAGAAGCCAAATGTCATGATATTCGCGTGGTCTCTATGGCCGTTCCGTGAAAAAAAAAAAAAAAAAAAAAAACATGGGTGATATAGCTGAATATTCAGGACGCAGTCTTTTTTTAAATTTTTATTTTTGCCAACGTTTCAACCCAAACATGTGGGTATGGTTTAAAATGTATGGTTTAGGGTTATGGCGTGTTCCTCTTAGTTTTGAGGCAAACGGGTTTCGTGTGGAGATGCTATATTAGGTAAGGAAAGCAAGCTTACCAGCACAGAGGCCTAACCAATGCGACCTAAATAAGCTTAAGGATCCAATAATTCTCGCACAATATGAATCGGAACTGGATAGATGTATTCGGCAGGTTGATGTTCTGGAGGGTGATATTGACACCACATGGACTGCATACTCAGAGACTATATCAGATACAGCCACTAAACTGCTTTGACCACAAGAGAGGGATTTAAGATCTCCATGGTTTGACGAGGAGTGTAAGAGAGCAACACTTATCGTTTAAAGAACGATGCATATAAAGCCAAGGTTCACCACGAGACCAGGAGTAATGCTGAATTATATAGACAGAAGAGGCGAATGGAGAAATGTCTCCACCAGTATAAGAAAAGAATATAGGAAAAGGTAAAATTGGAAAAGACTGAACTCCTTTGAGGAATTAAGCAGTATAGGGAATTCTTCAAAGCAGTCAATCTGAAAAGAAAACCTTTTGAAAGCAAATCTACCTACTACTTGAATGAAGGTGGCAAACTTCTAACCAATAGGATGGATGTTCTTGAGGAAAGGAAGAGGCTTTTCTCTCGGCTTATTAACGAAAATCTTTCGGAAGAAGTTGGAAGCAACAGTTTTGTAGATTTTATGTTACTTCAGTCAATGGAACCGCCAGATGAAGAGGAAATTTTGAATTCTCTGGCAAAACTTAAAAATAATAACGCTCCAGGGGTTGATGAATTGCCTGCAGAATTATTGAGTGTGGAGGAAGTGAATTACCGAAAACCCTTCAGAATATCATGATTCAGATCTGGACTGATGAAGTAATGGCAAAATCTTGAAATAAATCAATAATATGTCCAATCCATAAAAAGAGTAATCGGCTAGTCTGCAGTAATTATAGAGGCATCTCCTTACTCTCTTGTGCATACAAAGTGTTGTCCAACATTCTTTTTCAACGATTACTCCCCTCCACGGGAAATATCTTAGGCCTGTACCAGTGTGGTTTTCGGAAAGGACGATTTACCATTGACCAGATATTGCCCACCATGCTTGAAAAAGGACGTGAATATAAGCTTAAAACATATTATCTTTTTGTCGATTTTAAAGAAGCGTATGATAGTGTTCATAGGGAACAGCTTTATGAGGCAATGAGAGAATTTGAAATTCCTGAAAAGCTTATTAGAATGGTAAGACTCACCATGTGAGAAGTGAGATGCATGGTGCAAGTTGGAGGAGCAAGATCGGCAGAATTCCCTTCTGGAAAAGGACTAAGGCAGGGAGATGCACTGGAATGTCTCCTCTTTGATTTAGCTTTAGAGAAGTCCATTAGAGATTCTGGTATTCAAGTGGGCGGAACAGTATTCAGCCGGACAGTGCAACTTCTTGCTTATGCAAATGATATCGACATTGCTTCATGCTCTTTCTAGGCAGTCTCTGATGAATTCTTGAAACTATTGAAAGCGGCAAGAAAAACGGGCCTTAAAGTCAAAGCTGCAAAAACCAAATATACGGTCACTGAGGATCACCCCAGGCCGGGCGAAAGGATTACCATAGGAGAATTCTCCATTGAGAAAGTGTCGGAATTTATATATCTCGGATCCCTCATTACTCATGATAATGTTGTAGATTCTGAAATTAAGCTAAGAGTGCTATGTGCCATTCGTTGTTATTATGGCCTCAGTCCATATTTTAGGTGCTGTGTCTTAACCAGAGGAACAAAAATCCTATTGTATAAAACAATTATCCGACCGATACCCCTTTATGGCTCAGAAACATGGACTATCTCCAAAACTGATGGGCAGAATCTAATGGTCTTTGAGAGGAAGATTTTGTGTAAGATCTTTGGAGCTGTGAAAGTTGACTAGTGATGGAGACGTCGGGCAAACCAGGAGCTCAAAGATTTGTTTAGAGAACCAGTCGTGGTTCATTTCATGAAGCTCGATAGATTGAGATGGACTTGGCACATCGCTCAAATGGCTGGGAATCACATTCCGAAAAAGATCATGACAGAAGTGATGCATGGAACAAGGCGTAGAGGAAGACCTCGGCTTTGGTGGAGTGACTATTATATAATTTATTTAATTATTATTTAAAATTTATATTTGAAATATGCTATAATTTGATCAATATTGATGATGCCTTAATGGGCAAAACATTATTGGAAGCATTGTTATTAATTGTAATAATAGACTTTGATTTTAAATATTCTATAATAACCTTTTTATTGTATACTTTTTCCTTTTGTATTATAATCTCATTATTTAGATTCTATTATTAAAAATATACTCTGAAATAATAAAAATTTACTCTTACAGCGGAACCTAATTTTACGATTCCATTGACTGACAAGCATGTTGATAATGAAGGTGAGCTGACTTGGACTTGTGAAGCTTTTGGCATTCCTGATGTTACTTATAGTTGGTTTAGAAACGGGCACTTACTTCAAGTTAGTATATATCCATTTATTTTTAGTTTTTGTCACATTAAAATATCTAGATTTAATAATTATATTTAGTAAGCTTTAAACTCAAATTATCTATTAGTAATCCGGGATTGTTTGAGATTATTTAATAAATCAAGTAATTTAAATATTCACCAAATACCTTTTTATGATATCACATTGTTAAAAAGTCCTTAAAACTATTTTATTTTAAATATTATAAAATACATACTTCAATGTACTTTAAAAAAATATACTACTATTTTCTATCAGTTACCTTCATCTTTACGCCTATGACATTTATTGATGATACTCATTCAGTTTTAAAATATAAATAGAACAAAAAAAAATTAACTTTTTAGGCTGATATCCCATTTATATAGTTATAAAAGGTCTGTCTATCCAACAAATGTGCCATTTATGAGGTATGACCATATCCAAGTGGTATGATTTCAGGGTTTTTGGCAGGGTGAGAAAAGACTTTTAATCTTTTCATTTTTGCAAACTTTGCATAGATCAACATATATGATAGGCAAGAGTATTGGTTTGTTGGAAAATTGCTTTGTTCGTGATAATCTATGCAGGATATTTGATTTTTTAAACAATGTATACCCTGAACATGAGGATTTAAGGTCCCTACATACAGTGTACGTATGGCAGTGGTATGGTGATGTAGTTGTATTGCTTTCTATTGCATTATAGTAGTCAGACAGAGCACAATAATCGGCAGTGGATATCATATCGCCAAGACCTATTGCGTTCTGTGTGTAGGAGCTTTTATACTTGACTTTTTTATGTCAGGGAAAATCAGGAATAAAGGCCAGTCGTTAGCAATTTTTAGTTTAGTTTTTAGCCAAGTAATTTTATTTTTCCATTAAAACTTGGCTAAAAGCTTTAACCAGCTGAGTTAACTTATGTCTTATCAGATGCAGCAGTTCTATGAACTATAATGGAACATAAAAAAAAAAAAAAGCTCATAAATATTGAATCAGAATTAAGTTTACAATAATTGGTTGTTAGGCCTGCACAACTAATGAGCTTGTCAATCCGACAAGCCTACTTCAGTTTGTGGAGACTGCTGGAATAATGCTCTGATTAAGAGCTACACTACTGATTAGGATGCACAATAGGCCTTCTTGTCCGCAGTGCATTTTGCCACAATAAAAAAAAAATGTCCACAATTAAATCAATAATTTGATTAGAGGGGAATCAGACCCACAAAAGATAGCCTGTAAACACAGCTTTGACTTTTCATTCCCTCTTGCATTGTTAGTCAGTAACATTGACTAGCAATTCTTTTGAGTTTATGGGTATCTGAAAACGCTCAAAAACATTACAGTAGTGGAAACATTCAAAATTGTGCCTCAATAATATAAATGACAACTTTTGTACAATTTGTTTACTCATATGCTTAAATATCCAAGGCAAAAATTACAATATTCATTCATGTATCAATTGATCAATTTCTGAGAATTGCTATTTTTTCAATCAAAAAACAGTGTAAGATACATGATTTTGTTATATTTCTGAAAAGATCTTACCTGAGTTTATTAAAAATGGATATATCATTTTTGTCAAATTATTTTTGGGATTTCAGTCTTGTTTGGTAGTAACTTATTTTTGAACTGGTTTGTCATTCTACAATGACACCTGTTGGCTGCTTTTATCCTTTTACTAATCTCTTGGGAGATATTATTCTTAGATATTAGTTGTACCCAAATAGATGAAGGTATTCACAAGTTCAAATTTGATTAATTTTGAAGTAAATAAAACTAAACTAAGATTGTTTTTCATATAAAACTTAAATAAAACAAGAGGACATTAAATAGTATAAAATGATAACATTTTAGAAGAATATAGTTTAAAAAATGAATGCATTAATAGAAATATACTTGTTTTCTTAAAATATTTCTCATGTGCAAATATTTAGTAGCTTTATATGTGTTATAATAAAAAAGAGAACATTTGATTGTTTATGGGCTTAGCACAGATCACTCACAAAAACAAATTATGAAGAAAACAGACTACTCATAGCATCATCGGCCATCACGAAGTAGACAAGAAAATGCATGTATATAAGTCTATTTACCAACCTACACTCACCTACGGCGGAGAAAGCTGGACAAAGCTGGAGAGGCACTCTAGCCGCATAACCGCAGCAGAAATGATGTTCCTTCGCAGATCTATTGGGATAACTAGAAGGGATCGCATTAGGAACGAAAGCATTTGAGAGCAATTAGGAGTTACCGAACTTAAAACTACTCTAATACTGCCTATAAAGGCATTAGAGGCTCAACCACACGGATGCCCCAGAATTACATACCAAGTGTAAATTCAAAGAATTGAAAGTAAAATAGGCAAAACCCTCAATGAGATGAAGCGGCTAAGCAAGGACTGGGAAGAGTGGTTACACTGGATTGAGGCTCCTCGACGCTAGCTAATGGCATAAGAGAAAGACAAAGAATAAGAAGAGGATTTCGAAAGTGGGATTAGAGTGGTAATAGAGAGAAATAACAAGAGAAATACCTTGATAGACCTTATACTTCAAGTTAATTAAGTTAATGATTAAAATCAGTTTAAATGACATACAAAAAACTAATTTCTTAAATCATATTTACTTATTTTAAGTCCATTATTAAAGATAGAAACTCATTATTGTCATACAATGGTGCTACCCAACTATATTGGGTTTCTACATATGCAATGTACTTATGAATCTATTAGACAATATTTTAAAACTTACACATAAATGTACAGTAATATTTGGTCTACAAAACAACAATTTGAACAATGTGCCTATGTTCTGAAATGGTTTTACTTTTGAATGACAAATTTATATACATCCTAATGTCTAATGAATACACATTTAGATGAATATGTTAACAAAAATAAGCAATAAACCACATAAAAAATTACTTGG
Organism: Nezara viridula; assembly: GCA_928085145.1. Taxonomy (NCBI): domain Eukaryota; kingdom Metazoa; phylum Arthropoda; class Insecta; order Hemiptera; family Pentatomidae; genus Nezara; species Nezara viridula. Next base: position 5,514,784 of record OV725078.1, read on the forward strand.
GTATTGATCATTTATCACTTATAACATGTATTAAAGTTGGCCAACCACCATTAATTAAAAGAATTTCATAATTAAAAATGGTATTAATGTGTTTTAACTTATTAATGGAATTATAATATGACTATATTTGTGCTTAATGTGAACAAGGTAAGCAATTTATTAGAGATTTCTGACACTGAAAACAACTTCACTACTCTAAAAATAAATTTATTCTCAACACCTTTTGGCTGTCAGTCCATCATTAATTGATTTGGTAGTGTTAAGGGGGGAAGTTGTCTTATTAAGTAAGTTTATAATTTATAAGAAAATGTTTGATCTATCATATGAATTTAAAGTTAACATGGTTTACTATTAGTCCGGGTTCTGCCGAAAATTCAACCACACGATCAGCAACAGAAGATATGAAAATTGAAAACAGTACAGATGACAACCCTATTGCCAAAGACCCACGAGTCAGATGGCTATGAAATATGATATATGGTGCGACAGAAGGCAAGAGTTTGGCAATGATCGATTTTCAAAGTTAAAAAGAGGTGCCAAAAATTAAGAGATCTGCAGCAGGGGAAAAAAAACAACACTGGAATAGTTTCAGACAACTTAGTAGGGAGCAGGTTTAATAAAGTAAGAGAAAATTTTGGAAGCTTCATACGAATCTGACGCGTTTAAAAATCTCAAAAAGTGTCAACAATTATGTTATGAGCAGCTGGCTAAAAACTAGTTAGTATAATTTCAGAGCACATTAATTTTATTATTGTTAATTTTATAAAATCTGAGTACATTTTTTAAGCTTTCCATGAATCTGACATGTAAATTTGAAAAATATATGCGAACATTATGCAGCTGGCAAAAAAATGATTGAAATAATTTTAGACCACTTCCTTAGTAGGTAACTAATTTCATGAAATCCTGACATTTTTGAAACTTTCACGAATCTGAGAAGCAAATAGTTCCAGACAACTTTTTAGGTATCTGATTTAATAAAAGCTGGCCAATATTTAGAAGGTTTTTGAGAATGTAGCAATTATTATGTGCGGGGCAGCATGACAAAAATTTGTATCCGTTGATCCCAGAATTTTCCCTGTTTCCTATTTCAATCTATCAGGTTTATAAAAAATTGTTGGTCAATTTGATGAACAAAAGTGCAAAAAATCCCAAATTAATGACACACAAAAATCTTGTTATTATTAAACCATTAACCATGCTGTGTGTTAAGAAAATGTTTTGTTTTTTTCACAAAATGCTAATTATCTATTTTTATATACGCTATAGTTATCTATATTGACTGATAAGCAGCATCTAAAGAAATGAGTGTTTACACACGTAATCGTGCCTGTAATTTATTATTTTATGTACTCTATGGTTTATAAAGTATTCAATAAAGAAACAGCTGAGATGACGTTAATTTTAACAAAAACGATACTAAATATTTTGATAACATTTCCAATGTATTATAAATTTGTTTATAAAAATTGCTAGAAGTAAAATGAAAAAATCTCAGTTGTCCTCGTTATTTAGGAAATCAGAGTATTTTTCTTGTAAAATGTCATATTCAGTTTCATCCTCAGTTTCTATGTCATTGATTTCCTCTTGCAATAGAGACCCTTCAAACCAGAGTGGCACTTAATCATCTTCACAAATTAACCATCCTCTGTCATCTAGTCCCATGATGGTTAATAGTTGTGGCCATGGTATTTCAGCCTATTTCTATATAATAATAATGCTTTATTTATTCTGAGACGAGTCCATTTAGAATAATACAGAAAGACAAAAATGTGGACAAAGGAGCCTCAGAGAAACATAATCAAGAATATAATTTAATTAAATAGTCAAAACAAAAAAATTATAAATTATAAAAGAAATTATAAGTTACTTTCTAATTTAAATAAGTTAATAATAAGAAATGAAAAATTGAAAATAAACATGAAGTAAAAATAATGAAAAATGATCTAATAATTTATATACATATTTACAGTAGTAGCTATTTACATTTACTTATGAGGACTGGACGGTTGAAATGATCAAACAGTCGGGATTTAAAGGTAGGATGGGTTTTGGATTGACGAATGTGGGGAGGGATGGAGTTCCATAGGGATGAGGATCGAATAATAAAGGATTTATCGAAAGCAGCGGTTCGGTGGGCCATTATATATAAATCTGAAGACCGGGAACGGGTATTGCAGGAGTGGACAGAGGATTTAAATTGAAGGAGCACGGAGATGTATGAAGGACGGCAGGAGTGAATTACTTGGAAGAGGAAGGATGCCAGGAAATATTTACGGCGATAGGAAGAATAAAGCCATTTCAACTCTTCATAGAAACAGGAAACAGGGGCGTCTCTTGGGATCCCGAAGATGAATCGTACAAAGAAATTTATCAAACATTTTACTTTCGCCTCGAGATCTCCCGAGACACCCCCATATACCGTGCAGCAATAGTCGAAGTGGGGAAATATTAAAGAGGTGACCAGGAGTCTACGGATTTCAAAAGGAAAAAAGGTGTCGCAGGCTATTTAAGTGTTTTAGGGTGGAAAAGGTATGTCGGGAGATATTGGATACATGGTTTTTCCAGGAAAGGGTTTGATCAAAGATTATTCCAAGGTGGTGGGATAAAATTTAATGGGATTATCATGTAGGAACAAGGTTGGAATGTAAGGAACTGTTTTGAGGAGGTAATTGGAGCCTATTAGGATTGCCTTGGTCTTTTTGGCATTCAACTTCAGCTTGTTGGCTCCTGCCCAATCATATATTCTATTTAAATGTTCTTGGAGCTTTTTTGTGGCGGCTAATAGGTCAGAAGGGGGGAAGGACAGGTATATTTGGAAATCGTCAGCATAGATGTAGTATTGGGAGTGATGGATCAGGAGGGGAAGGTCATTAATGTAAATACCAAACAGTAGGAGATAAGGAGGAACCCTGAGGGACACCACAGGAGAGGGGAAGTGTCTTTGAAGGAGGTTGATCTGGGAAGACTACATATTGGGATCGATCGGAAAGGAAGAATTTGAACCAACGCAGGACACTGTTCAATAGAGGAAGATTTTGTAATTTGGTAAGAAGGATTTTATGGTCAACTGTATCAAATGCTTTGGAAAAATCTAGAAGGATGATAGTTAGGTTTTGGTGTTCAATGGAGTTTTTGAGGTCATGGGTTATTTTAAGGAGGGCAGATTGCGTTGAATAGCTCGATCGAAAGCCAGATTGGAATGGATTGATGAGTTAACATGTTAGAGTAGTAACATATGGCGTAAAAGATGAGTTATATTAAAGACATATCATATTTTAATTTTTTGGAGTAAATCTCTCTTGCATAGTGAAAGAAATATAACTTCAACTTTGAATGTGCAACTCACAAAGTTCAAAACAATCGCTACAATTGTACCTAAATAGAAAAAATTAATGAACACTATGTATTCAATATAATTTACTACTCTAACATGTTAAATAAACGATATAAGTTATCTGTACAGGAAAAAAATTGCCCTGCCTTTATTTATATTTGTGCAACCTTTTTGTCCGTACGGTAGCATGTATATTTTTCTAGTTCTGAAAATATTTTCTTCTGAATTCTTCTTAAATAGGCAGAGTTTTGGAAATATTTCTATAAACCTTAAGTTTTTTTCTTGAACTTTAGTGGCTTTATCTTTTCTTTACACCAAGAGACAGATGTGAAGTCAGACCCTGTACATTGCATAACCGTAAAACTTTGCAAAATAATTAGACTATAAGGGCTAGGAGAAACCACATCAGATATTTATACTCTAAAGCGACCATAACATTTGAGACCATCTGATTTTAGAAACTCATTAGGAGAGGGTCATTTTCATTTGGTGGTGGCTTATGAGAATACACGGTGGGCCAGACCTCCCCTACCATGCACCCTCCCCCCCCCACATCTCTATAAATTGCATATCGTTGTGTTCCTTGTAACTATTTAAAAAAAAAAGCCTATGTTCCCACAAAAAACAGTGAACGCACTGCCCCAAAATGGCGTCCAAAGATGGTGGATTGACGACTTTGACTTTAGTTAGTTTTTGGTCACTGAGAATCAGCACTTGGCTTAATTTCCCCCTAGTTGGTCTTTTATTAATGCTGAATAGTCGGAGAATAATAAAACAAGAACAATTATTAAAAAATACATGGTTTAGACAATAAAAAACACCAGTTAAGTCAATTTTTTTAACAAAAAAATTTTCAAGTTGAAAATAAAGAGTCGTTTAGCCATATGATGGATACTGGTACTTTTTCTATTTTATGGGATTTTGGCACTTCCTTTCTCTTTCACTTACTGTATTTTTCCAATTTTTGGGTTCAATTTCCCTCATTTTGAGACCAAATACTAACAATCAGTTCCAATTACTTAGAAGAACTTATAGCTTCGCCCTTTCCACCTTTCTTTGTGCAGAGAGAATAATGCATTCAATATTAAAATTTCCTATTTATTTATGATATGGTCCAACTTCTGAACAATTTATTCCGCGATTTCATAACAATAAGTTTTACTAAACAACCCATCAACTATTCATTATATGTAGTTCAGATTAGGTATATCTTATTTTAGTTTATAAAACAGGTATTGATAAGACTCATTTCCTGGAAAGTATATACAATTTAAATTACCTCTAAGAATCAGTTAATATACAAAACCAAAGTGTTCAATTGCAAACGTTAAATAAAAAATTCAAGATATATAGCAAAGTATTTTTTAATTAAGTTTTATTATTATAATTATATCATTTTTACAATAGATGACTTCTTAAACGCCCTATGTAATAAAAGTTAGATAAAAAAAAAATAAAATAAAATAATAAAAAAATTGTTGAATTTTTTTTGACAATTAAATGATTTCATTAATATTTGTACGTTAAAAAACCAATATAATGTACCAAAAACGTTATTATATCACTATAACTAAGCCATTTATGTTTACAGAATGGTGTGGTAGAGGCTTGTAGGCACTTATGCCAGCAGTCATAAATAGACTATATAGTTAAATAGACTATATAGTAGCAAAACTATTTTATTAAAAGCCAACGTTTTGACCAGACTTTGCAGATCTTCTCAGGGCTAGAACGGACAAGATAAAAAAAGATATAGAGAATTGTGGAAGTTACATAATATTTAGATAGAAAATTATAAACAATGTGAATAAACTTATTGAAATTATAAACAGTAAGTACATTAAAATATTAAGAACAATAAGTTATATAAACAGAGTAAGCTAAGTAATAAGATCCTAAACTGAAGTAAATAGATGGTACCAATTGTTATAGTATAATATATAATTGTGAATAAACTCCTACAGATCTACAGGAGAGATTGGAAGAAAAGGAAAAAGAATATAATATGAAATATTGGACATAAAGAGATGTGGAGAAAGAAAATAAAAATAAATAAATAAGTAAATAAAATTAGAAGAATAAAAATAGAGATTCACAGGCAGAGATGGACACATTTATATTCAAAAATATAAATGTGAATACCATTTATATTTATGATACTTATGAATATAAATATGAATATATTTATATTCATAAAAATAAATATGAATACAGATGATACGTATTTACACTAGTAAAAGTGAATATGGCAGTATTCATGTTTATTAAAATGAATACGCTTAAATTTACAGAAGTGAATGGAAATATTTTCAGACAACTTTCTTAATGAATACTCTTATTTATTAAATATATATATATATATATTTACTATATATATAATTTTATTTTTATAAATAATATTATATTCTTCATTTTACAATATGTTATGTTAATTATCTCATAATGTTTGTAAGTAATATAAATTTCTGAGCCTTTGTATTTACATTTGTAAAAGCGAATACTGTATGGCAGTATTCATGTTTATTAAAATGAATACGCTTAAATTTACTGAAGTGAATGCAAATATTTTCACACAAACTTATTAATGATTAATCTTATTAATTAATTATTAAAAAATTATATAATTACTATGCATACCATTTTATTTTTATATATAGTATTATATTCTTTGTTTTACAATATTTTATGTTAATTATCACTCGTAATGTTTGTACGTACTATAAATTCCCAAGCCTTTTTTTTTTTTTTTTTTTTTTTTTTTTGTTGAATCCATTCTCTCCAGTACCAGAAAGGAAAGTCTGCGTCTTTGATCCTAGATGTACAGGCTTTTAGATGCACCGTTTACTTATGGGCTGCTAATGGCAATAAAAATAAGTTTAATGGACAGTCAGGGTAGGTACAACAGTCAGAACGGTACTATAGAAATTCCTAGTGGGAATACGTTTACATGACAGCCTTAGGTTGAAGCAAGGAGGCAAGGGCTGTCAAAGTTGGATGGTGACCTTTCCAGACCTGCCGTTCAGTGTGTAATAAAGTGTAATGTGTGAATATATGTGTTAATGTGTTAAGTTTTGCATATAGAACAATGCATGAAGTTGATATATATAATAAGTTGATATACTATAACAATTAGCACCATCTATTTACTTCAGCTTAGGATCTTATTACTTAGCCTACTCTGTTTGTAGAACTTATTGTTCTTAATATTTTAATGTACTTACTGTTTATAATTTCAATAAGTTTATTCACATTGTTTATAATTTTTTATCTAAATATTGTGTAACTTCCACAATTCTCTGTGTCTTTTTGTATCTTGTCCATTCTAGCCCTGAAGAAGACCTGCAAAGTTGGGTCGAAATGTTGGCTTTTAATAAAATAGTTTTGCTACTATTTAGTCTATTTATGACTGACAACCCGGACCATCTCCTTCTTTTATACCTGCTACTGTATGGACAAAAAGGTTGCCCAAATAAAAATAAATCCAGGGCAATTTTTTTCCTGAACAGATAACTTATATAGTTTACTTCACATGTTTGTGTAGTAAATTATATGGAATATATAGTTTTCATTAATTTTTTCTATTTAGGTATAGTTCATATAATATATTTTTGATGTTTATAATACTGACTACTTTCAACAAATACAGTCGATTACAAGAATTCATTTGATGAACCTTAATGGCTCAATTTTTCTATGACCCAATAAATGGACAATTCTGATTTGTGGTTTATTATTTTCAATAATGAACCATTGTATTTAATCAAAAAAACATGTAGTTAATTTTATTACTCAAAATGTTTGGTTAATTATATGCGTCTGTATACGTATTTGGAAGATAAATAAATTACCTAAAAAACAAAAACAAAAAAATCAAAATTAGACAACTTGAAATGAAAAATAATTTTATTCTGGGACTGAAGTCCCCTTAGAATAATAGTAGAGTTTAAAAAATATGTACATTAGTCTGGCATATAAGTGTTTTTCACAATAAAAAGTGACAAATATATACAAAAAATAACTACGAAATCATAAGCACGTATATATATATATATATATATATATATATATACACAAAGATACTAAGGAAAATACAAATGTTTAAAAAAAAAAATACAAAGGAAAATATAAATATCTACAAAACATACTAACGATAAACACAGATATATACAATAAATGCTGAGATATAAAAAAATAATAAATAAAATGACTTCTATCAATTAACCTCTGGTGACCAATGTAATTATATAACCCAGAAATTTTTACAAGCTTGCGGAAATTTAAATTTGTAGTAGATGGTGGAATAGGAGTTGTTTAAGTTTATGGACATAGTTTGACGTATGGAGATGCCATAAGGAGTTCCATAAGGAGGTAGCACGAATGACGAAGGATTTACTGAAGGAAGTGGTTTTATAGGATATATAAATCTATAGGTTGAGATCTGGTATTTAGCTTTGTCTGCGTTCAACTTCAGTTTATTTTTTTCTGCCCACCTATGGATACAGTCAATATCCTCTTGTAGTTTTCGGATAGCCTCGGGTGTCTCAGATGGTTGGAACGATAAGTAGATTTATAGATTGTCTGCATATAAGTGATAGTGGGAATGACTAATGGAGTCTCTTATATAAATGGAGAACAGAGTTGGAGAGAGTGAGGATCCCTCACTAACACCTCGTGTTAATTGAAGAGACAAGGAAGGAGATTTGTCAGGAATAACAACTGTCTCGGAGCGATGGGGTAAAAAAGAGAGGAACCATTCCAGAACGCTATTCGATATGGGTAGGCTTTGGAGTTTGGAAATGAGGATATTATGATTGACGGAGTCGAAGGCTTTTGAAAAGTCGAAAAGGATTAGCATGGAGAATTTCTTTTTGTTGAAGGAGGTCTTGGGTGTTCTTAAATAAGGCAGATGGGGTGGAGTATTGGGAATGAAAACTGGATTGTAGAGTATTGAGGAGACAGTTTTGCTCTAGAAAGTTGTTCAACTAAAAATGAACTAATCTTTCTAGAGGCTTGGATAAAATGGAAATGGGTCTGAAGTCGGATACTAGTGAAGGAGCTGGAACTTTGTTCAATGGGCGGACAATGACTTTTCCAGGCTTTTGGAAAAATAGAATTTTGGAGGAGAAAATTGTTGATGTGTAGGAGTATAGGAAGTAAGTTTGGTAGGCAGAGTTTAATGATTTTCATAGGATTTTGTCAGGACCATAGTCGTTGGTTTTGGATTTAAGGATATTTGGATTTGTAGAGAGTAGGTCAGTTGAAGAGATATCAAGAAAAAAAAACTTATCTGAGTCAAAGGAGGTTTCAGTGATGGAATAAGGTACGGGGTCAGATGTGAATACAGAAGTGGGATGGTTTGCAAAAAAAGGTATTTAGTTTGTTCGAATCTACTGGATAAAGTGTGCAGATTTTGGAGCTTATGTCAGAGAGTTTCCTGAGGATTGTCCATTTGGATTTAGGATTAGGTGCTTGGGATAATACATTGTTAAACTATTGAGCTTTGGCCCGGCGTAAGAATATTTATATACTGTTCTGTAGAGATTTGAATATAGTATAGTGTTGGGGTAGTCGTGTATGTCTGTATTGTCTTCTGGCAGCCTCTCTTCCTCTCATAATCTCTCTGATTTCTGAATTTATCCAAGGAGCAGGAGGACGTCTAAAAGTATGGGTTGTAAGGGTAGCATGATTGTTAAGGAAATCAAGAAGGTTAGAGGGAAGGTGTTCCACCATGTCATCGATGGAAGAAAGGGAGTAGATAGGGTCTAAGGAAACTGATAAGGAATCGAGATAAGGTCTGATGTTTTCAATGGTTATGGAGTCAAGATCTCTCTAGGAAATTTGTTTGAGGACAATTTTAGGAATAATAACATTGTATGAGATTTCGATAAGATCATGGGATGGGAGAAAGGAAACAGGGTTTTGCGTGGAGGATGATAGGTTTTGTGTGGAATCGATGATAAATAAGTCTAGCCAGGTATCAGTGGACTCTGTATGATGGGTGGGAAAAAGTACAATAAATAGGTCTAGGAAGAAAAACAGGTCGATAAGGTATGTTCTGTGCGGAGAGACTGAAAGGAGGTTGGTGTTGAGATCACCTGCAATTATGACATTTTTAAACAGAGGGATATGTGTAAGGAGGGAGGATTCAAATGTGGGATCAAATCGGATACGAGGAGGGCGATAAATAACGATGTAGAGTAAGGAGAAGGTTCTAGAGAAAACTGGGACAAATAGATATTCAATGTGTGGGATATCAGAAGAAGGTGATTTTAAAAGGATTTTGGCCCTCAAGCTATCATGAACGGACAGAGTGATGCCTCCTCCAGATCGATCCGCCCCATCATGACGAAAGAGGGTATAGTTGGGTAAGAAAACAGATGGTTAGGGGATGTCAGGTTTGAGCCAAGTTTCTGATACTGCAATAATATGGTAGAAATTGTGGTGAAAATAATCTAGGAATTCGTCATAATGTGAAGGAAGGGATTGGGAGTTAACGTGGCAGGAGATTAATGTATTAGTCATTAATGAATTAACTAAAGGATAAGCAGTAGGATGGGATAGAACGAAGTTAAGATTAGAGGAGAGAGTACATTTTTAACAGTATATCGTAATATGCAGAAAATAATAGAGTAGAATAATAAACACAAATTTTAATCAAAAAACGTAAGCAAGAATGACCATAGCAAAAAATAATGTTTAATTTAACATAAAATAAATATCTTCTACGTTTGAAAATAATAATAAAAAAATGAAATGAACAGCTGCTTGAGTAAACAAAGTTAAAAAACAAAAAATATATAAGACTTTCAAGACATAAGGATTTTAGGGAACGTTGGAACATACTTCATTGTATGGCTTCAATGTCTTCTTTTTTACAAATGAGATTGATAGGGGAGCTGTCTTCTCTTCTATATTTAATTTTTCTTCCAACAAATCAGAGGCACTTCATCTTCCCTGCCGCCTTTTTTTGCCTCGCCAACCAGTATAAGTGTTTGTTGCCAGGGCTCATTTCTTTGCTTATGTATATCCTTTCATCAGTGTCCCGTCCTAAATGTCTTGTTGTGAAATCTCTCTTTACTTTGCACAGGCGTATGATCTCATCGCGTACTGTCTGGCAGACGAACCGTACGACAATGGGCGGTGGCCGAGGGTCTTCTCTTCTCCACGAAATTTAGGTCCTCAACGTTTAATTTTATACCTAGAGCTGCCCCTATGGAACAAACTAGGCTCTCTGTCGTTTCACCCGGGTCAGCCGTGATACCTCTTATCTCCAAGTTGTTTGCCAGCTGGGCTTGTTCTGCTTGGTTAAGCCTAGACTTAAGGACAATTATTTGTGATTTAAGAGTTTTATTCTCACTCACTAAATTTTCAATGATTTTTTCTTGTTTTAGTGCTAACTCTTCTATTTTTCTCAATCTTACATTATTTTCTAATGCTAGGTCACTCTGCTTTCCTAGCAATGTCTTGACCTCTTTGATATCTTCAGCTATCTTTTTTACCTCGGCTAATATAGAGGTATTGCTCCCTTCTGACAACTTAGCGGCCGTAGTGGCTTGTGTAGTGTAGGAACTTTATGAATCTGTTCTATTGCAAAGTTGGTTCTTTTTATATTGTAACACTTTTTTTTCTATGGAAGAATAATTCGATTTTTCAATTTTTAAAACGAAAAATGAATAATAACCTTTTAAAGAGACAACTTTTTATGTAATTTTTTGGAGAATTGGTAGGAATAATGTGTGACACGCCACACATTCCTATATGACTTATAAATACTTGATTCTACACACGTAAGGCAGAACCAATTCTTTTTTGATTGCTGCGATACATCGGCCTCAGCGATATTGCAGCATTTTTTTGTGGAAAATTAGTTTGCATGTAGAGCAAACTAATGTTGCCTTATCTTCTCTGCGGATCATGTTATTGCATTTCGGCACAGCGTCATCGTTAAGTAACTGTGCTACTGTCTTATAAAGTTATAGATATGAGAGAGGTAGTGGGGAGTGAGAGATGTAGTGCTGCTTAATCTCCATCCTTATCTCAAGCTCAATTGTCTTGATATAATCTAAAGTTATTGCTTAGCTTTTTGTTTATTTAAGAATAATAATTTGAAATATCATCAAAAAAGTCAATAATTGGAACACTGATAATCTTTAATAAGTATAAAGCACTATAAACAACACAACTTGCAATAACACAGTTATATCTTTGAAGAACAGAACAACACCGATCCTACCGGTATAAAGGCAAGAGCCTTTATACTGGCTGTATCGTAAACTTGGTGCAAAGAAATAGTGTAGGAACTTTATGAATCTGTTCTATTGCAAAGTTGGTTCTTTTTATATTGTAACACTTTTTTTTTCTATGGAAGAATAATTCGATTTTTCAATTTTTAAAACAAAAAATGAATAATAACCTTTTAAAGAGACAACTTTTTATGTAATTTTTCGGAGAATTGGTAGGAATAATGTTGTGTGACACGCCACACATACCTATATGACTTATAAATATTTGACTGTGTATTTACAGTCAAAAGTGAGCAAAAGATTCTATTAAACAGGTAAAATCGATGTACATGTCTAGTAATGGACATAGTAGGCGCAGTAATGGACTTGGTTGGGCCCAGTGATGGACACACCTGTCTAAGACTGGTTAGAGATGTTTTAGAGAAAAACTAAGAATACAATGTGGTGATTTGTCACTGTTCCTAGACTCAGAAATTACAAAAATATTATAAATTTTAGTAAAAGTGCAGAGCACCAGTTATTGACATGGCTGTCCATAACTAAATTTGGACTGTTTTTTGATCCAGTAATGGATACCTCCTAAAAGTAGTAAAAACGTTAATTTCAATTAAATTTAATGCTAAAATCGAATAGCTGAGGTTTGAAAGTGGTAAATTAAATATTTTCATTGTGGAAACTCTAAAATTTAAACACCTAAGAACATAAATGTTCAACTTACTCTTAGCAAAACTGTTAGTAAGAAGATAAGAAACATACTGATCTCAAGAGCTCTGAAGAAACAATAATGATAGGCATTCTAAAATCTTCTTTTGGGAACTTTGTTGTCAAAAGAGTGTATTGTTCTTTGATCTAGAAAAAACTGGAATCTTTAAATCAACAAGGAAACTTATGATTTACATTTAAAATCCAAACTGTCCATTACTGGTGCGTTAAACCTAATTAGGTTTTTGTTTTTCTTGAAAATTTAACTTTTATATAAATTTCAGAAGATTGTTTTGTAAAAATTATATCTTTTTAATTATTTTTAGGTTATGAAGATATTTTTATGATATTAGTTTTTTAATTTCAATAAGAAACCTATGAAAACTATCTAATAATATATGAAAATTTTAAACTGGAATTTATTTTTAGATTGACCGTCTTCCTCCTTCAGATCAAAATCGTTATGCAATCCAAGATAATGTTTTAACTATAAAATATTTAAATGCTGAAACAGATCCTGCAATGTTTCAATGCAGAGCCCAAAACAATCTGAAAATAAAATATTCTTCTGCTCAGCTGAGAGTTTTAAGTAAGTTGATAAATTTAAACTTATAAAAACTAATAATTTATGTGTTTTGTTATTTTTTATAAAATAACCAAGATTCAGATATTATAAGCTTTAACTTCATGTTATAAATATTATTTGACCGGGTATGTACCGAGTATGGCTGACTGAGTTAAACTAGTTTTTGACATTCACTTCTTGCATACTAAGGTATTGAGTTACTTCATAGCAGACGTGGACGAAAAGTGTTTTGTAATACATTCATTATTCAAAATGCAAAGTATTTTGTTTTTCTAAAATACAATTTTAATCACCTAGTATTTCTATTACTACTTACTTTTAAATTACTTAATTTAATTATTTAGTTTAATAAGTATTTAAATTTCAAATATAAAATACTTAAATATTGGGTAATTAAAATTGTATAGTATAAACACAAAATACTTCCTATTTTAAACAAAGGATTTTTATATACATTTTTGCCCAGGTCTGCTTCATAGTATCTTGCTCAGTGGAAATAATTGTATTTCAAATTATAGTGGGCTAAGGTATATTCCCTTGATAGAGACATCTCAGTATTTTAATTTGGTTTACTGGTGCTTGTACCACTTTTTTTGGGATAGTCATGGAGTTATTTTAATCGACTATCTTCAAAAAAGAAGAACCATTACAGGAGCATACTACGCATCATTACTTGACAAGCTGAAGGCAGAACTTGCATGAAAAAGGCCACATTTGTTGAAAAAGAAAATCCTTTTTCAACAAGACAATGCACCGTCTAACACCTCAGCGGTCGCCATGGCGAAAATTCACGAATTACGGTTTGAACTGCTTGACCATCCGCCTTACTCATCAGATCTAGCGCCAAGCGACTTCTTTTTGTTCCCTTATCTAAAAATTGCGCTTGGAGGGCAATAGAGATTTTCATCAAATGAAGAGGCAATCACCTTCGTGAACAATTATTTTGCAGATAAAAATGCCGAGTACTTTTTGGACGTGTTACAGAGATGGGAGTATCACTGGGAGAAGTGTGTAGTTTTTTTTTTTTTCATTTTTTTTTGTTTTTAAAGCAGCATGAGTGCACTGTGGCCATGTAGTTCTATTGTACACCTTTATTAAAGTCACTCCTGTTTAGAGCATAATTCCTGCAGTCTCAATGAACTTTAATAAGCTTTTTGGATTGATAAACTCATTTGCCTTAGGATCAGTCACCCTATCAATGCCGAATAATCAGAATCTTAGTCCAGCAAACCTATTGCTCCAACAAGTAATGTGATAAGCTGTCTCATCCTTGGCCACAGTACCTACAAAGAGACGACTCCGTGCGCCGCAGATTGAACATGTGATAATTCAGTTTACAGTGCTCAGTATATGCCACTGTAATTTTCTTAAGTGAGCTTCTGCTCAGAATAATTAGTAGATTATTTCTTTTTTGACAGATTTCTTCCAGAAACAGTCTAGAATGAGTGCACCAGTACCTTTTAGTTTCAGCACCATAGATCTCCCCAATTCTGTTTGTTATTAGACACAGACTAATTCCACAGATGGGTTCTGGAGCTATAGGTATCATTTGTGGGCCTAGTCTAGCTAGTTCATCCGCCATCTCATTACCATGTATTCCAGAGTGACCCGGAACCCATTCAATGTTTGCCTTAGATCTAGTTGTATAGTTATCCAGTGCTCATATGGCCGCTTGACTGTCAATATATATTGCAATTCTCCTTCCAGCTAACCCGTCAAGCAGCATTTTTGAGACACAGATGAAAATCACCAGTATTTCAGATTGGAACACTGTTGCATCATTTCCAAGTGGTATTGACATGACAGCCTCTAGTTTATCCCTTCTCCAAAAACCAGCACCAGATCTGCATGTCAGAAGTGACCCATCAGTATAACAATTAATCTCATTTATGGGTTTGTGTTTTCCTGAGCTGTCTATTTTTACATTATATATCTTTGTGAGAAATTCTCGAGTTTGAGTGTCAGAATGCATTGTGAGCAACCTGTCCTCAATTTTTTGAACTATTTCCCAATGTCGCTCCAGGTTGTTTATCTTTGAACATAAGTTTAATTTTTGTAGCCTGTAAAAAGTTTTCAAGGCCTGCTTTTCAATCTCCGGTTACAGTGGTAATAGACCTAACATTACTTCCATAGCTGCAGTTGTAGTAGTTTTCATTAAACAGGCTAATCTCTGTAATTTTTCCAATTGTATCCTGTTGTGGCCCACTCTTGCCCTATGCCACCATACAACAGTTGAATATAAAAGCACTGGTCTGACTGCTGTAACGTACAGCCAGTAGACCATCCGAGGCTTAAGTCCCCATGCCTTCCCTACAGCATTCTTACATGCACCGAGGGATTTTAGAGCTTTAGCTTTGTACCTCTTAATTTTCAATAAAGTTGTTCAAACTGCCACTTAAAAAAAGAAAAAGGAATAGATATTTAGTACACCTTTTTGTAAACAATTCATACTTTCAATGGTTTCATTGTTTTATTATTAGTAGTATAAATTTTATAATCATTAAAGTATATTTTTTCTTAGGGCTATGTTTTAGACCAGGGGTCTCCAAACTTTTTGCCCCGCAGGCCGTGTTGAGACTTCCAATAAGTCCTGTGGGCCGTTTTGAAACCTCCGAATGGTTTATGATAAATAAATGACCCTTCAGCTGTGAAATGAGCTTTCTAAGAGAAACAATTCATGCGATAAATGTTGTAGAAACCTCCTGTTTAAGTGGTTTACTTAATTTTGTATTTTTTAAATAGTTTTAAAATTTTACCATGTAATCAAAGAAACTTTCATTGGCCATAGTTTGGAGACACCTGGTTTAGACTAACTGGCTACCATGAGGGAGGTTAGAGATATATCATTTATATGGATTAAAGATTATTTTATCATTTATATGTTTTTCCAATCGAATTCTTGGTATGTTTTTATATCATTAATTTTTCCATCTATCTTCTGCAGCTCTTCGTCCAACATTTCGCAAACACCCTCTTGAACCAGAAACTTATGCAGGAGAAGGTGGAAATGTGACAATCAAATGCAATCCTGAAGCAGCTCCAAGACCAAAATTTAAATGGATGAAAGATGGAAACATTATTGGTAAGTAAAGTTTTTAAATATTCTGTTTATAAAATGAAACAGTTAAAAAAAAATCATAAATAAAGACTGGATTTTCATGTTATTACACATTTTATTCACTTGTCTGTAATATATTTAAAACTGATTATGTATCCATTTCATGATCTGTCGAATAACATATTTAAAATTTAATATTTCACATTTTGTTATTTTTGTAAGCTAAGTTGCACAATTTAAGCTTCATTGTATAAGATTGTATTTTTTGCACTTTTAGAGCAAAATTTCAATGATATTAGCATAAAATTGAATGTTTAAACCCAATTTCCTTTATCATATATATAGGGTGTCCTGTAAGAGGAAAATTTTTTATCGTTATGAAAGCAGATCTCAATAGCTTCAAAAACGTTCATATAAACAATGGGCAAATTTTCAGCGGAATAGTAAGTAATCCAAGTTTTGTGTTTTTTTTTAAACGAGTCTTGTTTTTTGTTGAATCAAAAGCAATATCTAAAGAAATATTTAATTTAAATAATTAATAATTGCTCAATTGTAAACAAAATGAAATTTACTTTAAATGAACATAGAGTTTATCATTGTTAAAACAATTTACAGAGGACTTTTGAGAGAAACTAAAGTACCTCTGTTTTCAGTAAAAATGACTACAATTAATGCTTGCAAAACTTTCATTTCAAAATTAAGCTAAGTTCTGTTTTAAAAAGAAATCATAAATTATTCGCAATTTTTTTTTTTTTTTCATTATCCAACTGTACTACCGTTAACTTCTTCGTTTAATAATCTTAAAATGTATTAATTAAGTAGAGATTTATTAAGGAAAACTTGAGATTAAGCTCAAATTATGTACAAAAATTATTGAATTAAGTTAGTCGACTGTTCTACATAGCATGGGTTATAAATATTCAGGACATAGTCTTTTTTTTTTAATTTTAATTTTTTATTTATGCCAATGTTTCAACCCAAACATGTGGTTCATCTTCAGGGCATGGTTTGAGCACTGAGAGTGTTCAAGTACTCAGTACTCGGTACTTGAACAACCTCAGTGCTCAAACCACGCCCTGAAGATGAACCACATGTTTGGGTTGAAACGTTGACATAAATAAAAAATTAAAATTAAAACAAAAAAAAGACTGTGTCCTGAATATTTATCACCCATGTAAAAATATTATGATATTTTTTATCCTGTCAAGTAAAAGTATCCCTGTTTTCCCAAGATCTGGGATGCATTATAATAAACCCAATTGCCTAAACATACATTTTATCTTTAAAAAAAGTTTTTTGGGTAAATTGGTTATAAACTGTTTTTCACCCAGATCTCTATTATAGGAATTTATCTGTATTTGTCAGTCACAAAATAAAAGTTTCTAGTCCTAAAATTTACGTTAAAAATAAATTTTAAAAACCTGCTGATTGCTTCAATTATTTTAATCAAACAATTAATAAAAACATTAATATCAGGCTCAGGAACATTTAGTTTGTCAGTTATAAATATGAATCAATTACTTTAATAGAGCTCTGGGCAAAAAACACAGTTTATAACGGATTTACCGGAAAAATAAATGAAAAAGCTATAGAAGAGAAGAATAGTTGGGGTGGTCAGTCAAAAAGGAAGGCAAAAATAAATGATAATATTTATTTTTTACATATGCCGACATTTTGACCTGAAGTTCAGGCCTTCATCAGGGCTAAGAAAATAACCAGATAACAAGGTATGAGAAACATAAGTAATGATGGTAAAAAAGCTAATAAAAAATAAAAAAATTAGAAAAATAAAATAGATAAATATAAAGTAAAATGAAATTGTTAGAATAATGACTAAGAACTGAGAGATAAATAATAAAAACCGTTACAAAGTGTGGAACGATGAAGTAAGCATAATCAAAAAGGGTGACAAAAGTGTTACCATGGGAATCTTAGAATAAAATGTAAAACATAAAAAAGAAATATGAAGTTATTTAAGAAATGAAAATAAATAGTAAAATTAAAACATTGAGATTGGAGTAGTTAGATAGAAAATTGAGATATTGTAAAGATGTACAGACAATGTATAATATAATAAAGAGTTAAAAACAGAGAAAAGGAATGAAAGGAAGGAGGGAAGAAATTGAGAAAGCTGAAATAAGAAAGAAATAAAAGAAGTAGTACCTGTCTCCTTAAGTGTCGAAGGGAGAATAAAAGTCGTTACAAGGGAGGGGGAGAGAGAAGAGATGTGTAGGTGGCGTCATCTCTAACGGTTATCCGACAAAGTTTGAACTAAAGCGCTGGAAGTGTAAATAGGTATGAGAGATATATTACTCAGAAAAATTTATGGAAAATTAAACGAAAGTTAATAGAAAGTGAAAGAAAAATTCAAAAGAAAAATAACTATTGAGTAATAAGGAAGAAAACTTGAAATAAAAATATATCGTATATATATATATATATATATATATATATATATACATACATATATACACATATATATACATACATACATACACACACATACATATATACACACACAACACCTGTATACATATACATATACACACATACATACATATATATATATATAAGGAAGTTGTCAGCAAAAAGGAAAGGAATATAACTATGGATGATTTAATAAATTCAGAATTTGGGAGTAGGCTAACGAAAAGTTCTGTTTGTCAGATTTTAGATTCACTGTCTTTGGTTGTAGCTGGATGTGGAGGGTTTCAGAAATGAGTCGTTTGTCATGGTTGAGAACTGTGGCAAGGATGGATGTTTTGTCGAAATCAAATGAATGATTGAGGGAGAGAGAATGTTCGGATAATTTGGAAGCGGTAAAATTACGAGAGGATACAGAATATTTATGTTGGGTTATGCGGTCTTAGGAGATTTTTGGTTTCACCAATATAGGATGAAAAACAATTGGGGGTAGAACATGGAATACGGTAAACGATATGAGAGCGGTGTGAGAGAGGAACAGGATCTTTTAGGGATGTGTATAATTTAGAGAGTGTGTTGTGAGATTTGAATGCAAGTCGTAAGTTAGGGTTAGTAGATCGTAAAACTTTGTTGATGTTGTCTGAAAGGTTAGGAATATAAGGTAAGAGATCTGTGTATAGGGGCTGAAATGGGTTGTGGAGAATTAGTGGAAGTTGAGATTAAGGAAGAGCGATTATTGTGGTCTGTTATAAGTTTGTTAATGACATGGAGAGGAAAATTATTGTTTGACAGGATCTGTTTTATGCGTTTGATATTGGTAACATGAAATTGGGGATCAGAGAGGGAAAGACTACGGTGGATGAGATTTTTTGCAACGTTAATTTTTTGGTGGTAGGGATGTTTAGAATGGAAATTAAGGAGTCTGCCAGTGTAAGTTGGTTTAGTGTACCAGTCTGTGGATATGGTGTTATTGGGATTTTTAATGATTAGAAGCACCAGCAGCTGACAATGTACGAATACCTGACACCCTCCTGGAAAAATGGGAACAATAAAACTTCAGGACCTTCTGGACCTCTATTTCATATATTTTTAGTTTCTATAATTTCTTCTTGTATTTTTGTCAGCTTTTCTTTAGTCTTAGGAAAATTAAGAAGGTCCCTCACGGTCCACTAAGAGTCCTTGGATGCAAGAAATGCAAGAAAGTCAAGAAATGCAAGAAGTTAGTTTTATAATAAGTTAAAGGTTATTTTTATTAATCTTAAAGTGAAGAATATGAAATTTCCCTTGATTACATCCTTTTTCTCATCTCTATCATCTATAGGAACATTTCGAATCAAACAACACTGTTCTAATGTGTAGTTTACCGTATACCTTGCTCTACTCCTAATTGTAATAGCTCCTATATTGGCGAAACCAAAAACCATCTCAAAACCCGCACTTCCCAACATAAATCATCCATAACCTCCCGGAACCCTTCCGCCTACAAACTATCAGAACATGCCTTAACCTTCAACCATTCATTTGATTTTGAATTTGAAAACCTCTATTCTTGCCACAGTCCCTAACCATGAAAAAAGACTCATTTCCGAATCCATCCACATTCACATGCAACTGAATCCTGTTAATCATAAAGTAGATAAAAACTGCATTTCTTTAACATATAGGCACATTTTAAATCTTATAAGTGAAAAATAACTTATTTATTACATCTTATTATTTTTATCTATTTTCAATTTTTATTGATTAATTCAATTTAATCGTTCATTATTTTAAGTATTTCTGCTTTGTATGATCTCTCTTATTTTAATTTTATATTTACATTCTACATAAATGTACGATCATCCGTTTTTACTTTGTATTCATTTTACTTTTTAACCATTATGTTTCAATATTATCTAATATTTAAATGTAATTTTTATACATATTTACAACTAATTATAGTTATAATTATTCATATTTGTTTCCTCTCTATACTTCTAAATTAGTTTTACAATGTATGGTCTCTTATTTTTATATTTATATTTTACTTCTATATACGTTTTACTACTTTTATTTTTGTTTTTATTCACATTGTATTCCTATCTATAATTTCTTAAATCTATTTTATATGTATATATATATATATATATATATATATATATATATATTTACAATTTATTATAGTATTTTCCCTTGTATCCATTCATATCTTCGAATTTTAGATACTGTAATTTTCCAGGGTTTTTTTTATTATTTTTTTTTTTTTTACTTTTACTACATACCCGCTCACCAACCAGGTCAACAAATTTCCCCAATACCTACCTTTACCCCGATTTTCCACTTCTAAGGGAAACTCTTTGTTGAACACACCTGTAAGTCTCTATTTTTATTCTTCTAATTTTATTTACTTATTTTTTATTTTTATTTTCTTTCTCCACATCCCTTTATGTCCATTATTTCATATTATATCGTTTTTCCTTTTCTTCCAATCTCTCCTGTAGGCCTGTGGGAGTATATTCTCAATTGTATATATTACATTGTATATTACTTCAGTTTAGGATCTTGTTACTTAGCTTACTCTGTTTATTTTTTAATGTACTTACTGTTTATAATTTTAATAAGTTTATTCACATTGTTTTATAATTTTTTGTCTAAATACCATGTAACTTCCACAATTCTCTATATCTTTTTGTATCTTGTCCGTTCTAGGCCTAAAGAAGACCTTCAAAGTCGGGTCAAAACACTGGCTTTTAATAAAATAGTTTTGCCACTATTTAGTCTATTTATGACCACCCCGGATCATCTTCCTTAATTATGCAACGACCAGCTATTAAATATTCAAGAGAACATTTTAAGTTCTCCCAGAAATTATTTTGTTTACTTACGTTATTTTGTTTTCCCATGTTTATTTTATACATATCTATGTTTTTGTTTTGTTATTAGTTTTTTTTCTTCCTTTATTTTAATTTTTATGAGATATTATTTTGTAAATATTTAATTTAATGTATGGCCCCACATTGGCATTTTTTCTGAATCTATAATTTGTTCTAAAGGGACAACAGTACCAACAGTCCCTGGCCCTATTTCTTTCAGGGTGGCGACCGACCTGGAAAACAGGGAAAACCTGGAAAAGTCAGCAAATTTTCAAAACCTGAAAAAGTCAGGGAAAAATTGTTGAAGTCAGGGAATTTTTTTAATTTGAAAATATTCTTATTGAATTGGAATTAATATACAGTGGATTAATGTAATGACCTTAAGGACCATCTTCATATTTATATCGTTATATAACCTATATCTATCCACTTGTCACTGTCAATAACGGCCCTGGCTATTATATTGGAATTAAACAAGGGTAATGAATAAAATGGAGCTTTTTAAAAAAGAAAAATATCACAATACTATTAACTATCGGTAAGTTTACATCTATTTGTTGGTTAACTGAAGGAGAACGTTGGCAGCTTCACATAATTCATGCTTCAGGTAGAGTCGTAATATGCGAGTGAGCAAAATGTGGTTGGACCGCTCGCTTTTTGGACCGCTTTAAAACGCATTTCGGTCCTTAATTTTGTGATGATTGTTATGTATATCAACAGAATATATAAAAGCTATGTAATATGTTTATACATCCTAGTTCTGTTATAAAATAGTTAAATTAGCCAAAAAAATTGAAAAGATAAAAAGCATTTAGTTTGTGAGCGGTAGATACTACAAGGGAAATACCACTTAGATTCTCTGAGCTTTAACAGCCGTTTAATATTCTTACATATTAACGTGTCTGTATGAGGTACATACAAAACTTAATGCTCTTTCAAATTGATTATATTGAATTTCTTCGATACATGCATAGATTATGAGTTTTGGGGGAAAACAGACAAAAATAGATTTTTCTTGTGAAAAATGCAAACAGTCAATATTCTCTTACTGCTCACCCGTTAGCCCTACATCAAAAAGCTATGCATAAAATTTATAGTAAATTTTATCTTATTTAACATTGTATATAATAATAATTTTGATAAAATGCACAGTTTCGGAGTCATGTCCAAAAACCTAAAAAAAGTTTGTAAATTTTGATGTTTTTGCGTATATCTGGATACACAATGGAACACCGAAGAGAAACCGACTGTTTTAATTTTTCCTTCAACTAACTAGCATCCGACTGCTCTAATGTGATGACTTTGACGTCGTCATTCAAGGTGTATTCTTTTAGGAATATATTCTTTACGTCATATAAAAATTTCGGCCGCCAGTTTCCCGTTAAATGAACCATCAAATTTAGCCTCGATAATTTAAATTTTCATATAGAAAGCAAGTGTTCAATTGACTGAACGAAGTTGTATGTTCAAATAAGGTTTATCTAGAATTTAAAATGGTAACTAGCTATAAGTCCTTCCTTTAAATAAAATTGTCGGTAGCTCCTTTTCTAATAGCGGAATATTGAGAAGAACCGATTTTGTCATGAGTAGATAGGTAGTCGTTGTTTTTTGGATATAAATAATTCAGAATGTCCTCGATTAGATTCACAATTTTTCAAATTGTAAGATTTATGTTGAATTCTTGAACCAAGATGTTATTAGACTCTTCAGTCTCCAGTCGACAACATATATAGAATTTTTCTTATATCTAGAACTTTTTTCTTTTTGTTATTCTTATTAAACTACTAAACAGAAATATGAATTTAACTCTTTAAGAGTGGGAATGAAATTTGATTCTTACATAGAGAACGAATGAAATAAAATATTTCCTCGATAAGTGAGATATAACCAGGAAGGTTTTTAAGAGTTCAACTGTCGCTATATACGATCATTTTTTCTAAAAACTCTAAGAAATCGAGTCAGTTAATCCATTCGCTATATCCATTCAAAATCACGCCTTAAAAGCTAAGCTATCTTAATCATCAAAGATGGTGTTTTCGTTGTTAAAGCCGATACATCATTATAACCGTTATATACGATATTGTAATTCGCAGAAATTTGACTGTAATCTGCAGCCTTGATTATTATAAGTCCTTTAATGTTGTTATAAACTATAAAACCACATTGCTATTCCACCTTAGTAAAAATCCTATTTTAATAAATATTTTTTTACGTTCTCCCATTAATTGATCGAGAGATAAATAAATTGAAACTTCAAATCATTATTAATTTGACACATTAATTATTAATACTAAAAATACAATTGAAAAATCAAGATCTCGGTCTAGACAGCAAAAGTCTCAGGAAATGATACGTCCAAGGCAGGCTATGTATGATGCCAATGGGGGTCGTTTATGGGAGTTTTTTTTTTAAATAACTTAAATTTTCAGTTTTGAACTCTGCAGCAACCAGAAATTTAGTTTAGAGATAATTTAGTGAAAACTTCGATTTATACAGATAGTTCAGGAACGGTTGAGTTGCCTTCTGATTTTTAACTGTATGTTTAATATTGGCGAACGATAGATACTTTTATATGATTTAAATTATATTTTTATTCAAAACATATGACAACGGTCGTAGCAATTCATTGGCTGGCAAGCACCTGTTCGTCCTGGAAAAGATATCAATCCGCTAGAATACAAAATGGCGACCATGTGAAGATAGAAGAGATCTTGCATAGGTTGCACGGGTATATATATTGAGTGCTTATAGATATATAAAGCTACCAATACTTTCAATTTATATTATTTACAGTGTTAAGTCCTGAAATTAAAGTCAGTTACCCCATACTCGTAGATTTCAAAAGTTACTTAGTTCAAAGGTTACTTTTATCGGTTTTTCGCTTATATCAGTAAAATGATGCGTTATATCTATAATAGTGTAACATGTGAAATTAAAGCTGACAAAATTTGCAGTAGAAATGGTCATATTAGTTTATTCCCTATATTCTATAGTTTCCGTGATATTTACCCTCGTAATTCACTAATTTAGAAAAAATAAATAATTTTTGCATCACATTTTTATTATTATTTGAGTCACCAACTCTTTATCTTTTCATTTTATGAAAAATCATGAGTGAGAAAGTTGTTTAACATTAAATTTTCTTTAAGAATATGTATTATTTTACGATCTTATCTTCAACCATTCAAAGGCTAGAGCAATTATATTTTAATGACTTAACTTCTAAACTATACAGAAAAAACTTTTTCTCATTAGGCCTGTTGATATGATCAATTTATAAGGACAAAGCTTAGTATGAAATAAGACACCTTTTTTCGCACGGGCTCCCGGACTATTATAAGAGCAGGTACAAACCTGAAACGTCTCAGTTTTTTTATTTGGGTCCACCCCTTCGACATTGAGACTATACGAAGCTTTTCCCTGGTGGAAGGCGGGGAAGTTTAAAACTCCTCCAGCACCAGGACACGAACTCATAATTATTTTATCATGTAAACTTGAGTTTATAAGGTTGCCGGGAAACGTGTGTTTTATACACCTTTAGTCCCCTCAGTTCCAGTCAATGAATGCCCGAAAAAGGGGTAATAGAAAGAAGTGACAGGGTCTCAAATTTTGACTTATGGAAATTGTTTGGACTAGCAAAGTGATAAGCATACTAAAAGCACTGTTAGGTGGTGAGCCAGGTGTGGGGATAGGAGAGAGGAGGGCCTAGGTCACTTTTCGGGTTTTCGCTTATATCAGGAAAACTATCCATTTAGAGTAGATTAAATTATTATAAATTAAATACAATATGATTAATTATATACCATTTTTTGCTATATTGCTTAGTTTCCGAGACATCCATCCTCAATTATTGCTAATGTGGAAAAGACATTTTACCTCATGTTTTTTACTGTATTTGACTAGCTACTGCATTGTTATACGATAAAGTCATGGGAAAGAAAGTTTTTAACAATTAAATTTTCTTCAAGAATATATATTATTTTACTAGTTAATATCCAACGGTTCAAAAGTTAGATCAATTATAACTTTATATGTCAATTCCGAGAATTTGCAGTAAAAATTTATTTTTATAATATTCGTTATTACATTGCTCTAACCCTCTATACATCTAAATCTCTCTCTCTCTCTCTCTCTCTCTCTCTCTAGATAATTTTTCTGATATAAGCAAAAAACAGCAAGAAATATGAGACAATTTATTTTTCTTTGAAATTCGCCAAAGTTGAATATAGATATTTCGCTAACTAAGCGAGGTAGTGAAAAAATGTATAAAATCAATCATATTACAAATTTTATCAACTTTAATTTTTTATAGAACGTCTTTGTTGATGCGATGGATAGTTTTCCTGATATAAGTGAAATCCCGAAAAAAGTGATCTTCTAGAGGCCTCCTCCCTCCTCTCCACCTGGCTTACCACCTGAGAGTGGAGATTTTTAGTATGTTTATTTCTTTACTAGTCAAACAATCTACCAAACTCAAAAATTGTGTCCCTGCCATTTCCTTCTGTAATCATTCATTAACTGAATTACTCGGCCATCTCGCCTCACAGTTGGTATCGTATGGATAATTATTGTTCTGTTTGAGGCAATAAAAATACTTTTTTTTTTTTATCATTATTTCGTAATGATATCTACAACTGTATTAAAGAAATACATTTAGTAAATTTAAACATATGGATATAATGACGTGAAAATACTTGTTGAGTAACTTCCTAGTGGCAGAACTCTTATGATATGTCTACATTAGAAGATCACGGGGCCATCTTCTTTTCAGACGCCTCGGAGGGTTATCAGAAATTGAAGAGGAAACAAATTTAGAAACGAGGTTGGGATGATTCTGAAGTTTATTATAGAAGGATAGGTATCTGGATTAGGCCAGATCTGATACATAAGAAACATTAAAGTCATTATGGATGGTTTTATTTTTAATAAAGCAGGGACCATTGAGGATTTTACGAAGGATCTTAGATTGTAAGGATTGGACATGAAAGGAATTCGATGGTTTAGGGGAGCCTCATAGCTCAACTCCGTAAGTCCAAATAGGCCTTATTATAGTCATGTATATGAGTCTTTTGTAATTAATCGGAAGTTTAGAGCGTTTGTCTAGTAAGTGCTGAAGTAATCGGAAACGTTGAGCGGTTTCTTGTCGTTTCAGTCTGGTATGAGGATTCCAAGTTAGTCGTCTTTCCAGGTGGAGTCCTAGGTAGTGGATTTGTTCAACAGGGATAAGTGGAGTATTGTTAAAGGAAACTGTAGGACAGGAAGTGATTGGTTTACGACGAAGGGTATAGGTAATTTGGTTAGATTTATTAGAATTTATTTTAATTCTCCAGTTTTGACACCATTATTCAAGGTTTATGATGTGTGATTGAAGCATTCGGGATGCAATTGATGGGTCATTATTTACTGATAGAATACATGTGCCATCGGCATATGTGGTGATGACAATGTTGAGATAGGTAGGGATGTCAGCTGTATAAATTGTATAAAGGATAGGGCATAGGATACTACCTTGAGGAACACCAGTGGACTAGGAAATAAAAAAACTAAATTGCCTTACATTAAAATAAAAATAGCCCATAGCTCAGTTTATTTCATACTCTTACTTTATAAAAATAATGTGCATAAAGTATTAGTAAATTACTTAAGATCAGTTTTCTTAAATAAAAAAAAAAATCCTAATCATGTTTAAAAAATTCTTCCTCTTGAACATTATATTTGTTTTTAAAAATATTGAACAGACTTTTTTTTTACTCTAATCTTTCAATTTTCAATCATGTATGATAAATTAAATAGTTATAAATTATATATATAGTTATAGTTATAAACAATATATTTTTAACATTTATGTCCCTTGACATTTTGGTCAGGGAAAACTTTCATTAAACAGGGAAAAGTCCGGGAATAGTCAGGGAATTTTACTCTGACAATTTGGTAGCCACCTTGTCTTTGTTCAACCATCCTCTTGCATTTCTCATCAAACCATGTGTTCTGGGGATTCCCATAATTTGTTTATTTGGTCTCATTAGCTGTCTCTGTGACTGCTTTCTTTATCTTGCTCCATCTATCTTTCACTTCTTCGTTCTCATCTATAGACTCTTGTAGCTTTACAGTCATCCTTTCTGCATACCTCTTATTCTCATCAGGATCATCCAGTTTCTCCAGACAATACTTCTTGGTTTTTGTTACCTGTCCCTTTGCTCGATTGACAATCCTTTGGCAGTATTGTATCATGACCATATTGTGGTCTGATGAGCAGTCAGCACCTCTGAAGCTTCGAACATTTGTCATATCTGTAGCATGCCTTTTTTAGTCATGACATGATCTATTTGGTTCTTGGTTAACCCATCAAGGGAAACTTATGTTTTCTTATGAATACTTTTATGGTTGAAATATGTACTTACCCATACCATACTGAAGCCCGCAGAGGAAGCGAAGTCAATTGCTTTAAATCCATTATTATTACTTTCTACTTGGAGGCTATGTGGGCCAATAGTAGGGCGGAACATTCCATCCCTTCTGATTTTTGCGTTGAAGTTCTCCAATACTATTTTTAAATCATGTCTTGGCAATCTGCCAACTGTGGATTCAAGCGTAGCACAGAAAGCCTCCTTCTGTTCATAATCTTTCTCCACTGTTGGTGTATGATGCTGACCAGGCTTGTATTAGAGAATTTTTCTCTGGTTTTGAGAGTGCAGATTCTTTCATTTACCTGTGTATAATCCATTATTAGGTGTCTTATATTTTTACTTACTAAGAGTCCAGTGCCTAATATATTTTTCCGTTGTCCACGGTTAATAAAAATGTAGTCCTTTAGCTCCCTCAGTTAAAAATTCTTCCATATTATTTCTTGTATTGCTGCAAGCTCTATCCTGTATTGTGCCAGCGTATCTTCCAAAATTCTTCTTACTCCTGGCTCAAATAGACTTCTGACATTCCATGTGGCTATTATGATTTATTTTGTCCTTTTCCGAGTTCCAAGTTGTTTTCTGACTGTCCAAGAGACTGTCCGTCTCTTTGTAGAGTATTCGCAACATTTATTTATTTTTATAAGAATGGGGTGTCAGCCCCTATGCATATAAATATATATATATTTATAATAAAACGAATGAAGTTGTTGCATTGTAATTTAATGAAACTCATGTTTTAAATTTGTATGTAGGATCTGGTGGAAGAAGAAAAATATTAGAAAATGGTAACCTTATAATAGCTCCAGTTTCAAGAGACGATGATGGTATGTACACTTGCATTGCAGAGAATATGCATGGTACTGCTGAAAGCCAAGGAAGATTAATTGTACTCAGTATGTATATCTTTAGATTAATTTACGTATTTCTGCTAGCGCAGAACCAGGGTTTAAAATGATAATTAAATGGAAGTTTATAGGTTTAGGCTTCTAAATCTTTCATATTCTAAATAGGAAGTTTTAAATGTCTATACCTTCTAAAAACTTAAAATGACTTCCTTCAAAACTCGAAAAAATAAAAAAGTTGTCTATTTTATTCAGTTCTGGTATGACTGCAACTTATAATGGTTTTTTTTTTTGTTATTTCAGAAGTAAAACTTTTCCCATGAAAGTTTTCAAATAAAGATTTTATAAAAAAATGTATTTAAAACTTCTATTCATTACACCAAAAAGAAAATTAAAAAAATGTTAGCTATGCAGATCATACTTAATATATATTCGATTCTTATGAATCAGACCTTTCATTCAAGAAGAACTATATCTGTGATCTGAACCCAATTATTTCTTCCTTTTCAATTAACATAACTCTTTTTATGTACTTGAATTAATAAAAGTTGAACTTTTATTTTAAAAACTTTTGTAAAAGTCTCAAGCCCTGAAATCAACTGCTCCCAAGATCATGATAAGGAATGAATAAAAATTATTTTTTAATGTTTACCTTAAATATTTCTTTTAGATAAAAATAGTCATCTAATATGTTTTTAAATAATGAAGAGAAGGATGGTTGGAATAAAATAGGCAAAGATAAATAATAATATTTATTTCAACATTTACCTACGCTTCGACCTGAGGTTCAGGTGAAAACGCGTGACAACTCCTTATTTATTTATTTTTTTTCTTTCCATTCTATTCAAGCGATCTCTTTGATCAGCCCTGATGAAGGCCTGAACTTCGGGTCGAAACGTCAGCAAATGTTAAAATAAATATTATTATTTATTTTTGCCTATTTTATTTTGACTGATCATCCCAACCATCCTTCTCTTCATTATTTAAAAACATATTATATGACCATTTTTATCTAAAAGAAATATTTAAGGAAAGAAAAAATATTATTTTTGTTGATTTGTTGAAAATTTTATTTTTGTTGATGGTTGACTATCAACCCACAATTATGTTTTTAAATAGTTATTAGATTGATGTATTTTGTTGGACTACTTCGTTTGGTCCAATTCAGTTGGCCAATAGTCTTTTTGTCCCTAGCTTTTTTTCTGGTATCAAATATTTGGTTCTTTATCATTTTATATTTTATATTTAAGAATAGTATTAAAATCTTTATTTTTTAATATTCTTATAAGAATAACAAATTATTTTAGAAAAATTCATCAGTATATCTTGTGCCTGAATTCCCATTAGTAAATACTAAAAAAACATTTTTGATATAATTCAATTATACATTTTAGTAATATTGGATTGATAGTTGATTAGTGAATAAATGAAGAGAAGTTGGTTGGGGTGTTCAGTAAAAAAAAAAAAAAAAAAAAAGTTAAAATAAATAAATGATATTTGTTTTTAGTTCTTATGAAGTTCTATCTAAACTTTGGACTGAAATGTCGACAAAAATAAAACTATAATTTATTTATTTTTTTACTAAACAGCCCAACCAACTTCTCTTCTATTAATTTCAGTATTTTATTCATTTACATTTGATTGCAAATAAGAATTAAATTATATTTTCACTTATATATGTAATATATAGTTAGAGAAAGTATTGCGATTGTGAAAAATTTCAAATCTTAATTTTTAATGGAAATAAACATTTTGAAGTCCCCTGAGCTTAAATAACCAAGTCTGGCAAAATGTTCTGTGTGTGTGTGTGTGTGTGTGAACACGCAAGCTCTCTAGCTCAAAAACTAAATGCTGCACAAACCTGAAATTAGATATTTAAGTCAGGTATATGACTGGGATGTTACAGCAACGTTTTCCTAAAAAACCGGAATTGCCACTTTATATCATCGGTTTTACACATTTCTACAATTTTTTCGAAAAAGGCTCTTACCATTTTGATCAAACTCGGTATATCGATGTACAATTAAATCAGATAGATACAATTATATCAGATAGATCTTATCTACATTAATGTCACATATCAGGGCTTAAATGTACAATTCTATTCCTCTAAAGTACCATTTTTTATAGGAAGAAAATAGATTTCTGGAAATTATCGTCAGAATGTGTATGTATTGGAAAGCTGAGAATTTTAGAAAAAACAATATCTAACTTACAAAGTTATTGAAGACAATGGAGAGTATTGATAAAATTATAAATAATAATTTCTGAAAATTATTATATGTATATAAAGAAAAACCAATGTCTCCATGGAATCAAAATGAAATTCCTTAACTAAACATAATTTTTTTTTATTTTGTAAAAAGTGTATAATCCAATGAATCGAGGCAATAGAATTGTTTAAAACCTATTGTATTGTACTTGTGTTAAAGAAGAAATAGAAGGTAAAAATATTTCATGGATGAGTAAAACATATCTTTATAACCTTATATACATTTACTGAAGTTCAATAACTCTAGATCCGATAATATGATTAAGTAATTAGGTATATATCATTGACTTTCCAAATACCATTTTTGTAACATTTTAAAAAAGAAAATGAGTGAATTATTTGATGAATTTTCCTTTTTTGAAATCACAAGATTATGCTCCTACAACTAATTTGACAACTTTTAATCTATCGATACTGTTATGATAAGCCGTAACTGTATTTTTTGGTAGCTTTTACAAGAGACAAAATAAGTGTTTAAATATATGTAAAATATTTGCTTATATGAAACTCTTGGTTTAATCATAAAACAATACATATGATCAATTTCGAGAATAGAGGAGCACAGGGTATGAGAAGCACAGAACTTAATACAGATCACAAGCTACTAGTCGCTGATACTAAAGCTATCAAGCCAAGGAAGAGAACTAGTAAAGTATTTAATAGAATCGATGTTAAAATGTTGAAAATGGAAAACAAACAAGAAGAGTTCAGAAAATGCAGGAGAGTCGCCATCAGTTAATAAATGGAGATAGTGAATTGGATAATCTTCGGAAAAAAATTAAGAACTACATCATCGATACAGCTAGTGAAGTATGTGGTGTTAAAAAAATGAGGCCGTCTACCAAGAAAAAAAATGGTGGAATGATGAGGTGAAAAGAGCAGTAAAGCTCAAAAAGGATGCCTGGAAAAGATACTATGGAACGAAAATACCTATCCACTGGGAAGAATATGGTAAGTACAGAAATGAGGCCAAAAGAATAATTAGATCAGTCAAGATGAGGATGATTGTGGAACCTGGGATCATTTCGGTCAGGAGCTAGAACAAAATTATAAAGAGAATATAAGGAGATTCTGGCATATTGCAAAAGCTCTAAAAGCCAAAAAGTCAAAATTGATCAGAAATATAAAATATGCGAATGGCAAGTTGGTGACTGAAGAAAAAGTGGTATTAGAAGTTTGGATACAGTTCTTTCAGGAAAAATGTAGTATGGAAGAACATCGACGTCATAATCTCAGAGACTGCAGAAGGAGAGTGAGGGTGGAAGAGGTTTACTCGGAGGATTTGGATCATGCAATAGGTGAGGATGAGGTAGAAACGGCAGTAGCCAGAATCAAAATGGGAAAAGCACAGGGACCAGATGAAATAGCTCCAGAATTAATTAAATATGGAGGCAATGAAATGATCAAGATTCTTCAAACTCTTTTCCAACAGCTTTGGGACCACAAGCTGATACCAAAAGAATGGGAAAACAATATCATAAGCCCTATACACAAGAAAAACAAACAAAGCGAATGCAGAAACTATAGGCCAATATGCCTTTCTTCAGTTGTATACAAGATATACACAAGAATTCTTGAAGAGCGACTAAGGCATATAGTAGAGCAAGATCTAGAGGAGGATCTAATAGTCTGTGGGCCAGACCCCCTTACCGTGCACCCCCCCCCCCACATCCCTATTAATTGCATATCGTTGTGTTCCTTGTAACTATTTATTAAAAAAAAGTGAATGCACTGCCCCAAAATGGCGTCCAAAGATGGCGGATTGACGACTTTGACTTTAGTTAGTTTTTTGGTCACTGAGAATCAGCATTTGGCTTAATTTCCTCATAGTTGGTCTTTTATTAAAGCTGAATAGTTATAGAATAATAAAACATGAAAAAATATTAAAATATAATTGGCTTAGGCTATGAAAAACACCAGTAAAGTCAATTTTTTTAACAAAAAAATTTTCAAGTTACAAATCAAGCGTCGTTTGTAATTAAATGGCCTACAATAATGCAAAATGTGCTGAAATAAACCATCTGGAGAATATACTTCTCTTTCTAAAACGCTGATTATTTTTTACAAATGTTTAAGCAGTTCCGTAGAAAACGCACTTATGCGGCAGAAAAGCAGTACTGGCGTGGGTGCCTACATGCCTCTACCACACCATTCAGTGCACATAAATGGCTTAGTTATAGTGATATAATAACATTTCTGGTATATTATATTGGTTTTATTAACGAAAAAATATTAATCGAATCATTTAATTGTAAAAAAAAATTAAAATTAAAAAAAAAATTTATTATTATTTTTTTTTAATTTAACCTCCTTTATTCTATACGTAGGTCGTTTAAGAAGACCTCAATTGTAAAAATGATATAATTATAATAATAAAACTTAATTAAAAAAGAATTTGCTAAATATCTTGATTTTTTTTATTTAACATTTGCAATTTAACACTGTGTTTTGTATATTTACTGATTCTTAGAGGTAATTAAAAATTTTATATACTTCCTAGGAAATGAGTCATATTAATACCTTTTTTATAAACCAAAATAATATATACCTAATCTGAACTATATATAATGAATAGCTACCGGGTTGTTTAGGAAAACTCATATATCACTAATTAAAAAATTAATTTTTGTTCCCTTTATTTTGTGCAGAAGTTGGACTATATCATAAATACATAGGAAATTTTAATACTGAATGAATTATTCGCTATGCACAAAGAAAGTTAGAAAGGGTGACGCTATAAGTTCTTCTATAAACCAAAACTGATTGTTTGGATTTGGTCTCAAAATGAGGAAAAACGCGAAATTGAACCAGAAAATTGGAAAAATACTTTAAGCGAACGAGAAAGGAAGTGCCAAAACCTCAGAATAGATAAAAAGGACCAGTATCCATTATATAGCTAAATGAATGTTTAGTAGACAGATGAACAGAATATTTCAAGATGCAGCTAAAAGGGGGTCAATTGCAGTTTGGATGATATTAATTGGACGTTGTAGGTTTATTATGGTGAAAACCACTTTATTTTCGATTGCTGAAGGTGCACATCAGTACTATATTAACTTTGAAGCAGGATATAGAGAAGTATATCGAGAAAGTTATAGCTCATAGCTTTCCTTCTGTTTAGTGCATTTGCAAAAGATTTCTTAAGGAATCTTATATTAGTTATAGCTCGTTATTGTTCAGAAATTGCAGAATAAATTGTTCGGAATTTGCACCATATCATAAAAAAATAGGAAATTTTAATATTGAATGTATTATTCACTCTGCACAAAGAAAGATGGAAAGGGCGAAACCGAACTGCTTTGACAGTTTTTCGCGTACGTTGGCAACAAGCATATTATAAAATAATATGAAAGGACTGTGGTTTTTACCTTTACAAGAAAGGAAATATTAGGAAATGTAATACCAATCAAGATTCATTACTGTTTAGTGTACCAAACAAATTATACTCAAGAATCGTAGAAGCTGGAATAAGAAATATTGTCGATTGCCAGAGTGATATGGATTGAGAAACTCAAGTTGCACATTGGAAGAGAAGTTGAAAATTGGGACTGTCTTCACTTTAAGGCAGGTTATAGAGAAGTCCACATAAAAAGAAAAATAGCTCTCTATCTGCTTAGTGCCTCACACTTTGGATTATGCTAATATCTAACTGTCTTTCAGAAAAGCTCGTTTTCCTTTTAGATTCCTTAAAAAATCTTTTGCAAATGCACTAAACAGAAGGAGAGCTATGAGCTATATAACTTTCTCGATATACCTCTCTATATCCTGCTTCATAGTGAAGATAGTCCCGACGTGCACCTTCAGCAATCGAAAATAAAGTGGTTTTCACCATAATAAACCTACATCGTCCACTTAATATCACCAAACTGCAATTGATCCCCTTTTAGCAGCATCTTGAAATATTCTGTTCATCTGTCTACTATACCTTCATTTAGCTATATAATGGATACTGGTCCTTTTTACCTATTCCGAGGTTTTGGTACTTCCTTTCTCGTTCGCTTAATGTATTATACGCGTTTTTCCTCATTTTGAGATCAAATCCAAACAATCAGTTTTGATTTATAGAAGAACTTATAGGGTCACCCTTCCTATCTTTCTTTGTGCATAGAGAATAATTCATTCAATATTAAAATTTCCTATTTATTTATGATATAGCCCAACTTCTGCACAAAATAAAGGAAATAAAAATTAATTTTTTAATTAATGATATATGAGTTTTACTAAACAACCTGGTAGCTATTCATTATATATAGTTCAGATTAGGTATGTATTATTTTAGTTTATAAAACAGGTATTAATATGACTCATTTCCTGGGAAGTATATAAAATTTTTAATTACCTCTAAGAATCAGTAAATATACAAAACACAGTGTTAAATTGCAAACGTTAAATAAAAAAAAATCAAGATATTTAGCAAAGTATTTTTTAATTAAGTTTTATTATTATAATTATATCATTTTTACAATTGAGGTCTTCTTAAACGACCTACGTATAGAATAAAGGAGGTTAAATTTAAAAAAAAATAATACATTTTTTTTTAAAATATTAATTTTTTTTTACAATTAAATTATTGCATTAATATTTGTTCGTCAATAAAACCAATATAATATACCAGAAATGTTATTATATCACTATAACTAAGCCATTTATGTGCACTGAATGGTAGGTAGAGGCCTGTAGCACCCACGCCAGTACCGCTTTTCTGCCGCATAAGTGCGTTTTCTACGGAACTGCTTAAACATTTGTAAAAAATAATCAGCGTTTTAGAAAGAGAAGTATATTCTCCAGATGGTTTATTTCAGCACGTTTTGCGTTATTGTAGGCCGTTTAATTACAAACGACGCTTGATTTGTAACTTGAAAATTTTTTTGTTAAAAAAATTGACTTTACTGGTGTTTTTCATAGCCTAAGCCAATTATTTTTTAATATTTCTTCATGTTTTATTATTCTATAACTATTCAGCTTTAATAAAAGACCAACTATGAGGAAATTAAGCCAAATGCTGATTCTCAGTGACCAAAAAACTAACTAAAGTCAAAGTCGTCAATCCGCCATCTTTGGACGCCATTTTGGGGCAGTGCGTTCACTTTTTTTTGTGGGAACATTGGCTTTTTTTTAATAAATAGTTACAAGGAACACAACGATATGCAATTTATAGGGATGTGGGGGGGGGAGGGGTGCACTGTAAGGGGGTCTGGCCCACCATGTATAAGTGCTTTCAGACCTGGCAGACAGACCCAAGACCACATAATCTCACTACGGATGATTGTGGAAAAAGCATGGGACTGTGGCAAATCGGTTTATCTAGCATTTCTGGATCTTAGGGCTGCATTTGACTCAGTTCAGAGACAGGAGATATGGGACTCACTAATTAGAAGCTCCTGCAAACTAGGTGAGTCTATATACCAAGACCTAAAGGGTATTGTTAAGTTAATGCATCATTTTTTGTAACACTGCTCAGCTGTTACAAATATAGCAGGTTGGCTTGTGTTCAGTAACCTCAGTATGATTCCTTTGTTGTTTGTTATTGTGACATGTAGAGAAGAATGATGGTATTTTTGTGTATTTGTGGTGTAAAAGTTTTCATCTAAGCCTCATTTGTTTCCTGAATCTATTTCCTAGTATTAAAGGTATAATAAGGCTCCATGGACACACATCAGAGCCTTTCCACTTTTATAAAGGAGTAAAGCAGGGGGATAGTCTTAGTCCTCTGCTTTTTATCCTTCTTATGGATGAAAAGCAGGGGGATAGTCTTGTTCCTCTGCTTTTTATCCTTCTTATGGATGAAATTTGGAAAGTGTGTAAAAGAAGAACCCTAAGGGCTATAGTAGGATATTGGAATTTGACACCAGTGTTGGCTCGAGCTATGTTATATGCCAATGACATAATCCTTATAGCAATCACAAGAGGCTCTACAGACATCATTAGTCGAGTGAGAAGAAGAATTGAAGCGATAAGGGCTGTATATAAACCCGTCTAAGAACAAGGTTATGTGCGTTAGAAAAGATAATAAGGAGCCTAATGGAGTTAGTCCTGGAGCCTGTGGAAAAAAAGGTGTCATATTTGATACTAAGATTTGTCCTTATAAATTGACCATATCCACAGGCCTAATGAGAGAAATGCATGTCTGCCAGCATATAGCCGATGGAATACAAAATGGCGACCATGTGAAAATAGATAAATATCCTACATAGGTTGTAAGCTTATATATAGAGATAGGGATTGTAGATATATAAAGCTACCAATCCTTTCAATTTATAGTATTTACAGTCTTAATACATGAAATAAAGTATGTTACCCTATACCCGTGGATTTCAATTCGAAAAGTTGAATTTACAATTTAAAAAGTTTACTTTTTTCGGTTTTTTGCTTATATCAGTGAAACTATACGTTCTATCTATAATAATGTCATATGTGAAATTAAAGCTAACAAAATTTACAATAGAAATGGTTATATTAGTTTTTTTCGCTATATTCTATAGTTTCCGTGAATTTCTCGTTATTCACTAATTTCGGAAAAACAACATTTTTTTGCATCACATTTTTATCATTATTTGACATGCCAACTCTTTATCTTTTCATTTTACGAAAAAGTCATAAGGAAGAAAGTTGTTTAATATTAAATTTCCTTTATGAATATATATTACTTTACTATCTTATCTTTCATCATGTAAAGGCTAGAGCAATTATAAGTTAATGATAAAATGATTTGAGAGAAAAATCCTCTGCACGATAAATAGAGTGATCTTGGATCAGAGTACTAACATGGAGAAGAAAGACCAATAAAGAGCTGTGTTGCTGCAACATTGAGAAATATTTTTTTTATTTTATTTTAATTGTAACTTAGGTTTATCATTGCAATTAATAGCATTATAATAAATACAATTTTTTATTTATTTATTAATGATAGTTACAACTATATTAAAGATTTTAAAAAAAAACATTGGGCTAAATATACACAGTCATCACATCATGTATTATTTATTTGATGTTCCGCCTTCAGTGGCCATTTTCAAGATCCTGCAAACTTTTTTTTTTTTAGGAAATTTCTTTATTGAGATGTATTACAATCTGTCACATTCAAGGACAATAGTAATAGTGATAAAGAGTAGCTCATTTATACTATGCACAATAAATAAAAATAATAAACAGCAATATAATAATATAAAAAATAATATAATTTTACATACTCTTACTTTATGAAAATAAAGTGCTTAAAGTATTAGTAATTAGGCGATAAAAATAAATTACTTAAAGTTTAGTTTTCTGAAATAAAAATTAAAAAAAAATCCTAATCAAGTTTAAAAAATGCTTCCTCCAGAACATTATATTTGTTTTTAAAAGACTGAACAGACTTTTTTTTACTCTAATCTTTCAATTTTCAATCATGTTTGATAAATTAAATAGTTATAAATTATATATTTACTTATAGTTACAAACTAATTAGTTATAAACTATACATTTTTACCATTTGTGTCCCCTGACATATTGTTCAGGGAAAACTTTCATTAAATAGGGAAAAGTTAGGGAATTTTACTCTGATAATTTGGTAGCCACCCTGTTTTATTATATTTTGCTTTATTTCAAACAGTACTCCTATTATCATCTCCTTGATTTTATCAATTGTTGACCATATCTTTATATCACAGTGATATATGACGCCATATATGAGGTTTTAAATAATTTTGATATTTGTTTCTCATGAATTAGTAATCGTGAAACTTCGTCAAAAACTTAATATAAAAAAGAGAAAAGAAAACCGTTTCGATTTCGAGAATTTTAATTTGGAAAAATTAAAAAATCCATCAATTAGAACCCAATTCGAGCTAGATGTTAAGAATAGTTTTGAAGCTTTAGAGCTTCCTGACGAGGACCACGAGGATATTGACAAATTATGGGTAGAGATCAGAGATAATATTAAAGCGGTCGGTAACTCATGTCTAGGAAAAAAGGAAAATGAGAATAACAAACCGTGGTTTGATGAAGATTGCTTAAACATGTGTGAAGACAATCTGGAATACTTCCGAATCTCAAAGAACGAAACGACTAAATTGCTCAAAAATAAAAAAAGGGAGTATCTTAAAAATAAAATAATTGAAATAGAAACTAATAGAATCGAAAATAACGTAAGAGACATGTACAAAGGTATAAACAGATCACGTAAATATGTAGGGCCCGTAACGTCTGGAATTAGGGATGATAATAACAATATTCTGACCGATCCGGTTGACATATTGAATAAGTTTAAGGACCACTTTGACAATATTTTAAATACGGGAAATTATGATCTGTGTCCTCCTTCTGAGTACCAGAGTGCTGAACCATTAATAGAAGGACCAAGTAAAGAGGAAGTTGAAGTAGCTATCGGAAAATTAAAATCATATAAAGCAGCGGGAATCGATAATATTCCTACTGAACTAATTAAGGCATGCGGGGAAGCTGGAGTTTCTAAAATACATCGGTTGGTTAAAAAGATCTGGGTGAACGAGAAATTACCTGAAGAATGGAAA
This sequence comes from Nezara viridula, assembly GCA_928085145.1. Taxonomy (NCBI): domain Eukaryota; kingdom Metazoa; phylum Arthropoda; class Insecta; order Hemiptera; family Pentatomidae; genus Nezara; species Nezara viridula. The sequence goes on from OV725078.1 coordinate 5,554,017, forward strand.
GAATCTATTCTTATTCCGATTCACAAAAAGGGTCCGAGGACGGATTGTAATAACTATCGAGGAATTTCACTCCTTCCGGTATGTTATAAAATATTCACTTTAATCTTAACCAGTCGAATCACGGAATACGCCGAGGAAATTATCGGAGACTACCAATGCGGATTTAGACGGAATCGTTCGACTATTGATCAAATATTTTCTTTACGGCAAATATTAGAGAAAAAATTGGAGTATAACGGTATTGTTCACCAGCTGTATATAGATTTTAAAAAGGCTTACGATTCTATTGACCGCCAGAAACTGTATAATATTCTAATCGAGCAGGGGATTCCAAAAAAACTAGTAAATCTAGTCAGGATGTGCTTGACGGAGACACTCAATAAAGTTAGAATCGGTAATAATTTGTCCGAAAAATTTGAGGTTCGTTCGGGCTTAAAACAGGGGGATTCTCTTTCGCCTGTCCTGTTCAATTTGGCATTAGAACATGCCATTAGGGAGGTAATGCGAACCGAGAAAGGGTTGGATCTGGGCGGGACAACATCCGTGCTGGGCTATGCTGATGATCTGGTACTGTTAAGCGAAGACGTTGAAACTATAAAACTAAATACGACAACGTTAATGAAAGCCGGTAAAGAACTAGGACTCGAAATAAACGTGGATAAAACAAAATATATGGTTAGCTGCAAAAATGGCGATACTACTGGTGATATCGATATAGATGGTAATATGTTTGAACAGGTAGATAAATTTAGGTATCTAGGTTCTACGATAACTAGAAAAAACGAAATTGAAGAAGAGATTAAGGTTAGACTGAAGGCGGGAAATGCTTGTTATTTTTCTGTGACAAAACTACTTAGTTCGCGCCTCTTGTCCCGGAACTTAAAAATTAGAATCTATAAAACAATTATCTTGCCTACAGTTCTTTATGGATGCGAAACTTGGCCGCTTACATTAAGGGATGAGCAGCGTCTTAAGGTTTTTGAAAATAAAGTATTGCGTAGAATATTCGGACCGAAGAAGGATGAGTTAACCGGAGAGTTCAGACGGTTACACAACGCCGAATTGCGTGAGCTGTATCCGGGTAATATAATTGAGGTAATTTCATCGCGGCGAATCAAATGGGCTTGTAAAGTTGTTGGGCTTAGTAACGAGAGAATTCCTAAAAGGTTAATATTTGCTGTGGCGAATGGTAAGCGTCCGAGGGGTAGACTGAAGCGAAGGTGGGAAGATTGCATTAAAGCCAATCTGAAGGGACTGGGTTTGGGCGGCGAACAGTGGAGGGAGGTGTGTAATAAGCGATTGGTGGTGTCGGCATCGAACCTTCGGGTTCGCTTAGCCTTTTATTATTATTATTTGTTTCTAATATTTCAGGAGGACCTTCTTTGCTGGAAACTTTGCCTCCAAAAATTGTTACCTCAATTGGAAAGAGTATTTATCTCCATTGCAAAGCTGTAACTGTAGATATGTTAGACCATGCTTTTATTTGGACTCATAATGGAATAAGACTTTTCAGCTCTGCTACAGAGAAACACAGAGTTGTAAGTTTTATTAAATTGATCATTTATTTGATTTATGTTAATATGAGTATGATATCAATATCAATTTATTGTTATAAAATAAAACAAATAATCCAGGCCATGTTAATTTTATATGGTATTTCATTAGCCCATTTTTGCACTGAAAAGCTTATAAATCAAAATCTTTGAACTCTGTACCCATAGTTGTGCATATTAATATCATGTGATTGAAAATCCGTTATGATATTTCATTACAGTAACACTTATTACTTGCCTTATAGACTTTTCTTTTTTTGGGTGGTTATTATAGGTTTGTATGCTTTATTTGCTTGGATATTTTTTTAAAATTTCATTGGTAAGTGATGTTACTGAACTTCATCACTACATTGTTCAATTCATGACTCCAATCCATGGAACAATTCAGAAAACATTTATGTTAATACAATCTTCAATTCTTAGCAAGCCAAAGTTGTAAATTGAATTACCACCAACATACAATTCTTTATTTCACCGCGTTTGATTTTATTATCCAATTATATCTTCATAACGTTTTTGCTTTTGTTTTGCTTATCTTGGTTACTTTTATGTTTTGCAAGTTATTTTATTTTTTAGAAAATTGATAGCGGTTATTTAGAAATAATTAATGTGACATTTCCTGATGCTGGTGATTATGAGTGTTCATTAAAAAGTACTGTTGGTAGAGTATCTACTCAAACCACAATAGTTGTCGAAGGACCTCCAGGACCACCTGGTAAGAATATTGTTTATATTATTATTTAATTGATAAAAATACACCACATTGAGCATATAAATTAGTGGTTTTATTCCTTTGATTTTATTCAACAGTATAACATGTATATGATATTACTTACTTTGATATTTATAAGCAACATATAAATTAACCTCTACGCTTTGTTTTATTTTATTTTAGGAGGTGTTCAAGTTTTGGAAATCACCAAAAATTCAGCAATTATTCAATGGACTGACGGAGCCACCCATGGAAAAGAAATCACTCATTATTTAATTTCTGGCCGAACCCCTTGGAACAATAGTTGGGTTCCTATTGCCCAAAGTAAGCTATAATAACAGATATTTTATTTTCTCATAAAATTTCATCAAACCACACATTTTTTTAATATTTATTCTTCTTAATATTTTTAATTGTTCCTTATTTCTTACAATATTCATGTTTTTTTAAAGGTAATAATGTTTCTCAAAGTCGTATATCCACAGTTTGAGCTTACTTTTTATGTTCTTCAATATGTTAGTAAGGATACTGTGCTGAATTTTTATTAACTTCGGTACTAAGCAATGTAGATTTCAATACAGCCACACATACGACAAACATTTGCCATGTGTTGAATTATCTGTATCAGCCAATATGAGCATCTGTGTCACTACCATAAGCCAGTTAGAAACTTATGTTCTAATTGGGCTACCTGTTTAAAAATTGTAACAATCCCTTTGTGTCCCTAGAGCTAGGGTGTTAAGGGAACATAGTAAAATTCCCATTTAATTGGATTGAGGTCAGACAATACTGCTGCCGCCTATGGGATACTGAAGAGAACTTTTCAGATGTTATGCATATTCTGCCATTCCTGAAGTATTGATGCTCATGTAGAATTGAGATCACTTGGCTGGCAAACAGTAAAATTAAGAGCTTTTCTTTTATATGGTAAGCGTGGAGTAGTAACCTTTATCGGCAAGGAATCCTGAATTGGAAGAGAGAAGAGGCAATGAAGATGGAAATACAGGAGCAAGTAATAACAGCATGTATGAATCCACAACTACCTAAATTTCAATAGTGTATCAAATCCTAAATTAAAATAAAGCAATCATAATAAATATAAATAAAACATTTGGTTCTCCGTGCTTGATTTCATTAAAATCTTTAATGAATAAATTAAACCTTTTCGTTGAGACGCATAGTAAAACTCTTTATCACTTTTTGTTTTTAAAATATAGCCGATCGTTATATCCAAGAAAATTCCAAGAAAACAATTTTAGATTAGATTCACCTAAAGCAATTTTATCTCTGATGTCATCTTATTATTTCTTTATCAGACAACTGTTTCTTATTTAATATTTACTTATAATTCATTTATTTTATTTTTACCATGTACCTTTTATATGGGGCATCTTTTGTAGCCCTGATGAAGGACCTACAAGGTGGGTCGAAACGTCAGCATAATAATTAAAAATACTTTTTATTTTTAATTTAGTATTTATTTGACCGCACCCCCTCCCTCCCAACCAACTCCTTCTCATATTATATCACGGTCAACCATCTCTACATCATTATAAAACAATTTTAGTGTAAATTATATTTTAATGTAGTTCAGGTTATAGGTTGTATATTGGCACTCATATTTATAAATTTTTTTTCATTTTAGTGTGGGTAAAGTTTTATAGATTATCTTCTTATATTATTTATCACAGGAAATCAGCAATTAATTAACTTATCCCTATTCATTGCCCTGTTTTTTTTCTGATATTTGAATTTAGGTTATTGATGCATGATAAATCTCTTATCAGCTATCAATTATCATTTTTATGTTTCAGTACAAGATTTAGCTTCAAGATTGATCTAAATTGTCATTAGCCTTCTTTAAAACAAAGACAACTATGACCTTAATTCATAAAAATTGATTTACCAAGGATTTAATAAATAGACTTTTTTTTTGTTCTATGGAACCAACCATGAGCAGTACAATTGGCACTAAGGCCTATTTACCGCAGATAGCCATACCAAGTTTCTCTGGAAATATAAAGAAATGGACTCATTTTAAGGATACTTTCGAATTCATTAGTCCATCACCAGACAGCACTCACTAATGCCCGAAAATTCTATTACCTACTTGGGGCACTAAAGGATGAAGCCGCAGCTTTGGTTTCAAATATTCCAATAGAAGAGAGGTCATGGTCATATGTCCTAGCTTGGAATAAATTGCTGCAAACTTATAACAATCCCAGGGTACTAGCAACATATTTTCTTCAGCAATTATTGGATTTCGAGGCCAAGAATACAAGAAATGAGCTGCAGAATTATGAGGACTTCGTCATAGGTGTAGCTGACAACATTCAAGGTTATAAGCCTCTTAACTTGGAAAATTCATTCTAGGTTATATTGGTGTTGTCATTTCTGGCATTAAGGGTTCTCGATTCACAGACTCAAAGGCAATTTGAGATATCTAGGGCCTCGACAAGCACTTTCCGAACAGTAGATGATGTAATCACCTTTGTCAGGCAAAGGAAGATAGCTCTTGCAATATCCAAAGATGTTGCTTCCTCTTCAAGCACTACTCAAGGCGATCAAGTTAAAACCCAGTGCCAGCACTCACAGTTTCCAAGATGTGGATCACCGAAGTACAGAACTTCAAGCTTCCTACTTACTAAGAACTCTTAACTGAAATTCCAACAATTCTCCTAGTGCATAAAATCATCCTTTTCTACTCCACATACAGATATCAAACACCACCATGTTGTTGCCCTGCAAAGATCAACATGATTTACCCAGCTGCTTAAATTTTTGCAACAGCTCTTTAGAAGAACGAAAAGCATTTGTAGGCAATTTTAAATGTTGCAATTATTGTCTTCCTCAAAAACATAAAACATCAGAGTGCAAATCTAAGTTTACATGTCACTTCTGCAAGGCTCGCCATTACAGCCTACTGCGTGAGGTTCAATCAAATGCACACAGCACTCCTACTCACTTTGCAGGATTTAGCTCTGCTCCCCAACACCAGAGCACTGAACATTGTTTTATACTAGGCATGGCTCAACTCTTCATTTTGGGTCCTGATCTTAGTTTGCACACTATCCGCGCAGTAATGGATTCTGTCAGCCAGCACTCCTTCATCTAACAAGCCATGGTATATAAACGTGGATTCTAGATCAATCCTTTGAATATTAACATTGCTGGTCTCGGTGGTAATCCATGGTGGTTACTCCCCTTTACTCCCCCCACTCACTACAACTTATATTTAACTAATAGGAAATGTCATCATCGTGTTATTATTATTATTTTTGCTATTATTATACCTCTAAAATTATTATTTTTGTTATTATTATACTTCTACCTAAATAAAATCTAGTGAAATGAAACTTCTTGATTCAAACTATTTTCTGAGTGTTGTAGGTTAAAAGCTAAAAAGGAAAATTTTTATTCAAAATGTTATTAGCAGTATATAACTGCTATAAGCAGTATATAACTGCTTATTCTTTTCTTAAACATTGGCGCGAAAACTTGTTAAAATATGAATTAAACATCCACTAAGTAAAGGAGGTAATTGGACTATTCAAATACATAATAAACTGTTGCTATATTTTTTTAAATATTCTTATTATATAGATGAGTGTTATAAAAAGAAAAAAAAATTGTGGAAAGGAGTTACAGTTTCTCACATCTCTAGTTCTCGAAAAAGCTGATGTTATAGAAAATAAAGATACAGATACTGTTTCAAATACAAAAAAAAAATTATAATTATAATAGTTATAGCTATTATAATAGTTCTAATCCTTGGTTAATAATTTAATTTAATAATATCTAACTTATAGGAAGTGCAATTTTAGTTATTATTTTACTTCTGAAATATGGTGTTTACTATTTTTTTTTTTTTTAAACTTGTTTTAATGTACACCAATTTGTGAAGTTTCACACTTCAGATTATGTATTTCTTTTAATGGACAATGTTTTAGTCCCACTTCGGTGTCGGGATCTATTTTTTTTAATAAACTATTTTACATCAATTTTTTAAAACATATTTCCTGGTATCAAATAGTCAATACCAAGGATGAGAACTATTATAATAGCTCAGTTGAAAAGAATTTTAGAAATAAAAGTTCTAAGGATTTAAAAAAAAATAAAGTTATACAAAAACACATAACAAAATACATGTAAAATATAGACAATTTCAAAACATAAATTAAATGAATAGGTCAACAATAAGTAATATAATTGAATTGATATTTAACAATTTAAAATTATTAAGGTGTAAATAAAAACGAAAGTATTAGGTTTATCCTAGTAGAGATAACATTTGGGCTTTGTGTTCATTTGACAAACATGGCATTAATATTTCGTATACTATTAAAACATTTTTTAAAAAATGCAGCTTGATTTCTTGGTAAAGGCATTAATTTTTAGTAAATTTTAATTTTTAGTGAAATATTATCTGATTTGAATTCCTCAATTTACCTTCCTTATTTCCTTTTTCTATGTATATTGTATTTCTTATTGTGCCCTAAACCAGGTTCTATCCCCAGAAATTATTTTATTTATATTACTTTATTTAAAACGAACCATATTCCATCGCCCGAGTTGGTCCTCCAAATCTGCCAGATAAACTTAGGCATAGTTTAGTGGCTCTCTAAGATAACCTTCCATTGGGCCTAGCAGATACATTAGGAAATGGGTGGTAGAGGTCAGCAGAACAAGCAGCAGTAGTGAAGTATTTACCAATTAGAATACCGAATGGTGCCAATTGTGTATTATGGTTCATTGAAAATAATTGCGAAACTTAAATTGATCTAACTGTCTAAACTTAAACAGCACCAACAGTTGTAAAACATAAATCAGGGTGGTGTGTGCATCACACAACTTTCACTTGTCACCTTTTCTTTAAAAGCAGAAATAGGTATTTTCAGCCAAAGGAAAATTGAAGTAGTTAATAAATCAGGTTTTTAAAAATATTTACTAATGAGGGAGGAGGGTTGAATGAAGTAATATAAATCATTTTCATAATAAATAATTAATTGATTATTTAGTTTGTTGAATTCATACTGTATTTTTTGACTTAACCATCAGCAAAAATAAATTAATGTTTTAAAGAATTGTAAAGTTCATTAGTTATGTCTTAAATTTTTGTGTTCCTCTTTTAAAGTTAATTTATGGCACTTTTATTCTCTATCAAAGTAAACATATCTATTGTGTTGTAAATACTTTTAAGTGAAAATACATACATTATAATCCATATGTGTTCTTTGTTAACATTCAATTCGGCAAGAATTTCTCCTCAAGTCTTTTTTTTTTTTTTTTGTATTTGAATCAGTATCTGTATCTTTATTTTCTATAACATCAGCTTTTTTGAGAACCAAAGATGTGAGGAACTGTAACTCCTTTCCACAAAATCTTTTTTTTTTATAACACTCATCTATTATAATAAGATTAAATATTCTTATTATAATAGAAAGATTATAATAGAATTATAAAAAGATAACAACAGTTTATTATATATTTGAACATTCCAGTTACCTCCTTTACTTAGTGGATGTTTAATCGATATTTCAACACATATTCCCCAAAGTTTAAGAAAAGAATGAGCAGTTATATATCATTATCCGGCTAATATTTAACTAATTCTATGAAGTGGAGTGGAGAAAATAACGTTCTGAATAAAATTTTTCTTTTTTAGCTTTTAACCTACAATACTCAGAAAATAGTTTGAACCAAGAAGTTTCATTTCACTAGATTTTATTTAGGTAGAAGTATAATAATAATTTTAGAAGTATAATAAAGCAAAAATAATAATAATTACACGATGATTATGTTTTCTATTATTTAAATATAAGTTGTAGTGAGTGGGGGGAGTTTTGGTAATAATGAAGGGCCCTCTATGTTCCCTCAATGTAGAAGGGAAGTTGAAGGGGTAGACTCTGACAACTAGCCTTTTAGGAGGGGGCGGGGTGGCCGAATAGGCTAAAGTGTGTGCACAGCACCGCTAGTTAGTTGCCTGGCAACCGGATAACAGAGGTTTGAGATGATATAAAAAGTACGAGTTCGCGTCCCGGTGCCGGAGGGGATTTTAAATTCTCCGCCCTCACCCCCCGGCCCGCGAAAATCCCGTATAGCCTAAAAGGCGAGGTAGGGAAGAACAAAAAAAAAAAAAAAAAAAAAAAAACTAGCCTTTTAGGGACAATAAGGGAATAGTGGAGTATAAGGGGCTACTATCCATACCACCACCAGTCTTGAAGCCAAAAGGATCAATTGATTACACCCTCAACAGCAGTGAAGAATTCAGAACAATGACCATCATTGTGGATACCATTTCTCCACAACTTCCTATCACTCGGTGGGAACCTTATATGATTCAACTATTATCTGGATACCAGCTCGCATATGAAGATTTCCACACTCCTGGCACCATAGATCTATTGATCTTTATCCACTTATTATCAATGGTGCCCCATTCAGTTCCGGCGTTGAACTTTTTCTCCAGCCAACAGTTTTGGGTGTGGTAGTCATATGGAAAACACGATGTCTTTCAATTCCAGCTCCATCTTCAATCCTTACTGGATTCCACAACACAGCATTGAAATGCAGAAACTAGATAAAACTGAAATTCTGGACAAAATTAAGGTGGGCAGCAAAGCTGGTGAAACTGAAGAACCACAAGCAACCAATAACTCGTTTGTATAAGACCTTGTCAAAGCAAGATGGAAATTCAATCAGCATTCTACTATCCTTAGGTCAATGTAGTGTAAACAATGAAAATCATCGCACATTCCTCATGCCAGACTTGCAACAACCGCAAGTGCAGAATTACATTTATCAACCACTACAGCATTCAATGTCCTCTCCAAACCATCGGTTAAGCATTCTGTCGCAGCAGAAGCAGCAACAATTGCGGAAGCAAAAGCAGTTTCTACTCCAAAGACAACACTTGGCACAGCGAAAACCATTGTACCACTCAGTGCAGCACCAACCTTCATAGGATTTTAGCAATGCAACAATTGCCACAGCACTTAGCGAAGCAGCATTCACAACAGCATTTGATGCACTTGACCCACCATTTTGCATGGCAACTGCCGCCACAACATTTGGTGCTACAGCACGCTACAGGTACTCATTTAGGTACCACCAGAAACAGCAGTCAGTCCTGACGCAACCAAAACAGCAATTGTTCGTGACTCATTCACTCTCACAGAAGTCCCAAAAACAACAAATGCCACTCCATCAATCACTTTGACTTCAAAAAACATGGTGAGAACATGAAACACCTTAAAGCTGAAGGAAGCAGCAAACGTTCAAAACACACAAGTCACCTTGGCCACCAGTTGTCAGAACGTCACCATGAAGGGTTAACTTCAAAGCTCTCCAATGGTAGCTTCAACGCTTGGGGCTACAGCAAATAGTCTTGGATCACTCACTTCTAGCATGACCAGAAAGTCACCTGGAACTACATGACCACAGAGTGACGACCAAAACTTGTCAAGAACAATCACTGTCTAAAGTTCTTGTAGCATGTTAGGTTCATTCCATCGTGTCTTTATTATTTCCTCTTAACATGTTGTCAACAAACCTTCTTAGTTGTATATATTTTTATTTGTATATTCTTAGGCAATTTAGTTCCTTTTATATTCATTAGTAATCTTAGTTTTATAAATATAAGTGCCAAAACTCTTTATTTTTTTAACCAATCGTGTATTGTTTAACCAATTTTGTTTATTAGTTTTAACCAATTGAAGTATGATTATTTTATTTTATATTTATATTTACAAGTATCGTTAATTTCTTTAATTAATTTTTAATCTTGATTGCCTATTTTATTTTCACAAAAAGAGATGACATATTTTTTTATGTGGTAATCCACATTTTGTATGATCACCTCACAGCATTATGTTGTGCTTTTTGTTTTTTGCAAATTAATGTAGCTTAATTTAGGTGGGCGGATTGGTTAAGGGAACATGGCAAACTTATCATTTGATTGGATTGAGGTCAAACACTGATACTGAAGAGAACTGTTCAGATGTTAAATCATTTATTAAAAATAATTTATTGCATACAATAATGTTTGAAGAGTATAAACCATTGTTAAACCTTAAAAAACATAAATAAACATGTTAAACTAAGTAGAACCATTAAAACATAATGTTTACAAAAATTAGAACTAATATTACTCGATAACTAAAAGGGCAAGTTACCAAACTCAGCCCTAATTCCATTGATAGATTTCATTAATGGATTAAATCCAGCAATGATTTATTCTGAGTTTAGAAACAATCTGTAGAAGGTTAATAAATACATTAAAAATAAAAAAAAAATGTATAAGGAAATACCTATAAATAAAAAAATAATGAATTATTGAATTTCAAATCAGATAATAGGGCAAGTTAATAAATGCTGTGCTAAGCTCATGGCATTGTTGCTCCTAGTTTAGAGATAGATTTAATGCTGTCAATGAGCTCAACACTGAGTTTAGGAACTCATAAAATAAAACGAATATAGATATATATCTAAAGTAAATTGAGAAATAACACTGAGGTTACATCCAGGGGATCCATCGACCCCAAAAACCAATAGAACTGCTGAGCCATGGGTAATTCAATCAACTAATAAAGAAATGCACTGAATTTCATGGTTGGTTTGCATCAATGTGTTAAGAAATGATCAAATTTTATTAAATTCATATTATTTCTGAAGTAAATTGTAACATTGTTAATATCTCTTTCATTGAAAATAAATATATAATAGAATTTCTCATTTTACATAGAATTGATGATGAATAATTTAATTTTTTATTAAAAATTGATATAACAAAAAAGTTCCTAAACTTCTTCATCAGAGAGGAGCTTTTTTTATTTTATTTAAGAAATATATATATAGATAAGGGAATTATCCACATTAAGTAAATAATGTAGTACAACTTCTTATGACTAAATTTTTAATTTAACTAAAATTTTAAAAATACTCATGAATAAAAATTTTGAAAACTGATAATGGAACAGAAAATGTATGATTTTGTAACTAACTATACATTAGTGTTAACTGCACTGAGATGTGTTAAAAGCCATCAAAGTACTTCTATGTACTTGAATTTTTTTTTTTTTATTGAATATTAATACATTCTGCAACATTAAAGGGCATTCATATTTAGGCTACGTAACCTATAATTGATTTAACTATAACGTCCAATTGTAGGTTATGGTGCGCAAGTGTGGGGAGGTTGTGAATATAAAGAAGTTGAAAAAGTTCAGTACTATTTCATTAAAAAAAATATTAAATTTACCCAGATATACACCTGCATATATTATTCATACAGGAACGCAATTAACTCCGTTGCATCTAGAAAACGTAAAAGCACATCATGATTATATATGTAGAGTTATGCAGTATTCGGATAATATTTTACCCAAAATAATAGCAAAAGAAATAATTAAAAAAGAAATAGACTGGTATAAAGAGGTAAAACGTTTAACAAATCAATACCAAATAGATTTTGATTTTAATAACATAAATAAATTGAATGTGCATTTTCAGAAAATAAGAGAAAAACTGGCAATACAATTAGAAAATCGGCACAAAACCCTAGCCAAAAATTCAGATAGAACTAATATATACAAAAACTTAAATCATGATATATCAGGGAACAATTATTTCAATAAGAAATATAATGAAACAATTATAAAATGGATATTTAAGGCCAGAGCAGAACTAATACAATTAAACTGTAGGGTATATTATGAAAAAGTAATAAATTATGTTCATCATGCAATAGGAATGAAATAGAAAATATCGCAAATTTCCTTGGTGTATGTCCTGTTCTGGTGGAACTTAGGAGAAAATATTTTAGAAAAGATAGTCTGACATTTGGGGAAATAATTGCACATTTAAATGGAAAAATTGAGTAAGTCTATCCAATTATTGTAAAGTAGCCTACCTGGCAATACAGATTTGCCTTATGCCAAGAATTTAATTATTGGACGAATTATGTTAATGACGAATAAGCCGGAAAAATTATTTATGTAATTATATTGAAATATCTATATTAAAAATGTGTATGTATTTATATATGTGTAATTATATTTGTGATATTAGGAACTGATACATTGTATTTCGGTATTTGTTAGCATTAACACTGTATTTATTAACATTAACATATTATGTTTTAGTTTATATTATTATATCAATAATACTTATATTGCCAAGGCCAGCCTCTGGCTGACGGTTTTAAGAACCAAGCCGTATATATTTTTTATTGAGCTTGGATATTTTTGTTGTATGATATTGTATAAACACTCAATAAAAAATCATTCATTCATATTAAGGCTACATGAATCATTCACACAATATGTACATACAAATAATAACTAAGATAGAAATAATAAAGAAAAAGAAATGTAGAAAAATAAAATAAGTAAATTAATATGCCTGTGTACAAAAAATGAAATAATAGATAAAAGCTAAATGAAATTAAAATAAATAAAACACATTCACACCTATGTATAATATTTAAATTCATCCATGGGACTCTGAGTCATGCTTTATCCCCTGATGTGGAAGCCAAGGCAGGACTCCAGAAGATCCCAGTGCTTCTCTCTCAGCCACATCACTGTTAATAGAAACCAGAGGAAACTGATGGAGGGCACTACAGCAACAGACGCTCATGTCTTGAGTGGAGAATCTGACCATTGCCAGGACTCCAGTATATAAATATTTACAGAAGGTCGCGGGGCTACTGGCGTTTTAACCTCCGGGGAGGATTGTAGGGATGGCTGGAGCTAGATAGGGATTGTGCTACAGGATTTGGATGATGAATGAGGTTCTGATAAAATTTGTCTGGGATTAGGTCAAGAACAAATGGGATATGAAGGTCATTATGGATAGTTTTATTGGATACATAGAAGGGAGCATCGACTATTGATTGGAGGACTTTAGACTAGAATGATTGAATGCGTTTGATGTTAAAAGGTTTTGCTGTCCCCTACAGTTCTATTCCGTAGTTCCAAATAGGTTTCAGGATTGTCTTGTACATTAGTAGTTTGTTGTCGACTGCAAGTTGAGATTTTCTATTCAATAGTCTATATAGTTGTCCGTATCGTCTGTTAAGTTACTTAAAATTAGAGCTATAAGAATAGACAAATAAATTATAATATTTTCAGTTTGTACAAATTTTAAGAATAAATGTTCTTGTCTGGATTTATTGGAAGTATCTCTTATTCTAGAACCCATATCTGTAATAAAGATTTTCGTTAGTAACTCACATTCAGCATTTTATAGATTGAGAATTAGTAATTAACATTGCTAAGTACAAAAATATCAACCACTCTTTCACAAAGACAAAAACTAACAGAAGGATTATGTCAAGCATTCTGGGGAACTTAAGTGTTTTCGGAAATAAAAATCAAATCAATGGAAGCACCATATGTAAACAGCAAATCTTTCTGTGAATCAAAGTTAAGAAATTGATAACTTCCTCAGACTCAAAATGCAAGTGTTCTCTTTTTTCTGAATATTACTTATTAATGTTTTTGGGACAAATATTTGGATATTACGAAAGCTTTGCTCATTTTTTCTCCCATTAAATTGATATAATTACATACTTAGTTTTACATAAAAGCACATATAATATTTTGTGATAAAGAACCTAGAATAGATCTTTTGTCTTTTTAAGAAATCGGAAAACAGATTTATTTTAGTGCAAATTAGATAAAAAAAGATCATATAGGTCATATATATCATCAAATACTATCCGCGCCATAGTAATCATATGCCATCATTTATTACTTTATATAATGTTTCTAAAATTTTTGCTCAATTATTTTGCAATGTAATCAAATTATATTCTTTATTATTATTATTTATCATCTTATTGTGTATAGCAATATATATTTTTCAATGTTACAGATATAGTTGCAAGAGAAGTTGATAGATATAATGGTAGAAAAGAAGCTCAACTTGAAAATGTTTTAACTCCCTATTCATTATATGAATTTGTTGTTCAGGCTGGAAATATTCTAGGGCTTGGAATATCTTCATTACCTTCTCCGAAATACAGAACTCGTAGTGATAAACCTTACAAAGTACCTGACAAAATAAGTGGAGGTGGAGGAAAAATCGGTGATCTTATTATAACATGGGAGGTAAGTGTATTACAACATGAATATAATAGTTCTATAAGAATTGATTTCTAAATGCATTTATTAACTCACCTCTCCACCTTTCAATTCAATTTTCTTTTTATATTGTATTATTTCCTCATTCTTCATCCAAACTGTACTATCTAAATATTATAAGATTAATAGCTATATATTTGGAGAGCAGGATAACTCAGTGGCTAAGCCACTGACTTCCTAAGATCGAGATCCCGTGTTAGAATCTGGCTGATGGCATAGCATATGATTATTTATTCTGTTACATCAGCCATGGTTCAATCTTGAGGTCGGGAGACCCCCCTGGGGGCACACCCTGACCAACCTTGGTAGTGTTTTGTTTTTGACTTCTAAAAAATAACTGAATTCTATTTTTTATTTTCAGCCTCTTTCATCTAAAGACCAAAACGGACCAGGAATTTACTATAAAATATTTTGGAAACGTCATGGTACTTCAGAAAATGAGTATCAGTCTCAAAATTTAACTGGAATGGGAAACGTAGGAATAGCTGTAGTGAGGGTACCATTAGAAGATTATTATACTAAATATGATGTGAAAGTGCAGGTATTTCACATTAAATTTTTAGTTGCACATTGTTTCGTAATATTGTATTTACAACAATTTATTTGATCTTTCAAAATTGATTTTAGGCATTTAATGCAGATGGTGCTGGTCCTATTTCCAATACTACAGTCATTTATTCAGCTGAAGATATGCCACAGGTTGCTCCTCAGCAAGTATCTGCTCGTCCTTTCAACTCTACATCAATCAATGTTACTTGGACACCAATTGAGCTTACTCGAGAAAAGATAAGAGGAAAGCTTATTGGACACAGGGTATTCTTATCATTTTGTTGCTTGCATTGCATATTTATCTTATGAATGGTTCAAATTTTTTAAAAGTGTCTATAATGATTCCAATATTCCATTTCAGAAGTAGACCTTTTTCACAATTCTTATCCTTTATTTAATACATTATACGAAGTTTGGACTAGTCGATGTAAATTTTATACCGAGGAGATATCGCATAATTAAAAAAATAAATTAAACCAATATAAAATGAACATTAAAAATCCAAAAAAATATCAATGTATCGAATTGTAAGAACATAATAAAAGGTTTTCCAAACAACTGAGCACCATTGTTCTGTATTGTAAAATTAAAAGTACAAGTGAATCATTCAAAATAATAATCAGATGATTTTATTCTACATTAATTTAAGAAACAATATTTGACATACTTAATAAAGCTGAATATCCTAACTATATTTAATGATATGAGTATGTTGGTTTGATGAACTTGGCCTTTGGAACTCCATATTAGGTGTCATTGAGGCCCTTAAGCCAAAATGTTTGTAGACTGGCCTTATGAATGATCTGGTTTTGATTATAATGATCCGTAATTATTCAGATTATATTTGTATGATAAAATACATGGATGATAAATAGTCAGGACGCAGTCATTTTTAAGGTTTTTATTGGTGCCAACGTTTTAACCTAAGCTTATGGATCATCAGGGCTAAAAATTGTTTAATACAATCAGAGATATGAGAGCCAGATAATGGTTAATAATGAAAAACATAGTGATGGATGATACATGAAACAGACAAATGAAATATTTAATAAGTTATACAAACTAAAAAATAATGTATATAATCAATTTATAAGAAATATAATATTTACTCTTACTAATTCAAACGCTGAAGGTGTTAAAATACTGGCTGGCACTTCACTGGTTCATTTTTAGTTAGTTATTTTTATTTGTATTTATTGTTTGTTTGTTTCTATACCATTAATGATGACTTTTATTTCTCCAACATTTCCCCGACTGATTTACTAACTGCAGTAATGAAATCCCACACCAATTCCACAGGACCAGATGGCATTTCTGCCAAGAGAGAAACACTTTATTTTCATAAAATATAAAATATAAAGGATTGCTGCCCAATTACATTGGGTTGCTATACACACAGCATACTCTTCTATCCTTAAGACAATATATGAACTTATATATAAATATACAGAAGTATTAGTTAATATTAGTAAAACAGAAATATATATATATATACATTTTTATTATTTTATTTATCTTTATAATTTTTTTTTTTTTTTTCCTTTTTCCTTCTTCTCATTGTTCATGCTTTTTTTTTTATTTTTATTTAACATTAAGTTTCCCTTTCTCTCACTTCTCTCTCTTTATCGCTATTGTTTTCAATTATTCACTAAATAAATAAATAAACAAATACATAAATTAAAACTCTCGGGCTAGCCATGCACGTGGTGGTGAATGATTCCCAGGGAGTCGAGGACTATATTTTCAGCCAACCTCGCTACGTCCTTAATGTCGACACCTAGTTCCTCGAGGAAGCTCCTTGTTCTTTTTGGGATAGTTCCGCGAGACCCAAACCAGAGGCCTCTCACGGTGAACTCTCTCTCTCCGAAGGTCTCACGGAATTTCTCTTTTAGGAAAGGGATACATTTATCGTACGTGTTCTTCTTTTCCCTTTCCACTTCACCCGCCTGATCGAGGTCATTGCTCTCAAAGCGGACAGTTGGATCCAAGATCAGCGCTGTCCTTCCTGTCTTGGGAAATGCGACGATATCAGCGTATCTCGTAGAGCCCTCACTATCGATGCAATATACCTCGTCAAAGCAGGTGAATTTTTTTTCCCTAAGGAGCCTCATCAATTCGAACTTGACCCGGTGGTGACGACGTGTTATGAGGAGGGAGTTGTTGGGGCATTTTCCCAGCACATGTGCTGGTGTTTCAGACTCTCTGCCGCATTTACGGCAGAGGGACCCAACTTCTCTGACCTGTCCGCTGACTCCTGGGACTCCACGCAGGGGTGCATAATTAATGTTTAGTTTTAGGGCATTCGACCATTCAGACCCAGAAAGTACTTGCTTTTCGTAGATGTATCTATTCGCTTTCGGGGTCTCTTTAAAATGGCGAACACCAATACCCTGCCACCTGCAGTTGGCCCATTCCTCAAATGCATTTTCTCGTAGCGACTGCCGTAGAGCTTTCACATTTCGATGACCCTGATCAACCCCCAATCTCTCGGCACATTCAGCAATTTCAGCCGAATAATCGAAGGTAGACTGAAAAAGGGCATCTGGTACATTGGACAGTCGCTGAGCAATGGACCAATGTTGAAGAGGAGCCTCCCATTGGCAGCGGATTAATCCCAATCCTCGGTATCTCCTGGGGGCATACAACATCGCTGTGGAAGTATTCGCAGGGAGTCCAATAATGGCCTTTACGCTCCTGCGAATCATAGTGTCGATGCCCTCCAGTATAGCAGGACGTAGCTTTGTTAGGGGCGCAGTTTGGAGAGGGTAAGTAAGACCCGGGAACAGATATTGATTGACAATGTTGAGTTTCTGCTCAGGTTTAAGTAAGCAAGAGGTTACCAGCTTGTTTAGATTATCATTCAATTTAGTCACCGAATCTTCGTTGAATTGCAGCTCTCCCGAGAATGTACATCCTAAATACTTAATCGTATCTCCATTCTTCAATGTTTGGATGTACTCACCATTCTCAAGGGAGAGCACCGTAGTTTCCAGCTCTCCTTTATTTATAACGATGCCCATACTTTTTAGAGGATTTATAGCCAGACCAATTTCTTTAAATGTTCTTTGTATGCTGTCAATCACTCTTTCTGCAGCCCCCTTGTCACGCGCCGACACTGCCTGGTCATCCGCGAAACCTGTGAGGACCACACAATCTTGCTCATTCCTTAATTTGTATCCAAATTTCTTGGAAAAGTCCTCGTCACACAGGTCGCGGTAGAGATGATCGATGGCCAGGTTGAAGAGTGAAGACGACAGGGGGCCACCTCGGGGTACACCGCGCAGCACTTTGATCTGGCTAGTTGCATGGACACCGTTGCCAATCTTTATGGTGTTCGTGCTAAGGAGAGCTGATATGACATTTGTAAGATTCGGTGACACACCTCTCGCTTCTAAGGAGCTTACGATGTGTTGGTGCCCAACATTGTCAAAAGCACCGACAACGTCGAGGAAAACTATCGCACAGTCATTTTTCATTTTTTGTGCATCTTTTAATACCGCGTCGATGATCCTCGCGTTGACGTGCGTTCCCGGGAGGCCTTTTATAAAGCCTCTCTGACTCTTGTGGAAGGTGACCTGCTTTCTTAACTCGTAGTCCAGAACCTTCTCTATGATTCGGCGCACAATCGAGTATATGGTGATCGGTCTCCAGGTAGAGATACTGTTTATATCACCTTTGCCCTTATATATCAATATTGTGCGCCCTTGTCGAAGTGGTTCCGGAACATAGGCCACCTTCAGCATTATCTCTGCAATCGTTTTAATAATGCTTGATACCTCAAAATATTTTATTGTGCGGATCAGAACTCCATCAGGCCCCGGCGATGTGTCCATTGATGTTGATTTAATGGCTTTCCTGATAGCTTCTATCTCAATGGACAGCAAATCCGGCATCGGGGCACACTGTTCGTAATCCGCACGCCCGCAGAGATTTTCGTTCTCAAAGAGGTCTTTATAATGCCTCTCGATATCGGCCATTTTTAGAGGACACCGTTTAGGAGCGTCGGCATTCATTACAGTTTGAACAACCTTTTTTCTTTTATTATAATAATTATATTGGGCAACCTCGTACTGATACTGCTCTTGCCGACGACTCCTGTCTACTTTGTTTGCCCTCTGCGGATTTGAGACTTGTCCAGCACCCTTGTCAGCCATTTTCATTTTATTTGTTTTCCTCATCCTATAAAATTTTACGGCTGGGTGCTGGGGACCTGGCAGTTCCGCATTAATGACTTTGAGGAACTTTAGGAACTTGCCTACGGCCTCATCAAAATCCGCAGTATTCACCATTTCTTGCTTTAAAAGGTTCTTGAACGTAGTAGACCATTCAACAATGTCCTCTTTTATTTTTGATGACTCACCCTCTCCATTTCTAGGACCTATCACGTTCTTTACTATGCCCCTCAATGTATTATTATTCGCCTCCCTGGGATGTTTTTTTGCAATGTGGGTTCCGAGACCTCGTTCGCCCTTAAAAGAAAGCCCGCATATCGGACAAACTTTATCATCAGGGCGTAGAGCTTCATTTTGCTGTCTTCCCGAAATCCTCCCAGTTCTTTTCATCTACAATTTCTCCCTACAGAATTCAATACTTCCTTCCTCTTGGAAAAAAGCCATTGTACTCCCTTTAAATAAAAAGCCTAATCCATCCTCTCCCAAAGACTTTTACCCAATCTCAATTCTTTCCAATCTCTCAAAACCCCTAGAAAGATTGGTGCAATCCCAAGTTTCCAATTTCCTCGAAAAGTCCAACCAACTTGATCCTCTCCAATCTAGTTTCCGTCCCGGCTACTCCTCACAATCCGCCTTAATGAAAATTACCAATGATGTTCAGACTGCAATAGATAATAAAAAATTAACTGTCCTTATACTTCTTGACTTCTCTAAAGCCTTCGATTCCATTAACCATTCCATCCTTTTCAACAAACTAAAATCACTTTCCTTCTCCAATAGCTCCATCTCTTCGTTCCAATCTTTTCTCTCACAATGCACCCAAGCAGTCTCCATTCCTAATCAACCACTATCTGCCTACCTGCCTTTATCCTCCTTCATCCTTTATACAAGTCCTCAGTCCACTCCTCTCCACAAGATCTCGATCTTCCGACCTTTACATTCCTTCTCACAGATCTGCCTCGTTCCAAAACTCTTTTATAGCTCGCTCTGTTAGTTTTTGGAATTCCCTTCCTATCAAAATTCGACATTCTTCATCCCTATCTGCATTAAAAGCTCTCCTATTCCAATTCCTCCCAAAAACAGTCAGATACCAGCTAACCTTTTATGTAAAATTACATATTATTTATAATAATATATTCACATATAGCTCATAACTTAAATACTTATTATAGATTCGACTTTCTTTTTTTCTTTTTTTTTTCAACAGAAACACAGATTTTACTGTTAAGAAGAATTTACATTTATTTTTTTCTGTATTTTTTATTTTTTCTAAAAGGGTTTATTTATATTTTACCATTGTACATAGTTTTAAGTATCTTAGTATGGTTTCAAGAGTGTTGTATATAGATTTTTCAATTTTATTTTGTATATAGTATGTATAACTTATATATATATATATATATATATATATATATATATATTTTTTTTTTACTGATTTATCTTTATCTTAACTTTTTATGTTTGTTTTTATCTGTACTTTTTTGTTATTCTGAAGGGACTTTGTCCCAGGGTAAAATCATTTTTCTATTCTATTCTATTTCTATTGTATGGCAAAACATTTTATGTTCATTTAGTTAATTATATATACAACACATCCCAGCAATGTTTTCGGGCACTTCCGGAACTGTCCGTCTCACATCTTGTCACATGATACCTGTGAAGAAGACAGTATGGTTGCTGGTTGGGCACTGCATGTAAAACTACCTCCATGAGGTCCTTTGTCCCATCACCATCCCCTCCTGGAAAACCCCAGTTTTGGTTTCTCCATATTGTGACGGTGACTTTCCACATCTGGGACACGATTATTCTCCATGAGGAGAACACCCGTTAGGCAACCACAGCAACGTTAAAAGGGCAAATATGACTGGTCAGTTAGAGGTGACCTGTTTTATTTTAATTAAGAACACTTTTAAGGTGCCCTTTAAAAAACATTACTGACCTTACTGGTCTTATGTGTTATCATTAGTAAAGGAAAATCATTTTGTTTTCTAATATACCTCACATCGAGGCCGAACTTCAAGTTGGACACCATGCTCTATTCTGTAAGTGTCTCCTTGGTCTAGTGGTTAGCATTCAAAGTTATTATGGTGAAGGATCCTGGTTTAAGATTGGTTTCACCATATTATTTTTTTCTTCCTCGTTATATAAAAATATAATTTTAAATTTATATACATTTAGATAAATTCTTTTTAAACTGTTATTTTAATAATACTAAATTAATTTATCAATTAAATTTATTTACAGAAGGTATACAGTAGTTTGACAATTAATTTTTACAATGAAATTAATTTTAATAAATTGAAATGATTTGTAGTACAATATATTATATAATATTTTTGATGGTATCTTGTAGAATAGAATAAAAATAGTAATATCAATTTTATTGGTTGATTAGAAAAATGAACTTTATTCTGGAACAAAGTCCCTTAAGAATAAGAATATTGTTCATAAAAAAACTATTACATAGAGGATTACATTGTGCTAATAGGATAAACGTAAACATATCTGTGCCTTGTTTATAGTTTTTGTATTTAATTTTTATTAAGAATAGACTCTCTCTCTCTCTCTCTCTCTCTCTCTCTCTATATATATATATATATATATATATATATATATATATATATATATATACATACATACATACAACGTAAATAAATTCCTTAAATTAAACAAAAGTACATAAATAAAACAGTTTACTTAACTAGTGAAACTACAGAAATAAACCATAAATCTTCTTACATCACTTATTGTATAAAATATATAAAGTATACATCAAATACCATTTAATACAAATATATAAACACAATTTTAATAAAAATACAACAGTAATTATAATAACCATTTAATCTTTTACAATTCTGATCTTCCTTGATCGAGAGGAACGCGAATGTGCCGTATGTGAGTATGTCGCACTCTCTGAACACCTGTTAAGTCCTGAATAGAAACAAAGGATGCTCACGCAGTGCTATCACTCTGAAGTGCCCTTCATATCTCTGATCTCCCTTTTTCCGACCCGACGGATGTTGACAGTATAGCGTCATTCCCAGCAAAATTTTATGTGATTCGTCTGGCGTCGCTAGGCATGTACCATTCGCCCTGAAAAGTTTTTTGCTAAAAAGTTTGGAGTGAACCCTCTGAGATATGTCCCGTAACTGTTTACGTTTATGGATCACGGCGTTCTGTAGGTGCGGATAAGTGGTATTCCGTAAAGGATATCCGAACACTATTTCTACTGGCGTAAACCCCTTAGCAGAATGGATCGTGTTATTATACGCTTACACGGCTCGCAGCATTGCCGCATTAGCCTCAAGTCCTCTTTAGTTAGTTAGTTAGTTAGAACAGGCGGAGATGTTCCCCTAATGTATTGTGGAGGCGTTCAATGGCTACGAGCCCTTGTGGATTACTGGGTGAGTTATAATGCCATTTCATGTTCAAATCTGTGCATTCGGTTGTTGTACGACCTCTTAAATTCTCTCCCGTTATCTGATGTTATAGTATGCGGCAATCCGTAACACGCCATCTATTCCAACATTCTGTCCCAGACGGTGTCTGTGGTTTTGTTCAGCAGAGGATGGGCCATTGCAAGTTGTCTAGTATCGTCAGCCAGTGAGACCCCTCCTAAGTAAATATGTCAACCTGTATGTCTAGTAATGGTGAATTCGGAGTATGCGATACCTCTGGATGGACTGTAAGTGGATGTCTGTCATATTTTGCCCGATGGCATATAGTACATGCCTTTAAAACTTCCCAAATTGATCGGCGCATGTGGTGCCAATAATATCTGCGCCGTAATGCTACAAGAGTTTCCGGAACCCTACGATGATTAGTCTTTTCTTCATGGTAGGCTTTAACTAAGTCATTTTGACGCTCGGGCTCTTTAACTGTTTCTACCATCTTTGAATATAAAATTAGATCCCTATCGGTCCCTATACGTTCCGTTTCCCATAAATGCTTAATACGATCCAGAACTGTCTTATTCCCCACATACATATGGCACGTTTTTTTTTATCTTTGAGTTAGGTGTATAGATTTCTTAGTTTACTGGTTTTTTTGAAAACTATTACATCCCTGTCCTATCTCAAAAAATCAAAAAAACTATAACTTCCAAATTTCCCCATCTACAAATAGTTTTCAAAAATAACAGTAAACTAAGAAATCTATACACCAAACTCAAAGATCCTGTTCCGCTCCTCCAACGGTCAAATATTGTATACCATATCACATGCTATAGCCCAAACTGTAATTCTTCTTATATAGGAGAAACCAAAAACTATTTAAAAAAACGAATCTATCAACACAAATACAGCATCTCCGCACGAAACCCATTCACCTCAAAACTAGCGAAACACGCCATAACCCTAAACCACACATTTGATTTTTAAAACCCAACCATACTCGCCACAGTTCCCAATCACCAAAAACGACTACTATCGGAATCTATATTCATTAATTTGGAAAAAAATAATCCGGTAAACCATAAAGTAGACAAAGAAAAGATCTGTAATACATATTCAAATATTTTCCGCCTCCTGAAACAATAGCCTATGTAATCCTTAATATAATACAAACTTATATTATGATAAATATTGTTATTCTGAAAATATTGTATAATATATTGTCTTAAGTATCATTGGGCATACATTGAAATTGTCTTTATTATAAAAATTATTCATCTAACCACTAGCGGATCCAGTATTTAATTTTGGGGGGGGCTTCAGCCCGAAACCTTTTTTTTTTTCATAAAAATAACGATAATTACTTTGGAAAAACAGAAAGAAACTAACTACCTATATGAAATGGTGTTTAAGTTATTCCTTAAGTACTTTTAAATGTAATTACACGTACAATAATACTTTAAGAGGTATTTTTAAAAATTTTTTTCCCATAAAACATGTTTATATTTATCCATTTTGGGGAGGGGCTTCAGCCCGAAAGCATATTTTCATGTGAGATTTTTAATAATTATTTATTTATCAAAACTCTTTTTTATCTTTCAACCTTTTATTTTATATTTAAAACATTTTTACAAACATTTAAAAATTATTTTTTAACGTTTTGGCTCCAAGAACCATTTTAAAAACTTATTTTTCTTTTTAAAAAAACAAATCATTAGTTCTATAAAAGCATTATTTCTTTTTTAAAAAGAGCTGTAGTTTAGATTGACTGTTTTGTCAGTAATTGTTATGAGACTAATTTTTTGTTTTTAAAAAAGAAAAAATTTTGATAACGGCTCTTGGAGCCAAAACGTTAAAAAATAAATTTTATATCTTTGTAAAAGTTTTTTATTTAAAATAAAAGGCTGTGAGATTAAAAAGGATTTTTATACATAAATAATCATAAATAGACTAAATAGTGGCAAAACTATTTTATTAAAAGCCAACGTTTCGACCCCACTTAGCTGCTCTTCAGGGCTAGAACGGACAAAATACAAAAATATATAGAGAATTGTGAAAATTACATCATATTTAGATAAAAATTATAAACAATGTGAATAAACTTATTGAAACTATAAACAGCAAGTACATTAAAATATTAAGAACAATAAGTTGTATAAACAGAGTAAGCTAAGTAACAAGTTTCTAAACTGAAGTAAATAGATGGTAACAATTGTTGTTGTATAATATAAATTATAATATATGCCATTGTGAATATACTCCTACAGATCTACAGGAGAGATTGGAAGAAGAGTAAAAAGGATATAATATGAAATAATGGACATAAAGGGATGTGGAGAAAGAAAAGAAAAAAAGAAGAAGAAAAACAAAAAGTAAAAAAATAAGTAAATAAAATTAGAAGAATAAAAATAGAGACTTACAGGTGTGTTCAGCAAGGAGTTTCACTTAGAACTGGAAAACCAGCGTAAATATTGGGGAAATTCTCTGACCTGGTTGGTGAATGTTGAGGGGGTAAATTACTACAGTATCTAAAATTTGAAGATATGGATGGATACAAAGGAAAATACTATATCTATGAAATAATAAATTATAGATATATACATATACATATAAAATAGAATTAAGAAATTATAGTAGGTGTACAATTTGAATAAAAACAAAAATGAAAGAAGTAGAACGTACTTAAAAAATATAGAAGTAAAATATAAATATAAAAATAAGAGACGATACATTGCAGAATTAATTTCGAAGTATAGAGAGAAAACAAATATGAATCATTATAATTATACTTAGTTGTACATATGTAAGAAAATTAAATTTAAATATTAGATAATATTGAGATATAATGGTTAAAAAGTAAAATGAATACAAGGTGAAAACGGATGATCATACATTGATGTAGAAGGTAAATATAAAATTAAAATAAAATAACAGAGAGATCATACAAAGCGGAAATACTTAGAATAATGAACAATTAAATTAAATTAATCAATAAAAATTGAAAGTAGATAAAAATAATACGATGTAATATATGTTATTTTTCACTTATAAGATTTAAAATGTGTCTATATGTTTAAGAAATGCAGTTTTTATCTACTTCATGATTAACAGGATTCCATTCCATGTGAATGTGGATGTCTTTTTTCATGGTTAGGGACCGTGGCAAGAATAGAAGTTTTTTCAAAATCAAATGAATGCTTGTGGGTTAAGGCATGTTCTGATAGTTTGGAGGCTGAAGAGTTCCGGGAAGTTATGGATGTTTTATGTTGGGAAATGCGGGTTTTGAGATGGTTTTTGGTTTCACCATTATAGGAGCTATTACAATTAGGAGTAGAGCAAGGTATCCGGTAAACTACATTAAATCGGTGTTGTAAAAGTATGGGATCCTTCAAGTGGGTGAAAAGGAAAGAAAGTTTCTTATGGGACTTAAGGCCAAGACGTAAGTTGTTTATAGTCGATTTCTAATTTTGTTGTCCTTGAGAGATACTTGCTCCTTAGATGTCTTCCTAGCCCAAAGGAACATCGGTTAGCAATGATTTTTCTCCACCTCAATTTCCTTTGTGATGTCATTTCCTGTATTTATCAGGGATCCCAGGTAGACGAACTCATCCACTTTTTCAAACTTATAGGAGCCAAACTGCACATTATCTGCCAAGATACCAAACTCGGAGATCATATACTTGGTTTTCACAGCAATTACACGTGCATTTCCCTGTATCATGCCATTTGTTACAAAGCTCATCTCTGACAATTCATCAGTACACACACCACATACATCGATTCTGCCATGATTAATTTAACCAATCAAATCAGTTTCTCTGGGATATTTAGTTCCCTCATCGCTTGATAAAGAGGATCGCGTAGTACACTATCATAAGCAGCTTTGAAGTCTACAAACAGGTGATGCGTATGGATGCAATACTCTCTGCTTCGTTCCAGTATAATAAGGAGTGAGAAAATCTGATCGACTGTTGATCAACCTTTGCGGAATCCACAGTGATATTTTCTCTGTGAGCTCTCCACATATGGCAGAAGTCGCATACATAAAATGTTTGAAAATACTTTATACGTGCAAGGCGACAGCGAAACAACCCGATAGTTTTTACATTCAAGGAAAACCCCCACAGTATCGCCTTTTTCCAAGAACTTGGCATTATTTCTGATGTTCACACGGATACAAATAGGCTCTGTAAGGCTTTAACCAGATATCTGCCTCCTTTCTTAAAGAGATTTGCGGCAAGTCATCAATTCCAGGTTCCTTATGGTTTCTAAGTTTCTCAATTGCATCACACACCTCTTCCTCATCAGGCAGGTCAATCTCTTCTTTTTTCCTAGTGTCGAGGAGCCTTGATCCAACACAACCATGTCTCTTGGTCCCGGTCAAGTTGCCTCATCTCTTGGAGAGTTTCCCTCCAATCCGCTGCATCTACTCCTAGTAGGAAATTCTGGGTCGGCCTCGTGGTCGCCTTCCAGTGGGTCTAGTTTCTATCACTTTCCGTGGTTCTCTTTCATCATTCATCTGACAAACTTGTACAAACCACTTCAGTTGTCGATTTTCAAAGATTGTCTTAAGCTCTACCAGCTCCAGCTCCTCCTGTATCCGTTCATTCCTGAAACTGGTCTTACCAATGCCCCTCCACAGGAACTTCATCTCAGGACTCGTTACCCAGCTGGCCTGCTTGTCCAGCATACCCCAACTTTCACTTCTGTAAGTCAGGGTTGGTAGGTATACACACTTGAATATATGCCTTTTTGTTTCATTACTAACGTCTCTGTGTCCCATTATGGTATTACAGATAAGATAATAAATCTGGTTGGCTTTTCAAGTCTTATTTGCTACTTCTGGGTCAATCTTCGCTGTATTGCTTATGACTGCACCCAAATAATTAAATTCCTGCACAACCTCAAGTATCTCACCATTACATATCAACTGGACATCTTCTTGTTCCTTTCTTAAAAGAAGTAAGATCTTGCTCTTAGAGGTGTTGATATCCATTCCTTTGCAGAGGAGCTCTTCCTGCCATTCCACAAGGGCTTGTTGCAGTTTGTCTTTTGTATCTGCTATCAGTACGATGTCATCGGCATATGGTAAGAACCATAACATTCCTCATGTTCCATTTACTGATGACCGTCCAAGCAGTACTACAAATTTTATGGATTTCATTCGTAAATATGATGAATAAGAGGGGACTGAGACTGTCTCCCTGTCTCACACCTCTTTCTATGGAAAAAGGCTTGGACTCTCTTCCATTGATCCTTACAACTCCTTTCGCTTCCTGATGAACTGATGTAATAGCTGTGATAAGATCTCCTGGAACATTTTTTGCTTTCAAAGCATTTTTGACATTTATTAATATTTTATTACAGAGTAATTGTTTTAAAATAGACTTTAGAAACCTTCCAAACACTTGTGTTTTTGCAAGAAAAACACTTTCACACCGTGTTGACACTTTCTTTCCAATGTTCTGTTAACTTTTTACAAAGTTAAATAACAATTAACTTTCTCTAATGGCGGCTTATTAAAAACTCCCTTTTTAACATATTATATATTAAATAAAGGATGAGAAGCACGAAAAAGGTTTATTTAATTCTGAAATAGAACATTTGAATGCATTGCACAATTTCGTTCTTAACTTCGCTTTGTGATAATTGTTTATTATAGTGAAGCGGGAAATGTTAAATGATTTTAGCATAAGCATAAACATGTCCACCCATAACTGATTTATCATACATTTCTTAAATGTCTTTGAGGAGATATATATTCTGTAATAAAACAAAATATTTTCAATTAAATCTTTTTATATTTTCAAAATGGGCTACACTTCAAATATCCAATAATTTTCGCTTTTATTCATCAGCTATTTAAAAGTATATAGATTAATTAAAATTTTAGAATCTCCTGTTTTTTTAAACATGTTAGAACAAACACTATAAAAACGAGAGACTAAATTAAAAAAAAAAGCATTTAAACACTCTTGATAATTAATACAAAAAATTCTAATGATTGTTATAGTTAAAATATTGGAAACAAAGTACAACAGAAGAAAATGCAGTTTATTATTTGAGTAGAAGCACAAGACCATGGTCTCTGATTGTTGGACTTCAACCTAATACTTATTATTTTGTAAAAGTAATGGCCTATAATTCTGCAGGTGAAGGGCCAGAAAGTGAAAGATTTTTAGGTACTTATATTTTTGTATTATTTATTTGATCCAACATTCAAAATATTTTATTTAAAATCTTGAGTAATTTTATTTATTAAAAAGGAACAGTTTTTTTTTTTTTTAAGGCTATGTTTACATATTTATTTTTGTTGCTAAATGATAATGTGAAAATTTTTGAACAAATATTTCAAAATTGTTAAAAGTTCTTAACTTAGTTATTGCATTGTGTAAAAATATGGAAATAATTAAAGTTATTATATTTAAAATTGTTATCTAAATTTTTTCTATAATTATAGTTGAAAGTGACTTTGTTTAGATCTAATTTAATATTATGAGTAATAAATAAAATATTTTTTTATTTTATTTTCAGAAAAAACCTATAGAAAGGCTCCACAAAAACCACCTTCATCTGTCAATGTTTATGGTATTGATCCTTCGACTGTAAGAGTTTTATGGCGTTATGTACAACCAAGCTTAGATGAGGAACCTGTGATTGGCTATAAGGTGATTATAAATATTAAAGTTACTTAAATTAGTTATGTTTACATCTTTGGTATCTATTGTGTAAATATGGTTTAAAAATACTTACAATTAAGTTAATTACAGTTATAAACATTTATCTATGAATTGCTATCTCAGAAATCCGAAATAAGTACTGCATGGGATATTCAGATTACCGAAAAATTTGGGTTACAGAGGGTGTACTATGTATGATTAATTAAATAAAAATACTTTTAGAACAAATTTAGGTACGATTTATTATTCATCATAAATATACAACTGTCTTCTCTTAATCAGATTAACATAGGTAATCGATTATATTATAATTGAACATACTAAGAGATTAAAGTCTTATATTAAAGAGGGTTGTTATGGTCCTTAATTTAGAAGAATTGTTTCCCGAACAAACTTGCTGGATGCTCAGTGGAGACGGTATGGTTCGCAAAAAAAAAAAAGAAAATTAATGAAGAGTCAATTAAATATTACTAATTATCTGACGGGCCCCACGCTATTTAATTGGTTGAATTTGGAAAATAGCGAGAAAAACCATAAAAACCAAAAATAAATAAATTTAATTAAAAAAAAAAAAAAAGATTTGGATGTGGAGTAAGCTACAAACTCGGAACCTTTGGGTTTAAAAACATATTTTAATTAACCTCAAAACCTATCGAACCTTCTTACTCGGTTAATATTCATTTTCCCTAATCCCTCGAATAGGGTTTTACAATTCCTTATTAAACCTTAAAAAAAATAATTATAATATATACCTAAAACGTGAAAACAAACTGAAGAAAAATAAGAAAATAAAACTGACTATTATAAATACAAATGATGAATCTACTTATTTCTGTTGATTTAAATAACTGTTAAAGGAAATGAAAATTATGAACAAGAAATTAGATTTATAAGAAAACTAAAAAAAATACAATAAACTTTAATTATCTAAAAAAAAGAATATAAAATTATTATAGAACTAAACATTAACTTAGACTATATAATAAACTATTTAAAACAAAAATAGATAGGATATAAAAACTTATATATACATATTTACAAAATCTCAATGCCGGACTTTGTCCCTTTGGCACATTGAGTTATCTGAGGAAGCAGGAACTTATTCGAGCTAGCATCGTCAGGGTCTCCCCAGTCCACCTCCTCGAGCTGTGAAAATGTTCATTCACCAACTTGTAAAATCAAGCGGCATTCGTCACTGATAATCACAGGTTCCTGGAGAATAAATGAAAAATTTGGTGTACACCGTAAAACTGAATTATTTCACACACAAAAATCCTTAGCATGCCTCAACACTCGCGAGGTTCCGCCATATCTCTCTAAACTGTCTTTCATTTTTCTCTCTCATATGTCGGCTGTTATACTGACTTAACATTAATATTTACAACTAATACTTAAAACTAATTTATTTTTAGCTAACCCTTCGAGGTAAAACTAACAATTATTTTACGAACTAATTTTTATTTTTTTGTATTTTATTTTTCATCTCAGGGTGTTTGGGAAAATTACTTAAGATAAATAAGATTAAAACTCAATAAATATATACATCTTTATTAATTGGATAAATGCGAGTATACTTACTTAAAAACATTGAATTTGTATGTAAAAAAAGGTTTTTTATTTATTTTTTTAAAATTTAAATATTTCAGTTTTTTCACTAATTCTCTTAAGTGTTGAAGAGTATTTGTTGCCACATCATATTTTTTGCAGTTTTTCATAGAAATTGAATACAAACAATGATTGAAATGATACACTAACTTTTCAAGATTTACTGTCTCTGTTTTTATTAAAGATGAGGGATTCTTGGAAAATATTCACGGGAAGGGTGCATGTGTATGAGCTAAGATAATAACTGGAAATTGGTCTAGGTGGGCAAGTGTCTTTCTTTAGAAAATTATATTCTTGCCCTCTGCATCCCTTTTTCTTTTTTTGAACAAAATTCCATTTATCATTTCTTCCATTTTTTTTTTCCTTTTTGCTGCTAGTTAGGGTTACTGAAATATTCAGATTACTGAAATTGCACTGTATATATATTAGTTCACTATTGTAATCTTATTATTGTATTCTTGGGGAGAATAAATATACTTTGTATAATGAGGAAATAGGTGTGAATAGTGAGGTAAATCCACCCTCCCATTTCCCAATTATTCTTGGACTTCAAATAAAATTATAATCCATATTAAAAATATTTTTAAAAAATAATTAATTTAAAATGATAAAATACCACTGATATTGTATTTTCATTTAAATGGAACGTTTAAATCATTTTTGCTGTATATGCTTTGCAAATCGTGAAAATAGCTGGAAAAACAAATGTACTATGCATTGGCATTATTAATGATTGTTAAAACTATTAAAACTTTACATTGACTATCATTGTCAATTTACAATTGTATATTTCTTAAGAATACCATAACGTATGCAGAGAGATTGCTGAGTAATTACGTGGCTGGTTTTAGAAAAGGACACTCCATGGTAGACAAATTTTCTCCCTAAGAATGATATTGTAGAAGAGTCTCGAGTATCAGATGGTCATTCATTATCTTTTTTCGACTTGCAAGAAGCTTCTATGATAAATTGTTTTTATGTAGAAAATCTACCACTCCTTGGAAGAGCTGGGTATGCCTTGGAAGCTGATCCAGTGACTGTGAGAAGCATAAAATGTCTTGTGCAAGTGAGCCTAGATCTTTCTGAGAAGTTATAGGCTGATGCTGGTGTAAGAAAATTGGATGCATTGGCTTGTCTGTTATTTAGCTTAGCAGAAGAAATTGTAATCAGGAATCCCAAATCCAGGTTGGTGAGACCATCTTTAAGCGATAATTTGAACGGCTGGGATATTCTGATGCCACTGATATTATTGCTGGATATGAGCGTTCCTTTTATCAATTTTAAGTTGGAGACTATAGCATGGATGTGGTGAACTTTGTTAAGCTTGGGAGACTTCATTGATCCAGCCATGTGGCAAGAATGATATCCTAAAAAATTATGATAGAAGTCCTCCATTGGACCTGCAGATTTATTAAAAGACGAAATGCAAGATAGTTGGATGAAGTGACATCAGATGCTAAACTGCTTCTTGACATCCGAAATTGAGCAACTGCTGCTCAAGATGAAACCTGCTGGAGGAGGCCTAGATTCAGTAATGGATTATTGCGCCATCAAGTAGTAGTAGCAGTAGTCAATTTCTAATCGCTTAAGAAATTAAGACAGTAATTGTAGACTAGCACAAGGTTGAGTGGCTTTCAGTGAATTTTTAGGATGAAATTGGTTGCAATACAAGAGGGATAGATCCTTAGAGCAGAAAAAAGTTCATGTCTCTTTAACCTTCCTTTCCCTGCTAGAATTTGTTACTTTAATTAATAATAAATTATATCGTCCAGAAAAACAAAACAAACGCTGCCATGTTTCATATGGTCAACGATCATATGCTTCCCTTCCTCTAATCATTTTTATTTTTATTTTTTATGAGATAGTTTTAGTTAAGATACATTGGCAATTTAATCATCAAAGTTTTAGCCTAATAAATCAATTTTATTATCAAGAGATATTTATTTATTTTAAAGGTTATTTAAATGTTTTCTTTTAATGAAAGAATATTATATTATTTATAGTCGGCTTATATTTTAGTCTTGTTATAATTAATAATGAATTAATTGTGAATTCTTTATCATATTATTATGTTTATTTTTTCAATTCTCGGCTTTTTCCGGATAAATCTACTGACCCGGACCGAGGTCAAGGGTACAGTTTATTACCTATTTAATTTGAAATATTAAAAAATTTTGGAACAATGCTGGCGGTTCCCAGCATTACCGCTTTCTGGATTTCCTGAAGTTCCCAGCTTAATCCAAGTAGCTTAATTGATTTTAGAGTATCATCAGGAATCAGGCCATGGCTGGATACGATAATGGGTAGCACTTTTACTTCCAGCAGCCGGTATAACTGCCTTAATTCCTCGCAAAGCTCTTGATACTTCCGAATTTTTTCACTTAATGTTTTAGCTACATTATCATCAGCAGGAACTCCAACTTCGATAATGATGGCTTTTTTTGTATCTTTGTTAACCAGCAGTATATCTGGTCTATTGTGAGGAATACTATGGTCAGTTATCATAGTTTGATCCCAGTATAGCTTGACATTCCCTTTTTCCAATATAGCCTGCGGCTGATATCTATAAAAAGGTTTTAAAATGAAATGTTGAAAAGATGTAAGTAAAGATAACTCTATAAGTGGAGATTTTAGTATTAGACTATTAAATTAATGTGGACAGAGGCAATTCAGCCTATATGATTTTAGTTTTTTAAATAGGTATGCAAATATAAAATAAAAAATAGGAACAATTGTAATTAGGCTGTATAATTTGATTGTTTGTTAACCCTTTGACTGCAGGAGCTCATACGTGAGTTTCTACCGTACGTTGCATCCTGAAATCCACAAAGACATAAAACCGATTTGTTTGCATAAATTTGTTTACAATGCTGTTTTGAGTCACCCTGCAAGTTCTTAGCTTTCATAATTGCATTTTAATGTTTTTATTCAACTTTTAAAAAATGGGATGCCTTTCCGGCCGCACATAGCAGTGCCAAATTAGAGCAGCAATACCGTAACACTTCGTTTCTTGAGTATTTACTCCTTTCTGAAAAGCAAAATAAGTTTAAATGATCACAAAAATACTGTAAGTGATCTTAAAAATTAAATTATATTATTTCTAAAAAAAAGAACACCGACGGCGGGATTCAAATTATATCTTTGTATTTATAAATTTTTTTCTTACCTAAAAAAGTTCCGTATTGAAAATGGCACAGCTATAAATTTTATTATTGCACTTACATTCATTTTGAGTTTCAAATATTTTTATATTATATGAAAGATATATATGTCTTGTTTTTAGGAATGGAAAAATGATAAAACAATTAAATCATCATTTTAATTCTGTATATTTTTACATTTATTAATTTTTACTATTTAAATTTAATATATATGTATATAAAATGTAGAAAACTTACATTTATTTGTTTAGTAGACAGAGATTCACGTGTACCAAAATCAGCATTCATTCAAAAACAAAATTAAAAAAATTAAATAAAACATAAAATTAACTTATAAACATTTATTTTATGTATAAAACATTTAAATAGAATATAAATAATATCATGGATATGACGCAAATAACAAAGAAAGGACATACCTTGGGTTCAGAATAAATCTGCAACTGATAGCTTCCAAATGGTCAGAATCCGGAATGACTGCAGTTAGCTACAGGGGATTAATGAATGAACCGACCAAGCCACAAGTCAAATGGTGAAGGCGGAAAGGCATACATTCAGTGACCCAACTCACTACTAGGAAGGCATATATCCTGTCCGCACCATTGACCCAACTATTAACGGGAAGGCATGTATCCAGTCCGCAGTCAAAGGGTTGAAGGTTTCTTCCCTTGAAAATGGCCTAAGGCTGAAATGTTGGTGTAAATAAAGAAATAAAGTAGGATTATGGTGATCAAATTATGAGTTCTTATTATTACTATTATAGATATTTTTTTTTTCTTTACTTAAATCTGTTGGAAGTGAATTCATTCTTTTTGTGGTCTGAAATTCATGAATACTAAAATAATTTTTTCAGGTTCGTGTTTGGGAAATAGATCAAGACATGAGCACTGCTAATGATACAATCGTTCCTCTGGGATCTGTTTTAGAAGCATATGTGAGAAATTTGACTCCTGGTAAAACTTATCATATGCGAGTTTTAGCATTTTCAAATGGAGGTGATGGAAGGATGTCTTCGCCTACTTACACTTTTCAGATGGGTAAATGTTATATAAATAAACTATTTTCTGTTATCTTTTAATTTTATCTTTCAATTAAAATGGCAAATTTTTATGTATTTTTTTAAGTGTATATGTACTACGTTGACAAAATAAAGGTAAGTACAAATGTGTCAATAATTATAACTTAGAGCAGTGCAACACTTGTACATCTTTCTTGATTTAGTTGTTTTATAATATTTTTTATAACCAAATTACTAATACTCCAATATTGATATGAAAAAACCACTGACTGAAAAAAAAATAATGAACCTCACTAATATACTGTTATTCAGAATCTGGCAAGATTTTTGGTAAGGATGGTAACGACACTAGTAGATTATATACATTCTGAGAATTCAAGTGAGGACAGTGATGATGAAGTTATTTCCTAATCTAAAGATGAGGCTGTTATCGAACCTGAAGGTAATCATGATGCTTTTCTAGCAACATCATATATGAGTGGTAATCTGAACAGAAGATCTACAAAATCTTGAATTATTTATTTTCAGGGAAAAATTTGGTTTGAAATTGGATGTGACAATCTTATAATGCAACTGGTACTGGGTTTGGGGACTAAGTCCGGAAAGTGGACCAATGGGTCCTTTTTGCCAACCTCAAAGACAATAATACCAATGGTAGTCTATTACACCTCCATTTCTGTCTCAAACCTTTTCGTTCTTCTAATGAAGTTCAAAAGGCAGGACCATTTTATGAAGGAAGCTTTCTGTTATATAGTGAACTGCTGTTGCCGTTGAATTTCTGCACAAATACGTCTGTAGAGTTCATCGTCAGCATACGTCGATATGTCTGCAGTGGCCTGTTAGTATCCCAATAATGAGTCGGATTTCCTTTTTAGCTAGGCCTAACAGCCACTTAGTTATAGAGGGGAGTGATTTTTAATTAACTGTTTGGCTTGTCTGAGCCCAGTGCATTCCCTTCATTCCTTACCTGCTCTTTTCCATATCCAATCAAGAACTTCTTTTCGCTGATGTTTGTTTGATATTCCTATTACAGTCTCTGGACCCATAATAGGGAATTCTGCTTCCTTTTTTGCAAGGAACACACTCCCGTACCAATCTGGAGGTCACTTCGGGGGATTCTAATGCTTGAAGTGCTGACTATCCGAATAGATAGTAATGCCAGCCCTCTCACAGTTAATGACTTCCAAGCAAGTGGCTCCAGAGAGAATAGCAAACGCTTCCGCTTGAAATACGGTGGAATTTTTGCCTAATGGGATGCTTAGTTCTATATTTAAATTCTCTATATATACTCCTGCGCCCGTTCAGCTGGCTGAGTCTTTTCTCGATCCATCAGTGAAACAGGGCAGGTAGTCCTTCTTAGTTTCTATTGAACCCTGCACCCAATTTGTTATATTGGGATACAGGTAGCTAATTTTCTATCTAAAATAGGACTTTTCTCAAGCGGTGCAGAAAGGTACTGTAAAATAGGTAACTCTTTTTCTATCATCCTGATTATCTCTGAGTGGCCAGTGAGTGTCCCTGTTTCTTGCCACTGTCTATTATCCTTCATTCTTAAAAATGCCACAATCGCTTCATCTATTAGCCATAGATGTAGTGGCATCAAGGACAATGAATGAATGAAAAAATAATTTTATTCTGGGACTAAAGTCCCCTAAGAATAATAACAGAGTTAAATATTCATGAGTTTTTGGCTTAGATTAATATAAAATACAAACTAATTAACTGTTGATTGTTATTGAAATTTTGCAGTTGATTGAATTAAACAGTGTACCGACGCAAGTTATTTTTACGTGAAGTTTGAATGTGGAGTAGGTGGTGGAACAGGAATTGTTTGAAGGAATTTGTGGATGAGTATTGAAGTATGGATATAGGAAGAGAGTTCCAAAAGGTGGTAGTACGAATGATGAAGGATTTGCTGAAGGAAGTAGTTTTATGAGACTTCCAAGGCCTTCGTAGATGTAATGCCAATACAGGCCATTCTTTGTATGCGACAGAGCATTCACATATGAGGGGCCTTATTTAGTGCTACCCAACACACCATGCTTCCATATTGTATTCTAGGTCAAATTATTGCCATATATATGCAATGCATAGCTTTAGGATTAAAACCCCAAGTTGTGCCTACAGCGCATCTTACCTGCCAGAAGGCTATTATGGTTTTCCTTTTAACTTTTCCAAATGTGGTCCCCAATTTATTTTAGAATCTATGGTTATACACATGCATTTAACATTCTGTCTTAATTGAAGTTGCTTACCAAAGAAATTTGAGCCTTGAAGGCGTCCAGCTTACGTTTCTTGGTAAATAGAATCAACTCATTCTTCGATGAGTTTACTTATATATGCATTTAAGTACACCATGTCTGCACAATATTACATACAACTTCATTCTGTTCAAAAAGTGTATTGAACTTTACTATAATGAGGATCACGCCGTTGTCCCCGAATGCTTGGACATTAATCCCTGCTTCCTCTAGTCTACTTAGTAGGTCATTCATCAACAGGCACCGTAACAGTGGTGAGTGCCGCTCCCTTGGGGTACCCCTTCACCGCCTGTACTTGCAGTCTGACTCCTTCTGAAACAACAATAATTCTATTTTTTATATGAATCTTACCCATCTGACCATTCCAGTGGAGGCAGATATACTTCTAAGGCTTTACAAACTGCTTCGGGCTCGTTCTTATGGCCCCTTATACATCGAGAAAGAGTCTTAAAGCCGACTCCTTATAGGACCTTTTCTATTCTCCCTACTAGGGAGTGTAGGGCTGTATCACTAGATTTTCCTTGGAGATAAGTGTGTTCGTTCAGTTGTAACGGATGATGAGGCAGCACCTTGCTTGTGAAGTGAGCTTCTTCCAACTTCCCCAGGATATTAAATAAAAAAGAGGTTAGGCTTATAAGTCAGTAGGCTTTAGCAACACTATAATCCTCCTTACAATTCTTAGGAATGAAAGCTATTAATAATTTCCTCCAGGGCTCCAGTATATATCCAAGTGCTAGTGATGATCTAAATAGTGCTTTAATTCAAATAAGTAAACATTAAGACCCTCTTGAAGCATATACAGAAATATACCATCCGTACCTTGGGCCTAATACGGTTTGAGCTCTCCCACAGCCCATCTAATGGCCCCTTTGGTAACGACTGCCTCAGCCCATATGCAATCTTCCTCTTTTATTGAGGCTTCTTTATTTGAAATGAGAATATCTTTTATTATTCTGGGACTTTTGTCGAACTCTCAGTCTGTCGAGGGTACCCAGTCCAGTAGCCAGTCTCTGGTTTCCTCATTGGCACAAGTGAGGAGAAAAGAATCTGGTTTCGCCTGATACCCAGAGTTTCTAAATGTTATAAGTACAGGGTAAATACCGGTATGGAGATACATAAATTAAGTATTTACAAAATAATAGTTAATTAAAAATAAAATGACAGATAGAAAGAGAAAGAGAGGGAAAAAACAACAACATACATATATATATAAAACAAACATCGGAAACCAGGCTAACATAAGTAAGCTGGAATAGTCTCTAGGGGTACTTAAAGAGTTCTCTTAGGTACATTTCATGATCCATCTAATTGTGAAAGGAGTAGGTGTTTAACCCTAGAACGACACACTGGGGTGTAACACACTCCACAACATTTACAATATTAATTTGCTTTTATATAAGTTGCTCTTTGGCCAAGTTTTTTCATGTAAATAAACATCAAACATAGCCAGGCTAATTACAGTCATTAGCACTCCATTGTTAGGTTTATATCATTATTGGGAGTCATCGAAAGTCATTATGGGATATTCCACACCCCAGTGTGTTGTTTACGTGACTGTCCTGGGTGCCTCACACCCCAGTGTGCTGTCAATGCAACTGTTCTGTGAATTTTGTATCCCAGTGTTATTCTGTGTTCTTTGTTATTCTGAAACTTCGAATAATTTAGATGTGGATTTCTAATGTTATATTTGTTAATTAGTGTTATTTTCAATTCAGATAGTAATGTATAGAAACTATTTTTTTAGTATGGCAACTACCAAAAAAATGTATTGTTGTCCTGAAAAACTATAATAGCTGATCAAAACTACATGATATTGTTCAGCTTAGTTAACTGGGAAAAGAAGATGAAATGGAGAAATTATTTATTTAGATTAGGCTATTATTTACTTCATCCCTGTTTAAAAGGAAGACTGCATGCAGGGACACTCACACGAACAGTATGTTACTACATAAAAGAAATTTTGGGAATTAAAAAAAAAAAACTACTGTTGGAAAAACAACCAAATATTTTTTTTGCACTGGAGTGAAAGATATGAAGACGAAAATGGTTTGTCAGCAGTGTAGTAAGAGACCTATCTGCAATGAACACAGGGCGACAGTTGCTTGGATTGTTGAGAGTGAGTGGTCACATAAATGGCCCCCACTATAGGTTTTACTATCTTTTTAAGTAAAAATATATATTTTTTCCTTTATTGTGTATATATTTTACATTCCAAATATATATATTTAATTTATATAAACTTAATTTATTTTCAATAGAAAAATATGGATCCTTTTTAGATTTTTTAGCGATATAAATGTTAACTTTTTACTTTAGCATATAAAATGCATGTAACGTTCAAATATAAAATATATTCTCTTATGTTACCTTTAATTTATTTTTTTGTTCTCAAATGGGAGGCTTCCTCATATGCCACCACAATAATGGTCCCGAGGGTATCCACAAAATGGGTTTTGTGGCTTTCCAATCAATTCCTGAAAAGTTTTCAATAAGTATTTCTCTGATTTCTTTTCAGGGATGGAGGAGGCTGGACTAAATTTATCTTAAATGAGATCATCCTGTGACTAAACAATGCAATGTCTGTGGTAACAACCCAGTCTTTGAACTGACTTTTAATGCAACTTGAAGTGAGTGTAACGTCTAAAACCTCACTTCTAGTCCTGTCACAAAAGTGGCTTCGCTGCCTTTAATTTTAACGAATTTTTAAGTCGTTTGAGGCTATATATTTTAACAAGATTTCATCTCGCTCATTAGTTTATGTATTACCCCACAGACGATAATGGGCTTTTATATCCCCACCTAATAAGAGTTGTTAGATCATATTGTTTTGCAAATATATAAAGTCTGTCTATATATTGGGATGCAGGATCTGAATTTTAAGGTACATAAATAGATCCAATTATTATTTTAATCTTATTAGTGTCTACCTTGATAGTCAAAGTTAAGGAGTTCACCACCAGGGAGTGGCAATATGTGCAAGTACTCGGAGGCCCATAGGAACGCCCTAGGTTTGTCTTTAATTAGGGGAGGTCGGATGATTCTTCCTCCTGTTCCCCTTAAGCCTTTAATCATTCCCCTAAAACAATAAGGTTCTTGTATTAAAACGAGAGTGGATTTCACCCCCAAAAATAGCTTAGCTAATTCGGCCTTGGCCAATTTGTTGTGTTGAATATTAATTTGTCTTACCTTAACCACAGTGGATTCTATTGTTAGTTAATGGAAGGTTGGAAGTGCAGGAGACTAATGGCTCCCATTCCTGGTGTTCTATCTTGAAGCTGTTGATGACTCCTTCCAAACTGTCAAGCTGACTAGCTCATAGTTTATACGGCACCCTTGAGCTTCAAACCAGGAGATTGTGGTACTTGGCACCCTAAAGACAACTCTCAGGTGCCATGGATCACCTTCAGTTCCTAAGAACTGCTACAATGAGGTGCCTGCCAAATTCTCGTTTTTGTAATCTGTTATCCTGACAAGCCTGCTTTGATTGATCGCCTCAGTTTCCAGCCCAATAGCAATTCTACTTGGCCAGGAAGCCTCAGTGGAACACCTCACCACGAACTCTCGGTCTGTCGAGGGTACCCAGTCCAGTAGCCAGTCTCTGGTTTCCTCATTGGCACAAGTGAGGAGAAACGAATCTGGTTCCGCCTGATACCCAGAGTTTCTAAATGTGAGAGGTCTTCTAGGTTGTGGCTCATTTCATCTTATGTCTATTTCGGCTATGAGGTGCCTACATATGAGTTGCACCTCATCCTGTGAGGTAGGTGCACCATCCTGGCTCCCCATTATGACCACTTGCAAGGCTCTTCCAGCTGCAGGGTAGCTATAGATCCTGTAGTATCAGGTATTTCCCTGATCCAACTGGATGCC
Source organism: Nezara viridula (assembly GCA_928085145.1). Lineage (NCBI taxonomy): Eukaryota > Metazoa > Arthropoda > Insecta > Hemiptera > Pentatomidae > Nezara > Nezara viridula. The sequence continues at coordinate 5,595,136 of OV725078.1, forward strand.
TTGCTTTTAGGGAGGTACAGCAACAGAGTCGTCATCCCATCTAGGTAATTGACTAGACCTTTTCACGTCTTGCTGACGAGTGTGCGTTGAAGGGGATCTCTGCCTTTTTGCATATTTAAAGGCATGGTATCATCGTTCCACCCGGTCCTGTCTGGGTTTATTAATAACCTTTCAGCTCCTTTCTCCTGTAGCTTGAAAAATACATTGTTCCTGTGCAGTCTGGGAGGACTATCCTCCCTTTACTTCCATTGCTGCTGGCCGTTAGGCTGCTCATCAACAATGTTATCGATTGGTATAATGAAAAGTGTGTTTATAATGTTTTTTGTGTACGTATGCTGCTATCCCAGCACACCCCTCCCTGGAAGAGCTTTTTCTTCAAGTGTGGAGTCCATTGGCCTTAGAGGAGCAACTCAAGTCCATGCAGCAGGTTCCCATCCAGTCACCATATGGCACTAATACATCTTTCGAATTTTTACACTGGACTGATTGAACAGCTACCCCTTCCTGGTTAGGAAGTGTGGGCTTCGGTGCTATCCCAGCAGCCGAGGTGTGCCATCTCTCGTTTTCTTCTTTATCCTCTGAAACAGCTCCCCTGGGCAAGATCAACCATAAAGCCAGAGAAGTAACAAAGGACAACAGGAGTGACCTTCTGAGTTATGTTCTGTAGTTGTGAGCAGTTCCCCTCCAGTTGTTAACCTGGACAGGCATGTGACACCCTCATGTGGCACTAAGATGCTGATGAGAAGGTGTTCTTCTTTAAGCAGCCTGACCTACTTCCCCTTCTGGGGTGGCATCCTATGAAAGGTGACCCAGTGGTGTGTACTGTAGATGTACTTAATGTTTGTGTACTGTATGTGTTTGTCAGTGTAGATGTTCCCCCAACCTAGAGGACCAGTGATTAATTGAGGTCAAACGACCTGGGGAGGGGGCTGACAACTCCCTTCGCTTTATGTAGTGCAAACACTTGTAGACTTTTTTTTTGTTCAGAAATATTTTTTTTAATATTAGATTTAAATATTTTTGAAAATTCATAGTTCAAATTTATTTTCCTTCTTCTTTGTCTACCTCTGATGCCATTCCTAGCATCGAAGAGCCTCGATCCAACGCAGCCATGCCTCTCGGTCTCCACCAAGCTGCCTTATTTCTTTGAGAGTTTTCTCTCTGTTCCCTCCAAGCCACAGTATATACTCATTGTAGGAAATTCTGGGATGGCCTGGCAGTCTCCTCCCAGTGGGTTGAGCTTTCATTGCTTTCTGAGGTTCTTTTTCATTATCCTTCTTTTTACTTAATTTTTTAAAAATGTATTATGATATTTTTAAATTTCATTTTTTAAATTGACTCATAATTGTTATCTTCTAGAATATTCACTGTCTATTTTTCTAATCCATTATGGTTTAGGGCATTATTTCTCCTTAAATATGCTTTCTATCTGAACAATGAAATGCCAGAAATTTCTAATGCCAGAAAATATTAGTTATGTGATATTTTATAGCACTGCAAACTGCATTACTTCTACGCTTTTAGTTTTATGGTTTAATGACCATCTTATACTTATGATATATTTTTTTCTGGTCAGTAAATTATGACAAAACTGGTATAATTTAACAAATAATGTGACAATTTACTGAATGAAGCTTATTTCTTCTAAAAGGTTCTTTAAAATTTTCTAGTCAATTTTATTAAAATTTTGTTTATTTCATTTTATAGGAGATGAAGCACTATTCCGTAACTATGCCAGTAGAGCATATTACAACTCTCTCTACATAAGTCTTCTTGTACTTTTTTATCATCTTATAGTGTAATTCAATTTGTTTGGATAATAATTAAAAATGTATGTATAGTGTTATTTCAATTATCCTGCCACTGAAAGTAATGTTATATTAACATTACTATTATTGTTATATAGAAAGTACATAGTTAAATTATATATTAGTTGAAGGAATGTGAATATGAAATCAGACCGAATTTTATATATTAGAAATTCATGTTTACTATAACTTGAAATTTGAAGTTGGTTAGGATCCACTTAAAATATTACTAATTAACATCATATATTTTTTTATAACTTTCTATTGGTTGTTTATTACTTATAAACTCTATCCAGATATATTTGCATGTAAATGTATTTTTGGTACTGATTTTAGATGTGATAAAATGTCCGTCCATTGACCGCAAAATATAGATTAGATTTGTTTTTATTAATTAGTTTTTATGATTTGATAATCAATGTTGTTCATAAACGAAACCAAATTTAATTATTGTAATATGTGTTCTGCTCATTGGGAAAATACTTTCAAGTTTATGACACTGCTTAATTGTGTTTTAGTTATTAGTTAGTGCTATATGTACTGTTTTTTTTTTTTTAATTCCTATTATTAAGATAATACTATATATCATTTATAATATTAATTTTTGTAATTATTTCATCAGTGATTGCTTTTATGCTCTACATGTTATTAAATGCAGAGCTCTGTGGTTTGTAATTATTCTAAAATTGTACCTTAATGAATCTCTTTACATTTTACTGTGAGTGATTAGCTTTAGTCGATACAATAACCTGAATGTGCATATTTTTTTTTTATTATTTAATGATAACATTTCAGTTTTCAATGCCTGTTGGACAGATTTATTTATGCTGACCTGTACTTATTTTCATTATTTAAAATAATGTATAAAGTTTATACATGTGCTGATTTGGATTCAGTTACCATTGGTCGTTCATTAGTAATGCATCATGAGATCTGAAGTAATAAAAAAGTTTTGTTCTATTATTTACCATTCTGGTGATAATACATATATAGCATGTGATTGAATTGTTAGATTTTATATAATTTAGTTTTAATTACCCTTTTAAAATGAAATAAGGTTTATTTCATTTTGTTCTCCTATTATGACTTATTAGAAAATGTTTTCTAAATTTAACATTTATAATTATCAGTTCTTATTGATAACAAACATTTAATTTTTGCAAAGTTAGATTTTTTAAAACATAAAGGCTTTAGGCTACTTTATGTCAAAAAGAGGTTCTTTGATTTGAGCCAATAAGATAAATTTTATTTTACATAGTCAAACTAAAACAGGCAATTTTTATATATTTCTTATTATCATTGTTTATTTATTGTTTTTTCTTTCATTTTGTTTATTAACATGGATGATATTTGTTCGGCACCAATTTTTTTTTATTTCTTAAAAACAAAATAATAAATTAACATGTTTTATGACTGGTTTTGGATATAATTGAAATAAATCTAATAATTACTAATGGTTTTGGTGTTGTGTAATCTGAATTTTTATTATTAATGACCAATCTTTGCAAAAATTGTAATTTTGAATCTGTAGCTCATTACTAACTACGAGTTTTATTTATTTAAGTTTAACTGTAGTTTCAATTTAAGATTAAAATAGGTAGCTCAGAGCACAAAAGTATTTTCTGTATGAAACACAATTTTTATATATTTAGTTACTTAAATTTCTTCCAAATGAAATAATAATTAAATTTGGAAATACATTATATTATGAGCCAAGTACTGTCTTACTTCTATTTTAATAAATCAAACAATGTGTTGGATTAATGTATTAAAAAAAAAAATTAACTTATGCAATCAAAATAAGCTGTTTATAACCAGCAGCATTATTTTATTTTATGTCTACCAAACTACATGTGTTCCAAATAAAGTTAATTTAATGTTAAATGCATCAAAATAGATCTTTACCTATGTTCATGTATATTTAGAAAAGCTGTTAAACTGCGAAGAAGAATATTTTTGTTTTTAGATCTTATGAATTTTATACACTGTCATGTTATGGCTATATGCTTATATTTTTTAACATTAGTAATAATAATTTTAATTTTCTTATTTTCAGTTTATTTTATTTAATTCCTACAACTATCGCACATTCAGAAGATAAAAAAATGATTAAAAGAAAATATTAGTTCACATAGAACAAGAACATTTTTTCCTGATAATACTGATTTTAGGGCCATTCTTTTGGAAACATTAAACCTAGAAGATTCCGATTTTACTTGATTAACTATGAGATTCAAAAAAATTACTTTAGATATTTAAAATCAAAACATTTAGCTAAAGTGTACCAACTTCTCTTAGATCATCAGTCTTAATTTGTTTCTGATGTCAGGTTTTAAATACTAACATTATATATATTTTGGAGTACTCAAGCAAGTTGTCTCACATTTTGTTCTGGATGTTTGTATATTATCAAATAAGGTAACTAGCACTGCTTATGCAGATATTTCAACTAATTCAAATAAAAGTATTATTACAATAAGTCCATTTACACATCCAGTTTTGAAAGTAAAGGTCATTAGTGTTCTAGTTGACAAACATGGAGGCGTTAAACAACAATTCAGTAAATATATTTCAATATCTGTTCCTTAATAACTATAATAAACCTCCGTAGGGGTTTTGATAACCAGTGTTCAGATAAATATTCATTGCATATATGCTTGTTTTAGGTGAAAATTTTCTAATATTTTAAAATAAGGCTTTGTTTATTTCTTCACCATATTTATTTCAGTTTGCATAGCTATGTTTCGGCTGGTAAGCCATCTTCAAGCCATTTTATCCAACCATGCTTTTTGCATGTAGTCCAAAGTCAATCTGAAGCTGTTTATCAAAGTTTATCAGCTGTCAATCTGACTTTGGACTACATGTAAAAAGCATGGTTGGATAAAATGGCTTACCAGCCGAAATATAGCTATGCAAATTGAAATAAATATGGTGAAGAAATAAACACAGCCATTTTTTATAAAATTGAAATATTTATTGTTTATATATCGTAGTTTAAACACATTTATTTATTTTCTTTTTAAATCAATCCTTAGCAAAGTAATATAATTATGAAAAAAATATCTAACTGTGATAGAAACTGTAGAATTGACAAATAGATCTCCTATTTATATTAACGGCCACCCAACTTCATTGCTGACTGGATGTTTCTGTGAAACAAAGAGACAAGACTCCTAAGAGACTTGGGATTCATGAATTTGATGGAATGTTCATTTTTTTTTTTTTTTTTTTATACATCCTATAAAATCAGTCCTGATGCTCCTCATGGCCGAATGATTGATCTAATAAAAAAATGCCAGAGGCAAAAGATGTGGCTCTACTTCTGTGTTTTTACCAACCCTCTGCTATTGTTTTCTATCTTTGGCACAGGAGATGATATGCGGTAGAAACTTGAGTGTACAATATAACAACTATTTATTAGTACTGTTATTTACAGTGACTAAAAGTTGCAGTGCATAATCCTGAAAAAACAGTTCACTGTCTTCAATACTGATTAAGTATTTAAAGATAGATTCCTTCATTTTCTCTCCATTGATTTCATCAAGGGCAGAACAAAATAATATAAGGCTTTTTCAGTTTATATTTAGTTCAAATTTAAAAACAAGTAATTTTTAAAAACTCATAATTATTTAAGTATAAGAATATATTGTATTATACATAGAACAAAAACTAATATATTTGTTTGGATACTAAATATTTTTGAGCTACTTGAACAATAAACTGTGCATTTAATTTGCTCTATGAAGATGTGAAATATTTCTGATAGAAAATCTTTACGTCCTTTACATCTTTCTGCTTGCATATTACATGTAGTTAGTGCTATTAAAATCCAGCTGCAATAAAAATAAACACATTAAAAGCAATTTTATCATTAATTAACTTTAATCTAAGTAGTTAAATTAATAAAAAATTAGTAACTGTTTTTTTTAATTTTTAACAATTTGCATCATTCAAGGAAGAATGGATGCACCGAGGAATGAACCTAACTTGGTTGTACTAGTTAAAAGTATGAATTATTTCTCAGAAAGTAAAATTTGTGAAAATTATGAATGTAGAAATTTTTTAAGGCATGTATAAAACACAACTTTACAGGAAAGATGGGAGCAATAAACCAGTTTTAATTTAATTATTGAATTTTCTATTAGTTATTTAAAATATTTGATTGGATAATTTTCAACAGTTGTAAAAACTATAGAAGCTGTTTATGATTCTGGTGATGGGATTTATAACAAAGATATTCTAAATGTATCTTGTAAAAAATTTTTAGAAGTTTTCTAAAAATATTTCAAGTCATAGGCCCCTTCTGATTAAGAAGGATTTGGCCTAGCTTCTCATTCATGAAAAGTGATAGTATTGTTTAGTTTGATTTTCATATAGCAGAGATTTCCTACTAATACTATATAGGATTATTGAGTGAGTTATGATTTAAATTATTAAATAACCATTGAAACAGTCTTCTAAACTGCTAATTTTCATGAATTGGTTTATAAATGAGCAGTCTTTTGAATAAATATTCGTTTTTATAATATTTTCTTCTATTATCCAAGAGCAGAGTCGATATTTCCTAACTTATTTGAAGAAAACTTTTAGTCATATACTATTATAATGCCCATCCTCAGCATTTAATTTGCACTAGTATGCAACTCAAATCCGCGGAATTTCAAAATAGTGCCCATTGAAAGGAGTAACCATTTGGTTTTTAATTTTTTATATTAAATAAATAAATTTATTTATTTATATAGGGGCCGGTATAGTAGAGTGGTTAGCGCGCTATACTAGTAAAGCAAAGATCATAGGATCGAATCCCGGCCCTACTTCCCAATACGGCTGGTCCCCGCGGGAAGTTATATAAAAAAAAAAAAAAAAAACAATTATATTTTTATGTATTTACATCAAAAATGCATTATTTGAAGATGATTTTTTCATCATGAAACTGGGCAGATTCCAAACAATGTTGTCTGCAGAAATTATATTTACTTGAATATAGTTTATCTCCAGCTAGGTATGTAACTCTGCAGCAAGCTCTACAGCTGCTTAGAGAAATTATATATTTACTTCGGGTAGGAGATACCGATGTTATCTTATTTCCTTCATATATCTGCCCCAGAACTCTTGTGTTATAACCAAGATGGCGGATACATGATCCTCGGATTGCGGCAGTTCTACAATATCAGTTCTACATCCCTTCAGTAGAACCTGCCTACGAAATAGCTTATTCATTAAATTGTTAGAAACTTCTAACCTTTATATCATTATTAGAGTACATTACTCTTAAACTTCACGCAATGTGAAAATTTAGTTTTGGAACCAACATCTTTGGTTAACCATTTTGCAATCCATGATCATTGGACTGGTCTCAGGTCTTCCACCTCATTTTTAGTTTCCCCTCTGGTAGCTCCACAGGACTTTTGTGCAATGAAGACCCATTGTCTCTTGCATATCAATTAAAATTTCTCAATTCCTAACACTTAAAGAAGTTCCAAAGTAACTTTTTATTCCACATATGCCCTTTTTTTGTTTCCATGGTCTTTGCAGGGTGGGCGGTATGTGTAACATTTTGTTTAGGTGTTGTGATTAGCAACTCATCTGCTACATTTTCTTCTGTGTGTCATTTTATATAAGACTGCAAAGAGCCAATCTTAATTTACCTGATATGTGTAAGGTAACTCATTGTGTAAGATGCCCACACCACTGCTATTAATATTCCTGAAATAGATTTATTAACATACAGCTCAGGTCCCTTTACTCCATTATCTTATTAGGTTCATCTTAACAACATCTGATCTATTGGTGCTCTCAGCCTATGAACTATTCTTCCAAGAAGAACTAGGAAACATCTTCCCAGGCAACCTCCATTTCCACAAATTTGCGAGGTCTTCTCAGGGTGGGCGGCCATTCTTCAGGCCATTTTTTAAATTTCAGATACTTATTGTGCCTCAAGGAAGATGTTGAGGATTTTGACCTTCACACTCCAGGCCATTTTTTGATAGGCTCCGCCTTACACACTCTTCCCGAACCTGCTTCACCATTTCAAGTCTCTGGTTTCCCATCTCTCCAAATGGCAAATTATGCAACCCCAAATCTCGCGAATTTGGAATCTATGGCGAAGAGAGTACCTACACGCGCTTCAACAAAGAATGAAATTGACTCGCAAGATCCCTAATATTATAACAGGTTATCTCGTCATATTACTGGAGAAACATCCCTTACTTGGTCATTGGCCAGTTGCGAGAGTTACAGATACTCATACTGGATGTGAGGGCACCATCCGCACTGTTACGGTGTGTACGCCCTCCCATGGCAGTTTCACTAGAGCTGTCACCTCTCTAGCTCCATTATTTACCCCTGAGATGGAAGATCACTCATAGGATTGAGGACTCCATTGTCTTTTTCTAGTTTGTTTTCGCTTATTTAAGGAGTTGTATTTTATTTATATTTTTCTTCTGTTTTCTGTATATTCAATGCCTTGTATTTTATTCATGTTATCAATTTATTTAGCAAAATATGTATTATTTTTCTTCTGTAAACATTTGTTTCTCTTTTTTCTTGATTGAAGCTCACCAAGGTACATTTCAAATGTATTTTTATTTATTTAAATTATTCAGCATAATTTAGGTGAACGGTTTGTTTAGGGTTGATCACCCTAAATTGATATTACTCTCTCTCCCCTCTCCCCTTCAGAGGATACAACTAAAACATCGCTAAGGTAACACTGTGCCGACGGTGGCGTGGTCTGCACTGAAACAACAAGAGAAAATGGGTGACTGAAGTCAAGATAGGATTCCATCTCTTCCCTCTTCAAGACTTTGAAACACGGAAGAGTAGAACACTCGCCGGACCCGTGGATGTGAGAAGGAAGTGTGGCAGCCGGCTGACCACCGTACCAATCAGCATCATTCATAATCAGTCATCATCCAGCCAAGTAATAATACTACAATCCAAATTCCATTAACAATATTGTAAACCCCTTACATTTAAACCCCATCTCTATGTAATATATTCATCAATACAATTATATTTATCATTCATACAGTCCACTAAATTGTTTCACCAGCCCAATCATCTTTCTGTACCAGATCATATCAAAAATGATGGTATAGGTCCCATAAACTGAGGATGGACAGTTACAGTGTTATATGGCTAAAAGTTTTCTTGAAATAAGTCACGAAATTTCAACTTGACTCTAGAACCATTATACTTTTGAAACTCAAAAATTTTATAATTTGAACCATTTTCTTAATATGGCTAATATTCATTATATAATGGATAGCAGCTGATTATTATGTCCTTTTTTTTTTGTAATAGTGTATAGATGAGCTGTCTGTATAAAAGGATTAATGCACAAAGTTAAACGTTTTTGTATATGTTATAGCATCCATGAGCATAGGCTCATTCCTTAGTAAAATAAACTTACTCAGAAGTTATTTTAGTTTATTATTTATTTCATATCGCCACAGCTTATTTCATTAACATATATCCTCTGAATAGCTGAAGTATATTTTTGCAAAGTCATTTTGAATTTTCATCCAAAAGATATAAGAAAAGTGAGATCCAAAATTTTATTATGATCTTGTCGTTCTTATACCTTTGTTAAATTTTATAATATATATTATATGATTAACTATTGCATGTTACGGGATATTTCAAATTTAAAATTATGAACTCAATTACTTATATGATAGTTACTTCCCAATCATATAAAAATCCTATAATAATTGAATTATTAGGTTTTAATAAAAATATTTCAGTCTATATTCTTTAATCTTTACATCAATAATTAGTTACTATCTGTTCAACTTTTGCCTATTCAATTATCATTGACTAAAATAATTAGGACTAAAATAAAGCTTAAATGCATTATTGTATCACAAAAATGATTGTAAATCACATTTTCTGTCATTTTAGCTACTTTTTAGTTTATAATAATGTATTTGAAACTGATATGAATCAAACCGTGGGTCAAAATATAAAAATAACTTTAATAAAAGTTATAAATTATTTTTAATTTTACAGTTATTGTCTTTCATTGCAACTTATGTTTCTGGAAGTTGAAAAAAAAAAAAATCTCAATTTCCTTGGTGAATTACTTACTTACGACTAAGTATCATTAGTCCCACAAATATATTGTGCCTATTTTCAGAGAATTATTCGAAGTAGTCTTATGATCAAGTAAGCTGTTATACAAGGTAGCCCTGGTTAACTATTCCAACTTGATTTTTGTGCAGATTTTTATTTTAAAATTGATATAGGTCAGCCGTAAATGGCTAAATTGGTTAAAAAAAGAACCACCCTTGTTTTTGCCTAAATTTCAGTCAACATTGTTAGGTTTTTCTATATATCCCCACATATATTGTTACATATATATATATATAGTTGTGATCATACATTATATAAAACATTACTGAATTCCCTACAAAAGGAGAAAAAAAATCATCGAAATCGGATAATATTTAGCAAAGATAGAGCTTATTGAAATTTGTAAACATGTTGGTTCAAAATATTAATGAAGTTTTAAATTAATTATTGTTTCCTTTGTCAATTATATTTATCGATAAAGTAACAATTGATTTCTTTATCTTATGATATGTTGCATTTTATTTTATTTTATTTTATTATTAATTTGACATTTGATCACTTGACAATATGCTGTGTGAATTTTTCTCACGGGCCTACTAGAAGTACTAGAAGTAAATACTCAAACTTTTTCTGGCAATGTCTTTCCTCAATAATCTCTTTCAGTAAAACATTTTCATTAAAAAAAGAACGAATGCTTTAACAGTAACTATGTTTCTACTTCCCGCTTGCTCCTATGTTCTAATATTAGCTGCCCCTTCTACTTTTACAGTGTTATCTCAAGTGTACCATTGATTATTCAGAAATGTATTTGTAATATTTTACTTACTTGCATTCATTTATGTCAACCATCACTTGCAACATATCTACGATATGGGTAACTCTTGTTTTTTCTTCAACACATTGTAAAAATACATTAACATCCCAACATCTTCCACCATTTTCTTCTTCAGTCAGCAGTGCTGAAACAAACAAAATATTATGTTAGCACTCATCTAATTACTTACAAAAAAGGTTATCAATTTAATTATTTACTTTAGAAAAATTAGATGATTAGCGTATAAATAACAAACATTTTTATAATTCTGTTTGTTGCTTTTCTTTATATGAGGGATCAAAGCGAGTAATATAGAACCGTCGTTAAGGGATAGGAAGGTGAGACAGTGCCTGAAAGAAAAATCCTTTGATGAGTGAAGCAAGTGCAAATGGCAGGGAATTGGTGTGTCCCACTTTAAATCTAATCCGTGGACTAATGGATCTATTTATGATAGAAAAGTTCTCACTGGCTCATAATGGACTAAGCCATGACATTAAACGTTAATTATGTTCCTCTCTGCGGATTACCAGGAGCCGGAGGCCAGGCTAACGGAGATGTTGGATCCTTCTGCCGCAAATGTGTTGAGAAATTGTCTGCATAACATGCTCCTAGTCATCCGCCAGCACACTAATATAAAGTATCTTATAGCCGAATCCCTTGAAATAAAGAACTATAAATGTTTCCTCGAAGTTTATTACCTGGATACAGAAGGCTCAACAAGGCTCATTGACATCTTGGACCTTACATTGTATGCGACGGAAAAGGAGTCACTCATAGTAGATCCCACGATCAGATTTGAAACCAACAATCAGGACCAGGACTTCAAGGTACAGGCAGAGAAAGAGGAAATTTATACGAAATGCATATCTTACTTGAAGGAAAAGTACTGAGATGAATTCGGCGAGAGAGGATACTTAGTTAAGGGCTATGGTTCTGAAGGGGGGGGGGGGAGAATCCCTGTTATTAAAAGTGATTTCTTGCAAAGACTCAGTGTTGGAAGGGAGCAGATGCAGAATATGATGATAGAAACAATTATTTTAGACTTGTTAGGAATCCTCCATCACCACATTTATTGATCTAGGCTTTCAATGGTCCGATCTAACTTTCTCTTATATTTTTATACAGTATTATCTATTGATTGATGTGTATGCTGTGTTGTTTAGCAACTCAACACAGTCGAGCAGCTGTGCAATGTTGTTTTATGTATCTTCTTTTATTATGCAGGACTTGATGTTTACTAAAAGTTTCAGAAATTGAAACTTTAAGATTCTGGTGATAGTAAATCCAATTAATTGAGCATTTTGATAACCACATCACCTTCTGGGAGTTTTCATTAATCGCCACTCCTTGTGGTACTAAACTTATAAATGTACGGATTGTTGTAAAACAGATTTTTAGAAATGAATTTATTATATAAATATATATATATATACGCATACATCACATTTTAATTTATACATTACCCTTCATTGACTCTTTATTGTTTTTGTATTTGCAAACAAATGTGTGAACAGCTAAAATGGCATTAATCCACCGGTCAAAATTATTTCTTCCCTCTGTTTGGCAATCTGTATCTATTATATCCTGTGCACAGTCCATTTCATCCTCTAATGTGCTGGAAGTAAAGATAATTGTTTTGTTTAAGTTACTGCTGGATTATGTTAAATCTTGAATATAATTAATAATAATAATAAAAGGGTTAGCGAACCCGGAGGTTCGATGCCGACACCACCATTTGCTTATTACACACCTTCCTCCACCGTTCGCCGTCCAAACCCAGTTCCTTCAAATCGGTTTTAACATAATATTCCCCACCTTCGTTTCGGTCTACCTCTCGGGCGTTTACCATTCGGTACAGCAAATATCGACCTTTTAGGAATTCTTTTGTTACCAAGCCCAACAATTTTACTATCCCATTTGATTCGCAACGATGTAATCACGTAAATTATATTAACTGGATACAGTTCACGCAACTCGGCATTGTACAACCTTTTGAACTCTCCGGTTAACTCATCTTTGTTCGGTCCAAATATTCTACACAACACTTCATTTTCAAAAACCTTTAGACGTTGCTCATCCCTTAATGTAAGCGACCACGTTTCGCATCCATTAAGAACTGTAGGTAGGATAATGGTTTTATGTGCGAGCTAAGTAGTTTTGTCACAGAAAAATAACAAGCATTTCCCGCCTTTAGTCTAACCTTAATCTCCTCTTCAATTTAGTTTTTTTCTAGTTATCGTAGACCATAGATACTTAAACTTCTCTACCTGTTCAAACATATTACCTTGTATATCGATATCACCAGCCATATCGAAATTTTTGCAGCTAACCGTATATTTTGTCTTGTCCGTTTTTATTTCGAGTACTAGTTCTTTATCGGCTTTCATTAACGTTGTCGTATTTAGTTTTATTTGATTACCGTGTCTTCGCTTAACAGCACCGGATCATCCGCATAGCCCAGCACGGGTTTGTCCTACCCTTTTTTTTTTTTTTTTTTTTTTTTTTTTTTTTTTTTTTTTTTTTTTTTTTTTTTTTTTTTTGTTCTTCCCTACCTCGCCTTTTAGGCTATATGGGATTTTCCCGGGCCGGGGGGTGAGGACGGGGAATTTAAAATCCCCTCCGGCACCGGGACGCGAACTATCATCTCAAATCTCTGTCATCCGGTTGCCAGGCAACTAGCGGTGCTGTCACACACGCTTTAGCCTATTCGGCCACCCCGCCCCCTGGGTTTGTCCTACCCAGATCCAACCCATTTTCGGTACGCATTGTCTTCCTAATGGCAAATTGAACAACACAGGCGAAAGGGAATCACCATTTTTTAAATCCGAACGAACCTCAACACTTCGGATAATTTATTACCGATTCTAACTTTATTGAGTATTCCGTCAAGAACATCCTGACTAGATTTACTATTTCTTTTGGAATCCCCTGCTCAATTAGAATATTATACAGCTTCTGGCGGTCAATAGAGTCGTAAGCCTTTTTAAAATCGTTATACAGCTGGTGAACAACACCGTTGTACTCTAATTTTTTCTCCAATATTTGCCGTAAAGAAAATATTTGACCAATAGTCTAACGATCCGTCTAAATCAGCATTGGTAGTCACCGATAATTTCCTCGGGGTATTCTGTGATTTGACTTGTTAAGATTAAACTGAATATTTTATAACATAACGGAAGGAGTGAAATTCCACGGATAGTTATCCGTCCTCGGACCCTTTTTGTGAATATAAATAAGAATAGATTCTTTCCATTCTTCAGGTTATTTCTCATTCACCCAGATCTTTTTAACCAACAAATGTGTTTTAGAAACTTCAGCTTCCCCGCATGCCTTAATTAGTTCAGTAGGAATATTATCGGTACCCGCAGGTTTATAAGAGTTTAATTTTCCGATGATGACAGCTGATCGATCAGCTGATGCGAAAGCTTGAGTTTCCACTTCGGCTCTCAGAATTTCTCGTTTTTTAGTGGAATCTCTGTGATTGTTCATTTAAAACTGATCAAGTATACATAAGAACAATTGATATTTACTGTGTGCAGTTATAAATTATATATAAATATTTTCTTTTTTTTTTTTCTTTTACACCCCATCTGGTCATGTCTAGTAGAGCGTCTATTAAGAGAATTCGTTCGTCGTTTAGCTCAACACCTCGTTCTTCACCTCTATAACGAAAGCCTCGCCAATCTCGTCAAACACCTATAGTGACCCTGTTAGCTCCGGAGAACGTAAAATCCTGCAAACTGCATCATTACAAGAGACAATTGAAGAACCACAGGCTCAACCAGCCACAAGAGCCAACTGAAGAATCTCCCTTTTTCACCACCAACCCCTATCAGTTGCTTCAGAATGATAGGTAATGGAGTCCACTCCGATATCAAGAGACCCCCGACCACCACCGATATTCGTTAAGAACGTACAAAATTTCCCGTTACTCTCAACTAAACAAAATAACAGGCTCTGGAAGCTACTCATGTCTAAGCAGAACAAAAGACACTACTATATCACCAGATACAGCTGAAACATTCAGAAAAATTGTAAAATATCTGACAGAAACAAAAGCTAATTTCCATACGTATCAATTACGGCAAGAGCGAGCATTAAGAGTGGTTATAAGAAATCTACACCCCTCAAAACCAATCGAGGCAATAGAAGAACTAAAAAAAATAGGTTTTACAGTGTGCCCGGTTACAAATGTTCTGAAGGAGAGCAGGGAACAACCAAGAGTAAAAGTTCCTCTACCCTTATTTTTTGTGGACTTAAAGCCAACTCAAGGAATCGAAAAAATATACGAAATAAGAAGAATGTACTATAGAAGTGTGATAGTAGAGAAGACATATCCTTAGAGGGAAATCGTCCAGTGCCATAATTGTCAAGCATATGGCCACTCCAAGACTTACTACCATCATTTGCCGTGTTAGGTGAAATGTGGAAAGCAGCACAAATTCGGTGAGTGCACAAAACCGAAGCGAGACCCTGCAGTCTGTGCTTTGTGCATTCAAGGACATCCAGCGAGCTTCAAAGGCTGTTAGAGATACGAGAATATTAAGTCAAGATATCAAAAATCTCGGAACCAAAAAGAAGCAGAAAGATCAAAAGGAGAACCTATCGGAACAAGAAGAGAACATTCCAAATTAGTAGACCCAACTGTGTCTTCTGCACATTTACTAGGAGGTAAGAACGAAATTACTAATTGTGAGACCCTGTCGCAACAGCAATATTCACCTCGAAATCCCCAACCCTACCCTCAACATTCTACTACTCGAATTCCACCTAATCCTCAACAATTATATCGACACCAAATTTCTCACATTCCTCCTCCATCAAATACCACCGATCTCACCAGTTTACTTACATCTTTCCTCTCCGAATTCAGGTATCTCGTTACTCCTTTGATATCCCTTCTCACCAATCTTGTATCACATTTTATTCCTCCCCCGAAAAACCCTTTAATGACTTCCAATAAACCTTTATCCATTCTCCTTTGGAATGGGAATGATGTTAGAAATCATACAGACGAACTATCTGCTTTATTACTTACATACTAGACTTAAAAGACAAGAACTAAACCGACGATACGGCCAACTATACAGACTACTAAATAGAAAATCTAAACTTTCTTTTCTTGAAAACAAATTACTTATCTACAAGGCAATCTTGAAACCTATGTGGACAGACCGACTTGGACTATGGGGTACAGCAAAATTTTCTAACATCAAATGCATTCAATCCTTTCAATCTAACGTCCTTCGAACAATAGTTGATGCTTAATTTTATTTAACCAAAAAAACCCTACACCATGACCTTAAGATTCCATTTGTCATAGACCTTATGCCCGAAAAATTCTCCAAATTCCACCAGAACCTTACTCTCAAGAGAATCATCCGAATCCTCTTGCACAATCCCTATCCAGCACCACCCATCCTTACAATCCTCCTCGAAGGTTGACTTTTTGTGAATAAGTATATATGGGAGTTTTGGCAATGGCCAAAGTCTCCACTTAAGCCATGTATGTGTGATTATAGCGTCTTTTATTACCAGAGTACTCCTAGAGTCCTGCTTTCCTTCCACGAGTGGGGTGAAAGGCTAGGCTCGGAGATCTTGCGTGAATGTTTTTTTTTTTTTTTTAAGTTTAGTTCATTAGCTTAGTTTCTTTTTCTTTAGTTAATTTTATTTTAGTTTATATACATTTACTTTTAGTATTATTATTTTTATGCATTATTTATTACGAATTGAGTGTGAATTAAAGTGTCCTTAATTGTGACAGATTGTAATAACTATCTCTCTCTCAAAAAAAAAAAAAAAATTCCGATAGCTACTTTAACTTCCTCTTTAATTCCACATAATTACCAGTATTTAAAATATTGTCAAAGTGGCTCTTAGACTTATTTAATATGTCAACCGGATCGGTCAGGATATTGTTATTTTCATTCCTAATTCCAGAAGTAACGGGCCCTACATATTTACGTGATCTGTTTATATCTTTGTACATGTCTCTTACGTCATTTTCAATTCTATTAGTTTCTATTTCAATTATTTTATTTTTAAGATACTCCCTTTTTTTATTTTTGAGCAATTTTCTTGTTTCGTTCTTTGAGGTTCGGAAGTATTCCAAATTGTCTTCGCTAGGATTATTTAGAGCTTTTAATTTAGCGGCTTTTCTTTTTTCGCACATGTTTAAGCAATCGTCATCAAACCACGGATTGTTATTCTTATTTTTCATTTTTTCCTAGACACGTGTTACCGACCGCTTTAATATTATCCCTGATCTCTACCATAACTTTTCAATATCCTCGCAGTCCTCGTCAGTAGGTTCTAAAGCTTCAAACCTATTCTTAACATCTAGCTCGAATTGAGTTCTGATTGATGGATTTTTTAATTTTTCCAAATTAAAATTCTCGAAATAGAAACAGTTTTCTTTTCTCTTCTTTATATTAAGTTTATATCGAAGTTTTACGATTACTAATGTATGATCCGACCCACATTCAGCGATGAGACCGTGCATTAATTATACTGCTATGCCAGTATCAATGCATGATCGATTTGATTTCGTGTTTGCGAATCCGGTGATGTCCTGGTATATTTATGAATATCCTTATGTTTAAACGTTATATTTTTAATTATCAGGTTTTTCGAGATGGCAAAGTTTATCAGACGGATCCTATTATCATTACTATATTCGTGAAAACTTTCTTTACCGTGGCTCTGCAAGCGGTCTGCTGGCCAGGGGAGGGCTCGATGAGGAAAGGAAAGTATAACTTTTCGTGACTCATCGAAGCCCTCAAATAAGAAAGTATTAATTTTAACGTTCTGAAAGATAACTCTTTAAACTTTAACAAAATATCACAACATCAACAAATAAAACTTTAACAAAAAAATCACCTCCAAATTTTCGAAAAACAATTTAAAAATTTTGATCTTGTGCTTTTTCGTCCTTATTTTTCAACATAAAGATTTCATTGGGATGTCATTTTTTAGGGTGAGCATTTATAAATATAATTTACTGGTGTTTTACTAATACTACGCCCCTTGGGTTCCCTCTCGTTCATTCTCCACAACTTAACAGGCACAAGACTCCCGAGATTATTTGAATGTGGGTTGTGTTTGGTGAAGTTGGGTTTTAAACGTAATGAAGACACGGAAACATAATACAACAACGTTGACGAAAGCCGGTAAATAATTGTTTCTCGAAATAAATACGGATAAAACTAAATACATGGTTAGCTGCAGAAATGTGGAAGATTTTGGTAATATAGGTGTTGTAGGAAATAAAGTTGATAAGGTAAAGAAAGTTAGGTATTAGAATCGACGATAACTGTAAAAAACAGTCTAGCCAGAGGCGGCACATTGTTCCCGCTATTCTTTCTCATTTATTTGACTACAATTATCATTATTACTTACAATTTTTTAAAATTTATTTCTTATAAAAGAATTTTGGGTTTTTAATTAAGCACAGCCGCATCTATCATTTTTCTTCGTTTCGTAAAAACATAGAAGAAAGTACATCTACAACCTGCTCCAGACCGAAGAGAGTTGGCTAATCCCATGTGCTATCGGCCAGCGCCTTTCCTGAGTAAATATTTTTTGTTCTTACAACAAAATGGTCCACTGCTCAACTTGTGACGGCTCTATCTCTAGAGGCGATAAAAATAATTTGTGTTGTAATAAATGCCGCTTGATTTTTCACGGCAAATGCTGTATCTAAAATGAATAGGAGGTAGAAATTCTAAAATCTCCAAAAAACAAAACAAAAAAAACATGGGTGTGTAAAAATGTGAACAGAGTAAAAAGACTGCCCCATCTAGAGCAAAGTCAGCTAGTCCACCCAGAAGTGATAGCAAATAATCCTCCTCATCTGATATCCTCCCTGCGGTTAACAAGCTTAGCCTAATTTCACCTTTTATCTTTTCATTTATTTCACCATCTATACATCTATATTCCTTCAGGTGAGTACCAAGATACATAAAATTCCTTACTTGATTTAACCTTATATGGTTCAGTCTTACCACCCTATCCCCATGTTCGTTTTTCCTTCCTATTCTCATTATCTTTGTTTTTGCTGCATTGATAATCATATTGCCAGTTTCTAATCCCAAGTTATAGGGTCTGAACTAACCACTCATATTTTGGAGTGGGATCCTGATATCAATTCCACCGTCTCCTACGTAAGATATGGAATAAAAAAAATAATGAAAAATCATATTGCTCTAAATTTAAAATTTGGACTTACTCGCAAATTGTGTTTGGGTTAAATTCACAATTTTTATCATTATAACATAGGAGATTCGTTAAGTTGAAATGCTCAAAACAGCGATCTGCTAGCTTTGGCTGACAGTCTTCCAAGTTTTCATCTCCTTTTGAAACTATAAAAAACAAATTAAATAATTTTTCAAGATCATAGTATTTTATTTATTGGCAAAACAATATATGTATAATCTACAAGGTCTGGAAAAACTAACAGAAAAAAAAGAATAAAAAATAGGATATATAATAAGTTAGATTGAAATTTTTTACTTTATATATATATATATATATATATACATATAAAAAAGTTTTTAGTGACTGTGTCATATTTTATATGACATATAAAAACTGTAACAGACACCACGCTTCTTATTCCCAGAATTATTTTGTTCCTTATTATGGTGGGCAATAAAAATAATTATAATTATATAATGAGTTCTGCCATGGGCTAATTTATTACAAACCACCAGTTACTTCGTCTCCCACAAGTGATTAAATTACTAGTGAATTAGTGAACTATAGTGATTAGAAACAGTGTCATTTGAACAATTAACAATTCGTTCATCAAATGAACATAAATACGGTGAGTAATCGCTTGTATTTTCAGTTTATTGAGCAGTGTAAACAACAATAGATATAGGTGAAGAAGGCCATATTGTTATCTATCAATCCCCTCCAGTCAGTTGAGCTGTTGCTCTCTGAAGAGGTGGATCTCATGTCGCTTGGCCCTTCACTGGAACGCGTAATTATTTACGCACAAGATTATTATTTTCTCTTCTTATTCAGCCATTACCATAAATGCCATATTGTCACATGATAATGTCTACCAAAAGTAGAAGATCAAGAAGTCTAGGTAACAACAGCTCTTAAAGCTCGCCTGTAAAGCAAAGGCCAAGGCGTTCAAATAGGAAAACACCACCATCAACACCTGACAGACCAACTGAAAATATTAACGATCCACAACCTGGTACTTCAACAGATGAATCTCCGTTCTACACCACCAACCCATACCAGCTATTATCGTCAGAAGATACTATGGAAGCAGCACCAACCCCCAGAGAGCCAAAACCACCTCCAATATTTGTTAGAAATATTAAAAATTTTCCTTTATTTTGTCAGCATCTCAATAAAATAATTGACAACGGTAAATATGCATGCCATAGTGGAACCAATGACACCAAACTAATGCCGGATTCTCCGGATACATCAAGAAGAATTGTGAATTACTTAACTGAATCAAAGGCTCAATTTCACACTTATCAGTTATATGAAGAGAGAGCACTGAGAGTAGTGATAAGAGGTCTCTACCTGATGAAATCAAAGAAGAATTGACGGCTTTAGGCTGCAATGTCCGCCAAATCATCAATGTTTATAAAGACAATAAAGAGCTACCAGGCACAAATAACAAAATAGCACTACCATTATTTTTTGTGGACCTAGAGCGTGCTCCAGGGGTCGAAAATATTTATAGACTTAATCATTTGTACTATACTAGTATAGTGGTTAAAAAGCCATACAGTAAAAAAGAGATAGTTCAATGCCATAGTTGTCAAACGTATTGCCATACAAAAAGCTACTGCCATCGCTTACCTCGATGTGTGAAGTGCGGACAACAGCGCAGGTCTGAAGATTGCACCAAGTCTAGGCAAACTCCTGCTGCTGGCACTCTATGCCATCAAAACCATTCAGAAAACTACAAGGGATGCCAAACGTACAAAATATTGAAATTAAGAAACAACACAGGCAACACTCAGACAGGAAGAGACCGCCAGGACTTCCAGACCACCTAGGCAACCCACAAGACGTGTGACCAAAGAAGTGTCCTTTGCTGAAATGCTAGGAGAGATTGAACAGTCAAATCAACCTCAGGTCCTGCCGCAAACTCAGCAACAACCACATGATCCACCACCCCAATATAACACCCAAAAGTCCAGTCCTCACCAAATCTCCTATGTTCCTCCTCCTAACAATTCCAATCATCTCGCCAGCCTCCTTACATCGTTTCTCTTAGAATTCAGATCTCTTATCACTGCGCTCATATCCTTACTTACAAATGTCATGTCCAATCTTATCCCACCGCCAAAAATTCCTTAAATGTCCTCAACAAAACCCCTTTCCATTCTCCTCTGGAACGCGAATGGTGTTCGAAACCACATAAACGAACTAAGTTTTTTTCTACAGGACAATAACATTGACATAGACCCGACTAACAAATGACAGTTCAACATACCTAGATACAAGATTTACCGAACTGACCACCCTGATGAAACTGTACATGGAGGCACTGCCGTCATCATCCATCAATCCCTCTCCCATTACTTTTATCCTTTACTAGTTCATAATTCCCTACAAACCTTAGTAATAACAATCCAAACTTCACTTTTTCCTGTCACAGTTGTCGCAGTATACTCCCCACCTAAAACAGCAATAGCCGAACCTAACTTCATATCCTTTCTTAATTCCTTAGGACACCATTTCCTTACAGGTGTAGACTTTAATTCCAAACATCAGCAATGGGGAGCCAGAACCACGAACTCCCGCGGAAGAACATTGCTGTCTGCACTTAATTTCCACAATAGCAACATCCTTTCCCCTGATACTGCTACATACTGGCCAACCGATCCTAACCGTAACCCTGACCTCCTTGACTTCATTCACAAAGGTCTAGGGCCGTTAAATTATTCAGTTTTACGGCTTGATGACCTTTCCTCAGACCACAGTCCGCTAAACCTAACCCTTTCCGCATCTCCTCTCTCCAAATTATCTCCTCCCTCATTCATCAGGGATCCAGTCAACTGGAACCTTTTCTGTCATACAATAGCAGATGCAATAGACCTCAGAGTATCCCTAAAAACCCCACAAGAACTAGATAATGCAGTGAGTTCCTACACCACCTTGATCCAACAAGCAGTTCGGACTGCATCCTTGCCACTCCCCTCTAAAACATACCGTAAAAAGAATCCTTTGCCCCAAGACCTTACTGGCCTAATTAAATCCAAACGTCAGTCTAGGATCCTCTGGCAAAGAACCAGGCATCCTAATGATCGAAAAGTATACGATTATTATTCAAAATAGGTAAAAAAAGAACTAGCTTCCTTTAGATACCAATCGTACAATTCCTACCTCTCTTCCCTATTTACCGATGACAACTCCCTCTGGATGTTGACCAGAAAAATCCTTAAATACCATTCTGTTTCCCTCCCCCTCCGATGCAATGATGGAACATGTAGATGAGACTAGATCGTCAGATGAGACTAGAGCTGAAGAATTTGCCAAAGACCTATCCAAAACATTCACTCCCCACCCCAAACTCCATTCTACCCTCACTGCTGAAGACAAAGAATTCCTCTCTTCTCCTATTCTTCTCTCCTTGCCTTCTAAAGCTGTCAACCCCTCTGAGGTCAAATTTCTTAAAAGCTACCTAAAACCTCGAAAATCCCCTGGACACGATCTCCTTACTTCCCAGATCCTCAGACAAATTCCCAAAAAAACAGTTATATTCCTTAAGTACCTATTCAACTGTATCCTCCGCACAACCCACTTTTCTCTGGTGTGGAAACACTACATAATTATCCTCTTTCCTAAACCAGGTAATCCTGTCAATTATACATCATCCTATAGACCGATAAGCTTACTCTCAATCATTTCCAAAATCTTTGAAAAAATTCTTCTCAATCGCATCCTACCCATACTCGAAACCCACAATATTCCATCCCATCAGTTGGGATTCCGCTCAAGACATTCCACTGTACAGTTCGGTATCTTGGATTCCTTTTAGATAAAAGACTAACTTGGAACCCACATACTAGACTTAAAAGACAAGAACTTAACCGACGATTTAGCCAGGTATACAGACTACTTAACAGAAAATCCAATCAATAGAAAACAAACTATTAATATACAAGACCATACTCAAACCCATCTGGACCTACGGACTTGAACTGTGGGGGACAACTAAATTTTCGAACATCAAACGCATCCAATCCTTTCAGTCTAAAGTCCTCCGTATAATAGTCAATGCTCCTTATTATGTTACAAACAAAACCTTACATCATGACTTTTACATCCCTTATATCCTTGACGTTATTCCATTCCGATTCTCAAATTTTCACCGGAACCTAATCCACTATCCTAACCCCTCAGCGCAATCCTTATCTAGCTCCAGTCATCCCTACAATCCTCCTCAAAGGTTGAAACGGCAGTGGCCTCGAGATCTTTTGTAAAGACGTCACTGGAGTTCTGGCAATGGCCAGCTTCTCCACTCAAGTCATGAGTGTTTGGGGCTTTAGTGTCCTCTCTCAGTCTCCACCGGACTGGTAATGCCGGCGACACGGCTAAGGGAGAAGCGCTGGGATCTCTTAAAGTCTCGCTTTGTCTTTCACACGTGGGGGAAAGGGCTGGACTCGGAGATCTCTCATCGGATTGTAAATATTATAATTAAGTATGAATGTTTTTCTATTTATTTCTTTTACTTATAATTTATTTAATTTTGCTACGAATTTCTGTATTTTATTTAATTTTAACTCTAAGTTACATTTCCTTGGTCCATTATATTTTTTTTCATGTTCGTATAGATGTATTAAATTTTTTATTATTTATTCAGTTTTTGTTATTTATTTTTATTTTTTTAATGTATTGTACATATGGTATGAATGTGCCTCACTCAGCTTTAGTACTCAGTGCCCTTAAGTGTGGCAAAATGTATTATTTCTCAATAAAAAGATATATAAAAAGTAAAAAAAAAAAATTATGTAATGATATAAATTTTCCATAACCTGCGGTTAATCCATAAGGTGTTAAGCTCCCTCTTAGTTTAAATCAACTTCGAATGAAGCCTAACTATTATTCAAATTAAATTGATTGTAATTTAAAAGAAAGTGGACTGTATTATGAAACATTTATTTTGAAACATATACACCTACTAATATTGAAAACATAAAAAATAAAATGAAATCAATTTTACATTGGTATCAATAGATAAAATAAATTAATAACTTCTAAAATGAAAATTTTGATAAGCTGAATACAATGTTAATAATAATTATGAAATATCTAATAAAATAATTGGTTGTTTGATTATGAAAAAATTGACAAATATATATTAAACATAATTTAGGAATTATACAAAACTGAACGAAAACAAATTAATAAAAGTTGAACAAGTTTACGTGGTCGCAAGCAGGTGATGGTCGTTGGCATGGACGATCCGCTGGCGTTCCAATCCCTCTTCAGCGACTGAACTTAGGTTAAATATGAGAGCTCATATAATTAAGTCTGCAAATGGGCAGCGGCGAGCACGACGAGAAAAGTAGGTCTCTTCAGAGTAGAACTGCAGTGGGCAGTGTTGAAGTTGCCAGTACACCGTCAGACTGTCTCTTGTCAATTCTACCGCCTTATCAATTGAACCTAGCACTTGTTTATAGCTAGGGCTACAATCCATACCAATTTAAGTATAAACTAATGGCCTGTTGATTTTACACAAAATAAGCTATGTCCCTAAGAGTATGTACATATAATTATTAATTTGTTTCATTTTATGAGAAAAATTAAAATAACAATTAACCAAATATGTTGAAAATAAAAATAAAATAAATTAACGCTGTGGCGTTAACACGATGTATAATATAGATTTTTAAAAGAAATTAAAAATTTATTCGAACTGTGGTTTCGTTCCGTTTAATTTATGTTTATAAAAAATATTACAACCTGAACTACAGAATACATGTAAATTAATGTTATAAAATTTGAGCAACGAGGTGTACAATTAAATGAATAATTTCACAAGAAGTTAGTCGGTGGTGTTGTCAAAAATACTATATTATATAATAGTATATTTTATTACATTGTCCAACGTTTCGAAATAAGTTTTAGGTATTCTTCAGGGCATAACGTCAGGCATTGTTAAAGGCCGTATGGCTACTCATGAATGAACAATTGTTTAATTTGTAAAATTGGGGTTGGTCTGCCGTCAAGCGGACAAGGGGCATCCCCCTAGTATGGTATATATATATATATATATATCTAACTCCAATGACAAATCCTATCTAGAACACCTAATTTTTTCCCTGCACCTCTTCATCGTTCCGTTTTCCCCCACCCACCATACCAGCAGGTCCGACACTTGGCTAGACTTCTACATTATAGACTCTGTACAAAATCTCCCCTCCTCTTCTCAACTGCCAGTATCTTCCCTATTATCTCACGATCTTATACAAATAACATATAATATCCGAACTCCTTCAATCGATCCTCGATCACCTTCAATCGATCTTCGATCTTCCTCCTTCAATCACTTTCCGTCACCTAGATACCCTTACTCGAGAAAAAATATTACCTGACCTAGAAACCTTAGATTGGAATGGAATATATTCTTGCTCTTCTATCGATTCTATGGTTGACATTCTTACCACCAATCTTCTCATTATTCTCAATACCCATGCTCCACTCAAAACCTCTACCTTTCGTCACCGGCCTGCTCCTTGGATGTGTCAGGAAATCAAAGATCTGCAGAAGAGGCGCGACGCTGCCAGAAGATGTTTTAGACGTACTAGGCTTGCAGACGACTACGCATTCGGGATGCTTCGCAACTTGGCACAGACAAGGATCCGGCGTGCGAAAGCTACCTACTTCCATGAAACCCTTTCCTCAGCTCCTGATATCAAATCGAAATGGCTACTGCTTCGTAAAAATTCCATTTGTAATCCTTACAGATCTCCTACCGCAGCCTTTCCTGTACCCTCCGAAGATTTAAACTCTTATTTTATATCTGTCGCTAATACCTCTTCTCTGCCTCCCTCTTCATGCTTTTTTCCAGAGATATTCTTTAACGACAACAACTTTTATTTTTCCGACATCTCTCCCATATACCTGTTAAATTAATAAAATTATGTCTCCCTGAAATCCTCCCAGCTCTCCTTTTTATCTACAATTTCTCCTTTCAGAATTCATTATTCCCTACATCTTGGAAAAAAGCCATTGTTCTTCCTCTAAATAAAAAGCCTAGTCCATCCTCGCCCGAAGATTTCCGCCCAATCTCAATCCTTTCTAACCTCTCAAAGTCTCTTGAAATTCTAGTGCAATCCCAAGTCTCCAAGTTCCTCGAAAAGTCCAACCAATTTGATCCTCTCCAATCTGGTTTCCGTCCCGGCTGTTCCACGCAATCTACCTTAATTAAAATTAGCAGCGACATTCAATCTGCAATAGATGATAGAAAATTAACTGTCCTCATACTTCTCGACTTCTCCAAAGTCTTCGATACCATTGACCATTCCATCCTCTTCAACAAACTAAAATCATTATCTTTCTCCAATAGTTCCATCTCTTGGTTCCAATCTTTCCTCTCCCAACGCACCCAAGCAGTCTCCATACCCAATCAACCACTATCTGCCTACCTTTCTTTATCCTCTGGAGTTTCACAGGGTTCAAGCATATCTCATCTCCTTTTCAGTTCCTACATTAATGACCTACATAATTCAATTCTCCATTGTTCCCACCACCTTTATGCAGACGATTCCCAGATCTACCTATCCTTTTCTCCCCCTGAGTTATTGGTAGCATTTGCCAAGATGCAAGAAGACCTTGATCGAATCAGTGCCTGGGCAAATGTAAATGGATTAAAGTTAAATGCTGCCAAAACCCAGGCCATTGTCATTGGATCCAAGCCCCTTATTAGATCCCATCCCGACTTTCCCATGTTACACCCTAATGACCAGCAAATTTCCTTCTACTCCTCTGTTAAAAATTTAGGATTTTTCATAGATGAAACCCTCTCCTGGAACTACCATATTTCTCACGTTTCTCGTCGGACAATTTCTACCCTTAAACTATTTCATCGCTTCCGCCATCTCCTACATCAACATACTCGTAGACTCCTAATTTCCTCTCTCATCTTCACCCACTTTGACTACAGCTGTGTGGTGTATGATGGCCTCTCGGTGGAGCTCCGTGATAGACTGAAAAGATTAATGAATAGCTGCGTAAGATTTGTTATTGGTGCCCCAAGGTACTCCCATGTCTCTCACCACTACACTGAGTTAAGGTGGCTCTTCCCCTCCTTTCGAAGACAATATTTCCTAGGTACGTTCCTTTATCAAATCATCAACAGCCATCGTCCTTCTTACGCCTACAACCTTCTCCAATTCAAGTCCGCAGTCCATTCCCTTTCAACAAGATCTCGACCTTCTGACCTCTTCATCTCTTCTCACAGATCTGCCTCATTTCAAAATTCCGTTATAGCTCGCGCTGTCAATTTATGGAATTCTCTACATATCAAAATTCGGCATACCCCCTACATATTCAAAACCCTCCTATTCCAATTCCTATCCCAAAAACAGTCAGATGCTTGCTAAACTTTTGATATTATACATTTCTATTAAATCAGTCATCATCAAACGATAGTACTATTCTATACTGTAAACTAAAGGACATTAAATATCTTCCTGCTCTTAATGCCACTGAATGCATTTATTGTTAGTTTTTTTATTCTTATATAATTAGATCTGTACCTATAACTAGAATTAGACAATGATGAGCATATTATTCATTATTTAAATACTCTGGCATTTTATATTGTCAGCTTTGTCTTTCCTTTGTTAGCAGAAACACACCTCATTTTGAAGAAGAGCTCAATGTATTTTTTATTATTTTATTTTTCAAAGGTGTATAATTATAATTTTTCCTACTGTACATAGTTTTCAGTGTTTTATCATAATTGTAAGTGTTTTGTATAGAGATTTTTTTTTTGTATATAGCTTGTTTAACTATTATTTTCTTTACTTTCTCTTTTTTATTATGGCCAGATGTAGTCTTTTAATTATATTCTATTTTGTTATTCTAAAGGGACTTTGTCCCAGAACAAAGTTATTTTCTATTCTATTCTATTCTATATATTCCTCAAAAATGAATGAGGATATTTCTATTTGATTAGTTTTAATTAAAATACCTCACTTAGGTTTGTTTGTTAGATAATCACCCATTTGTTGGTAAACATAAAAAGTAAACATCAAGTATTCTTTATTTTAATAAATTATTAACTAAAGGATAGTCAGTCAACATGATAAATAATTATTGTTTAAACCAACTGTTTCGTTCGACTTTTCTCAAGTTTAATCCAGCAATATTCTGTTTAATGATGGAAAGACATCATATTGAACCAAAATTTTGCAATAAACGTAGATACCGCTGATGCAGTCGGCGTCTCCCAAATTGTGCTCTTCCGGGCTTTAGCCAGATACAGAGAAAGTACCAATAGGGACCTGTTAGTGGATCTCAGTGCATTACGATTCCAAGGTATGCCAGAAATTTTGTTATTACTGCAAGAAGCAACCCTTTTCATAGTGTCCCGCAGAGCCTAAGTGAAGTGTATAATGTTCTGCCAAGGCCCATATGAACTCAAATCCTTCGTAATCGTTTCTGAGAAGTTGGTCTAACAGCTTATTTCACTTTAAGACGAGCGGCAGCCACAATGCATCACCGTCAACTCACCACAGATCATGGTATAGTGAGCGCCTGGATGAGGATACAAATTGGAATGTAGTTACGTTTATAGACGAGTTGCGTTTCTGTATGTATAGCGATCATGGGCGGTGAAGAGTCTGCCGAGAACAGTTGCAGTCTATAGGTGGAAGTGTGATGGTATGGGATGGCATCTATTCAGGAGGGCGGACTTCAAACTAGGGCCATAATTGGTACAGATTTCCAATGTCTTGAAAATGTGGATATTCCACATCTGCCCTCATCCCGTATTGTCTCCAGATCTCATTCTCTCTGAGCACATGTGGAATGCATTGCAGAGAAGGCCACAATTTTTGACCACAATCTACAGCTTTTTATCATTCAGCAATTGAGAGTCCTATTACCACGTTTATAAAGAGAAGGAGGGTTGGGATGATCAGTCAGAAAAAAAAGGCAAAATAAATAATAATATTTATTTTAACATTTGCCGACGTTTCGAACTGAAGTTAAGGCCTTCTTCAGGGCTAAGGAAATAACCAGATAACAAAGTATGAGAAATATATAGAAAATATAGAAACATATAGAAAATAACCAGATAACAAGGTATGAGAAACATAAACAATGTAGGTAAAACAATTAAAGTAAAATGAAGTGGGTAGAATAATGACTGGTTGTGCCAAAGAGGAGTTTTTGTTTGAATGTCCCGCGTTACGTCGAGTGGTGGGGCAGATATAAAAGATAAATATAACACTTAAGCCCTAGAAGGAACTGGTTGTATCTGCCCATTCCACCGGCAGCTACCACTGGGCAAACACCATCTCCAGCACGAGAAGCCACCTACGGAGAGCTCTCCAGGTAAAAAAGATGTGGGCTGGCATATAGACGATAAGCTGTTTTTTTTTGCACAATCATTAACCCACCAATCCCTTGAGGTACAGTTCATTGCTTAAAAATTAGAATGTTACCTTAAATATTTGGAATGTTGCCTTATTGAAACTCATGAGAGTTATTTTTCTATAATTAGAGAGTTGCCTAAACATTTGGTCCACCTGACTCGATAAAATATTTTTTTTTTTGCCATTTTAGATGCCAATGTTTTGCCGTATGTAATAGAGGAAAATTGCCTGGTAGGTTATGAGAGGTAATATAAAGATCGTCTATTAGTATTACGCCTATTTTTTTTTTTTTAAATGTAACTTTCTTCGTTTATTACTTTGTTGCGTATTTGGGAGCGCCAGAGTAATAAAAATTATTTTCTTCTATGTGAAAAAATTATGTTTCCGGCCTAATTCGTATTTCGCCTAATAACACGTTTTTCAAAAATATACTTTAACCAATAGATCTAATGCTTTCGTTACGTATTAGGGGAAGTCAAGCAATTTCCAGATAAGTTTCCAAAAATATTGAGAAAGAATAAATAGTTACTTGCTGGCATTGGGTGACTTGTTGATACTTACGTTAATCCCAAGGGGGCGGGGTGGCCGAATAGGCTAAAGCGTGTGCACAGCACCGCTAGTTGCCTGGCAACCGGATAACAGAGATTTGAGATGATATAAAAATATGAGTTCGTGTCCCGGTGCCGGAGGGGATTTTAAATTCCCCGCCCTCTCCCCCCGGCCCGGGAAAATCCCGTATAGCCTAAAAGGCGAGGTAGGGAAGAACAAAAAAAAAAAAAAAAAAAAAATTACGTTAATCCTTACCCGCTTTGCTGAAATTTGAAATTGTTTTGAATAAAAGGCCTGCACTACTGAACATTAAAATTTAATTTTGAATAAAATTGTTGCTTGTTTTATTGGATTATTTGTTTATTGCTAAATATTACAATCTGTCTCAATAAAGGATACCTTAAGCAATTAAGTTTTGATTTGAATTTTATTGAGTTTTGCCTTGAGCAATTAAATTTTGAATAGAATTGGATTTTGTCTTCAGCAATTGAAATTTTATTTGAATTTTAGTTTTTTTTTCTCTCTACAATTTTGAAGATGGCACCAACTAAGATAATGAGGGACTTAAAGCTATAAATGATGAAAGGAAGGATGTTTCTTAGAATTCAAACTACATATGATATGATCAAGGGTCTCCCTAATAGATAGGAAATTATTATGGTTAGGGCATCAGAAATTAGAGCGCAACTAGAGGAATTTGAAGCGGTTTTGAACAAATTTTCTGTGCTAAATGAATCACTAGATAAAGAAGATAGAATTAAACGCAACATCTCTAGCGGCGGAAGACCATTATTATGAAATAAAAGCTGCGCACGAGAAATTAATTAAAGCTGAGTACATAGTTCCCGCTTCTCAGCCCAGGTCTGAACCAGTAGCTTATCCTAAATTGCCAGGTTTGCATATTCCTCCATTTTCCGGTCAGTACGAACAATTTCCATCATTTAAGTCATTATTTGATGCCTTAATCCATCATCGAAATTATACAGAAATATTAAAGTTTTCATACCTCAAATCACTTTTGGTTCATCCTGCTTCACGGGCCATTTTTTCAATCGAGTTTAATGCAAAAAATTACAGCTTGGCCTATGATAAATTAGTAAAGCGCTACAGCAATAAAAGGATCATTGCGGCCTACCATCCTCAAAAGATTATACGATTTAAATCCTTTTCGGTTGATCATCCTACCAACTTCAGAAGCTTTCTGGATACATTTGAGGATAATTACAACGCCTTAAAAAATCTTAAACTCCACAACCTCGCTGATTTTATTTTAGGTATATTTTAGATTTATTTTAGAAGAATATTCGAGAATAATCTCAGCGAAGAGACAGTTCCTAATTTTAAAGAAGTTTGTTAAGTCACAACTTAGAGTCGCAGAAATGTGTTCCGAGCCGTCTAAAAACACTCAGCCTGAAGTTCAGTGAAAAACGTTTTTAACCAGCCATCATAATAGACCGGATAAACAGAAAATTAATTTAGAGTGCCCAGTTTGTAAATCAAGCTATACAATTATAAATAGCCCTCAGTTTTTGAATGCAGATGTTAATGCAGATGTCGTTATGACTTGTTAATGAAGTCTGATTTATGCTTTTCTTGTACGCGACTTCATCGTTTACCGAATTGCCAATGTAAGGGTTGTTGCCAAGTTTGTGGAAAAAGGAGTCACCATACAATGTTGCATAAAGCTGCAAACTCTGAGCTATCACAGTAGCAAGTAACAAACAATTCTAGTGCAGTTTCGTGCCACGGTACCACAAACTCACAGGAACTTCTGGGTACAGCGTTAGGTAAAAACTCGTTCAAGTTCAGGTCAGTGGCATTCATGCAGAATGGTGATGGATCACAAATCAATTTAATTACCTCTGATCTAGTGAAAAAGTTGCTCTTTCGTTCCCGGGTTAGTCCTATTGTGGTGTCTGGAGTAGGTAATACCTCTATATCTTCATCTTCTGCTGAGGTTAAGGTGAAGTTGGGTTCAACGAAAAATAGAAGCATATATGAGTTTTCAGCCAAAGTATTACTATGCATAAGTGGAAGTTTGCCTTCGTTTGCCGTGTCCCAAGATGTACGAAATAAATTTGCGTCAATAGATCTAGCAAACACACAATTTCATACGCCAGGAAAAGTTTTTGCTTCTGGGTGCTGAGATGCACGGTGAGGTTTTAAGTGACCCTGTTTTATTTCTTAAGGGTCAACCAAAAGCTATTCATACCTCATTAGGATGCGTATTATTTGAGGACACCCTCTCGGAAAGCCAAAGCTCCTATACCTTCTATAGTACTTTTTTCACGCAGACCAGCCCTTCCTTACAGGAGGAATCAAAGTGATTTTGGAAGACTGAGGAAGTCACAGTTTCGATTCCGCCAAATCCTGAAGATGCATTTTGCGAAGATCACTTTATAAATACATGCACCCATGATCTCCAGGGTAGATTCGTTGTTTCGCTTCCGTGCCGTTCTTATCAGCCGATTGACCTTGATTCCACCAGAGAGATAGCTCTACGCAGATTTAGAAAGCTGGAAAATAGATTTAGGAAGGATCCGGAATATAAGTCTGCCTATGCTGCCCAGATGGATGAATATATAAGATTGGATCATGTCCACCTAGCCAAGAACCCTTTTCCGTACGTCATGACCCATCATGGAGTGATTCTTTCACGACAAAACTTAGAGTCGTATTTAATGGTTCAGAGAAGATGGTGGGAGGAAACTCACTCAATGACTTACTTTTGACCGGTCTGCAGCTCCAGAGTGGTATCGCGGAACTTATAAATCATTTTAGATGCTTTCCTGTGGCCTTAACATGCGATATAAAAATGATGTTTAGGTATAACCGCATTGCCGAAACTAATCAGAACCTATTACGTTTTTTTTTTTGAGAAGTGAGTCTTCACAGCCGATCCAGGAATATGAGTTGGTTATCCTTCCATTTGGGTTGAAATGTTCTCCCTTTATTGCTCAGAGAGTCATTCTACAGTTATTTCGAACAGAAGGCCATAATTTTCCTAAAGCTGCCCAGTGTCATGACCAAATTTATGTAGATAACGTAATCACTGGTGCTTGCAGTAGTGATGAGGCTCCGGATCTGTACAATGAGTTGATGCCCTTATTCGGAGCAGGTACGTTTGAGCTCAGAAAGTTCTCCAGCGATTCCGATAAAGTACTTTCTGTCATACCCGAGGGTAGTCAAGAAATGCCGTTGTGTCTGGATGGAGATTCCTCGACTGTTAAGGTTTTGGGTTTGTTCTGAGATCCTAAACTCGATCATTTAAGGTATTCAATACAGGAATGTGAGCCTGTTTTTACAAAGCGAAGTATTCTATCCTTCATTGCCAAGATTTTCGGTATAAATGGATATGTCAGTCCCGTGATTTTTTCTGTTAAATGTAATAGACATTTGTGGCTACTTAAGGCTAATTGGGATGATGAGTTGCCTTCTAGTGTGTCTTCATTGTGGAAGATTTTCCTTCACGAATTTCCGAGCTTGAAAAGTGTTTGCCTGTCTCGTTACATTGTCAGCCAGAATGCACCATCCATGCAACTAATTGCCTTTTCAGACGCTTCCGAGAGGGGTTACGGGTGTGTGATCTACCTGAGTGTTGGATGCCCTGGAGAAGCTACCAAAATTCATTTGTTAAGGGAAAATGTAAGGTGGCCCACTTAAGGTTCAATCAGTGCCTCGTTTGGAATTAAATGCTGCTCTTCTTGCCTCCAGACTATTTACGTGTATTGGTAAACTTAAAAGTCATTTAAAAATTGAAGAAGTTTTTCGTTTTTTGGATTGGTTATAGACACCACCACATGAACTTAAAATTTATTTTACCAATCGCTTGGTGCAGATTTTGGAGGTTACAGAACCTAATTTTTGGCATTATATTCCTATGAAACAGAATCCAGCAGATTGTTATCGAGAAGCCTCACTCCACGCCAAATACTTTCACGTGAGCTTTATTGGAATGGCCCGGCATTTATTTCGTTACCTTCTTCTGACTGGCCTGTTTACCACATTGAACCTCCAACCGTTCTGACTGAGGTAAAAACAATATCTCTTTTAGCGGCTGAAAAACCTAACGATTTGTTTATTTGCCAGGAGAAATATTCTAGCCTTTCAAAGTTGCAAAGAGTTTTTGCTTTCATTTAAAAAATTTATTAAATGTTGCCGAGATAGGGTGCAAGATAATTTTGCTGCTGGAACCTTGACTGCGGAAAAAGCATTTAAGGATTCCTTAAATGATCCCTTTAAATGATTAAAGGATTCCTTAATGCCACAAAGGAATTAAGGATTCCTTGATGATTTATGTCAAACTCATTTAGAGGAAATCCTTAATTAATTGTCTTGAAGGTGGCAAACCATATAAGGGTTCCTTAAACAGGTTCACGCCATTTTTGGATAAGGCCGGAGCTCTCAGGGTGGGAGGTAGATTGAAGTATTCCACATTCGAAGAGAAAACTAAGCACCCGCTGCTGATACCTAAAGACTTTCATTTAGCAGTCCTTTTGTGTGATCATTACCACAGGTATTTCTTGCATGGTGGCCCCCTGTTGGTCCAGTCTCTCATTCATCGCCAATTTTGGATCCCTTGCCTAAGAAGACTCGTTAGAAGCCGTATTGATAAATGTGTTACGTGCCACAAAAATAATGCGAAACCTCAGGCTCCAAAAATGAGTGACTTACCGTTTTTTAAGGTGACCGAAGGTCGGTCCTTTTAGCGAGTTGGAATAGACTATGGTGGCCCCTTCATTATGAAGATTTCCAGTAAGCGCAATGCTCCTAAATCAAAATGTTGGTTAGCTCTCTTCGGGAGCATGCCCACCAAGTCCATACATCTAGAACTTGTGACGGACCTATCCACCTCTTCATTTATTGCCACAGTGGCCCAGAGATCTTTTGTAGTATATTGTTTTTTTATAATATGTTTAGTTATTTTATTTTTTTATAGTACGTGTTATAGTTTTTGATTATTATTTTACTTTTGCTGATCTTATATTTTCTGTATATATAGGGTGTAAATTTGTTTATACATCACTATAATTATTGTCCACGTGACAGATTATTATATTTCTAAATAAATAAAAAAATATTACATGGAGACTTTCTTTAGGATAGGACGGATCACATTGGATTATGTGATTGGAATCTAGGATGGGGTACAGGCGTTTTAGGATGAGCTTTTCCTGGATTTTGCCCAGGATGGTTAAAAGGGACATAGGGCGACAGGAGGATGGGTTTTCTGGTGGCTTTTTGGGTTTATGCATCATTTTGATAATAGATAATTTCCAAGGGTCAGGAAAATATGTGAATCGCATTACAGCATTATATATATAAGTAAGGAATAGAATGGCTTTCCGAGGAAGCAGTTTTAGGATCTGGGATGTAATTAGGTCGTGTCCAGGAGCTTTCCGGGAAGTTAACCTTTGAATGATGTTAGATATTTCTGAAGGATGAAAAACTTCAGGTGGAAGAGACATTTGGAGTGGGATGTCCAGTTCTTCAATACATTCAAGGTGATTTGGGTTAAGAATATCGGGGTGTGGATTTAAAGGTTTTAAAGATGTCATGAGCAAAGATTTGTGATTTTTCTTCATCGTATTTGGACCAGGTTTGAGCTTCAGTAAATAGTGGATGATTACAGTCTTTAAATTTCAGGAGCCTTTTGGTGGTCGTCCATTGTTGGTATTTTCTAATTTCTGATTTTAGTCTGTTAGTCAGTTGGGTGTAATGAATTTTATCTGTTGGATATCTGGTTCCATGCCACTTCGATCTTGCTCTGCGTTATTCCTTAATAAGATACGAATGGTTAAATTTAACATTACTTTTTGGGTGAGGAGGGCTCCAGCCCAAAAGCTCCCCCGTAGATCCGCCTGTAATGTGGTCCATGCCATATTTTCCTCGCATTTACGTATTTCTTGCTTTATAATCTACCCTTTCTTTCCTAATGTCTGAGTAGAATTCGCGTATATCTCCAGCCTGCCAGTTGTCGTCAATGGTTTGCAATCTTTCTTTGAGGAATTCCTTTTTTACCGATCTTATAGTTTTGTTTGTCTTTTTCTTGGCAGCAGTTCACTTGATCAGTTGTAGTTAGACAGAAGGCCTTCATTTTTCGTCTTTCCTCTACTGCCATTTCGCATTCTTCTGTGAGTCATATCTTAGCTTTTCGTTTCTCCTGAATACCAATAACTCCATTAGCTGTTTCTTTTTGTACTTTCTCTATTTACCCCAGTGTTTACCACCGTGAAGCTATCCGAATCCAAGAATTCGAATTTATTTTTCAGTTAAAGTTGGAATTTGGTTGTTACTTCAGGATTTTTCTAATTACGGATTTCATACCTCTTTCTTTCCACTCGATCTCCTGTTGTTTTCATTCGCCCCAATCTCTAACATAACCTAATTCTAGAATTAGCTCTGAGCTCTTGAGCTCTGATATCTCTTTTCTACCAGCATATGGCCAATTTGATTTTTCGCTACTTTAAGGATAACCCAGGTGTACTTGTCAATATCCTTGTGTAGGAACATTGTACTGCTGACGACTAGACCTTTAGGTGTTGCCAGACTGATACATCTCACTCCATTGTCATTGCTATTAAGGCTTTCGCCTCTGATTATGGGCCTGGATTGGGGTTCGCGTCTTATCTTTGCATTAAAGGCGCCTATGACTAATTTTATATCATGAGCATGGTCCATAATATTTTCCAACTGATCCTAGAAATTATCCTTCACCTCTTCATCTTCGGTTGGTGCATACATATTAATCCAACGACCTGTAACTCGTAATACACTAATACTTTCGTTTATCGGAGTGAAGTTAAGGATTGACTTCCTTGCCGCTGGCCTAACGATAAATACCTTGCCGGCTGTCGTATTTTTATCGTTTCTCTTAGTGTATGGCCGTCGACGGTGGTTTCGCCACCACCTGGCCACCTTAGCTCGTGAATCGCTGTTACTGGTATGTTATACCTTTTTAGTTCCTTGACTGCCGTTTTTGCAGCTCCTGGTCTGTATAAACTACGTATGTTCCAAGATCCAATATTAAGTCTGTGAGTCAAAGCCAGGGTCGTTACCATATTTAGACAGTCCGATTTTCCGAGGCTTAGTTTATGTTTCATAATAAGTGATTGTTTTCTGGGATAGGGTTACTAGCCCAACACCCAACCTGGAGGACCAAGAGCTATGGTGTAAAACACAAGTGTCGCTCACCTCTCTGTGAATCTCTGGCTCAAATTTTGACGGCGAAATAAGAGCAATTTTATTGGAACTGCAATCCTTGTCACACTTAGATGCCAAAAATTTCGTATTGTTTGTGGATTCAAAGGCGGCTATATTCTTGCTGTGTAATAGCGAAATGACTCTTTTGCTGAGAATATTCTGAAGTGCCAAAAGATCATAGAGGAACTACTTCTTCGAGGAACAGAGGTATTCTTTCAGTGGATACCAAGTCACTGTGGTCTCCATGGAAACGAAATGGCTGATAAACTCGCCAAGGAGGGCTCCACATTGAACCAGCCAGAAAATGGAATATCATACCACAAAGCCAAAAATTAAATTAATAAAGAGATTCCGTAAATAGTTGTTTTTGCGGAAAAGCAATGGAGAAAATTATTAAATGAAGCGAATCGAGTTCCCACGAACCTGCCGAGAAAGGAAGCTATTGCAGAATTCCCGATGATAACAGGCCACGACTACGTTAGGGAGCACCTGCGTAGAATAGGAGTGGCAGAATCCTATGTAATTCGGGAGCGCATTAAGGTGTATTCTCGCGCTTGTTGAACATAAGAGAAACCACATAGACCAAATCGGTATGTACTGGGCTGCAAGATCTCTGATGGCGGAAGCCGATAAAGAGTGGCATAATTAAAAAATAAATAAAATAACCTAGTTCAGTTCATGAATTTGCCTTAAATGGCAACGAGCACATAAATATTCCCATTCCTAAGATATAAACAAAACACGTTATTACATTATTTAACCATAAAAACAAAAGAATATTACAAAAATAAATTTATTGAAAGCAACAGAATTATAATGTGATGAAAAATAATAAATAAAGCTATATACACATATACGTATTTACGATATTACGTATAAGTACGCTGGTACATTTATTTAGTTTTTTACTTAGGAAATTTCGTTATTGAGATATATTACAATCTGTCACATTGAAGGACAATAGTAATAATGATAAAGAGTTGCTCATTCATACTATGCACAATAAATAACAAAAACAAACAGCAATATAATCATTTCTACTATTTTCTTTTTTATGGGAAGTTTTAATTTGGAAATACAACAAATAAATCAATTGATGTTTAATTGGAAGTCATCATTGCCAAAAAACAAAGAATAAAAGATACTAAACTAAATAAAAATAAACTAATCTAACAAAATAAATACACACATGCTTTTATACAATATTCATTCACTCAAGATCTCCGAACCAAGCCTTTTCCCACACTCGTTGAGGGAAAGGCTGGAGATCCCAGCGTCTTTCACGCAGCGGCATCACTGGTATTACCAATGGAGGCTGAGCAGAGACACTACAACCAGACATACATAGCTTGAGTGGAGAATCTGGCCATTGCCATAACTCCAATATATTCCAATATACAATTAGGCAGGGAACCCAAGCCAGGCTTCTCCTTCCACCTATAGAAGGAAAAGCAGGACTCCAAGAGATCCAAGATATATACTACAAAAGATCTCTTGGCCACTGCCGCTTCAACCTTCGAGTAGGACTGTAGGCATGAGTGGAGCCTAGATAAGGATTGTCCTGGGGATTTGGATGATTTATAAAGTTCTAATGGAATTTGGAAAATTTATTAGGGATAAGGTCAAGGACAAATGGGATATTAAGGTCATGGTGTAGGGTTTGATTGGTTACATAGAACGGAGCATTAACTATTGTTCGAAGGACTTTGGACTAAAAGGATTGAATGCGTTTGATGTTAGAAAATTTTGCTGTCCCCCACACTTCCAGTCCGTAGGTCCAAATGGGTTTCAGTATTGTCTTGTAGATCAGTAGTTTGTTGTCAATTGAAAGTTGAGATTTTCTGTTCAGTAGTCTATATAGCTGGCCACATTTAGTTTTTTTAATTATTACTTTTTTTATAATATATGTATTTTGATTTTTAATCTCATACTTGTTTTTTTTAGTAACTCTATTTTAGTTGATTGGTCGAAAATTCGGATCTAAAGTATAAATAATGTAGTATTTAATTAAGCTGAAGGAAAAAGTGTATTTACGAAAAAAATATCGTTAAAATATTTATAATGTACAGTTTATTGCAAATTTAGTACTTTCGGTGATCTGGCCATATAGTTCAGATTAACTGATGATTGTGTTACGTATTCATCCTCTGGGTCACTTAATCTGCACCTTCTGCACATGTGAAGGGTAAAGGAGGACCACAGGCGGATCTAGGGGAGGGGGGCTTTAGGGCTCAACCCCCTCCCTCCCAAAATGGTAAAATATAACCAAGTCTTACGAAAAAATATCGCTAATAGTATTATTGTTCGTGTAATTACATTTAATATGACTTCAAGAATCACTTAAGCAACATCATTTTATCTAGGTAGTTAGTTTTTTTTTTCTTCCAAAATAATTATCGATATAAATATATAAAAAAAAAAATGTTTCGGGCTGAAGCCTCCATCCAAAATGGCAGCACTAAAAGCACAAACTTGCAGGATCATTGTCATGATTGTGATTTCATATTTTACAGTAGAAAACATCTCATGTTCATTCCCCATACCTTTGAGAAAGATAATGCAATAACTGAAACAGGATAACACTTTATACCAAAGTTTTTGGCTGATACAACGTTTCTGATACAGTGTTAGTAATTCGGAAAGTCAACGGCACAGTTATGTCATTATGACCGGTTTCAAAGGTTTTCATTACAACTTTTGCTAAATGTTAATTTTTATTTTTTGGAAAATCCAGTTTTGTTATGATAACAAGAGAACTGGTTGAGGAGGCCAAGACTCAACGATGAGTTGTAGCACCCGTGAAGATGAAGAGGACTGGCATAATGATTCATTGTTTTAGAAATCGACAGGCTATTGCTTATCGGTTCAACATGATTACTTA
Source organism: Nezara viridula (assembly GCA_928085145.1). Lineage (NCBI taxonomy): Eukaryota > Metazoa > Arthropoda > Insecta > Hemiptera > Pentatomidae > Nezara > Nezara viridula. Next base: position 5,635,057 of record OV725078.1, read on the forward strand.
TACATCTTGGGTCTACGGGGAAAAGTGGAGAGAGGTTTTCAGGCAAAAGCCCCTCCTAATTACAAAAAAAAAATCAAATCCTGGAGCCATTAAGTGAAAATCATTGGTAGCTGTTATATGTTATACAGGGTGTCCCGTAAGTAGAGAGAAACTTTTATAGGAATGATAGCAGACCTCAAGAGCCACACAAAAGTTCATCTAAACAATGGGTCCCTTTTCAGCAGAAAAGTTGGAAATTCAAGTTTTGTGTTTGTTTGTTTTTTGAGTAAGTGATATTTTTTGTTGAATAGAAAGCGATAACTGAAGAGGTATTTATTTTAATAGTTAAAAATTGCTTCACTGTAAATCAGATAAAATTTACTTCAAACGAAAGTCGAGTTTCTCTTTTTTAAATTCATTGAAAGAGGACCTTTGTGAGGCTAAGCTAAGCTATGATTAAAAAAAAATCAAAAATTATTCGCGATATTTTTTTATCACTATGCAACTATACTACAGATAAATCACTTCATAAAAAACTTGCTAGTTTATTAAGCTTCAAGCCGATATGAATTTAGTTGAAGTCTATTTGGAAAAACTTGAGATTCACCTTAAAAAATAATATGATTTTTTACACTGACACCTTAAAGTATCCCCGTTTTCAGTAAAAATGACTACAATTTATTGTGACAAAGTTTTCATTTCTTCTTTTTCCATAATCAGGGATATATTATAATTATAATAATGTGGTATTATAATGCATTAAAATTACACATCATGTGAATCTCATTTGTTTTTGGCAAATAAACCTCAACTTAATTAATATCAACTTCATGCTTATTAAAGCAGAAAGTTTTTCTAAAAGTGGGGTATATGTAGTATTCATGTAAAGTAAATTTTGTCTTATTTCTACAGTGAAGCTATTCTTAATTACTTAAATTAAATATTTCTTTAGTCATTTCTTTATATCAACAAAAAGACACGACTTCTATAAAGAAACCCAATACTTGCATTTCCTACTTTTCTGCAGAAAATTGGCCCATTGTTTGTATAAACGTTTTTATAGCTCTTGAGGTCTGCTATCATTCCTATAAAAATTTCCCTAAACTTATTCTCTACCTCTCCAACCTCTATATTATTCCTTTCTTTTACTAATCGCCTATTAAACCCAAACCCATTTTCCTCTTTTTCTACAAATTTTCTTATGGATTTGATATTGTTAATCTATGTGTGTTGAGAAAGATAATCATAACAAGCCCAGTAAGTCTTAATATTAATGAAAAAATAAAACACATTTTCTCCACCCCCCCCAAAAAAAAAGAAAAAAAAAATCAAAATCTTGTAAGAAAACAATCGATATAAAATAATTTTAAAAATATTTCATTAACACGCATTTTTGTGAGGTGAGTAATATTTTTCTAGTTTCTTAGAAATATATCAATCCGACGATAGAGCAGAACTGGTCAATACAAAACAAAATGTGGTCTGGCTCTAGTAATTTTTTCGGCTACATTATTATATTATTTGTTTTATTGGAATTTTAATTGGATTTAATACAGTTCATGACGCTTAATATAAACCTTAGATTGTTAATAATTTTAAACCGTAGCGGATGAATACTTTTAATGCAAAAAATATGTTTAGTTTTCATGCTATGGTTAATTTTTAAATGAAGCTTTAGCTGTACGGGGTTAAACTTAAAATATTTTCTGTCTTTGGAGTTTTGTTTATCTCCCCGATAACAGTTATGATTAACAAAGTTACTATAAAGAATTACAATATTTATATATAAGAAAAATCGACTTTTCAAACGATGCCAATAGATTTTGTATTGTATTAAAATAAAAATATGTAGTTAAAAGTATTTCTGTTGTTCATTATTCGCAAATTAGAACTTTAAAGATTCCTAACGTGTTAGAAATCGAGTTTAGAATTAATACCTCAACTTTCATCACGGGAGGGTGGGGGGCTTTCGGGCTGAAGCTCCCTCCCCAAATGATAAAATATAACCATGTTTTAAGAATTTTTTTTAAATACCTCTTAAAGTATTATATTTGGTGTAAGTACATTTAAAAGGACTTAAGGAATCACTTAAACACTATTTCATATAGGTAGTTAGTTTCTTTCTATTTTTCCAAACTAATTATCGTTATTTTTATGAAAACAAAAAAGCTTTCGGGCTGATGCCCCCCAAATTAAATCCTGGATCCGCTAATGACTTTCACTACTATATTAGCGAGTAATTATTTTGAAAATAGATCTAGTAAACATATTTCTTTTTTAAATTAAGCCGTTCAAATGTTATCTTTAGTTGCAGGGGCTTGCACAGGCGGGTCTATGGCTGAGCCCCACTACCCTCCAAAATGGTAAAATATAACGATGGCTGATAAAAACAAAATATTATAAAATTATCTCTAAAAGTATTATTGTTCTTGTAATTACATTAATAGGATTTCAAGAATCATTTAAAAAACATTTCATATAGGAAGTTAGTTACTTTATTTTTGTTCCAAAGTAATCATCGTTATATATATACATATAAAGCAAAACAGCTTTCGGGCTAAAGGCCCGCCCCCCCCTACCTAAAAAGAATTGAATGCTGGATAAGCTAGTGTTTGTCTTTAGACGTTTTGTTTCAATATAATTATTTGGAGTAAATTTGTCAACTCGATTTATTACGAATGACATATTAAGTATTGACGCCTTGTCTACTAATTTGACATAACATTAGCGTTAATATTGTATTAACATAGATAGGCGTTCAATAGGCCTTCATGGCCGCAGTGTATCCATGGCGCTATAAAAAAACAAAACAAAAACATTGTGTTATAATGAAAATAGTCACAACCGTATTTGGATTTACTCCATTATCTACTGGTTTCGCATTGCTTTTGTCCTGAAAAATATAAGCTGAGTAAAATTCCTTTAAAATATCAAGTATAATATGTTTAAATATAATTTATTTGATACAAAACAAAATCGTTTATTTTTGTTTATTTGAGTTGTATGCAAAGTGAATTTTATAAAATTATAATTATAAATGCCAACAAAGTGTATAGAAAAATTATTATTCATATAAAAATTTTAATATAATATTCTCAGTTTTTGAGTTGTTTTGTAGCGTTCAAAGATAGAAAGATTTATAATTTTTTTTTTCATATCAAATTAGAGATTTTGTTTTATCAATATTACCTCCACTTATGTCTAAATTGTTCTAAAAAATTATTCAATTATTGTTCTTATTCTGATGGCTTATTTTTATTTCTAGATTTATATTTTATTTTCATTCTGGTACTGAATAGGATTTATTCAAAATAAATAAATATGTACTTATGTAATAAGTAAATATGTACTTACGGGCGATAATGAGTAAAAGCAAGAGGTATGAGGACATACTGGAAGGGACTCAGTTGTCAAGGACCTAACTCAACTCATTATCACCATTCTTTTTCCGGTGATAAGTTGGTATGGCTCCTAGCATCCCCTCTACAGCAACGTTTGTCGCCTTTTCCAACCTACTTCCTCAGCCACTAACTATAATAATCATAGTTTCAATATTTTTTATTATTTATTATAAATATTTCTTTAAAAAAGAACATGATATATACCTACATATTGCGGAAAAACACCATATGAATTTTAGAAAATGTACACGTTTTCAGTAATCTTAAAGTAACTGGCAGTAACTTTATTGTTTACCTATAATAAATTGCTATGAAATACGGAATAAATTAAAAATAAAATCAACTAATATAAAACAAAAATCGTTTGAAAAATTATCATACCTGACAGGTCGGTTGATAGTATTTCAACATTCTGAAAGAAAGCAATTTAAAACTAAAGACTATTCTTTAGACTGGTCTTCTTAAGGACTAGTTTTCTAAAGACTACTCTTTCCTCACTCTCGAAATAATTGCATTCTTTTGACAACAATCTATCAATTATTTCAGCTGAAATTCTTGTTTGAAATTCACAAATATTTTAAAACAAAATTATAAAAAAAAAGGAAGAATTTTCGGCAAATTTCAAGTTGTTACGAATTAATTTTAACTTAGAAAAGTATGAAAATGTTGTCTGAAATAATATAAGAAGATAATGTAAAAATAAAATAAAATGTAAAGATAATAGTGTAAAAAGTGATACAGCATTTTTAACAATTCATAAAAAATAAAATATACAGAATCTTATAAATTATAAATGGAAAAAAAAAAATTAAAAACAAACAATTTCTTTTTTTGTTTTTCATCACGAAGCGATGTGGAAATTGATACGGAAATAACTTTATGTAATTGTTGTAAAAGCACTAATACCTGACATGCTCCTCGAAAAATGGGAATAAAAAATTTCAGAACCTAGAAATCTATTTGAAATATTTTTAGTTTCTATATTTTCTCCTTGTATATTTGTCAGCTTTTCTTTAGCCTTGCCGAAAATCGCAACTGAATTAATAAGTGGCAAATTATGAAGGTTCCTCACGGTCCACTTAGTGTCTCAGGAACCCATCAGTAAGAGTACCTTAGCATTGCCTTTTTCTCTTTAACTTCTCAGATTTTGCCCAAAATGTTTGTTTGATTGTTTTTAAATTATGTTTGATCTGTTTTTAAGTTATCTTTATGAAGGAATTTGATACTTAATGGGTGTCAGCTACTGAAGACTTATAATGAGAACTTTTGCCAGTAGTTGACAGGTCTGTACTCTCATAAACTTAATATAATGGTTCTTAAAAGTAGGACCATTCACTACTGTCTCATAAAAAAAAAAAAAAAAAAAAATGCTAATGATTTAGATTAAATATAAAGCAAAAATAGGTTTCCCTATTGCCAAAAACAGGTTCTTAACAGTGAACAACTGAAATTAAATTTAAAATTTGTATCTGGAATGTTTTATTCTTTCGTTCTTTTCATATTTATTTATTGCGTAAATTATTTTCTTCAAATTATAATTATGATTTATATTACAGTTTACATTAGAAACTATCATTAAGTCCATAAAATATTGTGACTAGCTCCCGTAGACAATATTTATATGACATTATTATATTAATTTTTATTTTTAATATGTCGAAAACTTAACTATAGAAAATAAGAGGCTAAAAACAATAATATCATATCTGGAAAATCGACTAAACTCTACAGAACAATTTCAGCTAAAAAATACTATAGAAATAAGAGGAATCCCGGAGAAGCCAGGTGAAACGGGGACTGACACAATTCTTAGTGTCGGAGCGGGTCTGGGGACGATCTTGATCACTCCGTGAGACTCAAGCCCAAGCAGGAAGGGATACCAGGTCCAATTATTGCTATAAGATTTTTTAGACAGACGGTGAAAGATGAGTTAGTACGGCAGCAAAGAACAAAGAGAGATTTCTCCTCACGACATCTAGGCTGGGGAGAGAATGACTCGCACCGCGTTTATGTGAGTGAAGCCATGACGCCCACCAATAAACACCTCTATTGGTTAGCCAGGCAGAAGAAATTGACTGCAAAAGTAAAGCAAACAGTCAGATGGATACCCACCGGTGATTATAGAAAAACCGAGTTGAACGATGTATGTAAGTTATTCTGAGATTGTATTCAATTTATTTCTTCTCTCCAGAAATATTTTAATTTTATTTTTTTTAACTCTTAATTTTTTTAAAACTTAATTTTAGGCTTTTTTATTTTTGTATAAATGTATTTTTTTTTTTAGTTTTTTTATATTGAAGATTTTTTTATTTTTGTATACACTTTTTCGCTAGAAATATTTTAATTTTAATCTTTTTAGCTTGTTTTGTTTTTGTACAAATGATTTAGATCTCGGTTATTGACCAAACTTTATTAATGTATTTAAAACAAGGGGATATTTATACTTTCATATGCTTTAAAATAAACTTAACTGAATATTTATTTCGAAATATTGAAAATGCATTGTTTTTATTTTATAATTGGTAATTGGTTGACTGTCGTGGATAATGAAGAGAATAGTTGGGGTGCTCAGTCAAAAAAGGAAGGCAAAAATAAATTATAATATTTATTTTTTACATCTGCCGACGTTTCGACCTGAAGTTCAGGCCATCATCAGGGCTAAGAAAATAACCAGATAACAAGGTATGGGAAACTTAAGTAATGATGGTAAAAAAGATAATAACAAAAAAAATGAGAAAATAAAATAGATTAGATCTAGATAAAAGAAAAATAAAATAGATAGATATAAAGTAAAATAAAATTGTTAGAATAATGACTAAGAACTAAGAGATGAATAATACAGACTGTTACATAGTGTGGAATGATTGACAATATTCGTTTTTATTTTATGTTTGAAATATTTTATTTTTTGAAATTTTTAAACGGAATATTTTTTTAAAAAAGTGTTATATCCTATCCTTTATCCTCGATCCTTTTCCCCAAAATTCTACTTCCCAACTCTACTGTTATGACTGGTATCCTGAATTCCTGTCACGTCAACGTACAATCCCGTATTGCACACTACGATGAATTCCAGAAATATTTTCTTGACAATTTTTACCACATTGTAGCAGTATCTGAAATCTGGATAAAACCTTTTATCCCATCCTCCCAGGTTTCCTCACACGAATACTCGTTCCTACGTCACGATATCCTGTAACCTACCTCATCGCACGGGAGGTGGTGTCGGATTATATATCTATGACAGTCTTATGGCCAAAATCTTTCTACAGTCTCCTCATCATGATTTTTCTCATGTGGAATACATGTTCGTTGAAATTTCCTCTATTACCTCTCCTCTGTTGCATGTTGTAGTTTACCACCCTGCTTGTGTTTCATTTGACAACCTTTTTGAGTCTTCCCTTACTGACCTGGTTTCTAACTATACCAATATTATCATCACCGGTGATTTTAACGTGAACATGCTTTCTCCTAAAAAATCTCCCGAAAAATACTTCTTAACCGACCTGCTGTTTTCGCTTAACCTTCATCTTGTTCCTTATTCTCCTACCCATCATACGTAATTTTCCGATACTTGATTAGACCTCTATATCACTGGCACTCCCATCAAAATCCTTTCCTCTTCTTAACATCCAGTTCCATGTTTTTCACAACATGACCTGATCCAAATTACATACGACCTACCCGTGAAATCCTTCACTCCCAGAACAGTTTCATACCGCAATTTAAACCTTCTCTCCTATGAATCCCTTCAACTAGACCTTAATTCTCTCCAATGGCACTCCATATATTCCTAAAACTCCATTGATCCTATGGTATCCACCCTGACCTCAAACCTACAAACCATATTAGACATCCACGTTCTTCTAAAAACCAAAACCTTACGCCGTACCAAGGCTTCTTGACTTACCAATGAGATAAATAAAGGGAGAGATGCAGCACAGCGCAAATACCGTCAAACCCGTTTTTCTGTGGATTATGCTTCTTTCAAGGAGCTTCGCAATGGAACCCAATCCGCAGTCCGACTTGCTAAAGCCACCTACTTTCATAATGCCCTGTCCAATGCTACCGGCTCCAAATCTAAGTGGAAAATACAGAATCCAATAATCTTAATTTCTTCTCTCTTCCTCTAGATGATCTTAATAACCATCTCTTATCCTTCACTCACAATTCTTCTCCTACTTTCGATACTAAACATCTCAACTCCAATCCTAAATACTTTTTATTCGCCCATGTGTCCTACGATGCATTACTTTCCACTATACTAAAATTCCACACGAATGATTATGGTCCTGATAATATTCCAGTAAAACTAATAAAATCCAGACTTCCTGTCCTTATTTCTATTCTTCATCATATCTACAATTTTTCATTGCAAAATTTCATATTCCCATCCTTCTGGAAAACTGCTCTAGTCCGATCTTTGAATAAAATTTCCAACCCTACCACACTGCACCACCACTACCACGACTTCCGTCCTATTTCTCTCCTATCCAACCTCTCATAGCCGTTAGAACGCCTTGTCGAAAATCAACTATCCAACTTCTTAGAGGAACGTTCCCTTATGAACCCATTCCAATCTGGCTTTCGACCTGGCTACTTAACGCAATCTGCTCTCCTTAAAATTACCCATGACCTCCAAAACTCCATTGAACACCAAAATCGTACTATCCTCATCCTTTTAGATTTTTCAAAAGCGTTTGACACAGTTGACCATAATATCCTTCTTACAAAATTGCATAATATTCCTCTATCCAAGAGTGCCCTGCGTTGGTTCAAATCCTTCCTTTCCGATCGATCCCAGTATGTAGTCGTCCCAGAACAACCTCCTTCAAAGACACTTCCCCTCTCCTGTGGTGTCTTTCAGGGTTCCTCCTTGTCTCCTACTCTGTTTGCTATTTACATTAATGATCTTCCCCTCCTGATACATCACTCCCAATACCACATCTATGCTGACGGTTTCCAAATATACCTTTCCTTCCCCCTTTCTGACCTATTAGCCGTCACAAAAAAGTTTCAAGAAGATTTATATAGAATATATGACAGGGCAGGAGCTAAGAAGCTGAAGTTGAAAAGACCTAGGCAATCCTAATAGGCTCCAATCACCTCCTCAAAACTGTTTCTAACATTCTAACCTTGTCCCTACATGATAATCCCATCAGATTTTATCCCACCATCAGAAACCTTGGAATAATCTTCGATCAAACCCTTTCCTGCAAAAACCATGTATCCAATATCTCCCGACTTACCTTATCCACATTAAAACACTTAAATAGCCTCCGACACCTTTTTCATTTTGAAATCCTTAGACTTCTGTTTACCTCCTTAATATTTCCCCACTTCGACTATTGCTGCATGGTATATGGAGGCGTCTCTGGGGGTCTCGAGGCGAAACTGAAACGTTTGATAAATTGCTTTGTACGATCTTCGGGATCCCAAGGGACGCCCCTGTTTCCTGTTTCTATGAAGTGTTGAAGTGGCTTTATCCTTCCTACTGCCGTAAGTGTTTCCTGGCATTCCTCCTCTTCCAAGTCATTCACTCCCGCCGTCCTTCATACATCTCCTAGCTCCTTTAATTTAAATCCTCTGTCCACTCCCACAATACCCGTTCCCATAACCTGTACCACTACAACCCATGAAGGATCTGGGATTCAGTACTATTTAGGGAAAGCACTGTTTCTAGGTCAACGGTTGTGCAAGGAGGTGATTTGACCGAGATCACGCTCAACCGCCAGGTTTTCCCCCTTAATTAATTATTTAATTAAGGGTACCCACTTTATAGAGGCTGGGTGTGCCTCAGGAGGGACTTCTGACCCAAGGTCGCCCCACGGCCAATGAAACAGATAAATTAATTATCTGCCATGAGCCGGGGTTCGAACTCGGGACCTTTGCATTGGAAGCTCAGCTACTGAGCTATCCCGCTCCCACAATACCCGTTCCCGGTCTTCAGATTTATATATAATGGCCCACCGAACCGCTGCTTTCCATTAATCTTTTATTATTCGATCCTCATCCCTATGGAACTCCATCCCTTTTCACATTCGTCAATCTAATACCATTCCCACTTTTAAATCCCGCCTGTTCAATCATTTCTTATCCATCCAGTCCCCATGAAATTGTAAATAGATACTAACGTAAATATGTATATAAATTATTGTTACGGTTTGGAGAAACTACTGAAAATAGAAAGAAGGATTCTTAGAAGAATCCATGGGCCCAAAATAATACCACAAGGATACAGATTGAAATCCAATAAGGAGATTTGCACTTAAACCTCTGATTTGGAAACGGAAATGAGGGTAAGAAGACTTAGGTTTTATGGACACATGCAAAGGATGCCCGAGGGGAGGTAAAACAAGAAGATTTTCAGTAGGATTATGGGATACAAGTTTAACCATGGATATACGGTACAAATAAAACAGGAAGAAATTGAAAAAGAAACCAGTCTCATAGTCGCGTAATCCTTCAGGGCTGTCCGCGTCCTAATCTTTTTATTTTTTAATTAAATTTATTTATTTATTTTGTTTTTTTATGGTTTTCGCTATTTTCCAAATTCAACCAATTAAATAGCGTGGCGCTCGTAAGAAAGTTATTAATAATTAATTGACCCTTGATTATTAGTTATTTCTTTTTTTTTTTTTGCGAACCCGGCTGAGCATCCGGCAAGTTTGTTGCGGAAACGATTTTTCTGAATTAAAGACCGTAACATTATTAGTTCGTTCTTCATTATTTTTACTTCATCCTTTTTTTTTCAATTTTTAATTATTAACTGATTAAAATTAGGAAGTAACTTACAATTTTTTTTTTTTTTTTACTATGACTGTTTGATTGCTCTGTATTTTTATTTATTTATCGCTAAGGCTCCTTAGCCCATATTTATGTCTTTCTGCAGTATTCTAAAGGGAATCGTCCCAGAATAAATAAAGTATAATTATTATTATCATTATTATTTCTTTAATTGATGCGAAACAGCCCTGAAGGATTACGCGACTATGAGACTGGTTTCTTTTTCAATTTCTTCCTGTTTTATTTTTACCATCCTTTGCCATCCTTTGCATGTGTCCATAAAACCTAAGTCTTCTTACCCTCATTTCCGTTTCCAAATCACAGGTTTCACTGCAAATCTCCTTATTGGATTTCAGTCTGTATCCTTGTGGTGTTATTTTGGGCCCATGGATTCTTTCTATTTTCAGCAGTTTCTCCAAACTGGGAAAGAACATTGTCTTCGTTCCATACAGTATCACTGGCTTTACTACTGTATTGTAGTGCCTGATTTTGGACTTTTGGGGAGGCATTTTTTATTATAAATGCTACTCGTTAAGTAGCATAATTTCTCCAAACTTTTTATACTGGACTCCATGCTTTCTTTCTCCGATAAATTTCTGCTGATTATCTCGCCCAGGTATTTAAAGCTTTAAACCACATTGATTTTACCGAATTCTTTTTTTATTTCTGTCTTTCTAAAGTTGGAGTTTGTGGTCATAAATTTAGTCTTCTGGAAGGAGATTTTAAGCCCAGTTTTCTCAGCTATTTTTTTCAAGGTATTTATCTGCCTAATCGCCTCTTCCTCCGATTCTGCCAATAGGGCCAAGTCATCCGCAAAGGCTAGACATTTTACCAGGATATTGCTCCTTTCATTTCCTACTTTAGCTCCTGATGTTTCTTTTTCCCATAACTTTGTCGAGAACAACGTTGAAGAGAATAGGCGACAGTCCGTCCTCTTATCTCACACCGGTTTTTATTGGAAATGGTTTGCTTAATTTTATGCTTCGTTATTTTATTATTGACTTGGTTTCTGTTAGAGTTTATTTTATTAGGTTTATGGTATTTTCAACGTTTTTTGGATCAACGCCGTATTACCTCAGGATTTTCAGTAAGATTTCTTTGTCAACGGAGTCTTTGCTTTTTCAAAGTCCACGACAGAGATATAGAGGTTTTTTCTGCGGTCTATCCAGATAATATTTCATGAGAAGTTTCAGACTAAGTATCTCTTAATCACAGTATGTATCTCTTAAATCACAAACGACATACATACTGCAATTGGCGAAAGAAAACTGACTGTATTGGTACTCCTGGACTTCTCCAAAGCATTCGATTCCTTAGACCATTCTATCCTCTACACTAAATTAAAATCACTATCCTTCTCCAATAGTTCTATCCTATGGTTCCAATCCTTCCTTTCTGACAGGACTCAAGCTGTTAGTATTCCGAATCAACCCTTATCTTCTTTCCTCACTTTGTCTCATGGAGTAGCCCAGGGTTCAAGCATTTCTCCTATCCTTTTCAATTCTTACATCAATGACCTTCCTAGTTCAATCCACCATTGTTCATACTATCTATATGCTGATGACTCCCAAATTTACCTTTCCTTTCCGCCCACTGAGTTATTAGAAGCGTTTATGAATATTCAGAAAGACCTAGATAGGATCAGTGCCTGGTCAAGCTTGAATAATTTAAACTTAAACGCATCAAACACTCAGGCAATTCTTATAGGTTCCAACTCCCTCCTTAGATCCATCTCCACCCTTCCTTCCTTGATTATTAATGACCAACCAATCTCCTTCTCCTCCTCTGTAAAAAACTTAGGAATTACCATTGATCAAAACCTATCATGGAAACCCCATATTGCTCATATCTCCAGAAGGTCAATTGGTACACTTAAACTATTTCATCGTTCTCGTCAGCATCTCCCACAACCTATCCGCAAGCTCCTCGTTTCCTCATTGATTTTCCCCTACTTTGACTATGGCTGTGTGGTATATGGTGGCCTCTCGTTGGAGCTTGAGGACAGACTGAAGAGAATCATGAACTGTTTTTTAAGATTTGTCTTCGGCACTTCGAGATGGTCTCATGTGTCCCACCTATATTCCGAGTCAAAGTGGCTCTTCCCCTCTTCCCGCCGCCTATACTTCCTTGGAAATTTCTTATATCAAACGATCAACTCCCAGCACCCTTCCTATATCTACTGTCTCCTTAAGCTGAAACCTTTAGTCCACTCAATAAAAACGAGATCCCGTGATTCTGACCTCTATATTCCATCACACAAGACAAAAACCTATGAATGTTCCTTCTTAGCCCGCTCCGTCACCTACTGGAATTCTTTGCCATATAACATCCGTCATGCCTCTTCACTGTCAACCTTCAAATACCTCCTTTTCCAATATCTCCTCACATCCCAAACAGACGATTCGCAACCATAAATTTCATTTTATGAACTGAATTTGTGAGAAGTAAATGGTGGTGCCTACAGTTTAAGTTTTAACATAAAACAGCAATGATTTTTTACTATTATTTTTACTATTTATTTGTATTTCTCTTCACCTCAGGTTGTGCTTTTTCTTTCATGTATATATGTTTATATTTTATACTTTTTGTCTCACTGTGTAGCAATATGAGTAAGTACGTATATATAGTTCCTTTTTTACCTTTATACCACAATTATTCCTGAGATTTTATTTTATCTTAGTGTTTGCTTATTATTGTATGAATCACTGTAAATATTATTACATTTTGTATTAAATTATGTTTCTATTAGATAGCCTATTGTTTATAAATTGTGCAGTTATGTATATATAGATATGTAATTTCTTTTCTGTCTTTTTTTTTTTATCGTAATAATAAGTAAATTTGGAGAAGATTGTATGTTCATTTATATATGTATGTATGTATGTATATGTGTGTGTATGTATGTGTGTGTATATATATGTATGTGTATATAAGTATATATATGTGTATGTGTGTGTATGTATATATATGTGCGTGTGTTTATATATGTGTATATTTTTTTTTGTTTATTTCTTAGTGGTTACATACTACTTTTTAAATAATGTATATTATGTTAGAATTTTTATAAGTTAGTTTTTGGCCAGATTGGTATTTTATTTTGTATTAATTCATCTTTGTTATTCTAAGGGGACTTAGTCCCAGAATAAAGTTCTATTTTCTATTCTATTCTGTCTGTTCCTGGCAGGATCTCCTCTTTCTGAATCTCCCCTGATATTCTCCTATTTTGTGGTCTATTTGGGGCTCTGTCCTGTTTAGTAGGGCCTTAGAAAAAAAATTGTCGAGTAGAGAGATCTCCCTGTAGTTGTCTACCTCGGATTTCGCGCCCTTTTTATGAAGAGGGTAGATTAAGGAGATTTTCCATTCTGCTGGTATTTTCTCTTGTTCCCTGACGTCCATTAGTAGTTCTGTGACTTTTCATCTGAACACCTCACTGGAAGTTTTCCACATTTCTGCTAGGACGCCATCCTCACCAGAAGCCTGGTTGTTTTTTACCCCCTCAATGATTTCCTCTATTTCTTCCTCGGTAGGTGGATCCGAGTCGATGTTTTGTGGAGTGCTTTCTCTTACCTCCAGTTTCTCACTAGGTTCCTCACAATTTAGAAGTTTCTCGAAATAATTCGCCTGAATCACGCAGTTCTGCTCATTCGTCAGTGCCAGAGTACTATCTTTTCTCCTCAGCGCAAGTCCTCTGGGGCGGAATCCCTTCATTCCCTCAAAGGCTTTGTGAAAAAGTCTGGTGTTATTCTTCTTGAAGTTTTTCTCCATTTCCGCTAGTTGCAGACTGAGGAACTTTCTCTTTGTTTCTCGTATTATTTTTTGTGCTGTTTTTCTCTGCATTTGGTATTGTTCCCTTTTCTCTGGTGTTTTTTGTTGGTTCCATAGCTTCCATCTTTCCAGACCCGTTTTAATGGCGTTTTCTCACTCTAAGTTCCAGCATGGATGTTTCTTGTGGATTTCCTCAGAAGCGACTTCTATTGTGGTCAGAAAATTTGTCACTTCCTCCCAGCTGCTCGGTTCTCCGAGCTTCACACCGCATTCATGTTTCTTTTCTCTCAAGACTTCTTTGTTGATTCTATTAATTTGATTCTTGTTGTTTTGGTGGTCCTTTTAGCTGGCACAAAATTCATTTTAATTTGGGATGGAAAGTGGTCCGATGTCATGTTAATTCCCCTTTTTACTCTGACTTTTTTTTTTACTTTGACGAATTTCTATATAATTCCTCTTGGATATCGCCACATGGTCCAACTGGAATTTCCCTACTTTATTCCCGCGGGACACCCAAGGTTTTGCCTTATTATTACTATATTTATTTACATTTCATTGTGGGTATTTTTATTTGTTTAAATACCCTTTTTTTAAATATACTTAATTTTGCTATTATTAATTAATTAATTAATATTATTAATTTTGTTTAAATATACTTTTTTTTCGCTCTGTTTTACTTATTTATTCATTATTTTATTTTTTTTACTCTGACTTTTTTATTTTATTTATTTATTGAAAATGTTTTATTAATTTAGTAAATAGATTAGTTATTTCTCTCTTCTTCTGTGTTTATTTATACTTAGAGGTATGGATTCTGATAAGAACATTTCTATTGATGAATCAGATGTAGATACTCCCTTCTCCGAAATTAGTGAGACGCATTCTCAGTATTTAACAAGGCGAACTCTCCAAAAGCGTCACAGAAACTCTGCCCACGGGTCGGCGGGCAACTCACTAAATAAAAAATAACAAATCCGCTAAATCAAAGCAGCCACTCAAATCAGACAAAAATAAACAATCAAAAAGTAGCTCTAATAATAATTCAGCTATAAAAGCTGAAACTAAACCACCTACTAGCACATCCAGCAACAATTCTGTAGCAGTCAATAATAAAAATAAGGAGACCACTGAATCTAGGACTTTCACCGAACCAGAGCCACCACCGATATACGTAAGCAAAATTGACAACTTCATGCAGTTCGGTCAAGAAATAGTTAACCTGATTGGACAGACCAATTTCCGGTGTTTTTCTCGTGTTAATGACATAAAGATTAACACAAACACCAAAGACGATTATAAAAAACTTATTAATCAATTGACAGCACAAAATTTTGACTTCTACTGCTATCAATTAAAAGAAGAAAAAAACCTATCGGGTCGTTTTGAGAGGTCTTCACTCAACCACTCCTACTATCTTCTGTTTTACATCTAATCGACAAATATCCGCTGCCATTATTTTTCATTGATTTAGAACCAGCCCGAAATAATTCTGAAATCTTTGAAGTCAAAAGACTGTTTTATTCTACTGTAAAATTTGAAGAACCGAAACAGAAACATATAGTCGTGCAATGCACCAAGGCCTACTGCCATCACTTGGCGCGGTATGTGCCGGTCTTCACGCCTCTGACACCTGCCAGAAACCGTTGAATTAGCCAGAAAAATGTGCCCTCTGAGGTGAGGACCATCCTACTAGTTATCGGGTCTATAAGAAGATCTATAAGCAAAGGACTTACAACATATCACTAAAAAACCACGAACAGAAGATTCCTAACCAGGCACAGGTACCTGAACTACAAAATTTCGCAACGTTCCCTGAATTGCCGAACGAAATAGCATCACGTCGTTCACAACAGCCCTCTACATCAACAGATCATCTCCACCAGGACTCCAGGCAACTATATTCAGGCACCATAGTGAAGAATCAGCCACGACGTCAGACGTCTCAGTCTTCCAAACCTTAGTCTCAGATTTCCAAGCCTAAGACCCAGAACTCCCAATCCAAGACTCACACCTCCCACATTCAGTCAAAACCTCCAGGTCAGCAAATGCCTCCTCATCAGATACCTCTACGAGTAAAATTACCTCCTGAACACCCAACTCCGGTTTACTCCCACCCTACTGCTCACATTAACTCTTCTTCCCAAGTTCCATCTATTTATAATCCAGCCCCTCGTACATCAGGACGTGTACAACCTTCATCAGACACTCCTTATTATAACAGCTGTCCCTCATGAATCCCTGATCAAAACCCACATGACCAACAAAACCCGATCGACTTAGTAAACTCCACCCTTCTCACCTTCCTGAAAGATCTTCATGAAACTATCCAGCCACTAATCACCCTCCTCACAAGAATCCTTACCGCAATTCCCTTTAATCTCCCACGATGAGCACAAAACCCCTAGTTAGTCTTTTATGGAATGCTAATGGACTACACAACCACAGAGACGAACTTGACATTTTTCTTCATGACAACCACATTGATATTGCTCTACTGACAGACACTCACTTCACTCAACGTTCATATTTGGACATACGTGAATACATAACTTACAGATCAGACCATCCTGACAACATTTCCCATGCCGGGTATTGCATCCTTATCCATATGTCCTTATCCCATTCTCTCATTCCTTCTACTCCAACTGAAGCTATTCAAATAACCTCTGTAATCATTTCAACTCGTCTTTTTCATTTAACACTCTCAGCTGTATACTGTCCTCCTGGTCATACTCTTACCTACAACGTATTTGAATCCTTATTTCAAACCTTCGTACCGCGCTTTATTGCTGGAGGAGACTACAATGCTAAACACCAATGATGGGGTTGTCGAGCATCCAACTCCCGAGGTAACATACTATCTTCTCTCTCAATTCTCAATAGTTACTCCGTCATCTCTCCTATGAATCCTACCTATTGGCCAACTTCCCTCAAAAAAACGCCCTGATATCCTGGACATATTTGTAACCTCCCAGATTTACTCTTCCTATGTTAAATATGTTCACAGTTAAATCTCTGGATGATCTTGCCCAGTTCTGCTTTCATTACACTCCACCTTTGCTCCTGAGCCTTCCTCTTCTCCTACGTTGATTATAGGACGGATAAACTGGGATAAATTTCGTAATGATTTGGAAGACAAATTGGACTTAAATATTCCACTCAAGACAAAACAAGACATTGACATAGCCATAGAATTACTTACAACATCTATAAGAGACACAATAAACGGCAACACATCTATTAATAAACTATTTCCTATTCTATTCTATGACTAATTGATGTTTAAAACAACTACCTATGAAAAAAAACCCGATAATTTTTGTTTAAAATCTTATTTCTTAACCTTGCACGGTTTATTGTTTCTGAAGAGAGGATGTCATAAATTTCTGGTCACAAGTCTATGCTAACGGTAAAATTACTAAATTATTTGTTGTTTTGTAAACAAAATAAATTTATTTAATAATACAAAGCTTAGTCAAATCAATTGATATGTTGTTAAAACTCTAATAAAGAAATTAATATAAAATCTTGTAGGATATCGTATTTTTTTCTGATTATCTGGTCTAATTAATGCAAAGGATCCATTGGTTATTTTTATGAAATGATGTTTAAAAGATAAGGAAGCAGAGTTGCACTGGGTCGCTAAGCTCTAAACCCAGGTTCGAATCCGGCTGATGACTAGTAATTTCCCATCAGCCGTAGATGGACTCTTCTGGGGCAGACCCACTCTGTATAAAGTGGTTACTCTTAATTAAATGTTTTTTTTAAGAGGAAAAACCTAGGTCAGCCCGATAACCAACCTGCACAATCGTTGGCATTGGACCAGTCTGTAAGTCGTTACTTTGATTAAAGGTGACGTACTGCACTATAAGAAGACGGGTTTCTATAAGCAATGTTGGCTCACACAAGCGCTAGCTCGCGCAGCGGTTCTTCACTGAGATGGTACACTATTTTTTAGTAATTAATTCGAGTGGAAACTTTTAAAATATTATTTTTATAAAGCTATTTTTAAGTGTACACACAGCGATTTTTAACATTTTAAATACTGTCGAAAACAGAGACCCCCTGATACAAATATAGATGCTAGAACTGTTGTACGCTATTAGAATCATTAACACACCTTACGGACAAGTAATTGCTGAAGTGCTAGAAGAAGCAGTTATGAGTCTATTTATTTATTGAATAATAATACAATCAGCAGCTGTTGGAGGGGTATAAGTATTATTATTTATAAGGCTAAAAGTTCTCATTCATACAATATATACAAGCAATAGAGAAATAACTATAAATATAAAAAGTAAATAAACAATACTGATAAAAAAAGTAAATAAATAAACAAACAAAATAAAAACTTCTAAACACATGCATACCTATATAAAACATATACATTCGCCCAGGAATCTCCGAACCAGGCTTTTTCTCCCACATGTGGAAGGCAAAGCAGGACTCCAGGAGATCCCAGTGCCATTTTTCCAGCAGCATCACTATTATTAGAAGCCAGAGGAGAATGGAAGAGGGCACTAGAGCCACAGACGCTCAGGACATGACTGGAGAAGCTGGCCATTACCAGGACTCCAAAGGCATATTTACAAGAGATATCGAGGCAACACCCGTTTCAACCTTCGAGGGGGATGGTATGGATGCTCGGAACTGGATAAAGGTTGCGCTAGAGGATTGGTATGATGAATAAGGTTCTGGTGAAAGTTAGAGAATGTGGATGGGATGATATCAAGAACATATGAGACATTAAGATCATGGTGTAGTCATGTTTGTGACATAATATGGAGCATTGACTACTGTTTGAAGGACTTTAGACTGGAAGGATTGGATACGTTTGATATTCAACGGTTTAGTTGTCCCCTACAGTTCAAGTCTGTAGGTCCAGATCGGTTTCAGTATGGTATGGTAGATTAATAGTTTGTTTTCTGTTGAGAGATGAGATGTTCTGTTTAGTTGTCTATATAGCTGACCAAATCATTGGTTAAGCTCTGGTCTTTTAAGTCTCGTATGTGGGTTGCAAGTTAGTCTTTTGTCTAGAAGGAAGCCAAGGTATCGGACTGTGTCTTAGTAAGGAAGAGGAATTGAATTAAAAAGGATGGCGGACAGGATCTGCGTCGAAGAGTGAAAATGACATGTTTGCATTTTGATGCGCCAGTTGTTGGACCAGTTGTTGCACCAGTGCTCAATCAAGGAGAGATGACTTTGCAGGTTTCGAGATGCTATTAGAGGATCTGAATGGGATGATACGATGGCAGTATCATCAGCAAATGTTACTAGGAAGGTATCAGGACTGGAAGGGATGTCGGCGGTGAAGAGGATGTAGAGAACTGATCCCAAGACACTGCCTTGTGGAGCACCAGCCTCAATAGGATAATGTTTGGAGAGTTCAGTGCCGCAGTGGACTTAAAAGGAGCTATTTGAAAGGTAGGATTTGAGGATTAGATATAAGGGTTGGGCTAAATGGGTTTTGAGCTTGAAAAGTAAGCCATCGTGCCATACCCGGTTGAAAGCTTGAGCTACATCTATAAAGGATCGTGTCCTGGGGATTGTTGAGGTTTTAGAGTTTTGCGTTCAAAAATAACTTGAAACATACATGACATTAAAGAATCTAATAGTCGAATAAGAAGAAAAACCACACCCTCAAAGGGAAATAGTCCAGTGCACGTTTTCAACAAGACTTACCACTACTGAACACTTTGCGTGAAATACATTGATCAACACAACTTTGATGAGTGAACGGAAACGATACAAAATCTTGTATTTTGTGTCATATACCTGGAGGGGTATCCGGCTACAAGGGTTGCCAAATCTAAATCTAGACAACAGATACTGCGGATACAAGATGTAACAACCAGACCAAAGAGATAATTTTACATAATCGTGAACTCTGCGGTGTCTTTGTCACGATTAGTTAAAGGTGGAAGCAAAAGCAATGGATGTGAGATCCTGTACAATATTCTCAGCCACAAACTCAATATCCTATTATTCAAAAGACATCTAATCCTCAACCTGAACATTAAATTCTTAATTTCCTCCTTCATCAAATACCACACAGATCATACCAGCTTATTAGTATCGTTCCTGTATGAATTCAAATCTCTTGTATACCTCTGATATCACTTCTTATTAATTAAGTATTCCACCTCATCCTTTCTTTAAAAAATTTATAAATAATTTCAAAGAAATAAATCTCCTTTCGAATGCAAATGATGTTTAAAATCATACCGATGAAATAACTTCTCTAATCTTAATTAATTAAATCAATTGATAAAAATGTTAATATGAAATTAATAAATGGAATTCAACTAACATACAAACAGATTTTTGTTGGTACTGCTGTCATTGCTCATCAGCCTCTTTCTCATCACCTATTCCCTATGCCTACTCATGATTTCCTAAAAGCCACCGTATAGTCATCAAGACTATTGTTCCTAATCATTTGCTCTTGCATCATCATATTCCTCTCCTAACTAATCCATTAATCCATACCCAATGCACATTTTAGTTCTCTCCTCAGTACCTTTGGACACAATTTTATTCTAGGTGCATATTTAAACGACAAGCATTAGCGATGGGGTTTCAGTAGCAAGGATTTCGAGGACGAATATTGCTGTCTGGATTTCCACAAAATTTCTCTCACAGACTTTTTAACCACTGTAATGAAATCTCACACGAATTCCATAGGATCAGAAGGAATCCCTATCAAATTATTAAAATTATACCTCCCTGAAATGCTCCCTGTTCTCCTTTATCTACAATTTCATCCTTCAGAATTCAATATTTCCTACCTCTTGGCCTAAAAAAGACTTTTTTTATTTTATTTTTATTTGTTCTTCCTACCTGGCCATTTTTGGCATACTGGGTTCTCACCAGCAGTGGGGTAATGCGCATGGATTTTGTGCATGCCACTGCCACTGATCATATTTCTATTTGTTATTGTTCTTTATTTTATACATGCTTCAGAGTATGTATTTATTTCTAGGAACAATAAATATAGGGTTTTCCTGTGGCACAGTCCAGTGCACAGCTGTGCACCTTCCTTGGTGGGACCTTGCCTTAATATTCTCTTTTCAGTCCAGCGGCTCTCAGAACCCACCAAGACCATCCCTCAGCAGGAGAGCCATAGCCGCCACTAAGAGTAGGGAGTCTTCTCTAATATTCCCAACATATTTGAAAAGTGCACGGGGCACTCTATGCTCCCAGCACAATGCCTTATTTCATCTTGCGCCTTACCTGGCATCATACAATTCTTGCACTTTGGTGGGGAGCAACTTTTCCTAACCTGACGCTCGTTTGCCTTATGCCCGCAACTACCGCACCATCTGCATGTAAGGTCTTCCTTTTATATAGGTTTGGTATGACCACATTCCTGACATTTCAGACACAAGGGAGCATCCAAGTAGTCCATAACGTCCAATATCCAGAAGCTGCTGGAGAACTTTTCCAATTGCAAGACTGCTGTTCTCACGGACGAATGAACCTCCTCTACCCAGTTTTTCTTTAGGTTCCCTCTCTCAATATTCGAAAACATGGCCTGACTCATTCCTCCCTGTTGCACTCTTCTCGAGGTCTACTTATTCCGCAGATCTCAAGTTTTCCCCAGAGAAAGTCCTTCAAGTAAGAGGATTTCCAATCCTCGGACTACTTCAATTGGCGTCATTTCCCGATTAACTTTTTCTCTTTTGAGAGCCTCTGTCTTCACCAACTGGCCACTTATTTGGGCGACGCTGAACGTCACATAATCTACCATTGACTCCAGGCGCGTGACCAATCTCCAAAGATTAATGGGGTTTATTTTTTCTCTTTCAAGCTCATCCTCGAGTTTCTCTACCTCCGCTTTAAGTTCTAACCCTCTTTTTCTTACCCATTTGATAATCATCATTGACTAACAGTCTTCTTGTGAGGTACTTCTCTGGGACCTTTTGTCCTCTGAGGAGCTCTCTTCTGTAATAAAAGTACCTGGTGCGATGGGATTCCTCTGACCGCCTTCCAATATATTATTTATCCTAAACCTCTCTCTGTAAGACCACGCTAATATGCTTAGTGCTTTGTGATTCATGACCTGATTACAAATTATAATTTGTGTTAGCCCGTGTAGAGTAAGATTAAAGATTATTAAAGCTACTTCCTTGAACTCATTCGAAAAATAAAAACAACTGTTTTTCTTTTAAATAAAAAGTCTTATCCATCATGTCCCGATGATTTCCACCCAATCTCTATTCTTTCTAATCTCTCAAAACTCCTAGAATGATTGGTGCAATCCCAAATTTCCAAATTCCTTGAAAAGTCCAACCAACCTGATCATTTCCAATCTGGTTTCCATCTCGGCTACACAATCCGCCTTAATTAAAATTACCAGTAATATTTAAACTGCGGAAGATGATTAAAAATTAACTGTCATTATACTGCTCAACTTCTCCAAGCCCTTCGATTCCATTAACCATTATATCCTTTTCAACAAAAGTAAAATCATTATCCTTCTCCAATAGTTTCATCTCTTGGTTCCAATCTTTCCTCTCACAACGTACCGAAGGACTTTCCGTTCGCAATTAATCGCTATCTGCCTACCTTTCTTTATCCTCAGGAGTTGCCCAGGGATCAAGCATATCTCCTCTCCTTTTCAGCTCCTACATTAACGAGCTGCATGATTAAATTCTCAATCGTTACCACCACCTTTATGCATACAATTCTCTGATCGTTATTGGTTTCAAACCTCTTCTTAGATACTATACCGACTCTCCCATACTACACCTTAATGATCAGCCAATCTTCTTCTACTCTTCTGATAAAAATTTAGCTAGCGGCGCTTGGTCCGAAGTACGTCAGGTAACCAACGTTCTGAAGGAGAATAAGGAGCAGCCTGTAGTAAAAAATAAAGTTCCACTACCTTTATTTTTCGTGGATCTAGAGCCATCACCCGGTATTGAGAAAATATACGATACACAAGATAATATTACACAATGGTGAAAGTAGAGAAACCATACCCTAAGAGAGAAATCGTGCAATGCTATAATTGTCAGGTGTATGGCCACACGAAGACTTATTTTCACCATCTGCCGCTTAGCGTTAAATGCGGTGAGCCACACAAATCTGTGGAGTGCACCAAACCGATACAAGATCCTGCATTGTGTGCGCTATGCCTGGAGGGACACCCGGCCAACTACAAAGGATGCCAAACGTACAGGAATCTCAAATTCAGACACCAGAAAAACCGGATTCAAGATGAAGCAGGAATACCAAGAAGAGAGAGAGAGAGCATTCTAGAATAGTAAACAATGGTGTATCATTTTCCTAGCTACTTAGAGGTAAGAACTCAACCGATAACTGTCAAGCCCTGCTGCAACAACAACCTCAAAATCTTATTGATTCGAATATACCGAAACATCAACAACAAATTCATCATATCCCTCCTCCTTCAAATGTAACAGATCTCACCAGTGGTATCTTTGAAATGAAATGAAAAAATGTTTTATTATTCTGGGACTGTTATCCCTTAAGAACAAAATATGAATACAGATTATATGTCTGTGTGGTTACAATTGAATTGTATATTTACAATGAATTGTAACCACAATTGTATATTTCCTCACCGATTTCAAATCCCTAGTTACTCCACTCATATCACTCCACACAAATCTCGTATCTCACCTCATCCCTCCTTTAAAAAATCCTTAATTCTCCTTTGGAATGCGAATAGTGTTAGAAATCACGTTGACGAACTAACAGCTTTATTAATGGACAAGAATATCGACGTACCACTAATTACGGAAACACAACTGACCAGAAAACAGCATTTAAAAATACCCGAATACATAACACACCGTACTGACCATCCTGACGGTAAAGCACTTGTCGGTACTTCTGTTATTGTACACCACTCCCTTTCTCATCACCAGCTCCCACTACCGACACAAGATTTCCTACAATCCACCGCAATCGTAATCAAAACCTTTTCCTTTCCCGTCTCTATAACATCAGCATATTGCCCTCCTAACAGATCCATATCCAATATCCAGTTCAGTTCTCTTCTCAACTCCTTAGTATATCACTTCATCCTGGGTGGAGATTTAAACGCCAATCACCATCAATGAGGTTCTAGAACCACAAATTCTCGTGGCAGAACATTGTTATATGCACTCAATTCCCGACGTTTCAGTATCCTTCCTCCGAACTTACCTACCTACTGGCCCACAGATCATAACCGCAATCCAGATATCCTTGATTTTTTCATCCACAGTGGCTTAGGTCCCCTTACTCGTCTTGCCGTAGTATCCTCAGATCATAGTCCATTATTACTCCAATTATCTCTAGCTCCTATTCCTAAGTCTTCTCCACCGTCCTTCATCAGAGGCCCAGTTAACTGGAAACCTCCCAACAGCTTAACTTCCTACAGACTTATTAGCCTACTTCCAATCCTTTCAAAAATCTTTAAAAAGAACTTCCTGAAAAGAATCCTACCCTTTATAGAATCTCAAAATCTTCCTTCACACCAGTTCAGATTCCGTTTCCAACACTCGACAGTCCAACAAGGACTTCGGTTGGTCGATCATATTTCCGCAGCCCTGGAAAGCAAGCAATATTGCTCGGGTGAATTTCTGGACATAGCTCAAGCTTTTAACCGGATATGGCAAGCCGGGCTTCTTTCCAAACTTAAAACCCATCTTCCTCAGTCCTTATACCTTGTCCTCCGTTCCTACCTCTCAGATCTTACCTTCCGAGTTCGCTGTGGCACTGAATTTTCAAATTGCTGTCTGATTAAGGCTGGTGTTCCTCAAGGTAGCGAATTGGGTCCTGTCCTTTACATCCTTTTTACCGTCAATATCTCTGTCCGTCCCGATACCTTCTTGGCAACTTTTGCTGAGACACCGCTATTCTATCATCCGACTCAGATCCTGATACAGCATCCTTAAACCTTCAAAGACGCCTCTCCCTGATTTAACACTGGTGTAATAATTGGCGTATTAAAGTAAACGCATCCAAATGCCAACACGTCACCTTTACGCTCCGACGCAGTTCCTGGCCACCAGTACACTTTAATTCCATCGAGCTTTCTTCCTCAGGCACAGTCCGGTATCTTGGCTTTCTTCTAGACAGACGACTAACGTGGAACTCTGATACTAGATTTAAAAGACAGGAACTTAACCGACGATTTGGCCAACTATACTTACTACTAAATAGAAAATCTAAATTCTCTATTGAAAATAAAATATTTATCTACAAGACAATACTGAAACCTACTTGGACTTACGGACTTGAACTGTGGGGTACAGCAAATTTTTCTAACATCCAATCCTTCCAATCCAAAGTCCTACGAACAATAGTCGATGCTCCTTTCTATGTAACCAATAAAACCCTACAACATGATCTTAATATCCCATTTGTCATAGGCCTTATCCCAGCAAAATTCTCCAAATTTCATCAGAACCTTACCCACCATCCAAATCCCTTTGAACAATCCTTATCCAGCTCCAGCATCCATACATCCCCTCGAAGGTTTAAACGGTAGTGGCCCCGCGACCTTTTATAGTTTGTAAATATTGGAGTTCTGGCAATGACCAGATTCTCCACTCAAGACATGATTGTATGTGGCTAAAGCACTCAGTGCAGGGATCTCCTGGAGTCATATTTTTTCTCTCCACAGTTGGGGGGACAAGTCTGGTTTGGAGTTCTCTCGCCAGATTGTAAATATTGTATATAGGTATTTATGTGTTCTTTTTATTTATTTGTTTTTGGATTGTTTTGTTCTTATTTATTGTATATATATTATTTTTCAGTATAATTTATTTTATTTATTGTACATAGAGTGTGAATGTGATCTCTGAGCACTATTATAAATGTCCTTGAGACAGTTTGTAATATTTTTCAATAAATAAGTTTAAAAAAAAATGAGCATTTTTCATTGCTGAAACCCTCTCCTGGATTCACCATAATTCTCACATCTCTCGACGGACAATTTATAATTTTTTTTTTTATTATTACCATGAATATCACTAGTAAAGTGACTAATGAGAGAACTAGTTCGTTAGCCCGACACCTTCATCTTCTTCTCCGGCCAAACAAAAGCCTCGTAAGTCTCGTCAAACACCTCCAATAACACCTGTTAGCTCCGAGGAACATGAAAACCAGCCAGGTACATCACTACAAGAGAACATTGAAGAACCTCAGCCTCAACCAGGTACATCATCACAATTGACAATTGAAGATTTAAACCCAACCCCAATCAGGTGCTTCAGATTGACAGTGAGGTAATGGAGTCCGCACCGACACCAAGAGACCCCCGACCTCCACCGATATTCGTTAAGAATATAAACAAATTTCAGTTACTGTGTTCTCAACTAAACATGATAGCAGGCTTAGGAAGCTACTCATGTATAAGCTGAACGAATGAGACCAAAATATCACCCGATACAGCTGAGACCTATTGGAAAATTGTGAAGTATCTAACATAGATTAAAGCAGATTTTCACATGTATCTATTGCGGCAGGAGCAAGCTTTAAGAATAGTTGTAAGAAACCATCACCACTGGAACATCACTTGAACAATAGAAGAAGAACTAAAAACTTTAGGTTTCAAAGATGATAGATGTTCTAAAGGAGAGCAAGGAACAGCAAGGAGTAAAAGTTCCTCTACCTCTATTTTTTAAAGATCTGGAACTGATTCTTGGGATCGAAAAAATCTACGAAGTTACAAGATTATACTACACAAGTTTAAAAGTTGAGAAGCCGTATCCTAGAAGGAATATCGTCCAGTACCATAATCGCCAGCCAGGCGTATGGCCACACGAAGACATATTGTCATCATTTGCCGCATTGTATTGAAAAATGCGGTGGACAACACAAAACTGGTGAGTATCCAAAATCTAAACAAGCACTTGCAGTCTGTGCTTTGTGCCATGAAGGACATCTGGCAAACTACAAAGGCTGCCAGATATACAAGAATATTAAATCCAGATACCAGATATCCCGATACCAAGAAGAAACTGAAAGATCCTGATCAAGAAAAGAACATTCCAAAACCATATACCCGAAGGCGTCTTTTGCACACCTATTAGGAGGTAAGAATGATATTACATATTGTGAGACCCTGCCGCAACAACAATATATACCTCAAAATTCTCAACCCTACCCACAACATCCTACTCAAACATCACCTAATCCGAAACAATTTTATCAACACCACATTCCTCACATTCCTCCTCCATTAAATATCACAGATCTCACCAGTTTACTTACATCTTTCCTCTCTGAATTCAGATCCCTTGTTACTCCATTGATGTCCCTTCTCACCAATCTGGTATCACATTTTATCCCTCTCCCAAAAAATCCTTAAATGATTTCCAATAAACCTATATCCATTCTCCTTTGGAATGTGAATGGTGTTAGGAATCATACAGACGAACTATCTGTATTATTATTTGACAAGAATATTGACGTGGCTCTAATTACTGTAACTCGACTAACCACTAAACAGCAATTCAAAATACCGCAATACCTGACATATCGTACTGACCACCCTGATGGAAGAGCACATGCCGGTACTGCAGCCATTGTACACCAATCCTCCTCCCACCGCCTACTCCCACCATCATACTCAATTTCCTACAGTCCACCGCTATCGTAATAATACACTTCTCCTTTCCGGTTAACCTCGCGTCAGCGAATTGCCCTCCTAACTGATCCATATCAGGATCATATAGGACCATATAGAACCATACCTGGCTCGATCTAATTATCCTGGATTCCTCAGACAAACTCCTTGCCGCATCTCAGCACCCAGTTCCGTTTCTATCTTCCCACGATCTTGTCCAGATCTCTTACAATGTCCCTGTTCCATAATTTTCTCCCCGAACAATATCCTTCCGAAACCTAGATTATCTCACTCACGAAACATTGTGAGAAGGTCTTGACGATATCCAGTGGGATCCCATCTACTCCTCAAAATCCATAGACACCATGGTAGAAATCCTTACCACTCAACTTCACTCTATCCTCGACCGACATGCTCCTCTTATCACAAAAACCATCCGATATCCTCGGATAAGCTCCTTGGCTTACTCCTGCTTTGAGGGAGTGTATGAGAGAAAGAGATGCTGCAAGGCGATGGTTTAAACGAACTCGACTTCCTGATGATTTTCTCTCCTACAAACAGCTTCGAAATAGCACTCAATCAGCAGTACGCCGTGCTAAATCCCGTTATTACCATCATTCCCTATCCAACTCTCCCAATACCAAGGCTACGTGGGCTATTGTTAGAAAACTGACCATTGGTAATGCACCCCCAGTCTCAGTCCAATTCCGTTTCTGCTGATAACCTCAACGATCACTTTGTCTCCTGTCCTCTTGCATCCACATCTCCCACGTCCAGTCTGGCTCCTATGTTCTCTTCCTTTAATCCTGATCACTTCTTTCTTTCCCATATTACACCAGATGAGCTCCTTAAATCCATTCAGAAGTCCCACACCAATGATTACGGTCCCGACAACATCCCAGTCAGACTGATTAAAGCCACATTGCCATCCATTCTTCCGACCCTTTATCATATATACAATTATTCTCTTCAAAATGCTACCTTCCCTACATCCTGGAAAACCGCCCTAGTACGCCCATTGAAGAAGACTTCAAACCCATCAGTTCCTAATGATTTCCGACCGATTTCCCTCCTTTAAAACCTCTCAAAACCATTAGAGCGGTTAGTCCAATCCCAGCTATCCCATTTTTTAGAGGACAATAATCTCCTAAATCCCTACCAGTCCGGTTTCAGGCCTGGTTATTCTACTCAGTCTGCCCTAATCAAAATTTCCCAAGACCTTCACACAGCCATAGATCAGCAGAAACTAACCATCCTTATTCTCCTAGACTTCTCCAAAGCTTTTGATTCAGTAGACCACAACATCCTCCTAAGCAAACTTAAAAATATCTCTTTTTCTTCTAGTTCCCTTAATTGATTCCAATCCTTCCTAACCGGTCGCTCCCAGTACGTTGTAATTCCTAATAACCCACCATCAGAATCTCTACCTCTGACCAGAGGCGTCCCACAAGGCTCTTCCTTATCCCCCACCCTTTTCTCCATCTATATAAATGACCTCCCATCCTCTATCCTGCACTGTCATTATCACCTGTATGCCGACGACATTCAAATTTACCTCTCCTTTAATCCAACAGATATCTCAGATGCCACTCAAAAACTTCAGGAAGATATTGACAGAATAAGTGCTTGGGCTAACCTCAATAGGCTCACTCTGAACGCCGAGAATTCAAATATTCCATCCAATCCCGTCCCACCAGATCTCGTACTTCCGACCTCTATCCTCCTCCTCACCGAACTGCTGCGTTTGACAAATCCTTTGCAATACAAGCCGCCTCCCTCTGGAATTCCATCCCAGCTGATATTCGACACGCTCAGTCAGTTTTCTCGTTTAAACCTCTCCTCTTTAAGCACCCACTCCTTTCTCAATCCGAATGATTGTGAAATATATCTAAGAGAAATATCTGAGCACCACCAGAGACTACCTCAACTTATTAAGGTTATTTTAGTTTCTCATACATATGTACAATTTACTTTTCTTTTCCTTCTCTTTTCTGTATTTTTATCGTAAGTCAACTTTCATAGTAAATATACAATTTAATTGTAGCCACACAGACATATAATCTGTATTCATATTTTGTTCTTAAGGGACAACAGTCCCAGAATAATAAAACATTTTTTTCATTTCATTTCATTTTCATATCCAATGCCCAATTCAGTTCTCTCCTCAATTCCTTAGGTCATCACTTCATCTTGGATGCAGACTTAAATGCCAAGCACCAACAATGGGGTTCCAGAACCACGAATTCTCGTGGCCTAAACCTGCTGTCTGCACTCAATTCCCAACGTTTTCACCTCCTTTCCCCCAACTCTCCTACCTACTGGCTCACAGATCCTAACCGTAATCCTGATATTCTTGATTTCTTTATCCACAGCGGCTTAAGTCCCCTCCATTGTTCCATTACACATATAAATGAACTTTCCTCTGACCATAGTCCTCTAATTCTTAACGTTTCACTTGCACCCGTTCCCAAACCTTCTCCACCGTCATTTATTAGTGGTCCAGTTAACTGGGACCTTTTCCGCTAAATCATCTCCGATATAATTGATCTCAATATATCATTAAAAACTTCCGATGACCTTTATAGTGCCGTAAATTCCTTTACTACCACAATGCATCAAGCCGCCTGGACTGCCTCCTTCCCAAAAGACTCCTCCAGAATCCCTAAAAAGACCATTCTAC
The DNA here is from genome assembly GCA_928085145.1 of Nezara viridula. Taxonomy (NCBI): domain Eukaryota; kingdom Metazoa; phylum Arthropoda; class Insecta; order Hemiptera; family Pentatomidae; genus Nezara; species Nezara viridula. Next base: position 5,665,256 of record OV725078.1, read on the forward strand.
CCCAAACACCTCCTTGAACTAATCCACACCAAACGCCGTACCAGATTATTATGGCAACGTACTCGACATCCTACTGACCGCAGCTCGTATAATGATTACTGTAAGAAACTAAAGCGAGAATTAGCATCCTATAGATCCAAATCCTTTAATTCCTACCTATCCTCCCTCTCTGTTCATGACAATTTCCTTCGAAAACCACTAAGACAATCCTAAAGCCTCAACTTATTTCCCATCCTCTCCGGCGAGATAACAGCTCCTGGGCAGCATCTGGAGGAGATAAAGCCGAGGAGTTCGCCAAACATCTCTCTAAAACATCTATTCCTTATCCGGAATCCTATCCCACCCACACCGTAATAGTCTAGGAATACCTTATTCCACTGTCCAACAAGGACTCCGAGTTATCGACCATATATCCTCAGCCCTAGAAAAGGCTTTTGACCGAGTATGGCACGCTGGACTGCTCTTCAAGCTTAAATTCCATCTACACAGTCCTTATATCTAATATTCCGATCCTACCTCTCTTACAGCTCCTTTCAAGTTCGCTGTGGTACTGAATTCTCCGACTGTCATTTATTTGAGGCGGGAGTTCCGCCGGGCAGCGTCTGGGTCCCATTCTTTACATTCTTTTCACCGCAGATATTCCTACCCATCTTGATACCCTCCTGGCAACATTCGCTGATGATTCCGCTATCCTTGCAACCATCTCAGATCGTAAAACATCGCTATTAAACCTAGAAATGCACCTCTCCCTGATTGAACATTGGTGTAAGAAATGGCTCATTAAGATAAACAAATCCAAATGTAAACACATAACCATCACCCTTTGTCGTAAATCCTGTCCACCAGTTTATTTTAACACCATTCGGCTTCCTTTATCAGATACAGCCCGGCACCTTGGCTTTCTCTTAGACCGACGACTAACGTGGAACCCTCATACAAGACTTAAAAGACAGGAAGGAGATGGTCCGGGGTTGCGGTCATAAATAGGCTAAATAGTGGTAATACTATTTTATTGAAAGCCGACGTTTCGACACGACTTTGCAGGTCTTCATCAGGGAGGTGTGTTCATCTAGGAGTTCCACTTAGAACTCTAGTGAAACTCAGTTCTAAGTGACACACCTCCCTGATGAAGACCTGCAAAGTCGGGTCGAAACGTCGACTTTCAATAAAATAGTTTTACCACTATTTAGCCTATTTATAACCGCAACCCCAGACCATCTCCTTCCTTTATAATGCAACGGTCAACTATTAAATATTCAATGAAAGACAGGAACTTAACCGGCGATACGGCCAACTATACCGACTACTGAAATCTAAGAAATCTAAACTAATCAATTGACCTAAAAATCTAAACTTTCAATTGAAAAAAATTACTTATCTACTAGACAATCCTGAAACCTATTTGGACATTCGGACAGCAAAACTTTCTAACATCAAACGCATTCAATGCTTTCAATCTAAAGTCCTTGGAACAATAGTTGATACTCCATTCTATGTAACCAACAAAACTCTACACTATAACCTTAATATCTCATTTGTCTTAGACCTTATCCAAGAAAAATTGTCTAAATTTCACCAGAACCATATGTATCATCCAAATCCCTTTGCATAATTCCAATCCAGCATCACCCATCTCTACAATCTTCCTAGAAGGTTGAAGCGGCAGTGGCCCGAGATTTTTTGTGAATAAGTATACATTGAAGTTTTGGCAATGGCCAGATTCTCCATTCAAGCCATGTATGTGTGATTTTAGCGCCTCTGGTCAGCCTCTACTGGTCCTTAATACCAGTAATGCCACTGATTTAGAAGCAATGGGATCTTCTAGAATTCTGCCTTTCCTTGGCAAATCTTGGCTCGGAGATCTTGGGTGAATGATTTTTTATTTATTTATTTTTTATTTTAGATATCTCTCCCTTCTCTCAACCAATCTCCTTCTCTCCCTCTGTAAAAAACTTAGGAATTACCATTGATCAAAACCTATCATGGAAACCCCATATTGCTCATATCTCCAGAAGGTCAATTGGTACACTTACACTATTTCATCGTTCTCGTCAGCATCTCCCACAACCTATCCGCAAGCTCCTCATTTCCTCATTGATTTTCCCCTACTTTGACTATGGCTGTGTGGTATATGGTGGCTTCTCGTTCGAGCTTGAGGACAGACTGAAGAGAATCATGAACTGTTTTTTAAGATTTGTCTTCGGCACTTCGAGGTGGTCTCATGTGTCCCACCTATATTCCGAGTCAAATTGGCTCTTCCCCTCTTCCCGCCGCATATACTTCCTTGGAAATTTCTTATATCAAACGATCAACTCCCAGCACCCTTCCTATATCTACTGTCTCCTCAAGCCGAAACCTTTAGACCACTCAATAAAAATGAGATCCCGTGATTCTGACCTCTATATTCTATCACACAAGACAAAATCCTTTGAACGTTCCTTCTTAGCCCGCTCCGTGTGTTGGAATTCTTTGTCACATAACATCCGTCATGTCTCTTCACTGTCAACCTTCAAATACCTCCTTTTCCAATATCTCCTCACATCCCAAACAGACGATTCGCAACCATAAATTTCATTTTATGAACTGAATTTGTGAGAAGTAAATGGTGATGCCTACAGTTTAAGTTTTAACAGAAAACAGCAATGATTTTTGACTATTACTTTTACTATTTATTTGTATTTCTCTTCACCTCAGGTTGTGCTTTTTCTTTCATGTATATATGTTTATATTTTATACTTTTCGTCTCACTGTGTAGCAATATGAGTAAGTACGTATATATAGTTCCTTTTTTACCTTTATACCACAATTATTCCTGAGATTTTATTTTATCTTAGAGTTTCCTTATTATTGTATGAATCACTGTAAATATTATTACATTTTGTATTAAATTATGTTTCTATTAGATAGCCTATTGTTTATAAATTGTGCTGTTGTGTATATATAGATATGTAATTTCTTTTCTGTCTTTTTTTTATCGTAATAATAAGTAAATTTGGAGAAGATTGTATGTTCATTTATATATGTATGTATGTATGTATGTGTATGTGTATGTATATGTATGTCTATGTATGTATATATATATATGTGTATGAGTGTGTATGTATATATATATAATGAAGAGAAGAACAGTTGGGGTGCTCAGTCAAAAAAGGAAGGCAAAAATAAATTATAATATTTATTTTTTACATCTGCCGACGTTTCGACCTGAAGTTCAGGCCATCATCAGGGCTAAGAAAATAACCAGATAACAAGGTATGAGAAACTTAAGTAATGATGGTAAAAAAGATAATAACAAAAAAAATGAGAAAATAAAATAGATTAGATCTAGATAAAAGAAAAATAAAATAGATAGATATAAAGTAAAATAAAATTGTTAGAATAATGACTAAGAACTAAGAGATGAATAATACAGACTGTTACATAGTGTGGAATGATGAAGTAGGCATAATCAAAAAGGGGGTGACAAAAGTGTTACATTGGGAATCTTAGAATAAAATGTAAAAACATAAAAAAGAAATATAAAGTTATATAAGAAATGAGAATAAAATAAATAGTAAAATGAAAACATTGAGAATGGAGTAGTTTGATAGAAAATTGAGATATTGTAAAGTCTATCAAGATGTACAGACAATGTATAATATAATAGAGAGTTAACAACAGAGAAAAGGAATGAAAGGAAGGAGGGAAGAAATTGAGAAAGCTGAAATAAGAAAGAAATAAAAGAAGTAGTACCTTTCTCCTGAAATGTCAAAGTGAGAATGAAGTCGTTACAAAGAAGGTGGAGAGAGAAGGGATGTGGAGGTGGCGTCATCTGTAACGGTTATCGGACGAAGTTAGAACTAGAAGAATGCTAGAAGCCTAAATAGTTACGAGAGATATATTATGTAGAAAAATTTAATAGAAAGTGAAAGTGAATATATATATATATATATATATATGTATATATATATATATATATATATATATATATATATATATATATATATATATATATATAAGGGAGTTGTCAGCAAAAAGGAAAGGAATATAAATATGGATGTTTTAATAAATTCAGAATTTGGCTATAGGTTAGAGAAAAGTTGTTTTTGTCAGATTTAAGGTTCACTGTCTTTGGTTGAAGCTGGATGTGGAGGGTTTCAGAAATGAGTCGTTTGTCATGGTTGAGAACAGTGGCAAGGATGGATGTTTTGTCGAAGTCAAATGAATGATTGAGGGAGAGAGAATGTTCGGATAATTATCCGACTTTGGGATCAGACCATTTCTTGATATTATTATTGGTGTAACCAATGCACTTTCGAAATGGTACAATTCCTTTATTTCGAGCTCTAATTCTTGGTACTTACGGAGCTTCTCTCCAGCGGTTGTGCTTATATTGTTAACATTTGGTATCGTGATATCTATTAGCTTTGCCTTCTTTGTTCCTAAATCTATAATAAGGATATCGGGTCTGTTGTGACGCACTGTATGATCCGTTATAACAGATTCATCCCAATACATCTTGAGGGATCCTTCCTGAAGTAGCCTAATCGGATTGTATTTATGGAAGTGGTAGAATATTTTCGACACATTATTGTGCCTATGCAGATACTCCGTACCAGCAAGCACTCCACATCCAGCTGTGATATGTTGGATTGATTCGAACGTCATTGAACATTTATCGAATATTGAACATTAACGAAGTCCACATTTATCAGATGTTGTACTATCTTTCAGAACGTGCCTCCTATATGTACGTGTGGCAATGACCTGATCTTGAAGGGTGACTACAAATCCTTCTGTTCTAGGGAATAGCCTTCCTGCCGTTAACCATTCCTCTGATCTTTCTTTGTATATGGAGGCTTCATTCAATTGGCTTTAGTATCTGCCATGTAGTGCATTTCTTGTCTATTCTGATAGTCTTTCATTTTCTGACATAACTGTGAAATCTTCGACTTTGTTCAAATTGAGTGCTGTTAGACCTGAGTCCATATTGCATATAGTGATTGTATATTATTATTATAGTATTATTAGTTATATGGATATGACTGGATATTCATATTATTACTATTGGAAATGAATATTTGATCAACTTGTATATTACTGTATCTCGATTCGTTAAAATATTAAAAACAAAAATTGTTTTAATTTTAGAAGAAATTAAAGACGCTTCTTATGCTTTGTACAATTGATTGACAGTTTGGGGCTATTAATAACACATAATGACACAGTTTGATATTACAATAATTTGGAATCTCGATTAAAACCAAAAAGAAGATAACTCAATCACTTGATGAAATCGTGAGTACAGAATTAAGAATTGCTATTATAAATCCGTTCACCGATTAATAAACAATGAAACGTTGTTAAGTAACTGATGGAGTACTCGGGGTATGTTGAGTTAATTTTTAACATCTTTTCAGCTAGTGATGTTATTAGCTTTCTGCATTCTTCATCTTCTTCCCATCCGGCATAACTCTGAAATTCAGCTCGTTAAAAAAGTAATTAAATTTGACAGGCATTTAATCACTTATAGACACTAATTATTATAAATAGGACCATGCTTTATGGATCTCATAAATAACTGCTAGAAGGCAGGTGTGATAAGCTCTCCAATTAAAATTTGCTCAACACCACTGTCCCGGGGAATTTCAGAAAAATGAAATTACCATCACAACTGTTTAATCTCATTATTTTTAAGTGCGCCCATTCAAAGATAATTTAACTAGTTTATTTTAACTAAAATCATTTAAACGTGTAATTTAGCTAACATTATTATATTATTGAATAATAATGTATGATTTATGTATGTAAAAGGTTATGTAATAAATAATAGAGTTTAATTTATATCCTGTGTTATTATATCCGTGGTCTATGCCAATAAACAACGTTCAACTAAATAGAAAACTATTTCACGTTTTAATTTGTAACTTTTTATGTTCACCAGTGTGCGACCTAAAATTTGGTTATATGTGTCTCGGAAGATGTTACATTTACAAATATGTTAAACTTAAACTCCCGTTCTCGTCCATTTAAAGGCGCGATAATAATTGCGTTTCAGTTGGAAAACCCTTGTTACGGAAAATAATTAACTAAGGTATTGAGAAAAGGAAAGGGATTTTTTAATGACTAGTCAAAAAAGAAAACATTACTTGTTTGAGCATGCGAATTAAAAATTTGCTCAGTGAGGTGATTAATAAGATAGTAAGATGATAATTTGATTAGTTGATTTTCGTATATTTCTCTTTTCTTTAAATAGGTTTTTTCTTCAATTTTTTGGGAATTTCACTAATCCAAAGGAGTGATAACTTTTTTTTATATTACACTAGGAAATTCATGAATCAGGATGAATTTTCCCTACATTTTTCATTTCTTTAAATAGGCGTTGTGCTCACTTTGTTGGGATTTTTTTTCCCGCCATCTAAGGAAGCGAGCGCCTTCTGGTAGAATTAGCTAGTGCTGGTCACGATAGTATTATTTTTTTATATTATATTAGGAAATGAGGATGAATTTTCACTGCATTTCTTTCCTTTAAGTACCTGTTTTTTGTCTCTTTTTTTCGGGATTTATTTCCACTATCCAGGGGAGGGCGCGTCCCTTGAAAGATTGAAATTCCCTTGAAATTACATTAGGAAATTCGTGTATGAGTATGAACATTCCCTACATTTCTCTTTTCTTCAAATAGGTGTTTTTTTCCGATTAGTCCAAAGGAGAGCGTGCCTCCTGGCAGAATTCGCAATGTAATCAAACATTTTTCACTTTTCCATACTTGTTAGTTGAAAGAATCAAACAGTATAAAATATATATGTTTTTAATTTCTGAAAATTAATTTCAGTTGCATAGCCATTGTAACTGTAATTCCAGCTTAATTGTATTGCAGTTAATTATAATTATTTATATGATACAAATGTTATTTTACCCTTTAATGTTTGGATCCAGAGGAAATGGAAATGAATAAATAAATAAAAAAACAATTAATATTTAGATATAATATGAACATTTATTTACAATATTTATTCATGGAAGCCATGTGATAGTTGGTACATTCTTTTTTTAATGGGCAAATAATCTAATAATCTTTAATATAATATTTGCCTAATGACATCACCATTTTAGCTTTTATAAAACTAGTTTAGTTTAAATCATGTTTTTATTTTAATACATGTTAACTCATTTCAAGTAAAAAAAAAAGTTAAAAGTAAATATATACAGGGTGCATAAGTGCATTTTATAGAATTTGGCATATTTATGGTTAAAACTTTTCTAAATTATCCACTATACATGAACATTTCTTTAAATAAATAAGGGTACACTATTTATTACAGTTTATTAATACTACAGCAGGTTAATAAAGTGCTTAATATAAGCAATAGAATCCAGAACATTTCATCCTGGAAAACCTGCATTTGTTCGCTTTGAGTGGGAGTTGCAGGAGTACTGTGGGCCAAGTATTTTACTCAAATACTCACCTCTGCCGAGTGTCAACAAATTGAATTGATGTCAACTTCAGCTGATGTCAACCGATTAACTGAAGTAGTCATTGAATTCATAATAGTGATTCAATTTGAGTAAAATGATTGGCCCTCCGTACTCAGAGTAGCAATCTCTGGTTGTTTGTTGCATCATCGCTATCAGCCTATTGGCTACATAAATTATTAATAAACAGATATTATATGTAAGAATTTTAATGTTTGAGCTGAATTACAAGTAGTACGTAAGTATACAAGCTCTTTAAACTTTAAAATTGACAGCCAAGTACATACAACCTCTATAAACTTAATATCTTCTAAAAATATTTTTGTATTTACAAACAAAGGTTTGGTATTCACTAATGAATTATTTAGAAAGCGGCTTAAAGACAAAAATATTACAAATCTATGAGTGGGATTCTCTTCAAAACCAAAAATAATTAATTAAATAAAATAATAAATAACATGAGCATAAAGTAAGGCTAAAGCTGCTAAGGAATCTTGAAGATTCAAATAGATTATCTGTATATACATTATGTATATGTACATATACACATAGTTAAATAAACTCCGGATTTGATGACCACTTTTTCGAATTAATGAGACGGAATTTATTTCGTTTTTATTTAATCATGGTTACCAACCTCTTCTATAGCGGATCCAGCGAATAATTCCATCTTAAAATATTATATTACAGCTCGCTTTCCATTAATTATTTCATACATATTTTGTACCACGAAATAAAATATTTTCTCCGACCAAACAAAACAATAAAATAAATATAGAAAATGTATTATTCAAGGCTAGTTCCTTTAGAACAAAATTAGAATGGTGTATTAATTAATTCTATTGAAAGCTATTGTATATTTGGTCTGCATTTGTATGATTGAAATTTCCTAATTTATATTTTTCTTACTGTTTGATATTATTTAAAAATTTAATATAAAAAAAAAATCAGGTATTTTTGTCATTTATACTTACTCAAACATGTTCATAGGCTACGAAGTTTATCTTTATTTATTTTTTAAATTTTTAGTATTTTCATGACAAATAGGTCTGTTCAAACTTTGTTTTTTACATTTACAAGAAGTTGTCTTATTTACAAAATGTTAATACAAATAAATAAAACTTTAAATTTATAAAGTTCCCCACTTATCATATATCTAATATTCTTGTTACAAAAAAAAAAATAGAAAGAAAATAAAAATAGAAAAAAATATAGGAACTCTAAAAATATAAACGTTGTCTGAACTTTAACTTATGTTATGGACCATATTTTTATTAAAATAATCAATATGGTTTCAAGTTCGTAAGGTTGGATTTATAGATTATTACATTCAAATTCCATGGTCGTCTGTATATCTATGATTAAACAAACTAAAATAATTGTCAAGTGTACAGAAAAAGTGGTATTTTTTTTTTTCGTTTTTAATTACAAAGTTTCTCTAGTTTCTAAAAAAATACAAAAAATATAAATATCTAATAATTGTAAGGAAAGATACTCATAGAAATACAAATAGTTGAAGCAGTGACCGCGTATTATTTGTTTAAAACTTAACCTTGTAAGGAGCGTATCCTTATCCTTGCAAAATTACATAAAATGGTGATTGAAGGATCCCTAATATTTGTATATATCTATGCCTTAAGATATTCTTTAAAATTTTGCTTTTATCTTATGCCTAGAAGAAAAATAAACATGAAATATGTTTCATGTTTTTTTAGAGACACACTAACTAACTAAAGAGATATCTTATATTATTACTGGTATCCGTCAAATATTAAAACCCTTTAGCGGAAAGTGGGTTTTGATTTCTATTCTTACAGTTCCTTATTGCCTGCTCGCAAAAGTTTCAGGAAACAACTACTGATAGCTATACTGGTAGGACGGAACTGAGAATAATAAAATTTGACTTCATGTCTGTGTCCTTTCCTTTCAATGTGTTTAGTATAAAACTTAACGGATTCCTGTAAGTATGGCATTTTAAAACTCAATATCATTTTAAAATCAGTTTAATCAAGGTATCTACATCAATAATAATCAAGAGTGATAACTTTTAATAGAAGTGAATAAATCCTAATTATAATAAAGAGTGGGTATAGTGCCCATTCTCAAGCTCTTGATTAATTCTAACAAAGTCTAAAAAAAGACAAATTAATGTATATATTTTCAATGTTAAATATTGTGGAAGATGAATGTAAACTTTACAGACAAAATTATCACTGTTACAACTATTTGTACTTTAACATTTTATAATTTCAAAGATTTTGTGCCATTAATGTGAGAATGTTAATTTCGTTCATTGAAATGCAATTGGAAATGTTAAATAAGTGCACAAGAGCGTGATGAAGATTGTACACTCTTATAGAAATATAAAAATAATCAACATTTAAATAAGTAATATATTGATAACAAAACTTTTATCTAACAAAAGTACAGAAAGGGGCAGGATAAAGGATTCCTATTGGTCTTTGAGTGACCATGATCAATTAATTTATGGCTTGCTGGCGAAGGCTCAATAGCCACATTGTATATCAATTAAGTATTGTGTTATCTTCTCCAATCGTTTTGAGATGATTCCATCTTGGACTTAAACAGGATATGTACAGCGGCTAAGCCCAACTCGTAAACCATCTTTTATACAACATCAAAAGAATTTTATTCTTTTCGGTTTATTCGGCCAATAAGGAGCTCCAAGGAGCTTCCGATTTAACATGAAATTTACCGGCTTCTTTTCTTTTCGGGAGCTCATAGTCCAATTTTTACAAGGATCACTTGTTTTTGCGTATTTTCTTTGATATATTATATATGATATTGTAATTAAAACAAATATTAAAATAAATAAGATGTGCGGTTGCCAAGGTGTAGTAACTATTTCGAATGTGCATTCTAATAAAAGACGAGCAAGTTTAAGAATTGAAATCCCTAACTGCGGATAGATGGTTACATTTTTCTTCTTTTCCACAAAATATCTATGCATTGTTTTGTATTGATTTTTGTTTGGAAATAGGCTTTGGGAGCATTATTGCATCAAGATAATTCTTAATGCTGATTGGCCCACTGTCACAAGGAGTGGTAGTGATGTAGCAAGGAATCACTCGTCTCCATTCCATGGTTTGGGTACCCCGAACCCAGGCCGCTCTGCAACAGAAAACAAAAAAAAAATATTAATAAAATGTGAGCAAATAGCTGATTAAGAATTATAACTATAAGGTATACATATTCGTTCATTGCTTTCAAGCGGCTAAACAACTTTAAATTTTGTTATGCATAAAATAAATTAGTACAGATCTTTACCCATATGAACATATATGAACCAACAAACAATCATACAATAATTGTATTTATACTATTATACACATGAATAATATCTTGTCTTAAATAAAAATTTATCTTAATGTTGCAACTCCTCTCCTACACTGGTTCTGTTTTCGGTCAGCTATGCTGGTAGGGCGTGTAGAGCTAAATAATTTTTGAATGAATAATTTTTTCTTTAATAGTATTGTTATTATTCATTTAAATAACATTGTTTGCGCCTGACCGGTAAGTCCTCTAATTACATATTTTTCATTTAAAAAGCAACGATTTTGAAAAGGTACATTAGTACATATACCTTGAATAGGCAGAAATTTGGCTTTATGAATAAATAAGTGATTTTTTTTTAAATACTGAGACGGTTGAGGGCTATATATTATTTATTAATTTATAAAATATATTTTTAACAGTTATTAAGCTTATTTCTTAAATTATGGGCCATAATTTTGTACTAGATTAACCATGAACCATTAATTCTGTAATCTTCCCAATTTGGATGATGGAATTTTACTGCTGAGACTCGTGTATATCTATACATTCTTTTAAAGGCTAAACTTCTCCAGCCGAAGTATATTTCTCCTCCTCTTCATCATACTTTCGAATAAGTTAAGAAATATTATTTTTCATTTTCATTAATTTTAATTATTGAAGACTAGGTGCTCAGTTATTAGAAGATTTGAATTTAGTACATTGAGTGCCCTTGAAAAGAATTGTGTTACTACTAGAACTTAATATTTTTGTTTTATTTTCTTTCTAAGCAACGATTATTTTTATCATTTCCTACATGTTTTGTATTTAGTTTCAAGTATTTAACACACAGTTCCATTTGTTTAGTTTTGGATACATTGTTAGTTTACTTAAAGCTTATTTTATTTTATTTACATAATGTAATCTTCTTTTTTATAAGTAATTTTTGTATACAATGCTATTATTATTAGGGGACTTGGTCCCAGAATAAAGTCATTCTATTCTCTGTATAGTATTCTATTCTATATCCTCAACTTCTCCAAATCTTTCAATTCCTAAAACAGTGCTATATTTGGATTCCAATCTTTCCTCTTTGATCGGTCTCAGGTAATCAGTATTCCGAATCAATCCTTATCTTCCTTTCACAGGCCATCCTCTGGGGTAGCCCAGGGCTCCAGAATTTCCCCTCTCCTTAACAATTCCTATATCAATGACCTTCCTAGTTCAATCCAACATTGCTCATACCATCTATATTCTCGTCACCATTGCCAACCTTTGGGTGGGGCGAGTGGGGCATTCCCCTGGAGGGGCCCCCAGGGGCGCTTCCCATTTGTTCCATCTTATTTTTTCAACTTGTTCATTGAGAAATAATACCACCTGTCTCAATTAAGGACACTTATAATAGAGATTAGACAGCACATTTACACCATATGTTAGAAATTAAAAAAATACTGACTTAAAATAGAAAAATGATGAATGAAATAAATATATGTGTATGTGTGTGTGTGTGTGTGTATTTATATATATATATATATATATATATATACTCTTTTTCCCCATGACAACTTTAATTATGCTAAAGGAGATATTAGTTAGTTGTTTATTATATATTATTATCTTAATTACTGTAAATATCCAATCATTTTTATTGTTAGTTTTTATTAGATTAGCCTACTGTTTATGTTAAAACATCAATCAATCCTTTTTCTTCACTTATTTTTGTTCATTTGTCTTTTTTAAGGGTTTTGCTTTTTCTTTTTATATATATTTTCTCTTCCCATTACAATTATAATTATTCACGTGAAGACTTTATTTTTATTGTTTTAGTATTTATAGGATATTTTTATATTAATGAATGCACTGTTAGAATTTTTATTAAGTCAGTTTTTATTAAGTCAACCTATTGTTTATATTTTTTACCTAAAAAATCAATGACATTTCTTTTCTTACTTTTGTTATTTTTTTCTTTTCTTCAGGTTTTGTATTTTCTATCTATATATCTTTTTTTTTTAGTTGTTTACATATTATTATTAAAATTGCTGTATATATTGTTAGAAATTGATGAAGTTAGTTTTCGGCCAGATATGTATTTTTTTTTTTATTTCTTCATCATTGTTATTCTGAGAAGACTTTCTCAGAAAATGGAGTGTTTTTTTTCAGTTCTATTCTTTATAGAATAGAATATATATATATATAAAATATATATATTTTTTTAAAGTATTTAAAAATTAAAAATACTAAATAATATTTAAACCGTTTACTTTTAGCTTTTTAGGTGACAAAATAAGGCATTAAATCTTATAATTTGTGTCGTTATGTATTCCATTGGATTGGAGTATGTTATTGTAAGACCACATATGTGGACGATATTTGTATAAATGATTTTATCATCCCAGTCAATATGTTACTTGTGCACAATGGTATTTTCAGTTTTATTTGTAAAATTACTTACGACTCATAGCTTATAAGATAAAATATACTTAATAAAACAAATAAATATTAATATTTCATAAACTTACATGACTCGGAGGTAAAGCTGTCCTGTGAGGTAAATCTGATGTGTCCAAGGATTCGCAAGAACTGGAATCTAAGGCTGAAGTCCCAGCGTTTGCCACTTTATTGCTCACTGCCGTCGGGGGAGGGCTCCCTCTGGAAAAATAATAAACAATATTCTTCAACAGCAGCAGTGGTATAACGGCACAGGATATGTGTTATTGTTTCACAAGATTCAATTATCCTTCTTTGTGAAGAATTAAGTTTATTGACTAGATTTTCTCAATCATATCCCATATCCCAATCAATGGATTGGCCATGCAGGACCATTTGCTTGGCCTGCACGCTCTCCATACCCGATGCCACTGGATTTTTTTGTTACACGTTAGCATTCGGTGAAAGAGAAAGCCAGGATACCCGACTGTGTCTGAAAAAGGAAGCTGGATAGAATTAAAGTGGACTGATTGACAGGATCTGCGCTGGAGAGTGAAGGTAATATGTTTGCATTTGGACTCGTTTACTTTGATGCGCCATTTATTACACCAATGCTCAATCAGGAAGAGGTGTTTTAGAGAATTAATATATTTGTCACTAAGTATCACAACCATCTCATTGTGTTATAGAAATCATTGGATATTGGAGATAACGATATTTTCATTCAATATTGTACTAATATCCACATGAAAGGCCAATATCGGTATCGATTAAGAATATCGCAACTTACCCTCTAGTCCCAATTGAGAAATATTAGTTAATTACTGAAACAGTGTATTAGTTGTTTATTAATATTAAAAATATTAATTTTGAAAAAATATCAGATTAAAACAGAAACTGAGCAAACGGGAATAAAAAAAATATTAGGAAACAAATTCAAGAATAAATACGGAAAAAACATTTTATTAATCATAGAAATAAAAAATCGCGAAACAATAGAAGTGAAGGAAAAGTGAAGGAAAAAACTAATAGTGATCCACTTGATGCACCATGTACAATCATCATACTATATTTTTAATTTTTATTTTAAAGAACCATTTTTTGAAAACTAATTTCTCGATTTAAATTCAGTTTATTCCTCTGTACACATTTACTTGATGTATTCATACTAATACAGTTGTAAATATCATAATAAAAGTTTAAAAAAAAAAAAAAAAGTTGTTTAGAGTTTGATCGTATTTGTTTATCTTTATTTTAATTTTATTCCATGCAATAATGAAATAGTGTTTTAATCAGGGCTTGAGATTATTATTTAATATTTATTCATATTCAGTTTCGAAGTGAACTAGTACTTTTTGTTATTGAATATTTTAATAAACATTTTTAGTCAATTTAAAAGTTCCGTTAAAAGTATTACTTTACTGAATAGTAGATGTAAAAAATAGTAATTGTAGAATACATTATTAGCTACTTCAGCATAGAAAATCTAACATTTAGGTGATACATTAAAAAGAATTATTTCTGACATCTAAGTCCACTTGATAAAGACGTGTTTTTTAGTTGCATACAAATTTCAAGACCTTTAATATTAATATTTAATGGCTTTTAAAATATTTAATGGCTTTAAGCAATTGAAATAATTAAACATTCGTTTCAGCACAACCTGCACATGAGTTTTAATTTATACTTATAGCTCTGTTATATTTTCATATTGTATATTGGTCTTTTTATAACAGTGCAGCTCGCAATATTCTGCATAAGCATGCATTTGTTTATCCTCCTTAGTTTAGTTGTTGGTAAAATACCTTCCGTTCCACCCGTTTTTCTTGTTATTATTAATATTCTCCTTTATTATAACTTTTTGTTTCATTTCCATATATATGTATATATATATCGATTGTCACTATTAGTGTGGATATGGTTGATCATAGATTCTAATTTCAGAAGAAGTTAGTCGATGGTGCGGTCAATATATGAAATATTATACTACAATAAAGTATTTTTATTGTTTTATCCAACGTTCTAGTTTATTTAATTATATATAAAACACATTGTTTTTCAAACGTTATTGTAATTATACCACATTACTTATGATATCTTGATATTTCCACAATTACTTTCTCTAGTAACTTGTAATATTTCAATATCAACAGATATTTTATTTATCATTTATGGTACCTTGCAACAAATTACATAGGTTGTTTGTATCTTTTTAGCCTTGATGAAGACCTACGTCTAATAGGTCGAAATGTTGGATAATACAATCAAAATACTGTCGTGTAATATAGTCTTTTTTATACTGACCGCACCCCCGACTAACTTCGTCTGATATCATCACTATTACTTATTTTCCAAGTTTTTGGCAGATTATAATTTTTGACAATAAAGAGTCCAAAGAAATTCTATCAGGAAGCGAGCTAGCCAATGAGTACGTGAAGATGATGTGTAAAAACAATTTTACAACATTTCGGAGAAGGATCAAGATAACATACCCTCGTTTATATATTATATTTAAGAATCTAAGAGCTAAATTAATTAATAATTTCAAAGTGGGTTCGATAGCGACTATATGTTTATTTAAAAGCTAATCCGAAAGTAACAAGGGAGGTAGAAGCATGAAGAGGCTATGCACCTGCCCAAATTAATAAGAGCAACCCCCGCGGGCAGGTTCTGCTTTGAGCTAACTGCTAGGGAGCCCCCCTCATCTACCCTCCCCCCCAGAATAGATCGAGTTTCACAAACACAGTGCACTGTCCGTCCTGAAAATACTATTCACCCTCGCTTTCTAAAGGCGAAAACCAAGTTTTTCTGTTACAAGGAATGTCAATAATGAAGGCAATCGAGTTTTGAAAGTATAAGTGTGGAGTCGAGTTTTGGGAAGTAACTTTAAATGGCGATTCAAATCCAATAAATATTTAGACAAAAAATAAACAATAGATGTTTAGTGAAAATAGAGCCGCCTATCTTTACCACCTAACCAATATATTTTGAATTTACAATGCATTTCCATCATCTCAATTTGAGCCTGATTCTCCAAATAGGTGGTTTTTGTTGCTCAATACTAAAATAATCTTAACTTTCGATGCAATTTTTATTTTCACCCTCGACATTTTACAGGAAGTTGGACATGATGAGAGACTCATCAACATATATTATTCTCAAAAATGTCCACTCTCAACATCCCGAAGAAAATACCAGAGAGACGTAGATGAAAAAGATTTTCTCAAGGGAAAAGTTTGCTAAATGTATTTTAGAGGGCGTTTAGGCTGAGCAATATACTGAGCTTAATACTCCACTATAAAAAAATTTAAATGAGCCTGAGCAATATACCAAGTCTATGCCATGACTATAAAATATTTTTATTTATTTAGTTATTATTTGCCATGGAAGGATATGGTCCGGAGTGGCGGCCATAAATAGGCTAAATAGTGGCAAAACTATTTTATTAAAAGGCAACGTTTCGACCAGACTTCGCTGGTGTGTTCAGCTAGGAGTTTCACTAAGAACTCATCGCTGGCTTTTAATAAAATAGTTTTGCCACTGTTTAGCCTATTTATGACCGCCACCCCGGACCATCTCCTTCCTTTATAATGCAACGGTCAACTATCATATCAAATATTCAATTTTATTTTTCATTTTCTATACTATTACAAGACTTGAATTTGTATGAACAGACTCGGTATCTGCGAGCTCATTCATTTCCAGCAATGTCTATAGAAATGCCAGTTATTAGTTGTGGATACTGTCATTCAATTAGTATTAAATCCTAATATATCTTAGCGAGTGATAGTGTATAAGTGGCAGTAATAGATATCTATATCGATGTCTGTAAAGTGTCCTTTATGCCCCGCAGAATTGATTTTAGCGAAGAAATAAGCGAATTAGTCAGCAATACTAGTGTCTTTCCGATAGGATTATTATTCTGTAATCGATAAAAATAAAAAGGCTCCTTCCTTTTATTTCTTTTTTTTCTTTTTGGAGAGGGTCGGACAAGATGTGGTTTATAAAATAATAACTTTTGCCGGTGGGTTCTCCGGTTACAGGGCGGGCTCACACCCAGGCCGTCGGTTTTTTTATAATCCCGTTTGGAAGCTTGGTGTTTTTTCATTTGTCTCTAAGGCGGTCCCTCCCAGCGGTGTCGGGTGTCGCTCGGGTAACCGGACCTTCTCACGGCTACCTTCCCGTCGGACCAACTACCCTTTCCGTACTTCCATCGATGCTCAATACATCATCCATAAATAAAGATTGATTGGACCGATGGGAACAGTCACTATTACAGAAAGTTGAAAACAGTGGTAAACATTTGATATCAATCCATAAACTAGATCGCCTTTCCCAATAGTATCTAACAATACTTTCAGCTGAGCACACCAGTTATATTTCGACAGAGCAGGATTAGATTGCTAACATTTGTTTCTTAGCTTTTCCAAACTCATTTTTGGATATCTAAATTCCTCCATTCCTACAGCTTAACCAACTAATTCAAGAAACATTTCATGAGATTGAAACCAATATGAATAGATCCTGTTTTTAAGCGTATTAAAAAGCCTGAGGTTGATTTACAAAGCGAAAACCTCTTTTTATAAAAATATTATGTTGATCTTTTTTAAGAGATCCATAGCTGGGCACAATATGGCAAAGATGTATTAATGATACAACTCTCGCCTTCGAGGAGTTGGTTATGTCAACAAATATTTATTATTACAATGTCTTTTGTCTAATGCCACTTTGAGGTTTCACTTTTAACTGCTTCCAAAAACAAACTGGATCTACAAAAACCAACACCAAAATAATTTTGTGTGCTGACTTTATCAATCTGTTCTTCTAAATATATACTATTATGTTTCTTTGAGCATCCCCTTGCCAAATTTTAAAGCTTTGTTAATGTTTAGTGCAAAGTTTTATTAATGTTTATAATCAGGCTATTGTCCCTAATATTACTTAGAGCATTACCTTTTTAAGATTGGTGTATGAATCGGCAAAAAAACCATGTCATCAGCAAACAAGAGAAACAGTATGTCAACACATCCGTCAATAGGTATACCTGAGAAGTTAGGCTTGCAAAAGTAAGCCTCGATATCTGATAAGAAGATGTTAAACAGCCCTAGATATATTACGGTGAGTGGGTTCTCTCGGTCTTCTTTCTTAAAGATCACACCGCTTAGAATTTCAGCCCATGATTTTGGCACCTCCTCTTCGTTCAGAATTTTATTGAATAAATTCTGTTCACCCATGAACCTTTTTTTTTTTTTCTTTTTTTTTTTCTTGTTCTTCTCTACCTCGCCTTTTAGGCTATACGGGATTTTCCTGGGCCGGAGGGTGAGGGCGGGGAATTTAAAATCCCCTCCGGCACCGGGATGCGAACTCATACCTTTTATAATCTTCTCAAATCTCTTAGCCGGTTGCCAGGCAACTCGAGGTGCAGTGCACACGCTTTAGCCCATTCGGCCACCCCGCCCCCACCCCTGAAGAAGACCTGCTAAGTCGGGTCGAAACGTTGGCTTTTAATAAAATAGTTTTGCCACTATTTAGCCTATTTATGACCGCCACCCCGCCACCCCTTCCTTTATAATGCAGCGGCCAACTATTAAATATTCAATATAAATTATTTTAAAATAAAATACTACCATAGTGATTTCGTAACGGTTTCGAATCAATACTGAGATGAAATGCCTTTGATTGCCTTTTAATCAAAAGATATTGAAGTCGAGTTTTAAATTCTAAAAAACGAGTATCGCCTTCTGAATAATTTTGGTATTAATACAAAAGTAAATCCCTCAATAATAGCATAAAGACCTTGCGGAATACTAAAAAGCAGATAATTGGAACGAAATAGCCCATAATAGGCAGAGATAGAGCAGGCTTGTTAATGCGACAAAAGACCTACAACGTATGAAATGGCAACCAGAAAAAAAAAAAATTAAATTTTAAGTTTACCGAGATAAAATGATAATTGAGTAACACCTTAATCACTTAACAAAAAAAAAAATATATAGAAAATAAATGAAGAGTTAATTGGCAGAATTATAACCTTGATAATTATCTTGAAGAAAATAGTTTTCACCCAAACAAGCAAACGATCACTCAAAACAAGGCAAAGATTTTATAGCCTGAAAGGGTCATAAAAAAATAAAATCAATATGACAACTTCTAAAGATAGATAAAAGTTAGTAAACTCGCTAATCAAGCTAATATTTATTAAAAATGGATTATGAATTTGAATTAATTATTTATCTATTCATTGGGTAAAAAGAGTATCCTGGACTGCATCTTTCTTCTCCTCAAACCTTGAGCATTCAACTCCATCGGCTCTGCTCGTTGTGAGTCTCTTCTTGAATATATATAAGGACACTGCCTCGCAATGTGTCCCTCTGTCCCGCACTCAAAGCATTTCGTGCGGGGACACTGTGCCACTAAGTGTCCGCTCCTACCACAGCCGTGACATTTCCTATCTTCTTTCCGTTGGCTAGCCCTCGTTCTATTTTTCCCTGGTCTTCGTTCCGCTCCCATTTGCTTCTCTCTCCAGCCGTATGCGGACTCTCTCCTTTTCCAGGTCGTCGGTGTATTCCTAGGCCTCTTATAGACTATCCGATTCCATCCTAGTTCCTCCACATCTAGCAGGCTTTCCTCCTCTCGGGCGCTGGAGTCCACCATTTCTTTGGCACACTCAATAAATGAGCGTTCCCGGGGTAAGCCTTCCTTCTTCCCGGTTTCCTTCGCCAGTTGCACCTTCAGTATCGTAGACAAGAAGGCCATCTTGGCCTCTACCTCCGGAGCGCCTGCTGTTTCCCGCATCTTCTCCGTGATACGGTTGTAATGAGCTACGAGTGTTGCAGCATATTGTCCCTTTGGCTGCCGTGAAGACTTCGTCTCGCGGAACATCTGGAAGATGTCTTCTACTGTCGTCCACCTGCCGCCTCCGTATGCTTTCTTTAGTCTTTCTTTGACCGTTTCACACGGCGTCTCTTCATCCGCCTGAATGTGGTTCAGGATACTTATTTTGACCCTGCACACAAGCGCTGCCCTAAGGGCATCCGGATCTCCAGCGTTGACGAGGTTCTCTTCGATCTTCGCATTGATTCTTGTCATGAGTCGATCTCCCCCTTTTAAAAAGTGATTTAGCTCATCTGTTTCTCCAGTGAAGCGCTCAAGATTGGATATAGCCTTCCTCAGGTCCTGTGAAGTGGCTATCTTGATCTTCATCCATTCTATCGCATTTGCATGCGCCGCGGCTAAGGTTCCCTGCGGTAACGGAGGGATCTCTGGCACGTCTTGGGAGTCTAGTCAAATTCAAGCATCCTCGTAACGGTTTTCCTCTGATTGAAAAAAAAAAACGTACCTCTACACACTTAGGCTTTTATGTAATCTGCAAACCTTCCCTGAGTTGTCACTGAAGCCTTCTGGTTGCTGAATATAGATTTCCTCCTTGAGGTCTCCATTTAAAAATGCAGTCGATACGTCAAACTGATGCAGACTCATATCTTCATTGGCAGCAATACTGATTACTGTTCTGACAGTGGTTTGACGAGCAACTGGACTGAAGGTTTCTCCAAAATCTTGACCTTTCTTTTGTGCGAATCCTTTTACCACTAGCCTAGCTTTATATCTTTCTAAATTTCCATCAGGTTTATATTTCTTGTTGAAAACCCATTTTGAAGGAATAACTCTCTTATTTTTAGGCAAATCATAGATAGTCCACGTCTTGTTCTCTTTTAAAGAAGTCATTTCTTCTTCCATGGCTTTTTGCCACTCCTCAGCTTCCTCACTGTTCATCGCACCGTACAAGTCCAATGGCACATCTTCACTCCCTTCGACGATGTTGACATAATCATCCATAAATTTAGGTTTATTAATTTTATCCTGACCTCTCAGATTTACGGCTCTTTTCCACACTATATCTTCTATTTCTGGATCTTCATTTTCTTCTTCATGAGATTCCCCTTGATCTTCCAAAGGTATTTCTTCAGATTCTCCTTCTTCTTCCAAATATTCTTCCGGATTCTCTTCACAATATATGTCAATACCTTTTCCTTCAATTTTATGAAATGACAATTTTTCACATATCGGTGCTTTGAGTGACTCCTGGAATATGACGTCTCTTGATCTAATTAGTTTATTATTTGAGAAGACTCGGTATCCATTGTCACCATCATATCCAACAAGTACTCCTTGAGTAGCCTTTTTATCAAATTTTCTTCTATTTTCTTTAGGAACATGGACCCAACATTTGCATCCTATAACACGAAGATTTTTGACTCCTGGTTTAATACCCATCCAATGTTCAAATGGGGATTTTCCTTTTTCTGATGATGGACCTGTTCGATTTAATATATAGGCTGAAGCGTTAATCATTTCTGCCCATAGCTCCTTAGGTAGAGATTCTTCTCCTGAGTGCATGAGGGCTCTTGCAGTTTCTACAATGGTGCGGTTTTCTCTCTCAGCGCAGCCATTTTGTTGTGGCGTGTATGGCATAGTGTAACTAATTTCAATACCTTTTGATTTAAGGAAGTTTTCTACTCTTTCATTTTTAAACTCTCCGCCATTGTCACATCGAATGCACATTACTTTATGACCTAATTGGGTAACTTCAGCTAAAAATTCCTTCAATTTTTGAAATACTTCATCCTTGGTCTTAATAAAATAAACTTTTCTAAATTTTGAAAAATCATCCTTAAATACCAGAAAATATTTAAAACCACCTTTCGAAGGGATAAAGGGACCGCATACATCAGTGCTTATAACTTGACCAGTTTTCTCAGCTCTTTTCCGACGCCCAAACTTGAGTCTATGAGCTTTTCCTTTTATGCAGCCCTCACAGAGTTCACCATCAAGAGTTAAGTCTAAATTGAGTTCTCTTTTAACTACTTCCTTCACATGTCGTTTGTTTTGATGACCCATCCTTTCATGGTAAAGCTGTAATAAATTATGGTCTTTGATAGGAGCAGATATATAGTTATTTTCTGACTTACAGCTCTCCGTTGTGGGTACCACCCTAATTGCTAGATTATAGAGACCACCTCCAATTTGACGATTCCCTGACACAAGTGTCTCTTTGCCTTCAAATAATTTACAGCTAACTGCAGTGGATTCAAATTTACTCTGTGGTCTATGATCTTGAGCCGCCAAAAGCGAAAAAAGATTCTTGGAAATACCTGGAACTAGCCAGACATTAGTGAGTTCAAAACTCTTCCACTGGCCGTTGGACGCAGCTTCAATTAAAATAGATCCCTTGCCCAGCGCCTTGACTTGAGAGCCATCAGCCGTAATAATTACATGGTCATCTGTAAATGATTGAAAACTTGTGAACCATTCCCTTCTGCTACATATGTGATGTGTCGCTCCATTGTCCACATACCAAGCCTCACTGTTGGTCTCCGATGCAAAAACTTCTGAGGTAACTGTTAATAGAGTTGCAGCTTCGCTTGAATTGTTTTGAGCACATTTAGCTTTAGCAGGCTTAGGCGGTTTGTCATTCGCAAGCCAAAGCCGACATCTCTGAACTGTGTGACCCCTTTTATCACAGTAGTGGCAAATTATTGAGGTTTTGTGAAAATTATTTTTATTCCGAACATGCTTCTGAAATTGAGCAGTGGTCCCCTTAGCAACCAAAACTTCTTCTGAACAGCTATCACCCAGGTTGCTCTCAAAAGTACATAATTTTTGGGTAAGATTATTTAAACTCCTGTTCTCTTCATTTATTAGTCTCCATCCAGCAGTAAAAGATTTGAATTTGTCAGGAAGGGATTTTGAAAATTTTACATATTAGTAAAATATCTTTATTATCAACAGTTTGCTTATCAATTTTCCCTCGCAACTGTTTCCATGCATTGGAAATTCTAGTAATGAATGTAACAGCGTCATCATCTGGCAACCATTTACATTCAAAAATTTTATTATACAAGTCAAAAATTCTGTCTTCTGAAAATGTATCAAAAAGTTGATACAAGTCCCAACCACATATCTCTACTAGACTCATGACGTCTTACCTTTTCAAACATCTCCTCTGTCATGTTATTGGACATAACTAGTAGTGCCTGGTTGTCAGTTTTATTAAATGGAGCTAAATCTGTTTCATGAGCTTTCACAGCATCATTATCAGTTTTATCAGGGGCTGCAGGACACTTGTAAGTTCCATCTATTATTTCTATTGCCCTAGGTATCATTTTCAGTCCCATTCTTATTTTTACCTTCCAGTTTTCCCAGTTGCCCTTCCCTTCTAACAGAGCAATCTGAGGAATCATAATTGATTTGGACTCCATAATTAAAAAGAACGTACCTCAGAACACAGAACACTAACGTCTTTACAAATCGTCTTTTCAAATCTTCATTTAGTTGTTTACTTCTTTTCAAATTTTCCTTTTAACATCATGCTGGACCCATAACCTGTTTAGGTATTTCCTAAACAAAACACTCACTGATAATTTTTACACTTTTAATTACCAAAACACATTACATTATAATCAACAAAGGCAGTAAGTACCACATTGTACAGCAATCTACATAAGGTTAAACTCAATCTCTTATAACACATCCCGAGGTTATAATAGTTAACACACAGAGGTTCAAAAATAATCGATTTTATAATAAA
Organism: Nezara viridula; assembly: GCA_928085145.1. Taxonomy (NCBI): domain Eukaryota; kingdom Metazoa; phylum Arthropoda; class Insecta; order Hemiptera; family Pentatomidae; genus Nezara; species Nezara viridula. Next base: position 5,688,996 of record OV725078.1, read on the forward strand.
TTATGTTTTCACTTTAACACGTTCTTCTCTTTCCGCGAAACAGACCGTCCATGGACCGAACCTTAACTTTCATTACCTATTGCAAGCGCCTTCTCCCGTACGGCTACACGGCCCCATGGATATATATATATATATATATATATATATATAACGATTTTATTTCAAACATGATAATATTATATTTATAATATAATAGTATGATGATACTACAATATAGAAACTTTGAACCGATTGCAATATTTTCATTACTTACAGAGTAGCTGTAAAAAAGTAGATCATAAAAAAGTAGATAATATAATAAAATATTCTATTTTATTTGCCAAAGAAATGCCTTTACAAATAAATACATAGATGTTATGAACAACATTAAATTTTTTAGTCTAGTTCTATGTTTAAACATAATATTAACAAAATTCGTAGCATTAAATATGACTCATAGCGAATTAGCATCAATACATATAAATATATAATTAATAAAATAATAGTTTAGTAATAATTTTTTTAAAAATATTGTTGATTTGTAAATATAAATATGCATTAACATTTTTCTGTACTGATTAATTCGACTACTTAACAGTTTTATGAAATAATATAGTTGATTTAATTTTTGGACACTATCCATCTTCAATATATCTTCTACGGCAATGTCGTCCTTCGATTCAACAATAAATACCTATAAGAACTTATTTCAAGGTTCAACAAATTTGCTGCAGTGAATCAAAAAATGAGACATCGGGTCATTCACATGGCAGTTACATGCTTCTCATACTTCGTTAGATTTGATAGTGAGGGAACCATCTTTTATGTATAACTTTACAAACGCATTCCTTGCTACTCTAAGACGACTGACTGCTCTTAGTTTGCTCAAATTTAGAGCCTTGAATGTTCTTTACCGATGGTATTAAAGGAACAGATTTTTCTATATCTTGATTTAGAGTTTCACACTGTCGATGTTCTTGAATGCGTGATGGTTCCTTATTTGTTTCAATGATTTCATCTTTAAACCTCATCAGACTTGGGGAGAAAAGGAATGAGAACAACTCCAGCCACCCTCTTCCTCCAAAATCATTTTTATTTGGGTAACCCAGTTGTAAATTGGATTAGGTTTCAATGGATGAGTCTAGAGCTCTAAGCCTATCAAAGCATTGTCTAGGTAGTCTATCATCACTCATTAAGCTCAGCTTTGTCCAATAATTAATATTTTTTTAACATATCAACGCTTAATGGAGATCTTCCAATTTTAGGGCGAGCCACATAGTTCGGTGTATTTCTTCGCCAATGGAGCAATGGCTTAAAAAATCGAACCTGTGTCCTCTCCAAAACATCTAGGTATCTTGGTCCCCAGATCCCTACACCATAGAGCAGTGTAGACGAGACCATAGAGTCGAAGAGGCCGGTTTTGATCTCCCAAGAGTCGCTTTTTCCATTTCTTATAATTGTCATTACTTTGTAACAGATGATCTTTGTAAGAAATGTTCTGCCGATTTCCCGAATTTTCCTGATGAAGAAAAAGGTACTCCATGATACGTGTGGTTCCTTGTATATTTCAGAATTGTGTTTCGCCAAACCTAAGTGTTAAGTGCCTTCATCTTTGGAGATTTGCGGAACCAACACCTTAGACTTAACTGGATTTAGGGTTAAAGATTTTTCTTTACAATTCGCTCAGTATATTGCTGTTTCTTTGTGCACCATGCCGGGCCAGAAATTACTGAGGAAGACAATATCATCCGCTAACAAAAGCATGACTACCTCATGGTTGTGGTCTATACTAATATCAACAGCTCAACGGTCATGAATGTACTTAACGATATCCGACACAAACAGGATAAATAATGCAGGACAAAGACTCCCCTTGAGGCAGGCTCCGGCTGATTCCAATTCTTCTGAAAGCTCATGTTTTAGTTTTATCCGCATCGATGAAGCATCATAGTTTTTTGAGAAGTCTAACTAGTTTTCTTCCCATTCCAAGAGAAAAAGCCTTCCCCACAGAAAATTTTGGTTGATAGAAGCGAAGGCCTTCCTCAGATCTATAAAAATAACTGCCTTTTGATCTGAGGTTAATGTTGACAACTGACATCAATGTTACTTGATGTGTGAATCACACATGTGATCGATGCATTCCCTGCCCTATCTGAAACCAGCCTGTTCCACCGGTATTATTTTTTTCTAATTCTACCCATATCAAAATTCTATTCCTCAGGATGCTAGTAAATAATAATAATAATAATAAAAGTTATAAGGGCTAAAAAACAGGTAACGTCATGATTTGGAATTGGTTGTAGAAACGGTCCTAATTTAGCTAGAAGCGTTGAATAGATGTCATTCTACATAATCCTCCATACTCTTTTCAATTATACATAAAACCATATAGATTAAGATAACAGAAAATTAATTAAAATTTTTAATTTAATATTCCTTAAAAATTAGATATTTTAAAATTTCCAAATTTCTTCCTTGAATACTTATTATTGTTGTAAGTCATCGAGTAAAAAAATGAATTTGGGATGAAAATGGCTTCAAAATGGAAATATTAAAAAGTGAATTCAACTTTGTACACAATGTAACCCATAAATAATGGGAAATATTTAAAGAGATGGTGGCATAGCTGGAAGTATCCTTTAAACTAAAAAGTTTATATAAACAATGCTCACATTAAGTAGCCACATCTAAAATTATTTAATTTTAGCAACTATACATTGCACCTTTGTAAACTAGACAAATTTTCTTCAAATGAAAGCATAATGTCTTTTTGTAAAAATCATTTTAAGGAATGTCTTAAGCCATTGACTAACGCTCTTCCGTTTTACATAATATGGATTATAATCATTTTTTTTATCGGTCTCTAATAAATCTAATCAGCTCTTATTCCTTATTAAGGTTATTTTTTTTCAGAATAATTAGAGTTCGCCTCTGTTTGCGTAAAAAAAAAGTTTTATGAAATTTTGTCTGCTCAGAATACTATTGTTTTCAACAAATTCAATTACAATAAGATCCCTTGTCCCGGAAATTAAAAATTAAAATCTATAAAACCATTATCTTACCTACAGTTCTTTATGAATGCGAAACATGACCGCTTATATTAAGGGATGAGCAACGTCTTAAGGTTTTTGAAACTAAAGTATTTCGTAGAATATTCGGACCGAAGAAGGATGAATTAACCGGAGAGTTCAGACGGTGACACAACGCCGAATTGCGTCTAATGCCGAATTAAAAAAATTTCATAAGTTATTTGTGATTTTGTTTTTATCACCCTTCAACTGTACCAAATTTACCCCAATTTTAGAAAAACTACGTCGATTGATAAGCTTTAATTCCATATTAAACAATTTGAGGTTTATTAGGAAAATGGTTGAGATTCACATCAAGTTATGTAAAGAAATGATGTGATTTCCTTCGTATCCAGTCACCTTACTTGTCTTTTCTTCAAACTGACTACAATTAGCTGTTGTAAAGTTTTTATTTCTTGTTTTGTTTTGTGATATGGGATGTATTGTAATAAGCATCATTGGCTAAGAACACATTTTAGTTATAAAATAAAAATAAAATAAAAATTATAATTATCAAAATATTTTTTACGTAAAGTAGTTATGCAACATTGTTTTTCTCCAGATCTTCATCATAGAAATTTATATGCATTTATCAGAGACAAAATTGATGTATCTTACTAAAATATACCTTTAAAATAAAGAAACTAGGAGGCTGGTCTACAGGTTTCTGACAAGTGTCGGATGCGTGTAATCCGGCACATTTTACGCACCTGGCCTGATGATGGCAATAGGTCTTTGTGTGACCCAGTTCTTGACACTTAGTGCATTGCTCTATCACTGGTTTATGTCAAGGCTCTTCAAATTTAACTGTTGAATTTATAAGCCGATTAATTTGAAATATTCGCAACTGGGGGTTATTACTAGAAGGCTCTAAATCAACGAAGAATAAAGGTAATGGATATTTCTGCGTTGGATGTAGCACGCAAGATATGTGCCTAACGTTGTGCCCTATTTCTTCCAGGCCAGACTTGATAACGGATATAGGGGTGGTTGAGTGGGCCTCTCAAGACCATTCGATATGGCTTTTCTCGTCTCAACTGATAACAGTGAAAATCGTAGTTTTTGGGTGAGAAGTAGTTTATTAGTGTTTAATAATTATCTCTTGAGATTGTGTTGATGTTGATGTTGATGTTGTTTACCCTAGAGAAACAGCGAAAATTTGTATGGCCTATCAGATCGGCAATTTCTTGACCAAATGGTACGAAGTTACCAATTTTGGAAATAAAAATAGGTGGCGGCACGGGGTCAGTAACCTTGAGGTTCCGAAGGCTTGTTGATTACTAACTTATTAATTATTGAATTACTAACAGGAACAGAATTGTTGCTGGCTGTGGTATTAGGTACAGTTTGTGGTATTTGATTGGCTTCTAGTCTCGGGTGTTGATTTATTTTGCTTGGCTGTTTGTTTGGATTTATTTTGTTCGGTTGACAATTTATTTTTTGTCGATTTATTTTTTTTTCTTATTGGATGAGTTGCTCGCTTACCTTCTTTTGAGATGTTGCGAGTCAGTTTCGCTAACTCCTGGTGTCTCAAAATGGTGTCTCATCATTTCTATGTTCGCATGAAGAGTTCTTGTCCAAACTCATATTTTCCATGTTAATGATAAGAAGTAAATATATATATATATATATATATATATATATATATATATATATATATATATATATATATATATATAAATATTACAATTACAAAAATAAATACTTAAAAAAAATACAGTATTTACAAACTTAGAAAAAAAAACATTTCTGCGAAAAAACAAAATATAAAGAAAAAAAAGGATTAGAATAAACTGTTTCTGAGGAAAAAATAAAGAAATACTATAAGTCTTTGGTTTCGAACTGAGACCAGCTGACGAGAGAGAGCCAGCACACAGACCTTACCTCTGAACTTAACGTAGTAAGATAAGAACGGCAAATGAATTAACGGCCACTTGGGCTACCCGAACGAGCACCAATTTATCACATGTTCTTTGTTAATAAATCGTGACTCACCTATGTATCCGAGAACGTAAAAATGTTCAGCTGTTTATAAAGTCACTGTCAATAAAGTATTACTACTGGGTTTTAATTATTTAGCACATATCAAAGTAACAATCATAGAGCGACATAAAAATTATAGTGCAGTTTCGGCCATGTAATTCATATTTAGATAATAGTAAAAAGGATTTTATTTTTCTCATTAACCCATATAGCTCTATGTATAATTAGATTTGAAAATGTCATTATAATCAAAGAGTTAATAAATTATCATTATTTTTTTAAAGGTCATGGGAGAACATAATCTGGTTATGAAGTTAATAAAAGTGGCTTATTTACATTAGATTTCAATTCATTATATTCAACTTTTACAATATAAGGCTAATGTACCAGTAACAGACACTTTTTACGACTTTTAGAGATTTTAAGTCCTACTAGGTTTTTAGCTGACACGTTCAGAAAGGTACAGCATTTATACATTCTGAACTACAGCAAATTTCATGCACTAATGGCCGCTTGGCAGCATATTTTTTTATCAAAGAAGACAGTCACATAGTCACATAGAGACTTCCTAATCACTTTTCTTAAGGAGTTAAGTTTCAAACTAAATGGATAATTTGGATTAACTTTATTTTATTAGGCGCAACTTTTCTATTTTTTAAATTAAAAAACAGTAAAGAATTCGTTTTCATTGTTTTAAATTACCCCCTAAACTAGGAGGTGTCCATTACTGGAACAGAATTTAAGCAATAGAGCTAGTAATAGACACCCATGTCTAATACTAGATCATTTTAGTACTTTAATTTCGTTTTTAACCATTACATTGATTGGTTAGAATATATTTAATAATAGTATGCCTGGAAGTTTTATTTAATTCCTATCGCAGGAACTATTAAGTAAAATTAAACAGGAAGTAATAATAATAATTTTTGACATCTCAGGCCGTCTGATTCATGGATAAAAATTATGAATCCTTCAGTAATACTACAGATAAGTTTATGTAATTCACTTTATGTTTATGTTTACAGGTAAACGCCATGCAATCACAAACAAATCTGTAAACATCCAGAAGAGAATATGCTAAATGCAATTTGTGAAATTGCAGCGCATAGTGGTTGAAAATCGGTTTTTCGGAAGAAAAAAAAACCTGGTAATACCGATCTGTAAGTAACAGAAAAATAGTTTTGATACTATCACAATCACAACTAAATTTTTTATAAAATGTATACAGTAGAACCCCGCTTTACCGGCTCCCCAGATTAAACGGTGGTAAAAAAGAAAAATTAATTTTCATTTCTCTCAGAATAGGCAAGGTTCAGCTAGAGATGGGGAAATGCTATTCTGAGTACTGAGTACCAAGTATTTTACTCAAATACTGAATTTTGTTGCTAACCAATGAATTCGATTACTAAGAATTACTTCAGTTGATGTCAAAGGATTAACTGAAGTGGTGATTGAATTCTCAACAGTGATTCAATTGAAGTAAAATACTGTTGGTTGTCGGTACTAATCATTTGCCCATCTCTGGTTTCAGCTAACTAAATTATTGAAACAAATGAGTTAGTTGTTTTTATTATGGGTAATATTTTATTATAAGTAGAAAGTGAATCTATGAGATGACTCTTCTGAAAATAAAAAATAAATTGTTTATTATTTAACCGTATCTTCGTGCAGAAAAATCCGATAAACGTGCAGCAAAAAACTCAAAATATGTAAAATTGTCTAATTTACACCTTAAAACGTTCAAAAATCATCTAGTTTGTTTAATATATAACATTAATCCATCGAAATCCTATCAAACCTCGTGTTAAACTTCTGAATTAAAATATCGTGTCATAAAAAAAAATTAATACATAACGTTGAAAATTGAAATTCATATTACAATCAACTAACGAAAACAATGCATAATCTAATAGAACAATAAATAAAAAATAAATAAATAAGGACTAACATAAATAATAGAAAATTTCATGTTCACAAAACAAATACAAAAAGGTCTCAATAATTACCCTACAAATAATTAATTATATTTAGTTTGAATTCCCCTTAAATTGTTTAAAATACGAGTAATGAAGTAACGTAGAGGAACTTAAAAAGATTAAAGGTGTGAATGATAAGATATATTATATCTACCAGACCAATTGATTTCAGATATTCAATTTTAATTAAAAATAATATATGTACACATATAATTATAAATTGTCCGCATTATAATGAAAATTTTATTTTTCAAACGTGTTGTTTGTTTATTTGGGCTTTAAGGCTTAAAACTCTAGGGTCATCAACGCCTGTTGTTCATTTATTTTTGTTCACTGGAGTTGAGGAACTCCTTATAAGAGAAAAGATGAAATTATAAAAATAAATAAATTAATTAACTTGAAAAATAATTAAAAGAAAAAATAATAAAATAAAATAAATAAATAAATAATAATAATGATAAATAAATAAAGATAATAAATAAATAAATATTAAATAAACAAATAAAAATAAAAATTAAGTGCCTTTTTATATTTTGTTAAGTAACCTATGGTTTTAAGGAAACTGATAAATGCTGTTATGCTTGATTCATTATCATATAATATCACTGATACATCCGGTCTAAGGGATAATTTATTTATGTTTGAGGTATAATAGGAACACTACTGAAAATTATCGCTGACCGTGAGAGGGCTATTGCAGTATTGGCATGTTTGAGGTGGCTGTTTATTGATAGGATATAAATGAGTCAAATTTGTATGAGCTATTCTTAACTTGGTCATGGCGATTTCTTATCTGCGATTAGGACCGTTTGATGTGGTCCAGTGCTCTAGTGATTGTTTGATCACTTTTAATTTGCTAGCTGGACTTTCGTTCCACATAGATTACCAACTATCCGATATTTCCTTTTTGAGAGGAAAACTCATGTCTGGAGGAGTCAGGATAGCTGTACCTTGGCCTTGGGGCGTGAGTGCTTGTTTGGCGGCCATATCTCCAAGCTCAGTACCAATTATTCCGATGTGGCCGGGAATCCATATAAAGAATATAGATTTTCCGAAATTTCCGAGAATATGGAGATTTTTGGGATGTTTTAGAATAGCGGAGTGTTTTGAATACAGGTCGTTTAAACCTTTTAATGAACTCAAAGAGTCGGTAATTTAGACTATTGTATTTGGAGTTATTGACATAGAGAAGTGGAGGACTGAAGCTATAGTATGGAGTTCCGCGGTATATATGTTGTATAATTTATCAAGTTTTAATTAATAATGTCAGATCGTGAGTAACATAGGAAGAAGCTGTTATTGGATTTCGAACCGTCCGTATAAATTAAGAATGGTTCTGGAATATTTTGTAGGAATGCGGATTTATACTCGCTGATTCTATTCACAGCATCCTGTAGTTGGTATTATAGCTGGCAATATTTAAAGATGGGCGAAGAATGGCGGCTTAACTCCACTTGCTAAGTAGAGCACTAAAGCATTTATAGCAAGGCAGAACAGAGTTGGTTAAACGAGTTGAAATTTACAATGTTGTTGAAAAATGGTTTATCCTATCATTTAGACGTCTTTTAATTGAGAAAAGGAGCGTTCAACATGAACCGATGTAAGGGGACTCATTTTGTAACAAGCAACCACTGCTGGTTCTTTGCCAAAATCAACATTTATACATTTAATGCAGTCGTTATATTGTCTTATCTAAGAGCGTAACCTGTATTTTTTTCTGTTACAGATTGAAAGATTTAAATATAATATTTTTCTATTTCACTATTGATTTTTTAAGGATTTTCTCCTACAGTTTCTATAATTTCAATTTCTTTATTACCGTATTAATGCATTTGCTTGTTATTAAAAATATATATATTTTTTAAACTATGTTATCATTTTATTTTGTTTATTTTATAATGTTGAGCCTGTCTATAGCTGGAACAAAAGAGTGTCTATTGCTGGATCTTTGAAATTTTTCACTGTCTATTACTGGCACAAAATCAAGTGTCAGAATTTTCCAATTTCTATATGAAAACTGATACAAAGTACCTGTCTAGCGCACATATTGCAATAAATAAAATATTAAATTTTCTTCCAATTAAATCAATTTGTAAAGATCCACCATCAGAACTAAAGTAGTTGACATAATGTTGAAAAAATATCTCAGTGTCATATAAGTGTCTCTTACAGGTAAATTTACCTTATGTAACCCATGTTTAGTAATTTTGGCATTTATTGTATCTTATGATTTATATAAATTGTAAATTAATTTAAAAATCTATCTGTGTTTTACAAACACAGAAAGAATGTATTTTAACTGTTAAATTATAAAGCTCGCCGAAGAGAATTGTAAGAGCATTTAGCACCTACTCAAGTTCACTTTATTAATCGCATTTGTTGAGTACTATTCTTAAAGTAATCCTGCCAGCCACAAATTGAGCGCCTCTCGCCCTAATTGTAAGTAGATTATACTCACCCGGCATCACCATAATATTACCAGGGTGGGGGGGAGGGGTGGAGGGTGGCTAGGCACTCCATCCATTGAGAAGGGTTCTTCTTGTCCCCTATCGTCGAATACAAATTAGTTTATCTTCCATTTTGTGATAGATGGAATAGACATATCCTCTCTCTTGCTTTCTTTCTTTCTTTCTCTTCATGATGTTCTCTTCATCTAAATCGCTTCACAACAGGAAGTTTCCTCAACAATATCATAAGGATTGTATTTATACAATTGGTGAAAAGTTCATATTTTTTGTCCTATAAGAATTGACAGTTAATAGTTGTAAGGCTTTACTGAAAGATTATTGAACTGCAAAGAAAAAAGAAAGGCCTAAAATAAATATGAACAATACAATAATATCAAAAAACCATTTATACATTATTTTCATGTATTAATATTTTACTGATGTGTTTATCCTAGGATTTTGTAATTTTCTTAAATTTATCTCAAGCTTAGTGCTCCCTAAGACATCAAATGCTAGAGAAAATCTCCGTCCGATTCCGAACTAGGAAGGAGTCAATTTTTTTTAAGTTTGTCATGTTTTTTGTTTAATAGGACGTAATAAATAAAAGACCGTTCTTATCGGACAGTTCTCAAGTGCACTATCGTAAATCAGACTAAATTTTCATCAAAAAGGAATACTTTTATTGATCATTAAAGGGTGATTGATATGGTTAAACCTCGTTCTTCTCTTTTTAGTAAAATGATATGATTCTCTTTTTGTGATTTTTTTGTTATTCCTATAACAAAAACACACTGATGCTAGACTACAAACCCACTTATATCAACACTTGCTTGTTTATAAAGCATTTTTATTTTTATTTTATTTATTTATTTAGGAATATAAAAATATGTCACTTGGGCAATAATTATAATGAGATATGAACATCTTCACACCATACCTACAGAAAATATAAAATTAAAATAATAATCAAAAACTCAGTACAATAAAAAATTAAATAACCTAAAGATTAGTAAATTAAAAACACAGCCATACCTATATACAATCAGGCAGGGATTATATATAGGTTGTTTGTTCCCCAAGGATGTATACCCAGGTTGTCTCTCCAACTATAGAGGGAAAAACAGGACTCCTAGAGATCCCTGCGCTACTAGATTGATCAAGAGCGCTTTAGCCACATAAACACGCATGTCTTGAGTGGAGAATCTGGCCATTGCCAGAACTCTAAGATGTGTACTACAAAAGATCTCTGGGCCAGTGCAGCTTCAATTTTCGAGGAATATTGTAGGGATGGAGTGGAACTAGATAGGGATTGTGCAAGACGATTTAGATGATTTGTAAGGTTCTGATGGAATTTGGAAAAATTTTCAGGGATAAGGTCTAAGAAAAATGGAATATAAAGGTCATGGTGGGTTTTGTTGGTTACATATAACGGATCATCTACTATTGTTTGGAGTACTTTGGACTGAAAGGATTGGATGCGTTTGGTGTTAGAAAATGTTTCTATCCCCCAAAGTTCAAGTATGTAGCTCCAAATAGGTTTCAGGATTGTCTTGTAGATCAGTAATCTGTTGTCAATTGAATGTTGAGATTTTCTAGTCAGTAGTCTGTATAGATAGCCGTATCGTCTGTTAAGTTATTATACTTGATTGATACCATGTGATGGCTCTAGGTTTGTTTGGCTGGTGAACCACGAGGGGTAAAACCCTCTAACCGAGTCCTCGTATGGGCACCTTAAAGGACATCACTTGTTGATAATATCATATCATAGGAGATAAAAAGAAAAGAGAAAAAAAAAATATTAAACAGTACATATCAACTGCTCTCATGTACACTTGAACTATATTTAGTGAATAATCGGAGAGATTCCGCTGAAAAAAAGGCAAACACTGAGAGAAGAGTTGAGAACGCAAACTTCGCATCAGCAGGTCCACTGCCTTCGTAAAAAGCAATTAGTTCTAGTTAATTACGTTGAGTTCTTTTACGAAGCTGAGACTGACTGTTAGTTGTGTAAAAAATATAACTTTTCCTCAAATTACCTGTGTTTTTAACAAAAATAAATGTAATGAATTACTACAAAGCTTTTATTTTTAATGTTTAACTAACACCCCGGATATAATAATTTATCTCGTCTTTTAAGAACAAAAAATGCTTTCTTTTTATGAATTTAGTGAAAAACTTTAAAATTTTAATTTATACGAGTACTAGATAAAAATGAAGTAGTAGTAATTCTAGTATAGAAACCCATCAATATATATAACCTATAGGTTACATACACTGGTATATAATCTATACTCGGACAAATCAACAGATGGTATTATGTTACGTATTTGATGAGGATGAACTATGTTATTTATTATAGCACAAAGAAAAATAACACCATTAAACAGAAAATGGGAACAGATATGGTCGAATTTAACCGAAAATAAATTGAGGAAGATTAAGGGTGACTTTTCCTCTTGGGCATTGTCATAGAGGAATAACCGGAGAGAGGAAGTAATTCTTACCTAATTAATACTAGTAATACATACTGATGGCCCGTCATTCTTCACCAACATGACAAACCTGTGGGACTCCTCTGACAGTAAAACACATTTTAACAGAATGCAGGGCTTACGAAACATTTAGACTAGGGACATGACAAACGATCTACACATCATTTTACAGGACAATACAAATGAAATTGACAAATTATTTTCTTTTCTGAAACGTTCGGAACTTGAAAATGGAATCTAATTCTCAATGAAAATAATGACCCCAAGTGGTTGAAGCCTTTAATTTAAAAAATAAAGGACGAAATGAACATCCTAAAAGTTGATAAGAAATAATTTAAAAGAGTACTTACTCATTTTTGTCTTGAACTCAGGCCAAGAAAGAGGCCCTCCCCCATGCAATATATAGACTTATTCTAGAACTCTATTGTTCTAAGAGTTCCTTTCCGGCTCATTCATTTCTTTCCCTGGATGAGTAAAATGACAGTTTATGTATTTCGGTAAGATATTGTGGCGTCGATTCAGCCAACTACAATGCTTTATGTTGCATGGAAATGTTGTGTATCTAAGGTTTGAAATGAAATAGTGCAATATGACTAGGGAGATATATTTTTTTTATTGAATCCCGCCTAAAGATAAGTTTCTTTTCTTTCGGTGTGATTAAAGATATATACAGGGAATTATTTTTCCTTCTTGCCACCGCAGCACAGTTTTTCTCTGCTCATCTGTCAAAGTGTTCCACATCTTTTGTGGGTCTCCCTCACTCAGGATTTCACTCGAGAACAACTTTTTTCATAGCACCGTCGCCTTTTCTTAATGTGCGTTCTATCCACTGCTATTTCTTCATTCTTATTTCGAAATGGATGAGAAGAAGCTCTGTGGGCTCAATAGAAATTTCCTAATGCGACAAAAATATTCAAGAGTGAGGCATACATACCACGTCATGCGGTATCTTTTTTACGCTTTCTGCGATGGACCGCGCTGTATATGCCTCCGCTTTTAAGATATTTAAAAAGTGTTTTGTTAAATTTTTGGCCCCAATAAGTATGAGTTCTTGGAGGAATTTAGGATAGTGCACAATGCGGAATTGGTAGCTTATATCCCGTTACTGTAATGAAAGTGTTAGCAGGATGGAGGTTGAAATATGAATGTTTATTTGCGGACCTTATTATCCAACGGATCAGAAATAAGTAAGGTCCGAGAGGTAGGCCATGGCGTAGTTGGATAAATAGGACTAGGGCTGAGTTATCGGGATTCGGTTTGTTGATGGTGGTCGGTGAAGGAAAGTATGTATAAATCCATTGGTGGTATCGGCGTAAAATCTTTATTATTATATTTTTATATCAAAATAAGGATGAATTTAAAATTTTCAATGTACGTATCCTTAATGAATCTAAATCTTAATTGATTAAAACTAACTTTTTAAAATATATTAAATAAATATTATATATTTATTTATATTTTCTTTACTGTTATATAAAAAATATTTTTAAGCACCTTGAGATTCAGCTAATAAATAAACAACTACATTATGGTGACCCCTTCTCCGGCGATTGACATCATTCCTCTCACATTCATGTTCTGCAGTGAAAAAATCGGTTTATAGCCAATTTTTCAGAAAATGATTTTTGAACGCTAAAATGACAATCATTCCAATACATTTCAACTATTGAAATATAACTAAATTAACAGCTAGGAAACTAGTGACCTAGAGTTACAATTGTTAAAAATTGTATATCATTTCATTGAATATCTAAGAAATTGCGAATTAAAACTTATACACAACAAGAATTTTCAAATATTTATTGACAGAACCTGAAGATCCTTAAAAAAACAAAAAGTCAAAATTGATTTGCTAAATAGCGTAAGCTACTTATAGAGGAATACTAAAAGAAACTAACTGCCATATGAAAACCCAAAGTCTTTACCCAGGACGCTCACTCAACTCGAAGGAAAAAAGAACAGGCTAAAAGGTAGGGGTGGCAGTAATCCGCGCTATATACGCCAATTTAACAAGTCGAAATCAGGTGACTGGGTATCAAAAGATTAAAGTCTGTTTGAATTATATTGAGATGGATAGTTACTCTCATCCACGTACGCCAGATCATCCTTAAATCCAACTAATCTCATGAGCTCCAACCCGGGCTAGGTATATGTTACCGTGCTAATGTCGCTTCAGTCCATAGGCCCAGACCTCGGGGAGGGGGGGGGAGGAGAAAAGGCGATGCCTCCCTCCTTAATAAAATGTCGAGGGAGCGAGAATATCGTTTTGCCCCTTCTCCCCCAATAATTTAAGCTAAATAAAAAATAAAATAAAATCAATGATAATTAAGCTACATGAATGAATAAAATATGTGAACTAAAATGGATTGGGATAAGTCGACCAGCTGGCCTAGGCTAGTATAGGGTCTAGTGAGTAGTAGGTATGTAAATGTAAATACATAAAAATACCCTAGGATTTTATCATTCGATCACCCCTCAATTTTCACGTGAAGTTCTTACATTTTCCGCGACAATCTAGTCGGACCGTGAAAACGTTGTATTTTTATTTGAGGTTGTATACACTAAGAAATCAAAGATATTTTTACATTATTCATGTTTAGCCGTAAAAGTTGTAGATGGGTTGAAGCCTTATTAAAGAAAAAAGTTTTAGAAATGTGCTAATGTTATTAAGGCTGTGACAGCACCGAGTATAAAGCATTTTACTCAAATATCAATAATGGGGATTCAATGACTACTTCAGTTAATCGTTTGACATCAACTAAAGCAGTAATTAAATTTTTTGATACTTAAAAAAGACCATTATTTGAGTAAAATACTTGGTACTCAATACTCAGAGTAGCATTTGCCCATATCCCCCCTCCCCTGTCTTTAATCTAAACAAATACATTATATATTCAACTGTATTTTTTCTTTTTAGATATTTTCAGGTACCTATCTATAATAAGTGAAAAAAAAAAAAAACCATTACCTGCAGATTATAAAGAAAAGTTCCACAAAATAATCATCACATCTTCTAATATTTACGGACGGATTTAAATCATATACATCTACTGCATCAGCCTTTGTCATCCCTGATACTACCTAAAAATATAAATTAAATCATCTTTTTGTCAGTTTGCCATCCATTTTTCCTACCTTTATCATGTATATAATTATTATCATCAAAATGCTACCTTCCCTTCATTCTGGGAAACCGCCCTATTACGCTCCTTGAAGAAGACCTCAAACCCATCAGCTCTTAATGATTTCCGACCGATTTCCCTTCTTTCAAACCTCTTAAAACCTTTAGAGCGATTAGTCCTATCCCAGCTATCCCATTTTTTAGAGGACAACAATCTCCTAAATTCCTACCAGTCCGGTTTCAGGCCTGGTTATTCTACTATTTAGTCTGCCCTAATCAAAATTTCCCAAGACCTTCACACAGCCATAGATCAGCAGAAACTAACCATCCTTATTCTCCTAGACTTCTCCAAAGTTTTTGATTCAGTAGACCACAACATCCTCCTGACCAAACTTAAAAATATCTCTTTTTCTTCTAGTTCCCTTAATTGGTTCCAATCCTTCCTTACCGGTCGCTCCCAGTATGTTGTAATTCCTAATAACCCTCCATCAGAATCTCAACCTCTGACCAGAGGCGTCCCACAAGGCTCTTCCTTATCCCCCACCCTTTTTTCCATCTATATAAATGACCTCCCATCCTCTATCCTGCACTGTCAATACCACCTGTATGCCGACGACATTCAAATTTACCTCTCCTTTAATCCGACAGATTTTTCAGATGCCACTCTAAAACTTCAGGAAGACATTGACAGAATAAATGCTTGGGCAAACCTCAATAGGCTCACTCTGAACGCCGAGTAGACAAAAGCCATCTTGATCGGATCCCCCTCACTCCTCAAATCCTACCCGGTATCTCCCAATCTCCTCCAGAACAACTCACCTATCTTATTCCACACCACCGTTAAAAACCTAGGTGTTACTTTTGATCAAACCCTATCCTGGAAACCACACATCTCCCAAATTTCCCGTCGCAATTTCTCCACCCTAAAACAGTTCAATCGTCTACGATATCTCCTTCCATATAAGTCACGTCAACTCCTAGCTTCCTCCCTTGTTTCCCCCCACTTCGACTATGGCTGTATGGTGCACGGTGGACTCTCGGGAGATTCCGAGGCCAAACTTAAACGCCTAATGAATTGCGCACTACGATTTGTTTTCGGAATCTCAAGGGATACCCATATTACCCAGTATTACACTGAGGTGGCCACCTTTCTGTACCAGATCATTAGAACTCATCGACCCTCCCATATTTTTCACATCTTCATCATCATCATCATATGAGGCACGACATCCCGTTACCGAGACTGGTCCTCCTCCAAGAGCCTCCGCCAGTTGGCTCTGTCTTCTGCTGCAGCTCTCCAGTTCCGTACACGAAACAGGGTTCTCGCATCATAGGCCACGTTGTCCAACCATCTCGTCCTCGGCCTTCCCACCCGTCTTACGAGGTGCAGCTCCTCCATCATTATTTTCTTTGGTATTTCAACGGTGCTCATTCTGGCCACATGCCCTGCCCTCCTTAGTCTGGCCAGTTTAATATACGTGACTACGTCGATGTCTGTATAGAGAGAACTGAGCTCCCTATTTTTTCTTTTCCTCCAGACATCACCCTCCTTTACTGGACCATAAATCCTTCTGAGAACTCCTCGCTCAAACACACTCAGCTTCATCTCATCGTTTTTAGTCATCGTCCAAGCCTCTGAGCCATATGTCAAAACAGGCCGAACAAGGGTCTTGTATATGATCAGCTTGGTCTTCTTTGAGAGGTACCTACTTCTTAAGTGTCGGCCAAGTCCAAAGACACATCTATTGGCAGCCGTGATCCTTCTTTGTATTTCTTGAGCCATGTCATTTTTGCTATTAATTTCAGACCCAAGGTATACAAAACTTTTCACTCTCTCAAACTTAAAAGAACCTAGCTCAAATGGAGAGTTCAGATCCACCTCACCACCAACTCTCATGTACTTAGTTTTCCTCTCGTTGACTTATAGACCAAGTGGTCTTGCAGTTGCTTCAAGGCCTATAAACGCTTCTCTGAGAGCCCGTTCAGACCTACCTATTATGTCAATATCATCAGCAAAACCAAGAAGCTGTGTCAGGCGATTGAAGCTTATATCGTTGGTCTGAATACCGGAGTCTCTTACAGCTTTCTCCTCTGCCAAGTTGAACAATAGACAGGCGAGGGCATCCCCTTGCCTAACCCCACTGCTCACTTTAAACTCTTCGGAGTCGTCAGAACCGACGCGTATTCTACATCTCGAGCTGTCCATGGTCATCTTGATTAGGCGTACGAGCTTCTGAGGGATGCTTAGCTCCTCCAAGGCACAGTATAGTTGGGTTCTATCAACGCTGTCGTATGCTGCTTTAAAGTCTAGGAATAAATAGTGGGTGACTACCTTACGCTCCATAGTCTTTTCTTGGATCATCCTCAGAGAGAACAGTTGATCAGTGGTTGAGCGTCCTCTTCGAAATCCAGCCTTATATTTCCCCAGTTCCTTTTCAGAATACGGGAGGATCCTCTCAAAAAGAATGTTAGAGAGCAGCTTATAAGCACACGAAAGGAGTGAGATTCCTCGATAGTTAGCGCATTCTGTTTGATCTCATTTCTTATGTATTGGGCAGATAATGGCTGTTGCCCATTCCGTAGGCATAGCTTCCCTCTCCCAGATGGTCAGCATTAAATCATGCAAAGCTTTCTTGAGTTCTTCACCTCCACATTTCAACAGCTCTGACTGAATTCCGTCCGGGCCTGGCGCCTTTCCATTTTTCAATTTCCTGAGAGCGTTTTCCATTTCCTCCTCATCCGGGGGTTCAATAGAATTCAGGGAGTCTTCCTTCATTACTCCTACTTCTCCAGGCACCGTTCCTCTGTTTAATGCGTCTTTGAAATGTTGTACCCATCTCCTTAGTACTTCATCTTTGTGGCTTATAAGAGTTCCATTCGTGTCTTTGCATGCTGTCACTCTGGGCCTGAAAGCTGCCCTACCCTCGTTTATTCTCTGAAAGATAATATCTAAATATCTAAATATCTAAGCACCCCCAGAGACTACCTCAATTTATTTTTGGTTATTTTAGTTTCTCATATATATGTACAATTTTATTGTTATTTTCTTTCTCTTCTTCAGTATTTTTATTTTTAGTCAACTCTTATTGTAAATATATAATCTAATTGTAGCCACACAGACATACAATCTGTATTTTTAATTTGTTCTAAAGGGACAACAGTCCCAGAATAATAAAATATTTTTTCATTTCATCTTTATAGTGTTTACACAGCAGAGATTCATACATCATAACATACGTCATGAAGAAGCCAGTTGCGAATGTGGTTGTGGTATCGGATTCCCTAAGTACTCCGAAAGCCATGAATAACATGTATCCAGACCATCCAAGGATACCACTGCCGCGGTAAAGCTTTTTTGACACCATATGACTTGCACCACCTCTAAAACAAACCATATCCCAAGAATGGTGGTGCAACAGCGCATCTAGCAAATTAAAGACAATAAAGAAAGAGGTGCAACCGTGGAGCAGCTCCAAAAGCAGCAGTCGTAGAGAAGAGGTCGTCGTCAGGCCAGTGAGGATCCGATATACAAGACTGACACATCTCCACCTCATAACAAACCATCTGATCCATAGATGTCAAAAGTGTGATCAGTCATTAACTATAAAACATATTTTGGAAGAGTGCCTTTTTTACACAGCAAGGTTAAAAGATCTCGGAATATTCCAGAATATATCAGCATCCCTAGAAAATCAAGAAGAAATCCTTACCGAAATTATCAAGTTCCTAGGCAATGAAAACATTATAAAACATATATGACAAGTTTATAACTAATGATCCTTTGCAGATTTATTTATTATTTTTTTATTTTAAAGGTTCATTGATTTATTAATTCAAATTCATTTGTTGCTTTTTTTTAAGTTTATTTATTTATCTATTCTAGCTTATTATCTACAAGTGTCTATGATTGTCATTATTCGTTTACTTTATTCTATTAATTCTTTAATTTTTATAATCACTTTTTAGATTTTTTTTATTTTCATTTTTTGTATAAAAATAGCATTATTTAGTTGAACAGGCGCTGATGACCTAGGTGTTTTGCGCCAAGACAACGAAACAAAAAAAAAAAAAAAAAAATATCCTTACAAGTATACAGAAATATAAGCAAATTAATTCTAAATATTATATTGGTACGTTTCGCAATAATTTGGCACAATTTTATGCTTGAGTCAATACTGACTTTTAAATCAGGTATTTACTGTATCATCCTTATGTATTCAATTGGAGGAATGAACTTGAGTATTTAGTAATAAGCTGTGAATAGATGTTGAAATAACCTATTCCCTTATCTAAAAAGCTTCTTCCTTGAATCACATCAAAACCCAAATCTGCGTCTCACTCGTTTGTTTACACATCAATTCTCATTACTTTTTCAATTCTCATTAAAAATTAATTTAAATCAAATATTATGAATTTTATATTTGATTTCATTATTTGTTAATTAATTAAATTAAATCCAACAAATGTTTAAATGTTTATTTTAATGTCCGTGATGGTTTTTATTCAATTTTATTTACCATTCGCTTGATCCAATATTATGCATTGTACAAAAAGTTTAGGAAAATTTTTGTTTCGGAAACTGTTAAGGGGTCCTTGTTTCCTTTTTTTGGATGTTAGCAACCACAGGCGCCAGTCGAAACAACAGTAGAAAATGGAAATTTAATACTTTTCCTTTCTCTGAAAGCGGCCCAAACTCAAACATTTTGAACTCTTATAACAAATATTTGTTGCCTTTAATATTTTGTTGAAATTCTTTAAAGTTTGTTATTGTACATCATAACAAATTTGCCTATTGTTTATTAATAGTATGCTAATGTTTAATTTATTTGTTTCCTCATCGAACCTATTTTCATCTTGTACTGGTCACTATTTTTTGTTCCATAAGACGTTTTAATTTTTTGAAAATATACTACTTATCATAATGTATTTTCATACCTTGCTTATATGTAGTACTTATATATTTTGATTTATTTAAGATAACATAAATTTTTATTCATATCTGTATTCTATTTATTTATTACTAATGATCGCTCAGTTTTCGAAATTTGACCATAATCATTATTGAAAATGGGAGGAAAAGCTATATCAATTTGCATCTTTTCAACATTTTCAGGTTAAGTTAGGTTAAGTTGTTTATAGACACTCACCTGGTTAGGTCTTAAATGTTTTTCTACGGTGAATTTATAAAATTTCTCTTAGCTTCTTTTTTTCTTTCTTTTTATTTGTTGTTGTTATTATTGACCATGTACATCTTTTGCCACCTTAATCAGCTTTCTCCATTTCTAACTGTCTTGGACTATTTCTTTCCAGTTATCTGCACCCAGCTCTATAGCATCCTTGTCGATTATATCTGCCACGAGATCTTTTGTCTTCTATTGAGGCATTCATTGTTTCGCATAGGCTTCATCCATCTTAACCTCCGTTCCTTCATATCATAGGATATTGATTGACCAGTTTCTGTAAGCAGTTCTTTATTGGTCTTTCCTCTCCATGTGTTAGTATTCTGATCCCAGATCGCTCTGTTTATCGTGTAGAGGCTTTGTTCGTTTTATTAAACAACTGTTAGTGTCTGTATTATTTATTTTTACTTATTGTAAATAGAGTGTGAGTGTGCTCTCTGAACACTATTATAAATGTCCTTGATGTGACAGAATGTAATATTTCTGAATAAACAAATATAATAAAAAAAATTAAACAAATTACTTTCCTGAAGGAATACAATTGTTACTATTGTCGACTAGAACTGCTTAAATTTATTTTTCAAAGTTAAAATTTTTAAAGCAACTGTTATATTTTTGACAATATAATAGTCTGGGTTTATATACCCACTATGAGGTGGGCATGCGTCAGCCGAGTGTGGCCAATTGTTAATCATGTGGCAGCAACTTCTTCTCTTCTGCTATTTCGATTTGAACTCTTCCAGGGTTTGGTTTCTGTTTTAGTATTTTTGAACTTATTTCAGTCCTCAGCTGTTCTCAGAACCGTATCCCTGGCCCATTTAGCTTGAAGCTGGAGAAAACTACTAATATCTGACCTGGTCTGAATTGCGACAACTTCTAAGGATTTCTCGGCTCACTTCGTTTCCTTTAATTCCCGCCTCTCATGGAGTAGGGGTTATGGCAAGCTTCTTCTTCACAGATTTCTACTATAAATAGGTTTTCATCTGACAGACTCAGAAAGGTGGTATTTAAACTACATCTTACATTACATTAGATTACATGCCCTACCGACCGCTTGGCAATTCATTTTTTATTAAAACAAGAGTTAGTCTCAGTCACGTTGAGGTTTCCTTATCACTTTTGTTTATGAACTAAGTTTGAAATTGTATCCATAATTTTGAATTTCCGCATTTCTCATTTCAATTATCATTTCTCAATTAAAAAACAGTGCAATTTATTTTAATTTGT
Source organism: Nezara viridula (assembly GCA_928085145.1). Lineage (NCBI taxonomy): Eukaryota > Metazoa > Arthropoda > Insecta > Hemiptera > Pentatomidae > Nezara > Nezara viridula. Next base: position 5,710,469 of record OV725078.1, read on the forward strand.
TTAAATTATATAAAATAACCTATCAACTCCTAAACTTGGGTATCCAATACTGGGACATCATTTAAGCAATAGAGCTAGTAATAGACACCCAAGTCTAATAGTGAATCATTTCATTGGTTTTATTTCGTTTTTATCTATTTCATTGATTAGTTAGTAAATATTAAAAAATGGTATGTCTGGAAGTTTTATTTAATTCTGATCGGAGTAACTATAACAATAATAATTTTTGACATCTCATTGATTAAAATTATAAATCCATGTGTGATGCTACGGTTTAGTTTATGAAATTCACTCTATCTTATTATTTACAGGCAAGCGTCATGCAATCTCAAAAAATGTGGAAATATCCACAAGAAAACATGCTAAATGCCATTTGCTATGTCCAACTTGGTGTGCCAGGAATAACTTTTTTTATGGCTTGAAGATATCATACAATATTCAATTTGCAACTAATGACTTATAGCAAAATTACCAATAAACCGATAAAAGGGCTCTTCTTCAACATTGAGTGCTGATGAAAATTTAATATTATAGGAAAAGAGAAAAAAGGCAAAAGTATTATAATTTATAATCCTATTGATGCATTTTCGTGTTAAAAAAATATATACTTTTTAAACGCTATAATTTTATTTTATATACTTATAATTGTTTCCTATAAAGCAGAGCCTGTCTATAACTGGTACAAAATCATGTGTCAGAATTTTCCAATTTTTATATGAAACATGATACAAACTGGCTGTCTGGCGCACATATTTCGATAAAAGGCTAAATTTGCTTTCAATTAAATCCGTTTGTGCAGATCCACTATCAGGGATGTGTTGAATGTAGTTGACATTAATGTTGAAAAATTCTTTCAAAGTGTCTCTTACTCCTATATTTACCATAATCCCTGTTCAACATTTTTATTTATATTCTTACACATTCGTAGATAAACTTTTAGAACCTTTACTTACAATACAAACCAGTACTGTAATATTTTTGTTAATCGAAAATAAAGTTGTGAATCTATTGTTAGTTTTGTTACATTCAATATTTCCTGGCCCAAGGTTGATCAAGATGGACGGAGCCGTTTTGCCGCTCCAGCCTATACAGTCTTTAGCGACACGACACACCTTTTTCGGCCGTCATTTATAAACGAATAGTAATACACTAAATGTGTAAGAATACTCTTCAATTTGATCTAACCTTGTATCAAAGTTTCAAAGCAATTGGGAAGAAAATTTGGAGATTAGCGGTTTTCAACAAACTAACATTTATATTTTTATTTATATATATATATATATCTATTGTTTTTGTTGATAACACTACTAATACCTAATAGCTATTAAACAAACAAATAAAAATAAAATGGATTGAAGATAGAGGAGAAAAAGGTAATGAAATATTTTGTTTTGCTTTCCCTATTCATATAATAAGATATAATATATATTTGTTCTTGTTTTTTTATTTTCTTCCTAATATGTTTGTTTTATTTGGTCTTTTTAATACTGAATACACTTTAGAATGAAAGATAATTTATTAACTAAACAACCCTTTCCCCAGAATTTTGAAAATACATTTGAGCAAGTGTCAAGTGTCTTTTCATTTGGTTGGCAAGCATCCGCTTTTTTTCGCTCATCTACTATAATAAAGTTGTCGCAGCTCTTTATCCACTACTTTCGAATCTGATATCATATTTGGTTTGAGGTGAACAGCACCAGTTGGGATACTAGTTCTCAGGTTCTTACTCATAAGCCACTGGCTTTCGGGCTGAAGCCCCCCAAAACGGTAAAATATAACCATGTTTTATAGCTATCTCTTAAAGTATTATTGTTCGTGTAATTAGATTTAATAGGACTTCAAGAATCACTTAAACATCATTTCATATAGGTAGTTAATTTCTTTTTTTTTCTTTTTCAAGTTAATAATTGTTCCATATATGATAAAATAAATGTTTGGGGCTGAAGCTCCTCCAAAAAATTAAATCCTGGATCGGCTAGTGGTGGCGGTGAATATTCCAATCCAGCTACTGCTGCATTTCTATAATTCAATAAATATAGATTAAATTCCTGCTCCTCGAAATTACATTTTTGGAACATCACTTTGCCAATTCCTACAGCTTTTTCAACCAAACCGTCACTGTGAGGGTAATAAGGACTTATAGTTCTAATTTCCATGTTCCATTCGGTTGCGAATTAAGTAAATTCGGAAGATCCAAATGGGTTATTATCTGCAATTATAAGATTTGGAATTCCAAATCTAGCAAATATAGGTTTTGAAACCTATGACTGAGCTTGCTGATTTGTGCTTAAGTGGTACTGCCACCAACCATCTTGAGTAATAATCAGCAAGATAAGAAATACCTTCCCTTATGTTGTGCAACATCCTTCACTCCAACTTTAAAAAATGGCAGGCTACATACCTATGTCATTGGGGTCATATTCTTATTTTATTTTGCTTCGTTCAAACCGTTGGCATATTCAACAGGACATAGTGATGTTTCTAATATCTGATATCAATGCGAGCCAGTAAAAAAAAAAAATGTTACTTTTCACTTTTTCGAAACCTAAATGGGTTTCATGAAACAAAACCAACTTACTACTTCCTTTGACATAGTGGCACAACCAATCTTTTTCCAAAATATACCAATCCTTTCATTAATTTCATCCTTTAACTTGGAATAATGTAGTAGATCACCGTGTTCCGATTTATGAAAGTATATTGGCTAGGTATTATGATAACATTCCATTAAGCTTAACAACACAGGGTTCTTTTTGGTTTCTTCTACAATTTTTTAAAATCTCAATCAGAAAAACTTATTTTAGCTCTTACTACACTGACAGGCAAAAAATTCCACCCACTTGATTTTTTCATGTTTTCATCTAAAAATATTTCTGTTTTGGATTGGTCTATTGTTTTTAATGAATAAATAGGTAATCTTTTTGTTTGTTTTCAATTAAGAATGTTAATATAGAGGAAAATAACCCTTAATCCTTAAGTCAATGAAATGATTCTAGATTCCGATGTTTACTTTCTATGAAATCAAAATGTTTATTCCGTATCATTAGTTCAGTGCCGTTTCTTGCAGCACAATTCTTGGTCTCCGGCTTTTGATTTTTCAATATTAAGTTTAAAAATGCCTCTTAGTGCTGAGGATGATGCGCGTGGTGTGGCACTTATTGATGATGGACGTTCCATTAGATATGCAGCTAATGCCATCGGAGTTCCATATGAAACTTTACGAGACGCCGTCAGGCGTTTTCGGGAAATTGGTTCTTATAATAGAAGGCCCGTTTCTGGACGGCCTAGGGTAACAGAACCACGGGATGACCGGTTTTTGACTTTGAGAATTTTACGAAACCGGCACCTTACCGTTGTTCAAGCGATTCATCAGCTCGAAGAAGTTCGAGGTGTGCAAATGTCTGAAGATTAAATGAGTATGGATTAATGGATTTTCGTCCAGTAAGAGGACCAGAGTTGACCAGAACTCACAGAGTAACACGGCTGGCTTTTGCTCGAGAACACAGCCATTGGACTATGGAGGAATGGAGTGCTGTACTTTTTGGTGGATCTTGATAAATCATCATTATTGTCGTTGTGCCTAGATTTAACACCATTCCACTTTTTAACCTTCCTATAGTAACACATTTTAACAAAATGACCGAATCTACCACAATGATTACATTGCTTTCTGAATTCAGGGCATTGTTTGTGAGGATGTTTGCCACCGCATCGAGGGTATGGTGTATTGTTATTGTCATATTGCAATTTCATACCTATTGAAGTTGGTTTACTAGAGATAGAACAAATTCCTCCTTCATACTCCAGCATCTTCATATTAATTTCTGTGAGTTCTACAGATTTACACAACTCAACGATTTTCTCCAATGTTGCATCCTCACGCAGAAGCCTCTCCTTTGCATTTTTTGTAGTGTATTCCCAAAGATTTCAGAAGCTTTTGTTCTTGGCTACTACAATCAATAGATGTTATTTAAACGCTTTAAATGCGTATAAAATTGCTCGAACGACTCATTTTCCATCTGGCGGCGGTTAAAGAATTTGTTAATTTCCATAACTACATTGTTCCACAATTTGCTTCTTTTTGGGAGCACAGTGGGTTTTTCGGTCTTTTAGAAGGGACTCTACAGTTTCTTTCCCCTCCTATGCTGTTCTTATAATGCTGTTCGTATTATACAACATTAAGGCTTCCGGCCCCATAACGTTTTTTTCTCCTGGCAGGTTCAACTTCTCAATCCTTCTTATTGATTTGAGTAGCCAGAATACACACCTCTATTTTCTCCCGAAATTTTTTCACATTTTAGGCCACATTTCAAACATAACCTCCAACGGGATAGGTTTATTAAACTCCATGTTAATATATTTGAAAAAAAAATAAGCCACTTTCTACTCGTAATCTAAACACTATAAAACTATATAGCACAATTTGGGCCAAGTTTTATTTGGTCTATATAATAATGAATCTAATTTAGAATGAACTTTAATTTATTGGCTGAACAATAACACTATGATAATAATTAACCATTATATAACCTTTTCATGTCAATTAATCATTGTAGCCAGTTATCTAAACAATGTTTTTCTTTTTGTGGTTATCTCGCCTTTTAGTCTTTTTTTGGTTGTGATAAATTTTATTTCTCTTTTCACTCTGCCTGCAACCCCCCGACCTAAATAAAGAGTAATATTTTTTACTTATTTTTTAAGAAATGCCTAGCCGACTCCATCTCCATCTATTCTTAGCATCTCAATGTTTATATTAACTGAACAAATTAGATTTTATCGTTTGGGTGATTTTTGAAGACTTTTAAAAACGATTTAATTTATTTACTATTACGATCATAGCCTCCTTATAGTCTAGTAATAAGATGCCTTATTTAATAGCCATGCCATGGAAAAAACTTTTTTTTTTTTTTTTTTTTTTTTTTTGTTAGATTCTTTCTTTTCCTGCTATGGTAGAGATCCCATTGTTTGTGTCAAGAAAACGATAGATTACCAAACTGGGATCGTACCCGTATTGGATGACCGGCTAAGAGACAAGATAAAGTAACCTAAAACTGTAGGGTAACAATGGAGGAAATGATTATATGAGAAAAGCGGGGAAAGAGAAAAGAAAGAGCGGGAGAGCGGGAGAGCGGCGGATGAACCGAGTCCCATTGTAAGGGACCCCAGGGGCCCATTGTCCTCAAATTTAAATAGATTTTTAAAAGGCCCCTATTATGAGATAGTGGCTAAATATCAGGTTTCCTAGGGACCCCTCATCATCCCCTCTCCCTCTCCACGCCCTCCATCCCGCTCACAGCTAACCGACTCTGATCCCAACTCGATTATTTCCATCTGCTTCGGACACATTATCGATGTGTTGTCCCACAATTGGCTTCATTGAATGATGCCCCTATCAGATGGTGGGGCGCCCCATTTGGAATTGGGTTCGTGCCTCCGCCTGCATTTGTTTGGTCCTGAGTACTGTGCCATTGTAGCCTCGAAATAACATTAGCGGTACTCTATCATCCAAATATCACAATTGATAACCATATCCTATGGCCAATAATGCTTAGTTACTAAGATCAGTTTATGTTTGAAAAAAAAAATGTTCAGAAACGTTGAAGGATTTGGTAAAAATATATAATTTATAAGTTAATTTAAATTATAAAAATCTGGTACGATGTATTATACAACTTTCACTTACCACTCTCTTTTATTAATTTAATAAAACTTAAGTATATTACCTTAACTATAATTCGTGGTCCAGATCCTTTTTATCAAATTATTAATACTCGTTTAAAACTTCATCTGTCTTCATTTTAACATAATTTACATCTTTTTTATATACGAAAATTCTCATGAATTGGCCGTTTTCTCATTAAATAAATTATTTTAATGAGGCACTACAAACTCATGAACTCCCGTAAGATAATTAGATGACAAAATCGAGAAAGCGGCCTACAAAATATTTTGTGTCGCTCCACCTACATAACCTCGTAACTTGGACAAGTTGAACTTGGAAGTAACGCCAAACGGCCAGATGTTTTAGTACGCCACCTTTTTCGTCGACTCTGTCATCACATTATCTTACGATTCAAGTGGAACGAAATGGGCATTCAGGAATTCAGTAGGGCATTAAATTGACGAAATTTGTTCTTCTCTTCATTGTCTCATTTCCGAGAATTTTCGTAAATAAAAAAGTTGTTAGTTAGGATAAAATGAACAAAACTTTAGAGGAGCATTAATAATTTCATTCAAATAGGATTCTACGGCGGACAATTGAAAATACAAATATTACAGACAATAAATATTAATTATAACAACTCTGTTCACTAAATATTTTTGATTTATCAAGAAAAAAAAATAATTTAACTTTTCCATAAATTTTCTTTTTAGAATTATATATATTATATAAAATATTATAACAATTAAAATTCATTAGATTTTCGTCAATTTCCATTACAACAATATATGACTCAATTTCGAAATTTCGAAATTTGAAATTTCGGCCACATTTATGTCATTGGGCAATAAAAGGGTCAAATCAGTTCTCGCCAATTTCCGTTTAGAACGCTATTTCCCATTCTTTGATTAAATTTCTAGTTATATGACCCAGTAAAAAGATATTGAAATCTCTAGCGATGACACAAGCTAGTGCTACTAACACAGTGAGCTGTATATTTGCAACAGTTTGAAGAATGAGAAGGGCTGTAAACGGGGGGCTATTGAGAAATGGTTTTATGACCGCCATTATTATCATCTTGACATTCACATTTAACAAAGTAGCCAGCTGGCCAAGCCGTCCAAACTGTCACTCCTAAATTTGTTTTTAAAATGTTTTTGGGCCAGCAAGTGAAAAGGTAAATTTTCTTCTACTTTGAGCCCAAGAGCAACATCTTCTTTTATTTTTTTTTAGATTTAGTTCTCTCTCCGCTTTAGTGTAGACGATAATTACTTCTTTAAAACAGCAATTTAAAAAAGCAAAGATTAAAATCTTTTTTTTTTCTTTTTTACTCTTTCATAATATTTATGATGATTTAAATTAATTACACAAATACACGAGTATACATATTTGAAATAATGTATCCAACTTGGCAATTCATTTTACCAGTTCATTTCAAGTCTGTGTCAATTTAAATTTACATTATTTTTTATTCAAAAGGTTAAACAACCTGAAAAAAACCTGGACCTCAAACATGATGAATTGAATTAGTATTTTAAAGTAAATGACTGAATAAGTTAGACGAGATGCTATCTTGAGGAATGCCTGAGAACTAAGGCACCTCGGTTGTTGCTGCCCTCTTGAGATGAGCCGGCGAACGATTTTCGATTTTTCTGAACTATTTAAATAAAAAAAATATAAGAAATTTTATCATCTGTAATTTTATGTTTTAAATATTTAAACAAAAATTAAGTTAATATAAATTATTCAAACGTTTAATTAGTCAATTTAAATAATTAGGAGTCATTCTAAGGTTATTATAATTTTAATAATATTATATAAACAATTATTATCAGAATTATAATTAATATTAATTAAAATAATTACCTTTTAGAATAATTTCAATTCATTTTTGATGTTTGTGTGTTACATATTTATAGCTTATAGCTTTATATTAAGCTAAATAATCGAGTTTAAACATAATCAAATAGAATATATTATAGATATAACCAGGGTTTGATATCGATAATTATTTTTTCCACGAAATCATGTAATAATTAATATATTTCATTTTTAATTTGACATGTCTGATTTATAAATAAAAATTTAAATCGATCTTTGATGTTAGTGATATGGTATTACATATATAATACTGATTAAATTGTGATAAAAAAAAGTGTTGATAAGAAAATAAAAACTACCTTTCGGACAGATATTGACATGTATGTATAGGTAATTAATGTATACATTTTTTAATATTAGATTTGAGAAAGGTAACTGTGTAATTGTGCAGGCGCTCCTGTTGAGAGGGCGTTTTTACCAATCAAGTCCATCTTTGCCAACTTTGGTTCCCGACTAACACCTGAGCACTTTCGGATTTGATTTTAATTTTTTTTATTATCGATTTCAAACTATAATTACAACTATAGTGCATTCTGGTTATATTATAATCTAAAATATTTTATTCTTATGACTGTATTATAATAATATTTTATCATCATTTATTTTTTTACAATTTAGAGAAACATACTCATGATTTAATTTCTGTAAATTTAGCTTTTACTACATAAATATTTTTAGTTTTTCCTGACAATCATGAAAGTATACTATATATGTTTATATGAGGGTTAATCTTTCTAGCGACAAAAAGAAAAATGTTATTCAATAAATATTGAAAAAAATAATGATAACTGATGGGGCGGCAGCGGAACAGCCAGATCTACTCAACCATAGCCTGGTGCTGCTTTATTAATTAATTTATTTAAAGTATTTTAGTTAAAATAATATAAAGTTATGATAAGTAATTCTATATTGAGAAAAAATAATAAATGAACTAATACAAGCTATAACAATAAATGAATGAATTAAATGATTTCTCCTAATACAAAATAATAATAATCAAACAATGAAAGAAATAAAAACCACTTTAAAACAGCAAACATAAAAAAGAAAAGTTACAAATTCTATAGATGTTTCATAATTAATTATTTTAATTTAATGCAAAATGAATTAAATTAATTGTGATTAAAATAATGTTACAGAAGACCATCATAAATTTATATAAGTTTAAATTATAATTTTATATAATATATTTATAATTTTACAGTGGAGGATGTTGAGACCCACAGAACTCTACATGAAAGTAGGCTATTCTTCCAGAAGGTGAATGAAGGGAGGTCGGTTTTTAAACCGGGAGTCACCTCCTGCAAGGATTCAGATAGAAATCTCCTAACGGAAAAGGGAGAGATCCTGGAGAGATGTAGGCAGTACTTTGGAAAAGTCATTCACCAAGACGATGCAGATGAGGAAGCCAGTATCATCTCAAGGGCGGAAGACCTCTCAACCGATGTAGAACCCCCAGACCACGATGAAGTCGAGGCGACCGTTATGAAGCTAAAGAATAACAAAGCCCCGGGACTAGACGGCATACAAGCGGAGATCATTCGCTACGGTGGCGAGGGACTTATGAAGGAACTCGACAACATCATACTTACAATATGGGAAGAAGAAAGGATGCCACAAGTTTGGAGACAAGGAGTTATTTGCTCGCTTCATAAGAACCAAACGGAATGCGACAACTACAGGGGTATTGTCCTCCTTTCGAATGCCTACAAGGTGATGTTAAAAATCATTTTCGATATACTCACCCCCCATGCTGAAAGAGAGATAGGGAACTACCAGGCTGGATTTAGAAGGGGTAGGTCAACCACGGACCAAATCTTCTCCCTGAGAATGATTCTGGAAAAAGCCAAGGAATACAGGATGGTTACGCACCACCTCTTTCTGGATTTCAAGTCTGCGTACGATAGTGTAACCCGACCTGAAGTCTACCAGGCGCTAGAAGAAATGAGCATACCCAGGAAGATATTGAGAAGAATTTTTGGCCCGGTTCGAGAGGGAGACACCTGGATAAGGAGAAAGAATCACGAACTCTCAAGACTGTACAAAGATCCTGATATCATCAAGTGGATCAAGATTGGGAGACTTCGATGGGCGGGCCACATTGCAAGGATGAAGGAGGGCGAGATCCCTAAGAGGACATTGGCTGAAGAGCTTCATGGCAAGCGAAGAGTGGGTAGGCCAAATGTGAGGTGGGCTGACTCCGTCACAGCGGACGCACGCAATCTCCTCGGCGTTAGGAACTGGAGAGCTGCAGCAACAGATAGAGCCAACTGGTGGAGGCCTAGACCCGGTAACGGGTTGTTGCGCCAACTATGTATGTATGTATGTATATTTATAATTTTATAGAATATAAAAAGGGAGTTCCTCGCGCGGGCTCATTACCGCGTATGGGGAGCGTCCCACGGGTGGCGGATGTGGGGATGGTCGGTGGAAATTCCTTGGAAATTCCTCCCGGCTAAGTCCGATGGACTCGCTGACCAACAATGAGAGGGGCCCTCCAGACTTGCTGGAGGGAGGGGACCTCCAGACTTGCTGGAGGTAGGGGTCCACCAGACTTGCTGGAGGGTGTGACGTAGGATTGAACGCCCTACTCACATATCTTTAGTTCACCAAACACCACAAAAAGTCATGGATCTCCCTAACGTAAAACGCTCATTATCCGGAGGTAAACTAGTCCCCCGTTCGGGTCTCCGGGTGGGGACTGGTTTAGGGGATTCATGGCGCAAGTTGAAATATAGGGATTTAAATATTGGTACGTGGAACGTAAGGAGTTTAAACACAGCAGGGGGGCTAAAATCGGTCGCGAATGAGGTAAATGGGTACAATTTAGATGTCGTGGCTCTGCAAGAGGTTCGCTGGCCAGGGGAGGGCTCGATGAGGGAAGGAAAGTACACTATTTGGTACGGAGGAAGCGGGAATCATTGTTTAGGTACCGGGTTTCTAATTAGGCGTAGATTACTATCCGCTTTGAGGAACGTACAATTCTTTAGTGATAGAATTTCGGTAGCTACATTTCAGGGACGTTGGTTTAAAATCGCATTAATAAACATACATTGTCCGACCGAAGACAGTGACGATGAAGTCAAAAGTGAATTTTACGATAAACTCGAATGGGTTTATGATAAACTACCACGAAACTACATGAAAATAATTGTAGGTGACGCGAACGCAAAGGTAGGAAGGGAAGAAGTTTATATTCCGACGATTGGTAAAGAAAGTTTGCACGAATATAGTAATGATAATGGGATCCGTCTGATAAACTTTGCCATCTCGAAAAACCTGATAATTAAAAGTACGACGTTTAAACATAAGGATATTCATAAATATACTTGGACATCACCGGATTCGCAAACACGAAATCAAATCGATCATGTCTTGATACAACACAGCTGGCAAAGCAGTATAATTAATGTACGGTCTTATCGCGGAGCAGAATGTGGGTCGGATCATGAATTAGTAATCGCGAAACTTCGACAAAAACTTAATATAAAAAAGAGAAAAGAAAACCGTTTCGATTTTGAGAATTTTAATTTGGAAAAATTAAAAAATCCATCAATTAGAAACCAATTCGAGCTAGATGTTAAGAATAGGTTTGAAGCTTTAGAGCTTCCTGACGAGGACCACGAGGATATTGACAAGTTATGGATAGAGATCAGAGATAATATTAAAGCGGTCGGTAACTCGTGTCTAGGAAAAAAGGAAAATAAGAATAACAAACCGTGGTTTGATGAAGATTGCTTAAACATGTGTGAAAAAAGAAAAGCCGCTAAATTAAAAGCTCTAAATAATCCTAGCGAAGACAATCTGGAATACTTCCGAATCTCAAAGAACGAAACGACAAAATTGCTCAAAAATAAAAAAAGGGAGTATCTTAAAAATAAAATAATTGGAATAGAAACTAATAGAATTGAAAATAACGTAAGAGAAATGTACAAAGGTATAAACAGATCACGTAAATATGTAGGGCCCGTAACGTCTGGAATTAGGGATGATAATAACAATATTCTGACCGATCCGGTTGACATATTGAATAAGTTTAAGGACCACTTTGACAATATTTTAAATACGGTAAATTATGATCTGTGTCCTCCTTCTGAGTACCAGAGTGCTGAACCATTAATAGAAGGACCAAGTAAAGAGGAAGTTGAAGTAGCTATCGGAAAATTAAAATCATATAAAGCAGCGGGAATCGATAATATTCCTACTGAACTAATTAAGGCATGCGGAGAAGCTGGAGTTTCTAAAATACATCGGTTGGTTAAAAAGATCTGGGTGAACGAGAAATTACCTGAAGAATGGAAAGAATCTATTCTTATTCCGATTCACAAAAAGGGTCCGAGGACGGATTGTAATAACTATCGAAGAATTTCACTGCTTCCGGTATGTTATAAAATATTCACTTTAATCTTAACCAGTCGAATCACGGAATACGCCGAGGAAATTATCGGAGACTACCAATGCGGATTTAGACGGAATCGTTCGACTATTGATCAAATGTTTTCTTTACGGCAAATATTAGAGAAAAAATTGGAGTATAACGGTATTGTTCACCAGCTGTATATAGATTTTAAAAAGGCTTACGATTCTATTGACCGCCAGAAACTGTATAATATTCTAATCGAGCAGGGGATTCCAAAAAAACTAGTAAATCTAGTCAGGATGTGCTTGACTGAGACACTCAATAAAGTTAGAATCGGTAATAATTTGTCCGAAAAATTTGAGGTTCGTTCGGGCTTAAAACAGGGGGATTCTCTTTCGCCTGTCCTGTTCAATTTGGCATTAGAACATGCCATTAGGGAAGTAATGCGAACCGAGAAAGGGTTGGATCTCGGCGGGACAACATCCGTGCTGGGCTATGCTGATGATCTGGTACTGTTAAGCGAAGACGTTGAAACTATAAAACTAAATACGACAACGTTAATGAAAGCCGGTAAAGAACTAGGACTCGAAATAAACGTGGATAAAACAAAATATATGGTTAGCTGCAAAAATGGCGATACTACTGGTGATATCGATATAGATGGTAATATGTTTGAACAGGTAGATAAATTTAGGTATCTAGGTTCTACGATAACTAGAAAAAACGAAATTGAAGAAGAGATTAAGGTTAGACTGAAGGCGGGAAATGCTTGTTATTTTTCTGTGACAAAACTACTTAGTTCGCGCCTCTTGTCCCGAAACTTAAAAATTAGAATCTATAAAACAATTATCTTGCCTACAGTTCTTTATGGATGCGAAACTTGGCCGCTTACATTAAGGGATGAGCAGCGTCTTAAGGTTTTTGAAAATAAAGTATTGCGTAGAATATTCGGACCGAAGAAGGATGAGTTAACCGGAGAGTTCAGACGGTTACACAACGCCGAATTGCGTGAGATGTATCCGGGTAATATAATTGAGGTAATTTCATCGCGGCGAATCAAATGGGCTTGTAAAGTTGTTGGGCTTAGTAACGAGAGAATTCCTAAAAGGTTAATATTTGCTGTGCCGAATGGTAAGCGTCCGAGGGGAAGACCGAAGCGAAGGTGGGAAGATTGCATTAAAACCGATCTGAAGGGACTGGGTTTGGACGGCGAACGGTGGAGGGAGGTGTGTAACAAGCGATTGGTGGTGTCGGCATCGAACCTTCGGGTTCGCTAAGCCTTATTATTATTATTATAAAAAGGGAGTTGGATAGCTCAGTGGTTGAGCACTGACGGTTCGAGTCCGGCTGTTGACTAGTAATTTTTCAACAGCCGTGGGTCGATTCTGGGGCCGGAAGACCCCTAGCCAGAAGAAACGGTGAAGGAGCGAGAGAACCTCAGGAAGGTTGTTATACGCAGCGCCATACTGTCTTATTTTACTTCCGGTCGTATCATCAAAGTATCGACGTGAGACGGCAATCGCCGTCCCGGAAGTGGCAGAAAACATCGCTGGGATGTATCTGAATGTAAGAAATATTTTTTGATATAAAATCAAGTACAAATAAAAGGGTTTACCGTATAATTATATGGAAACAAAAATTAAATAAAATAAATAATCTATGTATATTCCGAAACAAAATAAATTAATCCGCCATATGATGGTCAATAAAAATAAAAATAAAATTATTTATGTTGGCTGCAACAACTAACGGATTATGTTTCTACTAATAAATAAACAACTAAATTGAAATAATCAGTAGCAAGCATCAAGTTATATTTATTTTGTTTATTCTTCTTAAAAAAAAATACTTATATTAAAATTAAAATTTCATTGCTTACCAACAAAAATTGAATCAGAACGTATTTTTTATCAACACTTTTGTGAATCTTACTAAATGAATGAATACAAATTATGCAAGATTTGAAAATAATTTTTATAATTAACTACTACTGCAAAATTAATAATTCCATTTCGCGTTAAAGATAAATTATTTAAAAATCCTTTCTCATAAACATATAGTCACTTAATAAATTTCTTTTTAGTGTCACCCTGATTTTATTTTAAATACCACCTTTGCCTTTAGTAAGACTTGAAATATTAGTTTTTAAAATTAATTAATAATTAAGTAAGCAATAAATCTGTTCCGAATATATTCCGGGCCATCACGGAGATATATTAAATATATATTTATTTAAGAAAAAACAATCTGATAAGTGAAAAAAAAATGTTGGTAATTTTTTTCATTTCAGGCACCTTCGGCACACGTTTCTCGTCGGTCACCATTCCAATGCAAATTCAAGGTTGTTTTTTTTTTTTTTTTTTTTTTTTTTTTTTTTTTTTTTTTTTTTTTTTTTTTTTTTAAAGAATGATAATGGCACGCGTTCGGGAGACCTTTTTCGAAATTAAATGAAGTTGTTGGGAGGGAATTTTGACAAAACTGGTTTCAATCTGTCCCTTTACGGCTTCATAGCGGGGCTAACCAGAGCTCGCTCTTTACTCTTTGCTTTTGAGTCATATACAATATATTAGTAATAATTTATTTTTATGACTTTGGTAGAGACATTTTATGTTATTTTTTTTTTAACAAACTTAACAAACAAAGTAAGGCTCGAAATCGGTTTTGTACCAAATATAAGTTCCTGTCATGCTCAAATACCATGAATGGGGTACCGTTGGATTCAGAATTTCACGGGGAGTTAGCGAATCGTATTCTCCGCTTTTATTTTTCTATCTAAAATAAATAAAGTCGATACAAACATTTTGCTAGGCTTCAATACTGGAACGGTGGTAGGTCTGTAGATCGATGCGGGACAAATTGGACCTTGAAGATTTTGATTTGAAGTTTTTAAGACCAAAAACGTACTATTTTCGAGATAACGCAAGGCATGGGGTTCGCATCCACACAACCTGACGTTAATTGTAGTACTGTCATTGGATACATGTCTCATTTCGTCGACTTGAGGTCTCTATGATCGAGACAGGAGGAGTTTATATTATTTATCGATGATGTTTTTGATCAGTAAGCCATATCATCGTTAATTTTTCACCAAATCTCAAGATTGAGCCACCAATTTCGAAGGCTTCCTTCTCCTTCAGGCGGGAAAAATATTCCAATCACCCCGAAAATTCAGGCAAACAAGTTATGAAAAAAAAAGAAACTTTATTTGCGAATAACTAAAAAATTACACACTTTTCCCTATATATATATATATATATATATATATATATATATATATATATATATATATATATATATATATATATATATATATATATATATACATATATATATATATATATATATATATATATATGTGTGTGTGTGTGTGTGCGTATGTGTGTATGTATGTATATGTGTATGCGTTTCAAACGTCAGTCTATCAACTGCCTCCTGTAGTGCCTGATGCCACGGTATGCTTGACTTATTATGATTCTTTCTTAATACAGCTATCCTTCAACTATACACTCCATTACCGCTTTAAAAAAACTGAATGTCAATTGTCATCTATATATAATACAACTTGTTTTCATTTACACTTACATTCTAAATTTATCTTCTTAAAGATTTGAAGGTTGAAGAGTTATATATATTTAATAAATCTATCCTAACGATATTAGAACTAATGTCATCCTATTAATCTTTCACTTTCTTCTGATATGGAAAAACTCCATAATTATTCTCTACCCTAAACCAGGTAAACCTGTTTAAAATCCTCATCCTATAGACCAATAAGGTTGCTCACGATCCTCTCAAAATTCTTTGAATAAATCCTTCTCAAATGCATCCTACCCATTCTCGAAACCCACAATATCCCTTACCATCAGTTTGGTTTCCGCTCAAGACATTCCACAGTTCAACAAGGCCTTCGCGTTGTTGACCATATATCCTCTGTGCTTGAAAACAAGCAATATTGCACTGGTGCCTTTCTGGACGTAGCGCAAGCATTCGACCGGGTGTGGCACGATGGCTTGCTTTTCAAGCTTAAAACCCATTTACCTCAATCCTTTTACCTAGTCCTCAAATCCTACTTCTCTTATCGTTCCTTTCAAGTCCACTGTGGCACTGAATTATACAATTATTATCCAGTTGAGTCTGGTTTCCACAAGGCAGTGTCTTGGGCCCAGTTCTCCACATTCTCTTCTCCGCCGACATTCCAACCAATCCCGGTACCCTTCTTGCGACATTCGCTGACGATACCGCCATCCTGCCATCGCACACAGATCCTGAAATAGCATCCTTAAACTTTCAAAGACATATCTCCCTAATTGAGCAGTGTGACAACAACTGGCGCATCAAAATCAATGAATCCAAATGCAAGCATGTCATCTTTACCCTCCGACGCAGATCCTGTCCACCTATCCTCTTCAACTTTGTACCTCTCCCCGTATCAGACACAGTCCGGTATCTAGGACTCCTTTTAGACAAAAGACTAACATGGAACCCACATACCAGACTTAAAAGGCAAGAACTTATCCGAGGACTTAGCCAGTTATACAGACTACTTAACAGAAAATCCAAACTCTGGAAGATGTTACAAACAAAACTTTACATCATGATCTTAACATCCCCTATGTTCTTGACGTTATTCCATGCCGTTTCTCAAATTTTCATCAAAACCTAATCCATCATCCTAAACACTTAGCACAATCCTTAACCAGCACCAGTCACCCCTACAACATTCCTCGAAGGTTGAAACGGCAGTGGACTCGAGACTTTTTCTAAAGACTGTCACTGGAGTTCTGGCAATAGCCAGCCTCTCCACTCAAGTCATGAGCGTCTGTTGCTTTAGTGCACTCCCTCAGCTTCCACTGGACTCCACTGGAGTCTCGCTTGTCCTTCACACGTAGAGTAAAGGGCTGGACCCGGAGCTCCCTTGGCTAATTGTAAATATTGTAATTAAGTATGAATGTTTTTCTTTTTTTATATATTTATTTGTTTTACTTATGACTTATTTAATTTGCTAAGAATTTCTGTATTTTTTTAAAAATTTGATTTAAAGTTACATTTCTTTGGTTTTATAGATTTTGCCTTTATTTTTATATATATATATATATATGTTTTTTTTTTTTATTACTTTTATTGTATTGTATATATAGTATGAATAAGCCTCATTCAGCTTTAGTACTCAATGCTCTTAAGTGTGGAAAAATGTATTGTTTCTCAATAAAAAGATTTTAAAA
Organism: Nezara viridula; assembly: GCA_928085145.1. Lineage (NCBI taxonomy): Eukaryota > Metazoa > Arthropoda > Insecta > Hemiptera > Pentatomidae > Nezara > Nezara viridula. The sequence continues at coordinate 5,727,594 of OV725078.1, forward strand.
AATTCACTGGAGTAACGATTTTTCGTAGACCATATTTCCCATTTTACTATCTTGTCAACTGCTTACTTTTATCAGATAGAGACTTGAATTTTGTTAGAATTGACTCGTTCCCTGATAATAATGATTGAGGCTGGGGGAGGAGGAGGAATCCAATAAGGGAGTGGAAGAGTGGATATTTGTACTCTTGGAGCAGGCTCCCCGCTCCTATATTTCTACGCCTAACTCGCTCTAATTATAGCCTGTCCTCTTATCCCACTTCCTTCCTCAAGGGCAACGGTGCAATGCCGATTTATAAGCTCTTAAGTGATATAAGTGGGTACATGCATCTTAATGCACATCAGCAAATAAGAGTGCAACTGATAATTATCAGTAGTAGCTAAAGTTGACGATATAATGTTAATCATAAGTGCTTTTACTTATTTTGTTTATAAATTCAACCGTAATTAGGAATAAAATATAATTAAAATGACTATAATTTATTATATAATAAGTATATTTAAGTAATAAAAGTAAATATTTTATATTAAGGTTACTTGTTGAGGGAAAATATTCAATGATCAATGAGTTGAATCGAGGGAGCGGGGTAGTCAGTGAATAAGGCATCCTGCTCCAACTCACCAGGGTCTAGATTCGAGTCCGACTGTAGGAAGTTAATATTTATTCTAATTCGCCGGCTATGGAGCGATCCGAAGGGCGACAGACTCTTCCTTAGTAAACTGGGTACTTTTAATTAATTAAAGAAGGGAAACGTATTAGCTTAGAAGCAGTATTTCCTTCCAAAGTACTGAATCCAAGAATTTCACTTGATTTTTTAAGTTTTTTATTATCGACATGGCCGAGCACGTTGGCGCGTGGGTCCCTGAATGTCCGACTCAGAACGTTTTGGTTTCGATTCCCACCATGGTAGGTTAATATTTATTTCTCTTCTATCTCAGGAAGTAAATCTTGACACTCCACTCTAGTAAGTACAAGGGTTGGCAAAAAGGACGACGGTAGCGCTCATTTGCCGGACTTGTTCCTCCACCCAGTACCAGTAGCAGTAGTATTATTGCTTTATTTTGAGAAGCAGTCGTATATATTTTGAAGTCGAATTTTTTTTTATATTGATTGACGGTTGGTCCTTCTGCACTATATATATATATATATGACTGCCACCTCTACTGGCTCCCAAGACAGAAGAAAGCAACGGGGAAAACAAAGTATACCTGGTTCGCTTCCGGTACAGTGCGATGTAGAAAAGACGACGGCCATTAGGTTGTCCTCATTGACCAGGCACAGGACTTAGACTTCTTCGATTGATGACTTGAATTTCGTTCACCATCAAGCATCTATCAACATTTTGGCATGCTCACCGGACATCGGAAATCTTTTATTTTACATTATCTTGTCAGGGCTATTTATTAATTAATTCATTTTTTTGCTTCTCTTACTTTATTTTTTCTTTACGTTATTTAATGTATTTAATCTATTTCAGCATCTTTCCATCAAATACCGAATGTCCTCTCCAAAATCTTACTCGCGTCTAGTGTCCTAACTTTCTGTCACGTCAAATCCCAATTCCTTCCACCCCTTTACGATGAATTCTAAAAATATTTTACCCAAAACTTTTACCATATCATCGCGATTTCAGAAATCTCAAGCCCCACATCCCCTCCTCTTCAGTCTCCATTCCTAACTACACCCTAATACTCCATAACCGGGACAGCCGGACTGGCGTAGGTGTAGCTATGTACGTTCATGAAAGCCTAAATACCCGAATTCTCCATTGTTCTTCTCCATCCGATCAGCTACAACTCGAGTTCCTGATCGTCTAAATCTCCTCACCTCTATTCCGTAGTATATTGTTTTCTTCTAGTTCCAGTTGATCCGTCATTCAAAGCTTCTCTCTTTAACGTTGTGCCTCTTTATTCCAAAATTATCATTTCCGGTTGCTTAAACACTAATTTCCTTTCCGACTCCAGCGACAAATCATGCATAGAAAACCTGTTTTTCTCTCTTCATCTTTTTACCGTTCCTTTTCCTGCTACTTATCACACCACAAGTTTCGACATTTGGTTGGACCAGTACATTATTGAATCCGCTCAAAACCTCTTTTCCTCTTCCAAATTACCAATTTCCTTTTTATCGTCGCATGACCTAATCCAAATATCCTATAATATCCAAACCTCTCCGATCCTACCTAGAACCATAACTTTTCGTAACCTTAATGGCCTTACTCGGGAAAACATCTTACCTTTCCTGAAATCCCTAGAACTTCTTCCCTTGAAGATTTCCGGCCATTCTTAATCCTTTCTAACCTTTCGAAACCTATGGAGAGAATAGTGCGATCCCAAGTTTCCAACTTCCTTGAACAGTCCAATCAACATGACCTTTACCAATCTGGTTTCCGACCAGGTTACTCCACAAAATCCGTTCTGATCAAAATCATTAGTGACGTTCAGTCCGATATAGATGACAAAAAACTGACGGTCGTTATACTTCTTGACTTTTCCAAATTAAAATCATTATCCTTTTCTAATAGTTCTATCCTGTGGTTTCAATCCTTCCTCTCTCTACGCTCATAAGCTGTCGCTATCCCTTATCAACAATTGTATTCCTATCTTACTCTGTCCTCAGGAGTGGCCGAGGGCTCTAGCATATCTCCTCTCCTTTTTATTTCTTATATCAACGATATCCATAAATCAATCCTTCCCTACTCTCATCACCTCTACGCCGATGATTACCAAATTTACTTTTCCTTCCATCCCTCACAGTTGCATGATGCGTATGTCAGAAATTCAAAAGACTTGAATTGGATCAGTGCCTGGGCAAACATAAATAGATTAAGATTAAACGCTGCAAACACTCAAGCTATTGCCATTTGTTCCAAACCCCCTTTCAGAGCCAATACTAACATTCCTTTCCTGTACCTAAATGACCATCCCATCACTTTCACCTCCTCAGTAAAAAATCTAGGCATTCTCATAGACCAAACCCTCTCCTGGAAACACCATATTTCTCACCTCTACCGACGGTCAAGTGGTACCTTGAAACTATTCCATCGCTTCCGCTATCTCCTACCCATTCCCACACGTAGACTCTTAGTAACTCCCGTCATCTTCCCTCACCCTAATTACGGCTGCATGGTGTACGGTGGCTTCTCGACAGAACTCGAGGAGAGACTGAAAAAAATTATGAATGGCTTCGTAAGATTTGTCACCGGGACCCTGAGGTGTTCTCGTGTTTTGCACCACTATGTTGAATTAGGATGGCTCTTCCCTTAATTCCGAAGACAATATTTCCTAGGCACATTCCTTTACCCAATATTCATCGTCCGCCCTACAATCTCCTACAATTCAAATTATCTATCCACACAGTCTTCACAAAATCTCGTCCTTCTGACATTTACACCCCTTTTCACAAATCTGCCTCATTTAAACATTCCTTTTTCGTCCGTTCCACTGCATTCTGGAATTCTATTGCACTAAAAACCCGCCATGCATTATCCTTATTCACCTTTAATACTTTCTTATTCTAATTCCTCTTCAAAATCCAATCAGACGCCGGGTAAATATATATTATGTAATAAGGCTTTAATGTTCATTATACATTATTTTTTTCTTTTCTTTTTTATTCTGTGTTGAACGTGAATTTTCATCACCATTTTCATATATATATACTTTTTTTTTTCTTCTCCTAATCTTTACGTGTATTCACTTAAACATCTTAGGGAACGTATGTAAATCTTTTTGTTAATATAATTTATTTCTTTATATATCAACAGTTATTTTTATTTTTTATTTTTATATTCCATCACTACAATGCTTTGCCTATAAAATTGATTTTGCGTTCCTTTATAATTTCATTTAGTTATTATTATGCTATTGTTTTAGCTCCAATATTGTAGCATTGAAACCCTATTACCCAACTGTTCTCGTTAATGTATCCTAAGAGCTATTATACTTAATTTATTACTAGTATTTTAGTTATTCTTTATTGTAATAGGTCTTTTGGCCAGATTTATTTTTATTTTATATGAACAATACTGTTATTCTTAAGGGACCTAGTCGTTAGAGATAGATATATATACATATCTATAACAGCTTTAATGAGAGAACTTTCGTTACAGAAATGTACAATTTTATATATATATATATATATATATATATATATATATATATATATATATATATATATATATATATATATATATATATATAACACCCCTTTACAAAGTACAAATAGCTCGATTCCATGGCCGTCCGTTATAGAGAGCTTTCACTGTAAACCTTATTAATGATTATTTATAGATTTAACAAAAAAAACAAAAGAACAAAGTTTTGAATTAAACAAACGATATCCCTTTGGAATATTCCTCCTTGGAAGGGAAGGATGGGACGATTGCTTTTCACTTAATAAGCGAGGGGTAGTAAATAAGAGAGAAGGATGTCGTTAGGTTGGAGATACGTGCGCTTCCAACCGTCTACTTTTCTCCTTCTTAACATTTTGTCACGGACTCCAATTATATTAACGCATAACAAATGATGGTCCATAAGTTCTCTCAATGCCTTTAGGAATAGTGGCTGATGCAATCTTTACTAGATTGTATTGCTAACAGGGTTGTGTTGCCTCAACTAGGAAATTACAGGTAAAAAATCAGTTATAATTGAAAAAAAAAATTGAATAATTGAAGAAAAATAGAATAAAAATACCATTGTACATAATTTTACCATTATACATCATTTTAAGTGTCTTGGCAAGGTTTTAAGAGTTTTGTATATAGATTTTTTTTTTTTTAATTTTGTATATAGTATGTATAACTAATATTTTCTTTACTAACTTGTTTACTCCATAATTATCCTCTTTCCTAAACCAAGTAAACCTGTTAATTATACATCATCCTATAGACCGATAAGCTTACTTCCGATCCTTTCCAAAATCTTTGAGAAAATCCTTCTCAAACGCATCCTACCCATACTCGAATCCCACAATATCCCTTCCCATCAGTTTGGATTCCGCTCAAGACACTCCACTGTCCAACAAGGCCTTCGCGTTGTGGACCACATATCCTCTGCACTTGAAAACAAGCAATATTGCACTGGTGCCTTTCTGGACGTAGCTCAAGCTTTCGACCGGGTGTGGCACGATGGCTTGCTTTTCAAGCTCAAAACCCATTTACCTCAATCATTGTACCTAGTCCTCAAATCTTACCTTTCAAATCCCTCCTTTCAAGTCCGCTGCGGCACTGAACTCTCTAAACATTATCCAATTGAGGCTGGTGTTCCACAAGGCAGTGTCTTGGGCCCAGTTCTCTATATCCTTTTCACCGCTGACATCCCTTCAAGTCCTGATACCTTCCTAGCAACATTTGCTGATGATACTGCCATCCTATCCTCCGACTCGGATCCTCTAATAGCGGCCCAGAACCTGCAAAGACACCTTTCCTTCATGGAGCAGTGGTGCAACAACTGGCGCATCAAAATTAATGAATCAAAATGCAAGTATGTAACTTTCACTCTTCGACGCAGATCCTGTCCGCCAATCCTTTTTAATTCAATTCCTCTTCCCTACTCAGACACAGTCCGATACCTTGGCTTCCTTCTGGACAAAAGACTGACTTGGAACCCACATACGAGACTTAAAAGACAAGAGCTTAACCGACGATTTGGTCAGCTATATAGACTACTAAACAGAAGATCTCATCTCTCAACAGAAAACAAATTATTAATCTACAAGACCATACTGAAACCTATCTGGACCTACGGACTTGAACTGTGGGGGACAACTAAATCATCGAATATCAAACGCATCCAATCCTTCCAGTCCAAAGTCCTTCGAACAATAGTCAATGCTCCATATTATGTCACGAACAAGACCCTACACCATGACCTTAACATCCCATATGTCCATGACATCATCCCATCCAGATTCTCCAACTTTCACCAGAACCTCATTCATCATCCCAATCCTCTAGCGCAATCCCTATCCAGCTCCGAGCATCCATACCATCCCCCTCGAAGGTTGAAACGGCAGTGGCCTCGAGATCTTTTGTAAATATGCCTTTGGAGTCCTGGCAATGGCCAGCTTCTCCACTCATGTCCTGAGCGTCTGTGGCTGTATTGACCTCTTTCAGTCTCCACTGGCTTCTAATACTAGTGATGCGACTGGAAAAGTGGCACTGGGATCTTCCGGAGTCTTGCTTTGCCTTCCGCGTGTGGAGGTAAAAGCCTGGCTCGGAGATTCTTGGGCAAATGTATATATTGTATATAGTTATGATTGTGTTTAGAAGTTTTTATTTTATTTTATTTATTATTTTTTATTTATTTTTTATTTTTTTTTTATTTATTTACCTTCTTCATCAGTATTATTTATTTACTTCTTATATTTATATTTATTTCTTTATTATTTGTATATATTGTATGAATGAGAACTTTTAGCCCTAATGCTTATAGCCCTCCAGCAGTGGCTGATTGTATTATTATTCAATAAATAGATTTCTAAAAAAAAAAAAAAAAAAAAAAAAAAAAAAAAAAAAAAAAAAAAAAAACTAACTTGTTTACTTTATCTTTACTTTTTATGTTTGTTTTATTTGGCCAGATATAACATTTTAATTTTGTACTTTTTTGTTATTCTAAAGCGACTTCGTCCCAGAATAAAATTATTTTCTATTCTATCCTATTCTAAAAAAACTTTTACCATCAAGGAAATCGATTTTCTTTACATAAGCAACATTGTGGATAAACTCATTTTGATTGTTTTAATTTTATTTATTTAAATTTACAACTGCTCATAATATAACAAGTGAAAGAACTAGTGAAGAGAACTTGGTACTTGACTAAGGATTTTGAGATAAATCTATTTCAGGCCAAATAAATTTTCTATTGATAACTGTATTTGTTACGTGAAAAGAAGCATTGAGGATTCTTCCAAGGATTAAGGATAGTGCGAATAAGAAATAGATTTGATGGTTTGGGCTAGCATAAAAGTACAATTTCACATGTCCTAATAGGGCTGATAATGGTTATCTAAATGAGCTTTTTGTAATGAATTGGAAGCTTAGAGCAGTTTTTAAGTATTTTAGCAGTTAGTGTTGTCCAAACGCAAGACCAAGACAAGATTTAGTCACTCAGTCTTGTGAACTCGGTCATTATCTTGGTATCTGTACTGTACAAGAGTCTTGCAGTAACCTATTAGCTTATTGCTCTTCATTAAACATATAACTTTAGATCTAAGAAAAACGTTACAGAATAGGAACATTTAGATGTTATATTGACATAAACATAGTAAAATCTCTTATCCCCCCTCCTCTTTGTTTTTCTTTTACATGTATATATTGCTTTATTTAAACATTATTTTTATCAATCATTAAGCGGACCCTCAACTCCAAACATTTCAACAGGACCTGTAAATAGACGGGAAGAGATATCATTTTCAATCAATATAACGCACCTTCAAATACCACAGGTAGATAAAGGTTAAGATAAATTAGAGTATCGTTCTATCACTAATTAATGGTTCAAATATGATACTTATTTCATGTTTTTCTGTTTCAGAGGAATCGCAAAAAAAATAAAAATAAGCGAATCCGAAGGATGCAGGGAACCTTTTCCTATGCAAGAACAAAAATCTGCTCTACAAAAGTGCAGTGAAAAGTCAGCCCTTGGTCCACATGGAATTACTGGAGAATTCTTAAAAATATTACCTGAAGTCTGCTTAATCGACATGTTTTTCTAGCCTCTACAAAATGAAAAAGCAGTTAAGTCGAAATAAAATAAGATTTTATAATAATTCAATTAAAACTGAAATTATTGATTATCCAAATCCTGCCCCTTTTGTACAAGTTTTTCATTACTTCAATTAGGCTCTTTTAGACAATTTATTTTAGCGCTCTGAAAATCTGGCTCTTCATAACTTAGACCTGCAGCTTTAAATGAATATTGGCAGTTCTAGTCCAGATCAGAAGGTAAAAAATAGCATTATGTCCACTTTTTTAACATTTGGAACTACTTTGCAACTCCTTTATTAGGGAAATGTTGGACGTAGAGAGGGAGATGAGAACAAGATCAGTGAGTGTGGTCTTTATCTAGGTTCCATCCCATAGTGGCATATTGGGCAATGAAAAAGCAGACCAGCATTTGGCAAGGAAGGGAGAAGTATTAGGCATAACACCAATAAATTACATCACCCTTGAAGATTGGATACGTGGGACAAAAGAAAAGCTATTAGAAAATTGGGAGGCCAATGATAAATAAAACGAACCAAATTATCAGAAATAAAAACCGAGTGCAAAAAATAAGCCACCAAGTCCAGAAAATCGAGAAGAGGAGAAATAATATTGTGCCAAATGCGAATTGGACGCTGTCTTTTTACACACAGGTACCTTCTTAGAGGTATATAAATGCGCACCTGCCAAAAGTGTGCCAATAAACCTCCGACAGTTAAAAACATATTACTAGTGGAGTGGGAGTGTCCCCATTACGAAAAAAGTGACAAAAATTAAAGTTGCCTACGACATTGAAGGATATTTTGTGAGACAAGAAGAAGATGTCGTTCTCTTCCATTAACTAATCGAAACAAACATAACAACAGAATATAAACATTAAGAATTACCGCCAATGACCCTCTAGGGCAGAATTGATCACACTAATTATGTCTTCTTATTTTATTAGATAATCTCAAAAAATAAATAAATTTTGCCGTATACCTTTTTTTGGTTCGTTTTGAACGACACTTTTAAACTATAAAATATATTAAACCATTAAACAAGCTATAAAATATTTTATTTATAATGACATTTTACGTAAATCTAAATAAATATAATTATAATTTTCTCCACTATAGGATAGTGAATTTACTTTGCATTTATTTTGAATTTTTAGAACCATGTTGCATTGACCTGAATCCACCATTTTTGTTCTCTAACACAGCTAATGTCTTTGAACTATAAATATAAAGAATATAATGAAATCAAGTAATTACTAAAATTGGTTTCCGCTAAATATCTCCTTTTTAGAGCAATATAGATAAAAAATGGTCATACTCAATCTTAAATAACTAAAAAGTACCTTACATTTTTGTTCATAACATTTTTTTCTAAACCCAACAGAAAGCGAACTATCGATTTTTCAAAATTTAGCCATTTCACAATTGTGCTTGTTTAGGAAACTTTTCAAAATAACAAGGCAAATAACTCTGATTCTACTTTTATGCAGTGGACTGTATTTTAATGAATTAGTAGGTTATATTTATTGAGAAAAAATAGCTAACAATCTTTATGGGAGCTTAAAACATCTCTTTCTGCGGTGGCAGCTTAAAACATCTGCGGACGCCCGCGATTTATCTGCCTTCTCTGACTATGGGTACTGGTATGAGGCTGCTCTGCCGCTTGTATGGATTAAGATCTTCTGATCTGCCCCCACCACTTGCCACGACGAGGAAATTTGGAACTATTTTCGCACAAAAATATTCTCCCACCGTGAAATATCTCATTTCAAAAACCCCCCAAAAACCCAAAGAGATTGGTGATTACAAGGCAAGGTACAAAAAAAAAAAAAAAACCTGTACCACTACAACCCATGAAGGGTCTGGGGTTCAGTACTATTTAGGGAAAGCACTGTTTCTAGGTCAACGGTTGTGCAAGGAGGTGATTTGACCGTGATCACGCTCAACCGCCAGGTTTTCCCCTTAATCAATTATTTAATTAAGGGTACCCACTTTATAGAGGCTGGGTGTGCCCCAGGAGGGACTCCTGACCCAAGGTCGCCCCACGGCCAATGAAACAGATAAATAAATTTTCTGCCATGAGCCGGGGTTCAAACTCGGGACCTTTGCATTGGAAGCTCAGTGCCCTACCACTGAGCTACCCCGCTCCCTCAAGGTACAAAAGAGAGTAATATTGCTTGGATTACAAGAAATAGAGAAATTATTCAAAATAGAGTTTTGGAAAAATAGAAATAAAGTGAGCCACATTCACTAGCGGATCCAGGGGAAGCCCTCCCCCTCCTCCCTGGAAGCTGGAAAAAATTCCAAAAACAGCAATTTAAAGAAAAGGGAAACATAGCGCAAATTCATCCTCATAGACGATGAATATCCTAATGTAATATAAAAAAAAATTATTATCGTGACCAGCAGTAGCGAATTCTGCCAGGTGGCGCGCTTTCCCTGTCTTCCCTGAAGACCACAATATTTACAAGGTAAGAGTGGCAAGTGCAATTACTGATTATGCTTGTAATTTTGAGGCTCTGGATAAAGAAACAATTTGCGAACAATTGCCTGTTATCAATCGATCTGGACCCTGGATCAAAGAATTGGAAACGTTAAATATTTCTCTTACAGACACAGAGTGTGGTAACATTGATATCCTTGTGGGTGCAGATATCTCTGGAAAGTTGTTGACAGGAAATCGGAAAATTCTGAAATGCGGCCTTGTTGCAGTTGAAACATATCTTGGTTGAACACTGATGGGAAAGACCAAGGAAGAAAACTACTGTGCAACCGACAAGGTCAGTATAACCTCCCTAGATGTGTCCGCTTCAGATCTTTGGCGTTTAGACTTGATTGGAATTGAAGACCCGATTACCGTAAAAACAAGAGAAGAGCGAGCAATTGATGCGAAACGTTATTTTGAAGAAACTGTCCGAATAAGAGAAGATGGTAGTTATGAAGTAAGATTACCATGGCTGAAAGATCACCCTCCTCTGCCAAATAATTTCCATATTGCTAGAAAGAGATTGGACGTTGTCATCAAGAAGTTAAATGTTTCGAAATTAACCACAGAATATGAAGACATTTTTGCAGAGTGGATATCATTGGGCATCATTGAAGAAGTTCCTACTCAAGACGATCAGAGTGGTCATTATTTACCTCACAGACCCGTAATAAAAGAGGGAAGTATCACAAGAATAAGACCGGTCTTCGACGCATCTGCAAAACAAATAAACCATCCTTCATTGAACCAATGCTTAGAGAAAGGCCCCAATCTCATTGAATTAATTTCTAGACTATTACTTAGGTTTCCTATGGAACGTTTAGGAGTCATAGCTGATGTCAAGAAGGCATTTCTTCAAATAGCAATACATCCTGATGACCGAGAATTTTTAAAATTTCTATGGACAGATGCTAATGCCCGTCTGAGGACTTTTCAGCATAATCGTGTGGTGTTTGGAACTACATGTAGCCCTTTTTTACTGGGAGCTGTGATTGAACACTTACTAAACAGAACCGAAGAACTTTGTCGTCGAGGTGTAGCTAATTATTCTGAGAAAACATTAGAAAAATTAAGAAAATGTTTTTACGTCGACAATGTTGTTACTAGTCTTACATGTGAAAATGATGTCAAACTTTTTATTAATGAAAGTACTGCTATTTTTGAAACAGCTGCGTTCGAGCTTAGAGGGTGGGACTATAATAATCGCAATCTTATCGAATCTACTAATACTCCAGTACTAGGAATTATTTGGGATCGAAAAGCTGATACTATAAGAATCAAAATTCCTGAACTACCAGTCGTAAAAAAATTGTCAAGAAGAACTCTTCTATCAGTCATTCAGAAAATATTTGACCCTATTGGAATTACATCACCTGCTACAATTATACCTAAACGACTAATACAGAGGACTTGGTTAACTGGAGGAGACTGGGATCATCAAGTGGGTGAGGAAATACAGAAAGAATTTTTCAAGTGGTTGAATGAAGCTCATTGTATGAAAAACATTGAAATTCCTCGATGGGCTGTAGCCATGCCAAAGAAAGAAACGACGATTACACTACATACTTTCTGCGATGCCAGCCAAACAGCTTATGCCGCAACGTGTTTCCTAAGATGCGAATACTTGCAGAAGGTGGTCGTCAGTCTAATCGAAGCTAAAGTGCGTGTTGCACCAGTTGGTAAGTGCACGATTCCAAGACTGGAGCTATTGGCCGCTTTAATTGGGGCTAGATTGGCTTATAATATTAGAAAGGAGATTGGAAAAATTCAGTGTTTTTACTGGAGTGACTCTTCTACAGTCTTAGCCTGGTTTAAGAGAAAAGAACCTTGGGGAGTATTTGTTTGGAATCGAGTGCAGGAAATCAGGTCATTGAGCAAAGAAGAGGAGTGGCGTCATATTCCTGGTAAGTTGAATCCTGCTGATTTACTAAGTAGAGGATGTGGTCCATGCGAATTAGTCCTGTCAAAATGGTGGGAGGGCCCTGATTGGCTGAAATTACCCTATTTAGAATGGCCTCTAAGTATTGATACACCAGACGAGACTGAAGTAGCTGGAGAACGCAGGAAGGCAATTGTCCTCGGGGCAACTTGTGCTCCGTGTACCCCTTTATGGACTAAAGAAATATGCAGAAGATATAATACATATTCACAGATTTTGAAGGTTGTTGGGTGGATTTTTCAATTTGCTGATAGGTGCAATAAAAGAGGTGAAGTGAAAAATCTTCTAACCGTTACCGAGATGGAAACTGCCGAGATCAGGTTGCTACGATTGGTACAACTAGAATCATTTTCAGGAGAAGAAAATAAACGACTATCGAGACTAAAAACATTTGTTGATTCATCAGGTATAAAGAGACTTATAACCAAACTATGGGCAAGATAAGATACAGAAGACTTCAGAGCTCCGATTATTCTTCCCGGTGATCATCACCTTGTTGAAAAGCTGATTTTAGAGGACCATATACGTTACTGTCATCTCAAAGGATTAGGGCTATTGAACCATTTAAGAGAAAAATACTGGATACTACGAGGTAGACAAGCTATCAGAAGAGCCCTGAAGAAATGTACTGTTTGTCAACGTTTCGATTCCCGAAAATTTGAAGAAGAATCGCCACCTTTACCAGAAAATAGAGTACGAGATGCTAAAGTTTTCGAAATTACTGGTACAGACTTTTTAGGTCCCCTATATTTAAGAAATGGAGAAAAGGTACGGGTTTGTATTTTTACTTGTGCGGTCTATCGGGCGATACATCTGGAGCTTGTTTCTTCTTTATCGACTGAACAATTTATGATGAGTCTCAGAAGATTTATTGCACGCCGTGGGAGACCGAGCTTCATATACAGTGACAATGGAACAAATTTCCGAGGAATGGATTCTCTACTAAAAATGGTTGATTGGAAACAGATCACTGCTTGGAGTTCTGTTAGAAAAATAGAATGGCGTTTCAACCCACCAGGTGCAGCTTGGTGGGGGGGTTTTTGGGAACGCTTAGTTGGCCTGGTTAAGATCTTATTGAGGAAGACCGCTGAAGAACTGTATATAGTAATCTGTGAATACGAAAGTGTGGTTAATTCAAGACCTATCACATATGTTTCTGATGTTCCAACGGATCCTATCCCTATCTCCCCGAAGATGTTTCTTCAAGAAATTGAAGAAAGTGGAGTTCCAGATATAGACCAAATTGAAAAGTCTAAACTTGGTCGAAGATGGAAATATCGCAATAAACTAAAAGAAGAATTACGCAAACGATTTAGAGCTGAATATTTAGGAAGCCTCCTTCAATCTTCCAAGAAGAATAAAAAGACCCGTGAACCCACTCTTGGAGAGGTAGTTCTTATTGAATATGATAACATAAGAAGAATCGATTGGCCTTTAGGGGTGATAGAACGAATGATTCCTGGTCAAGATGGAAAATGCAGGTTAGTTACTGTTCGCACGGCTAATGGGAGAATCAACAGACCCATTCAGCGTATCTATCCTTTGGAGATTCTCAGCAGTGCAACTGAGACAACTTCTGAACACGAAGATTCTACAGAAGAACGGATTCCAGACTTCCAACAGAACAAACAACTGAAGGAAAAGGGTGATCGCTTATTACAAACGCGATGTGGCAGAAATGTGCGAATACCTATACGGTTTCTTTGAATCCTTTTGTAGTCCACATCAATTAGAGAAAAATTGTAATTTTACGTACTGCTTATGTTTTGATAATTTGTTTGTAATTATTTCTAGCACTGTTTGTTGAGTAGTTATAAACTCCTCAAGGTGGGAGGATGTTCGGGAATTTGTTAAACTAATAAGTTAATGTTGAATTTGTTTGTGAATGTTTGATTTTTTTACATTTAAATACAAAGTGAAATGTATTAGTTTAATTATAGTCAAAACAGCTGTTCTAAAAGATATTTAAAAATGGCTGTTCTAACGGAAGAAAAGAGGGGAGGTTACCTTAAGTTGTTGTTGTTGTTGTGAGTCAGAAAGAAATGTGCTCTTAAGAAACTCTGTTTTGTAAGATTTGAAAAATATAAGTTTGTGTTTGTTTTTTCTTGAAAGTGCACTCAATCGCTACTTTATTCACAAGTTCCCATTATTGTTAATTTGTTGTATTACGAAAAAGATGTAGTTTTTGGGTCGCCATGAGATGCGAAGGCTTGTGCTTTCAGGCTTCATTTATTCTTTCGAACAACCTTTTATTCGAGCACAAGAAAATAGAGGTTTTTTATCCGGACCCAGTTTTTATTCAGTTCGAATAGATCTGGAAGCATTGCAAACACAAGCAATTTTAGTCTCCTTGAAGAATCCATGCGATTCATAATACAGGCCACGATAATAATTTCTACATATCTCATTAGAAAGTGTTATTCTTTTCTTAAAATCGCTGATATTGGGAAAGTTTTGATAAAGCAAGATACTAATTATTTAGTCTCCGATTTGATCGGAATAAGAAATTATTCTGAGTTTTTGTTCTTAGAGAACTCATTTCCAAGCTGCCATTTATTGTAATTTTTCTCAGATTTTGACAATGTCGGTAAAAATTAGGTTTCATTGACCGTGGATATCGAACATATCGCTTAATCAAATTATTAAGTTTAGGTACTCGTTCGACGCACAATATGACGTTCTTTAATTTCTCAAAGAATATTTTTTTCGCTTTGATGCACTGTTACGTAGTAATACATGAAAAAAAAGATCAGATAAATCTGGAATTTTTGGCTTTAAACAGTTTTCTATTGGTGATTCATGTCAGCAATTCAGTTTTTTACACGTCTAAACCCATATCCAGGGTGTCTCGTAAGTAGAGGGAAATATTTAAAGGAGTTATAGCCGAACTCAATAAATAAATGTAAGTTTATAAAAAACAATGGTTCAATTTTCAGTAGAAAAGTAGGGAATTAAAGTTTTTTGATTTATTATGTAAGTCCCTGCCCTCCTTATGTGGGGGACCCCGAGCTCAGGGGACCAGGCGGGGCCACAGGTGGCGGATAGTGGACTTGCACTCTCAGACCATGAGCGGCAGGCGCCAACAGGGCGGGGGAGGGTGGTCAGTGGTCCTCCGGAGAGCCCTAAGACGGCGACTGTAACGAGGCGAGTGTGTGCCGCCTCTAAATATGCACAACCACTCCCCCATCACAGCGGGGACACCTAGGAGGGGGACAACTCCGAAAAAAAAACCCGGACGGATAAGGCACGTTAGCTGTGGCAGGCAACTTATCTAAGGGAAAGAGACCCCGACAGAAAACCTCTGGTCCTCCAGGTTGGGGGTTGTCATTTGGGTCAGCAGCTCATTGACGTAAAACTCTTCCCGCTAAAAGTAGTCAGAAAAGAGCTTCGGATTTGGATAGTCATAACGGAAGCAGACTTTGGAAACGGAAACGGACTTTTCATTTTGGTACTTGGAATATTCAGAGCTTCGCTAACAAAAAATCTCAGGTGCAGAAAGAAGTGGAGAGAGCAGGATTGGATCTGGTCGTACCCACAGAGACCAAATTAAAAGGAAAGGGACAAGAGATATCAGATGAATCTGTGCATATCTGGAGTGGTGTAGGAAGATATGTGCGAGCCAAGGCAGGTGTTTCGGTTCTGATAAAGAAACACCTCAAGGAAAAGATCACATATTGTGAGGAAATATCGGAAAGGATTATCCGTGTAGATATGGATATTTTTGGCAGAAAGGTCGTTGTCATAGGCATCTACGGTCCTGGCAATAGTGAACCTCCGCAAATGAAGAATGAATTCGAAGAGGATTTTAGGCTCGTGCTGGAGAAGATAAATGGGAGCGAAGAAGTCATCATTTCAATGCACGAGTGGGTCGCCAAGTAGGAAGCAGAGTTGTCGGAAGGAATGGAGAGGCTCAGATTACAGACAACGGAAAGGGGCTCACGATGTTTGCGAAGCGTTCGATTTGCAGATTCAGAACACATTCTTTCAGCACAAGCCCATACACCAATTAACATGGAGCAAGTCTGGATTCCAATCGTCTATGCTTGATTATTGCATCCCCAGACAAAAATCAAGTTGTAAAGTGGAAGATGTGAGGGTGTTCAGGGGTTGGGAATGTGGAACTGACCACTTTATGCTCCGGACCAAGATTCTTTTCCCGTGGAAAGGTGGACGGGGTCTAAAAGAGGGACGCTGCAAAACAGAAAGTATCACCTTACCAAAGTACAAACTATATTTCTTTACGGAAAACAGTGTTGGGAGGTTATACAGAAGCAGACTAGAGGAAAAAATAGATCTGCCCCAGGGAAGCAAGGAAAAATATGAACACTTAAGGGAGTGCATCCACGCAGCAGCAGTAGTCCCTTTAAAAAGGGAGATAGGAAGCAATGCCAGAATTATCGCAGCATCTGTGTACAGAGCTCAGTCAGTAGGATTGATGGGAGACTTGTCCGGGATAAGCTGGAAGGAGAGTACACCACACCGGTGGAACAAACTGGTTTCACTGCCTGGAGATCCTGTATGGACAATATTTTTGTACTCCGGCAGCTCATTGAGAAATGCAGGGCGAAGAATAGGGAGCTTCATTTAGCCTTCATTGATCTGGAGCAGGCATATGACTGTGTCCCTAGGGAAAGAATATGGCCTGCACTGAGAAGAGCGGGTATTAATGAATCCACGGTACAAGCAATTCAACACTTGTATAGAAGCGATCTGTACAGAGTGAAGATTGGGAACCGCCTCTCAGAACCGTTTTCTGGAACCAAAGGGCTGAAGCAGGGGTGTTGTATGTCTCCAAGCATTTTCAAGATATACTTGGACGAGGTAGTGAAGCAATGGATGAGACGAAGTCGAGACTACGGAGTGTACTTTGATGACGACTAGCTCCTTACACTGTTCTTCGCAGACAATCAAGTAGTGATGGCCCGGAAGAAAGTTTTCCTGGAGATGGTGGTTGTACAATTAAAGAAAGCTTATGAATAGGCAGGTCTCAGAATTAATTTCCAAAAGATTGAGTATATGGCACTGAGAGATGAGGAAGACGACCTACGCATAGGTGAACAGGTATGTAGAAAAGTAAAGGCATTTAAATACCTCGGGTCCTATCTGGGCGATTTTGGAACGTCCGAAGTGGATGTCCGAAACAAAGTAGAGATGGCGAGAAAAGCTACTAGAATGCTGCATCCTGTTCTCTGGAACGACACTATTTCAAACGCGAACAAGCGGCGTATCTTCACGGCTATTGTCGAGTCCATATTAACCTACGGATGTGATGCATGGTCGATGAATGCTGGCTTGTATGCCAAAATTCGGACTGTAGAAATGGATTTCTGGCGAAAGTGTCTACAGTTAACGAGGCTGGACAGAGTCCAAAATGAAGTGGTGAGACAGAGAATAGGTGTAGAGGAGACCGTCTCTGAGAGGATAGGGAAATGGCGATTGAGCTGGTATGGGCATTGCAGGAGAATGTCGGAAGAGCATTGGCCGAAGAGAGTCCTGGACTGGCAGCCACCCGGAAAGCGTAGGCAAGGACGACCGAGAACCACGTGGATGGAAGGAGTCCGAGAAGAGATGGTCGGCCGAGGTCTACATTAGGGTGACTGGGAGGATAGAGATGTGTAGAATTACTAGGGTTCTCTTCTTTAAAATTTTCCTGTCAGTGTACCACTTGTTGCGAGGCTCCAGATTATGAGGGTATTCATTTTACCATCTCTTCCAAAAATTACGAATAGTCTTGGAAATCATCTCCCTTATGCTTGTCAAAGGAAACACAGGTGAGTCCTCTTGCTCTGTTCTGGCTATTTCTGGCTGGTTCTGGGGGGGTTGACCTATAAGAATGTGCCCTGGGGTAAGGTAATCCAGGTTATCCGATGGCTGACTGCTAATGTTGCAGATAGGACGAGAATTGAGAACTGCTTCAACTCGTACCAGAAGTGTATAATATTCCACATATGTCAACGCATGATCCTGGAGAACGGCAAGAAGGTGTCTCTTAGCGGATTTAATAGCTGCCTCCCAAATACCAAGTCCCAAAGTGAAGGTCCACTTTATATCCGCCCGACCCAAATAGTCAGAAATGGGTTGGCTCTGGCCCTTAACAAATTGAAAAAGCTACTTCAACTTCTTGGATGCTCCAGCGAAATTTGTTCCGCAATCACTATAAATATGAGAAGGCAAACCACGTCTGGAAATAAATCTATCTAATGTGGCAATAAATGAAGGAGTGGATATTGTTGAATCGAAGGACGACATTACCGTAGAAGATATATTGAAGAAGGACAGTGTCGAAAAATTAAATCAACTATATTATTTCATAAAAGGATGTTCAATAAACTGTGAAGTAGTATAATTAATCACTATAGAGAAATGTTAATGCATATCTATATTGTTATTTATTTAATACCTCTAAAATATTATTAAAAAAAAATATTAGTAAAAAATTGTTTTACTAATTATATATTTATATGTATTGTTGCTAATTCGTTATGAGTCATATTTAATGCTATGAATTTTGTTAATGTTATGTTAGAAAACAGAACTAGAGTTGACATTTTTATTTTAATTTGTTATAATATATATGTATTTATCAGTGCAGTCATCAAACTACGTTTATAGAAAATTTTATAAAATATTCATGTTACAAATTTTCTATAAAATATTTACTGCCTAAATTAATGTATTTTTTATTTAAATCTATCAATACGTTAAGAAATGGCCAGAACCAAGACTGGTAAAAAAAAAATCGATTTTTTGAATAAAAATTAAGGCAAAATAGTTACTAACACCTGACAATTTTAGTTACCATATAAAGACTCGTCTTGGTCTCGCATTTGGTCAAATTTAAATTTTTGCAAAGCAACAATATTTTTTTAATATTACATATATTTTGTAGACTGTTATTAGTTTTTTCTTAAGATTGTTATTAATGTGTAAATAAGGAATACGCAAAGAAATTTTTTGATAGTTTTATATCTTTGGTAAGGATGAAAGTAAAATAAATAAAAAAAAGTTATAATCCTGCAATGATCTTATTACCTTGGGTATTTTCTGACTTGCCTATATGCCCTCTCTATGTGACTGTTAAAAATGAATATATAGTAATACAACTATACAGCCACATCACTCCACTAAATATCCCATTCTGTGTGTAGGAGCCTTAAAACCCTTCCATCATCCAATCACTGATACTGGAACGCGATGGACTCCATTCACAGTTTCCATCGATGTGTTTAGAAACGGTTTGATGGATTTCCAATACCTTCGAAGAGCTGATCTCAGAGTGTATTAACTTTCCCATATTATTTATCAAGTTAATATTATTTCAAAGAATTTTGATTGCAATATATTGTCAACAATTTTGAATTTTCTAATTTAAGATATACACTAAAAAAATCGAATTCCAGAACTTTGAAATCATATTTTATTCAATCTTATGAAACATTTTAAGCAAATATTGAAAAATAAATGCTGTCTTATTAGAAAAAGAATTTATTATGTGTAAAACAAAAAAAAAAATATATTGAATAACAACATTGACATTAGTTAAAATATAGTTTTATTAAGTTATGTGTATTTCAAATAGCTCACTCACTTAAAAAACGGTTATGTATACAAACTGGTATGAACAACTTACTGAGACTTAAAATCATTTAATAAATTATAAAGTTTATTAAAGAAATCACTTGAAAAAATATTTTCGAAAATGTATCAATCAACAGTTGTCATTCACTATAGTTTTAAAATTCACACATTATGAACAATAAAAACTTACAATATGGTCTTCTTTTTGATGTTGACTATCCACCTTGTTCTTTAAAACAGGCAGATATCGTAACTGAATGAAATCATTCACTAATTTAAAATTGAATTAATAAATAATAATAAATAAACATATACATGTATTAATTACAATAGAAATGCTTATTTTTGTGTCCTATCATTAAAAAATATATATTCATTTATCACATAACATTATCTAATGAATAATATAAAAAATAATAATTAAAATGAAGTTATATTTACGAGATCGATCGATCGTTGAATAGAGAAAGGTGCTGAATCAATCAAAGGCTCATCAAATATCTATTCCAGAGATTCCATCAAATATCGATGAGTATAGGAACAATCAGATGGATCCCAATACCTTTGATTAGCTCAGTGCATATAAATTTCATAATAACAGAGTCTCCATTAATATTTACACATAGCAAAGGATAATTATAATTAGTAAAATAAAAGGGTTCCTAACTGAAGGTACGGATCAAATAAATGGAAATAAGAATATAACAAAACTCCATGTCAACCTCCTCTCTTGACCCAATCCAACAATGCAATTAGCTGTAGCAATGTTTACACTCTTTGCTATGGCTCACTTTTAGTTCGACTCTGATATAATTTCAGCCTTGTCTCCTAGTTGTTTTATATTATTTTAAAATATATAAACAGCGTTAGTTTTATAACATTCAAATAAGATGTGTTCGATTCGCTTGTTTGTTCCGAGTAAAAAAATTGATATTGTATGGATATTGCTGTATTGGATGTTTTCGATAACAATATTTGATATATAAATATATATATTTCTTTAGATCAATATTCATTAAAATATAAGTTTAAATATTATAAAAATTGAACATTTACAACGATAAGGTTGCAATTTTTTTTGTGTAATTTTGGCTTTTATTAAATTGAAAATTGCATACTACAGTTATTTAATTAATAATTTCTTTATCTTATTCGATTCTATTAAAATCTCTAAAACATCTTCATTTGCAATTAATAATATAATTTTCTAAAGAACATAAACCAAAGATTTAAAGATCAAATATTTTCATATCATAAAATAATATTATAAAGAAATTGAATTAAATATTTGATTTTATTGGAATTGTTTGAATAAATTTCATAATAATATTTTATAACTTATTATTAAACCACAAAATTGTTAACTGTAGCCATATCTATATTGATTTCGATATTATTATATAATCTATTGAAATATTACAATATTTAACAAATTTGTTTACCTAAGAATTATGTAATATTGCACATAAAGATATAACATTAAAGAATCAAGCAAAATAAATTTTATTTAACTTCAATATAGTTTATTTTCCTCATATAATATATAAATATTTAAAAGTCACATTTATTCGTAACCAAACCAATAACGAGAAACTACATTCGTACTAAATCGTACGAAATATTTAAATGATAATATTTTATTATAACATAACCAGGCACTAATTGTTTAATAGAATTTTTAAAGTCCATGAGCTATTAGTATATTTTTCTTAAAAAATGTAATTTATTTTTAATAATAAGACCTAATAATAATTATTTATATTACAAAATTAGAATGATATAAATTCAGTTTATATATGAGTAATTAAAATAAATAAAAACATTAATAATAATAATAAAATACTTGTAAAACATGCTGAAACAGATCGTCGTTATAGATCTATTAACTTGAATATTTGCAGTATTTGAGTGACTGTTTGGAGGTCAGAAATGGCGGTTCATCTCGAGCTATGAGATTGCATTATTCTTCTCATCAAGTTAACATTTGTCAGAGCCCACGGTCCGCTTTTTCTGGCTCTGTATTAATTAGTCTTTGGCGCCGTTCGCTATGCACCACTTTTTTTCCTTTTAAATATGTGATATCAAGTTTTATAAATTTGATCAAATTAATTTATTTAAGTTTTCTAAATGTTAAATTGTTATATTATTTAAATCCGTTTCCAAATATGCCTGTTTTATAGTAGTAGTTAACTTCAAGAAAGAAAGCTTCATTAGAAGTTACTACTGTGAGTTATGAATTTTATTTTTCTAGTGCATGCGCATTCTTAATTATTTCTTGAAATGTTTCTTTTTATTAAATTATTATATGATTTTAACTCGCAATAGCTATTTTAGATTAGTACAGATTTACAGATGGGCGGCACCATGTTAAAGTAAGTAAAGTGCAACCTTGGGCATGTTTACATTAGTTACTTTAACTTTAACATTTTTCCGACGATATAACCTTTTTTTATATAAGTAATTTAGTTGAAATTCAAATACTTTATTTAAAATATATATTGGGTAATTATTTAGATGAGGAGCACAAGGGTTAGGCCTGATTCAAAATCACTTTGGTCAGAGTTGCTCATGGAGTGCCAAATGCATCCGGGTTTATCCGGTACTGTTTTCAGCGTTTCATAAACATGTGTGACCGAAGCGATTGCGTACCACGACGCCTAACCCATAACATCCTCATCTAAATAGTTACCGTATTGATACTAGTTCACAAATTTTCCGTCTGAATAGCGAGTGTATATAATAAATATATAATACATATATTTGTGTATTAACTAAGTATATAACATTTTCCTTCCTAAAGTAAATCAAGTTCTTTCTTGTTGGAAGCTTCTTAATTTAGCTACCAATTCAGCTGGCAGTGAATTTTTCACTTAATCATGTTAATTTTCTATTAGTTATTAATAGTTTTAATATATTCATCTTTTTTCTGGGACGTTGAATGTTATTCTTTCTTTTTTGGCAATGATGACTTCCAATTAACAACAATTCAATTTATTTGTTGTATTTCCAAATTACATTTTTACATGCTAATGTTTCGGGATATTTACTCCCATCTTCAGAACTACAATCCCAATGATTTTTTGTTGATACATGGCTTAAATCTAATGTATTCCATCGTCAGGTTCTAATTCAAGTTATAATAAATTATGGTATATAACATCCAGAGCAACATCATGCTTTTAGACCAATTATTGGGTGTCTGCCATAGTGAATATTTTGCCATAGTTAATTGGAAGTCACCATTAAATAACAAAGATTAATATATTCAATTTTAAACTTCATTTAAATATGGTACTTTACAGTTTATGAATTATTTTCTTCAGAAAGCTAAATTTAAAACGAATAAACTACTTTAGATATTGCATATAGAATTAATACAATAATCTTTAAAAATATTGGAACTCGATGATTGGTTATTAATTATTGAGCCCTAAGGTTGATACGAAGGTCGTGTTCTGAACTCGTCTCTCAGTTTTTGACTATTCAGCGGAATCTCTTTGATTATTTACTGCATTCAGTTCAACTGTACACCCGAGCAGTTGATATTTACTGTTTGGAATATTTGTATTTAATTTTTTTGAATTTTATTGTTTATTTTTCCCCCTTTTCTTCTCTTATGATATGCGGTATTGTCACCAAGTGATGCCCAGTAAGGCGTCCACTAAGAGGACTTGGTCAGACGGCGTTAGTACCCCTCGTGATTCACCAGCCAAACAAAGAACTCGCCGCTGCCTGCGAGAAATAGTTCCAATAACCACAGTGATCACTCCAGATCCAGAACCTCAACCTCAACTAGGTACGTCTTCCCAAGAAATGGTTGAAGAATCTCCTTTCTTTGCTCCAAACCCATTCCAAGTGCTTAATAATGGCAGAGAAGTAATGGAGTCAGCAGCAATACCCAGGTAACCAAGGCTTCCTCCGATATTTGTAAAAAATATCAAAAATTTCCAGCTATTGTGTACACAACTAAACGAAATCTGCTCCGGCAGTTACTCTTGCCTCAACAAGACCAACGGTACAAAAATAACACCAGAAACCTACCGAAAAATTGTGAAGTACCTGTCAGAAACGAATGCAAATTTTCACACGTGCCAGCTGAAACAGGAGAGATCGTTACGAGTGGTGATAAGAACTTTGCACTCCTCAACCCCAACTGAAGTGATAAAAGAAGAACTAACGACGCTTGGTTTCAAAGTGTGTCAGGTAACCAACATTCTGAAGGAGAATAAGGAGCAGCCAGGAGTAAGAAATAAAGTTCCACTGTCTTTATTTTTCGTCGACCTGGTGCCATCACCTGGTGTCGAGAGAATTTATGAAATCAGGAGATTGTACTACACTATCGTGAAGATAGAGAAGCCGTACCCCAAGAGGTTTATGGTATTTAATTCCGTGTGAAATCATTGATCACATTATAAATAGCATGCATAATAGATGCAGAGAAGTAGTGTGTAAAAGAGTAAATTACACAAATTATTAAATTTTATAAAATGTTTTCGTTTTGAAATCATAAAAACAAGATCACATAAACCTTTAATTTAATTTTTTTTTAAACATATTTTATATTCAATGAAATGATTTTGAGTAAAAATACACTTTGAATCTCAAATTGTTTACTTTCGCTGCTGTTGTTTTAATTATAATAAATTATGTGATATTTTATTTTATTACATTAATGAATAATATGTATATGAAATAATATGTATCTCTATCTATTTTGAACTCTTTTGTTAATTTGCTACTATCTCCGACATGTGGAACTTGATATCCTTTCACCTAATTGACCAAATTTCCTCAAGTTCATCTCAAATTACCCATCATCCACATCTTGAGCTTCAATCCTCTACTCATTTCTAAAATCCTTCGTGAGAGAGATCTCATGTGTCTTGCCACCACTTGGAGTGGAGAAGGTTAAATGTAAATATTGTATATAAGTATGCACTTGATTAGTGTCTCTATTGTTATTTAGTACTTACATTTTAGATTGACTTACTATTTATGTATTTTTATTATAACTTTTTTTTTGTTTTTCTACATACGTACATGAGACAAATCGAATAAAATAAAACAATTTATGCATATTAATTAAAAATATTAAGATAAACCTCGATATTAATATGAAATTCAGTTGTACCGTATAATTAGAAAGGATTAATACTGTATTTGAAATCTATCAATTAATTTTTTGGACTTATATATTGATTTGCTCAAGATTTTCTCATTATACGGATCCCGAAACTGGAATTCCTCTTGCAGGATATGTCACTGAAATCGGCGACCGCTATATTTATTTTTAAAAGATAAATAAAACGGGCCAGGAATAATGAATGCTAATGATTATAAAGAAGTACAAAATAAATTCAGTTTGGGGTTCCTACTGTAAGGCTGAGAGAAGTTTGGAAGAGGAGAGATTGGAACCCCCCTACCTCATCGGGGCAGCCAGCTATCGCAGGGGACCCTTCTAATCTAAATAATAAGCTTCCTTCTTCATTTGAAGGTTCCCGCTTTTTCTAGATTGAAAAGAATGCCCTCTATTGGTAACTGTATGAACAAAATTCCCAAAAGGAAATTTTAAAATGGCTGTCATTGTTGTGTCTATAGTGCTCATGAGATAAGTGTGTTTCATACCATCCTACTAACAGTTTTGCTAAGAGTAAGTTGAATATTTACCTTATCTTTATCGTCACCTTTATAATTAAACAAACATTTTAAAAATTTTCAGAGGTATGTCTATTACCGGTACTGACAACCCTGTCCATCACTAGAACAATTGAATTTCTGGGTGTTTTTATTATTTTTTTAAAATAAAATAATATAATATTTATGTAGTCAAAAAAATATAGGTTAAAAACTTAAACTTTTAACACGACTTAGTAAACAATGCTTTTACTACAATTCTATTAGATTTGTATAGAATTGTACCCAAGAAAAAAATAATATTCTTTTCTATAAACAATTTGAATAATTTGTAATTAAAATATACTGTATTTTAATACAAAATAACTAGTATTTTAAAATTATATATATTTTTAAAGGAAGGGGATGGTCCGGGGTGGCGGTCATAAATAGACTAAATAGTGGTAAAACTATTTTTATTAAAAGCCAACGTTTCGACCCGACTTTGCAGGTTTTCTTCAGGGCTAGAACGGACAAGATACAAAAAGATAGACAATTGTGGAAATTTCATAATATTTAGATAAATTATAAACAATGTGAATAAGCTTATTAAAATTATAAACAGTAAGTACATTAAAATATGAACAGAGTAAGCTAAGTAACAAAATCCTAAACTGATGCTAACAATTGTTGTAGAGTAATATATAATGTATGCAAATGTGAATATACTTCTACAGATCTACAGGATAGATTGAAAGAAAAGTAAAAAGGATATAATATGAAATAATAGACATAAAGGAATGTGGAGAAAGAAAAGTATCAATAATTTCCTTAAAATCTAAATTCCATTCATATAAATCAAAATTTAATAATTTTTGTAACCTCCACAAAGTATTACAATCGCAAGCTCACTATAAAAGTATTACGCAGAGCAACGAATTTTTCTCTTAAAATGCAGATCAAACCAAATCTTCCCCAAATGTTTCGAGTACCGCTTTAATAATTTTCATGTTGCCCCCTCATTAAAATCCAATTTACGACAGCCATTATTAAATTTAAAAAAAAAAAAGAGAGATCATACAGGATTTGGATTCTCTTAATTCAAAAATTTCCTCCCTCACCACATTTCTTACATCTGTTATTGGTGAAGAAAATATTACAAAACTCAAGTACAAAATTTCACAAATTTGTTCATCTATTAAAACCATAGAAAAACGGTCTCTCCAATATAAATTTAATATAATATACCAACTTTCTCTGAATAATAAAATTTATCCTAAAGGCAGTGAATATTGGCTAAACAATATTTCCACCATCAATATACCCCCTCAGGTAGTCAATATTTTAAGTTTAGGCCCCAATTTTTCTTCCCCCTTTTCCAAATACTCCCATCTCATCCCTAGCCTAATTACAGACCAACAAGGCATATATAGAGATAAAAGTTCCGGAACTAACGAAGAGGAATTATCCCGTATTCGGATCAGTAACATGATTTCTAACCACCTCCAACACCCTCCATCCCCCTTTTCTTTAAAGATTTATCCTCAACCCGGTCTTTTCTGAAAACAAATGACCACCTCATTATTACTAAGGCTGACAAGGGAAATTCGACCGTTGTTATGGACAAGACAGAATGCACACATAAAATTCACCTACTACTTTCCGACCAAACACCTTACACATCCTCCCCCCGTGACCCAACCAACACATTAAAAACTTACTTGAGACCAAGCAAATTAACCTTCCCACTTACTACAACCTTATATGCTAAAACTCCTTAACACCCCGCTTATATGGACTCCCAAAAATTCACAAACCTGGATATCTCCTCCGCCCTATCATCTCCAATATTAACGCCCCCTCAGCTAAACTCAGCAAATTCCTTCTACCCTCTCTCCAAAAACTTAGTCACAATAATCCGTATGATATTAATAATTCATTCCACTTTAAAGAAGAGTTATCTTCTCTCCATATTTCTGACAACTTTATCCTTGTTTCCCTAGACGCCGAAAGCCTTTTTACCAACATCCCAATAGACAAAGCCCTCCACATTGTACAGAAAAACTGAACAATCATCGAACCTCACACCACCCTTAACCTCTCCTCAAATCTTGAATCCCTTGAGCCGGATACCATGCTCTACTCCTAATTGTAATAGCTCCTATACTGGTGAAACCAAAAACCATCTCAAAACCCGCAATTCCCAACATAAAACATCCATAACTTCCCGGAACCCTTCCGCCTCAAACTATCAGAACATGCCTTAACCCTCAACCACTCATTTGATTTTGAAAAAACCTCTATCCTTGCTCTGTCCCTAATTGTCTAAGTTCTTAGAAGTAATTGAGTATTTGTGTTGTTTGATGCGGTCTTTAAGTTGGTTTTTGGTTTCTCCAATATAGGCAGAGTTGCAATTGGTGGTAGATATTAGAGCGGTGTTGCGGAGGGATGGGGTCTTTTAGGTTGGAGTAAATATTGGCAAGTTTGTTATAGTTTTTAAAAGCAACTCGCAGGTTGGGAATAGAGGAACGTAAAGATTTTTGAATTCTATCCGAAAGTAAAGGGATGTATGGTAGAGATCTATATAAAGGGATGGGGGGCTGATTTTGAGAACTAGAGAAAGAGATGGAGGATGAGGGGCGGGTTTTGTAGTCAGTAATAAGTTTTTTAATGGTGTTGGAGGGGAAGTTATTAGACAATAGTATCCGTTGTATGCGTCTAGTGTTTGTTTCATGTAAGTAAGGGTCAGATAGAGAAAAACATCGGTGAATGAGGTTTTTGGCAACGTTAAGTTTTTGGTGAAAGGGGTGTTGGGAATAGTAGTTGAGTAATCTGCCAGAGTATGTTGGTTATGTGTACCAGCTTTTTGACACTGCTAACTAGAGTTTTTTTTGACACTGCCAGTGTTTCAACTGCCTCCCGCAGTGCCACATCCAACGGTATGTTTTTGACTTATATTGTGATTCTTTTCTTAACACACCTATCCTTCAACTATACACCTTACTATTATCTTCATGCAGCCTACCATTCCATTACCGCTTTCAAAAAACTAAATGTCAATTGTCATCTATATATAGTAAAACCTGTTTTTTGTTTCTTTATCATCATAACCTTGTTTTTACATTTATTCTTACATTTTAAAGTATTCTTTTAAAATTATTGTTTTCTTATAGAGTTATTTATAGTTAATAATCTATCCCAACAATATTACACTAATGTTACCCTATTAATCTTTCAATTTCTTCACTTCTTAACCTTTGGTCCCGTTATCTGTTTATTTACAATTAAAGGTAACCTCCACTTGCTTGTTATCCACTGATATCTTATTATTATGTTATCTTATCCATATTTTAACTTTACTGTAACAATAGTTATTCAATTTTCAATCTATTTATTCGTTAACATTCATTTATTCGTTAACATTCATGTATTTATTTTCTTTTATCTATTTTCTTATCATGTATTTATTTTATTTTATTTATCTTTTATTTCTGTATCTGACAACTTCTTCGTGATTTATATATACTTATATTTATTTTTTATTTTATTTTTATTTTTTCAACATGTTTGTATCTTTTGTAGCCCTGAAGACGACCTGCAAATTGGGTCGAAACGTCGGCAAAAATTAAAATTATTTATATATTTTAATTTTTTTAATTATTTGACCGCACCCTCAACTAACTCCTTCTCATATCATATCAACGGTCAACCATCTCTACATCATTTTAAATCTTATAAATGAAAAGTATGTTATATATTACATTCTATTATTTTTATTTTTATCTAATTTTAATTTTTATTGATTAATTCAATTTAATTGTTCATTATTCTAAGTATTTCCGCTTTTTATGATCTCTCTTTTATTTTATTTTAAATTTATATTTACACTCTACATCAATGTATGATCATCCTTCTTCACTTTGTACTCATTTTACTTTTTAACCACATCTCAATATTATCTAATATTCAAATGTAACTTTCTTACATATGTAAAACCAAATATAATTATAATTATTAATTTTCCCCCTATCTATACTTCTAAGTTAGTTCTGCAATGTATGTATGTAAATGAAGTTATTTCTATATTTATATTTTACTTCTTCCATTTTTGATTTTATTCACATTGTACTCTTATCTATAATCTCTTAATTCTATTTTATATGTATATATATATTTTTATATTTTAATATTTCATAGATATAGTATTTTTCCATTGTATCCATATATATCTTTAAATTTTAGGTACAGTAAATTTCTAGGATTTTCCCCATTACAAAAACAAGTCAGCTTCCCCTATCCCTGCCCTTACCCTGGTTTTCCAGTTCTAAGTGAAACTCCTAGCTGAACATACCTGTAAGTCTCTAATTTTATTCTTCCAATTTTATTTACTTATTTATTTAACTTTTTGGTTTTCTTTTCTTTCTCCACATTCCTTTATGTCTATTATTTCATATTATATCCTTTTTACTTTTCTTTCAGTCTATCCTGTAGATCTGTAGAAGTATATTCACATTTGCATATATTATATATTACTCTACAACAATTGTTAGCATCTATTTACTTCAGTTTAGGATTTTGTTACTTAGCTTACTCTGTTCATATTTTAATGTACTTACTGTTTATAATTTTAATAAGCTTATTCACATTGTTTATATTTTTTTGTCTAAATATTATGTAACTTCCACAATTGTCTATCTTTTTGTATCTTGTCCGTTCTAGCCCTGAAGAAGACCTACAAAGGCGTGGCGAAACGTTGGCTTTTAATAAAAATAGTTTTACCACTATTTAGCCTATTTATGACCACCACCTTGGAACATCTCCTTCCTTTATAATGCAACGGTCAGCTATTAAATAATCTATATATTTTTTTTTTCGACAATTCTTTATTGAGATATATTAAAATCTGTCGCATTTAAGGACAATTAGTGATAAAAGAGTATCTCATTCACATTATGTACAATAAATAAACAGCAAAATAATATATAATATAAATAATATATAAAATAATAGGTCGGCTGGCTAGGGAAGGTTAGGTCCCCGCCCTCTCCCAAAAATAGTAACTCCTATCTCAGCCATGTCACCCGCTTATTTAAGCAACTCCCGTCTCTTTCCTACCTCACTCCTTCAAACTTTTATTTTTTCGTTTTGATCGTTTGTTGAGTATACAACATTGAATCTTTTTTTTTAAGACTCAGATAAGTCGCTTAACTGGAAAATATATCAATATATACGATATAATATTTTTTATATTATTTTTAGGAATTTTCATAGACCAAACCCTCTCCTGGAATCACCATATTGCTGACATCTTCCGACGGTCAATTGGTACCTTGAAACTATTCCATCGCTTCCGTCATCTCATACCCATACCCACACGTAGACTTCTAGTATCGTCCCTCATCTTCTCCCACCTTGATTACTGCTGCGTAGTGTACGGTGTCCTCTCGGCGGAACTTGGGGACAGGCTGAAAAGAATTATGAATGACTTCGTAAGATTTGTCACTGGGACCCCGAGACGTTCCTGTGTTTCTCACCACTATGCTGAGTTAGGGTGGCTCTTCCCTTCCTTCCGAAGGCAATATTTCCTGGGCACATTCCTTTATCACATAATCAATAATCATCGTCCGTCCTACGCATACAATCTCCTACAATTTAAATAATCAATTCAAATCATCAGTCCACAACCTCTCCAAAAGATCACGTCCTTCTGACCTTTACACCCCTATACACAAATCTGCTCATTTAAACATTCCTTTGTTTTCCGTTCCACTGCATTTTGGAATTCCTTACAGTTAAAAATCCGCCATGCGACGTCCTTATCCACATTTAAAATCCTCTTATTCCAATTCCTCTTCATAATTCAATTAGATGCTGGCTAAGTATATATTATGCAACAAGTTTTTAATTTTCTTTTTTTTGAGTATGAAACAGAATTTCGATCACCTCTCACAAATCAGTGTGAGTAGGTATAATCTTTTGTTACCTTCTATCTTTTCTATTCATGAGATTGTATTTTTTGGAAGTGTATTTTATTTTATTTTATTTTTAACTTATCTTCTGCACTCTCCTCTCTATATGTATTTGTTTTTTCTTAATTTGCTCGTAATCTATTGCGTCATAGGTAGATCACAATACTTGTCTACTTTTTCACAATATCCTCACATGTTTTCACTTAAACATCTTAAAGAACATATATAAATCATTTACTTACTCTAGTTTTTTTTAATTCTTTTTTTTTTTATATTTTAGCATTAAAATTAGTTACCTATAAAACTTATTTAGCATTTCTTTCCAATTTTATTTAGTTATTAGTATACTGTTATTTTTTTATATCAATATTATAATATTGTAACCCTTGTACCCATCTGCATTCCTTAATATAACCTTTAAAACTATGTATATACTTATTTTATTACTTAGATTGTAGTTAACACTGTCATCACCACATATGCCGATGACACGTGTATCCTATCAGTTAATAACGATCCTTTAATTGCATCCCAAACTCTTCAATCACATATCACAAGCCTTGAAGAATGGTGTAAAAATTGGAGAATAAAAATAAATTCCAACAAATCCCATCAAATCACCTTTACCCTCCGTCGTAAACCTATGACCTCTTGTCCTACAGTATCCTTCAATAATACTCCACTTATTCCTGTTGAGCAAATCCGCTACTTAGGACTCCACCTTGACAAACGACTCACTTGGAACCCCCATACGAGACTGAAACGACTAGAAACCGCCCGACGTTTTCGACTACTGCAGCACTTACTAGACAAACGATCTAAGCTTTCAATCAATTATAAACGACTCGTATATATGACAATAATAAGACCTATTTGGACTTACGGAATTGAGCTTTGGGGCTCCACTAAACCATCGAATTCCTCTCGTATCCAATCCTTACAATCCAAAATCCTTCGTAAAATCCTCAACGCTCCTTACTTTGTCACAAATAAAATCATCCATAAAGACCTTAATGTTCCATATGTTTCCGATCTGGCCCAATCCAGATACCTTTCCTTCCATAACAAACTGCAGAACCATCCGAATCCTCTCGTTTCAAACCTTGCTTCCTCCTCGATCCCTGATAACCCTCCGAGGCGTCTGAAAAGAAGATGGCCTCGGGATCTTCTAATATAGAACTTTAATTTGAGTTCTACCAATGGGTAGTTTCTCTTCATGTTGTACATGCCATGTTACAAATTTCTCATTTACTTATTGTATTCTCTATGTAATACAGTTGTAAATTCCATTAAAATAATAAAAAAAAGATTGTAGTTACTCTTTATTATAACAGGTCATCTGGTCAGATTTATAGTCAATTGGTTTAAAAAATATTGTTATTCTTAAGGGACCTAGTCCTAGAATAAAGATGATTTTCTATTTCTATTTCTAATATCTATATAGACGGTTTTAATATAAAGGTTTTAGCAAGTAGATTGTATGATCTCAAGTCTATATAACATCTTTTCTCAATCGACATGGTAGCGGAAGGCGATAATGCCCAGAAGTTTGAGAGAGTGACTATTAGTATTAGCTATACTTTCAGTAGTTTAGAATATTTACAGTAAAAAAAAATTTTTTGGTTTGGGAACTAGCCGCAACTGATGAGTACGTTCGTTGAGGCTATAGAGTTGGACCTACTTTTTATAAACATTTAAGGGCATTCAACACATATCTTGAGGGTTCATTGTTGTTGTTCCTATAATGAGGGCAAAAAGTATAAGTTAATAATTGTGGAGCAGTAGTTGACCATCGATGAAATCCAAGATAAAATGCCCTAATGTGTACCCGACGTTTCCACCTTAGTTTTAGGCCTTTATCAGAAAATAAAAAGGTACGAGAATATATAATTTTTTTTAATCTTATTTTATTGAGAAACAAATACATTTTGCCTCAATCAAGGCCATTGAGTATTTGATATTCCAAAAAAATAAAAAGAAATTATAACGAAAACAAGAAAAAAAATCTAAGTAAAACAGACGAAATAAAATATGATACAACACAAATAAAAAAAAAAGAATAAATTAGCAAAAAAACATATGTTTATTTACAATATTCACACTTAGCCGAGGGAGCTCCATGACGGGCCCTTTCCCTCACGTATGGAAGATAAGGCAAGGCTATAAGAGATCCCAGCGCTTCTATCTCAGCCGCATCAATGAGATGGGGATCCAGTGGAGACTGAGAAAGGGCACTAAAGTCACATACGCTCATGACTTGAGTGGAGAAGATGGCCATTGCCAGGACTCTAGTGACGTATTTGCGAAAGATCTCGAGGCCACTCACTGCCTTTTTAACCTTCGAGGAGGATTGTAGGGATGGCTAGAGCTGAATAAGGATTGTGCTAAGGGATTAGGATGATGGATTGTATTTTGATGAAAATTTGAGAAACGGGATGGAATAACGTCAAGAACATAGGGGATGTTAAGATCATGATGTAGAGTTCTGTTTGTAACATAATAAGGAGCATTTACTATTGTACAAAGGACTTTAAACTGGAAGGATTGGATGCGTATGATGTTCGAAAATTTAATATATATATATATATATATATATATATATATATATATATAAAACAATATGGTAGATAACCTATCCAGCTATATCTATTGTTGTTAGGTCTGTTCAATAAACTTGATAAACAAGTAATTACAAACCGTATTTATGTTCATTTGATGAACGAATTGTTAATTGAACAAATATCACTGACTCTAATCACTATGGTATTTGATGGTACTGACTCTATTCACTAGTAATTTAATCACTTGTGGGAGACGAAATAACTGGTGGTGTGAAAGAACTTAGCGGATGCGCAAGAATGACGAGAATATTAGAAATTAAATAAAAAATTATAATTAGATTGGGAGTCTTAGAAGAAAACATAAAATTCTTAAACTGAATGACTCAACTTGACGTGGATTGTCTAATTTTTGAAAATAAATGTAGCATGAGGGATGTGACTACAGTGTTTGTGGAAGGTGGAAGGAGAAGCAAAAGATAAAGTTTCCCTACAATGCCAATAGTCGACTGTTTTCCATTAGTTTTATGTTTCAACAAAATTTCCCAAAACATTAATTAAAAAAAAAAAAACATGTATTTTTCTTTCTTTCTGTTACCATTAGCGTTGCCCAAAATCGGTCTTGGTCTTGCACTTTGCAAGACCAAGACCAAAGCTGCTTAACTGATGCAAGACCAAGAACAGGTCTGGAAAAAAAAAATCAATTTTTATAATAAAAATCAAGGAAAAATAGTCACTAATACTCGAAAATTATAGTTACTATATACTGTTAATAATTGGTATAACTAATATACTTTTGCATTTAACTCCGATAATTTTTAATTCGGGCTTAGTTATGTTTCTTCTATCTAAAAAATTACAGTAACATCTCTATAGTAATAAGCTAATAAATAACTGCAAGACTATTGCGAGACTCTCGCGCAAGACCAAGACCATGACCAAGACTGAGTTTGCAAGACCAAGACTCGTTTCGGTATCGAATTTGGACAACACTAGTTGCCATTAGAAACCTCGTACATCTTTTTTTCGCCTAAACCAGCCTTCTCCATTCTGCTTATCATTGGCTATTTTTTTTTCAGTTATCTGAATACAACTCTATTGTATATTTGTTGATTCGATCTACCCATCTGCTTTTTGGCCCTCCACGTCGTCTTTTCCCTACTGTGGAGGCTTTCAGGTGAATTTTTCCGGACTAAATGCCCGCCCATCTTAATCTCCTTGCCTTCATATCACGAGATAAAGCAGCCTTTTATTGGTCTTTCTCCTCCATTCGTTAGTACTCTGATCCCAAATCGCTCCTGCTTTTTGAGGATTTTTCTGTCAAATCTTTCAATACTTCTTTCTAAGGTAATATTAGGTGTTGAGATCCCGCAGCTGAAATTCTCACAAGTCTAATTTCCCAAGTTTGACGGTGAATCTCTCCTTCCACTAGTCCTCTGTAACCACCTACCTGCTCCAAATCAGAATGTTCCAAGTAGGTCGCGGGGTGCTATTATGAATCTCATTCCATTCTTAATTCTCATTCTTGAGAGCATAATTACAAACAATAGATGGGGGGTTGATAACGTGTTGGGAAGACTGTAGTGTAGAGTTAGCGAAACAAAGGGCGCAAACGGAGGCAACATTGCTCACCTCCTGTATTGTACCGTCCAGCACCTGCACTGCCCCGCGCATCTCTGCCCTCTTTTGTATGCAGTATTCTTCTTCTGGAAGACTTCTTCTTACTGGGATAGCTCCATCTAATTTAAGGAACACTGACTCGGTTCCCTTCTCCGCAAATGGTTATATCCCTTTGGCGCTCTCAGTTTTAATAATTTGTTTTAGCTGAAAGCTCTTTTGTAATCTAAGGCCGGATTTAGACCGTGAATTTTTTCCTCGCAAGGCAGTTTCGGTGGATCAAAACTGGAACGTCTTAGAACATTTCCTTGTCCCCCCGCTTGATTCGATAGCTGCCTCATCCTCATTTGCGCACTGGACGGTAAACCACTCATCTCAAATGCGGTTCGTTGCTAAAATACTCACGTTGAATTTAACCATACAAAAATTGACATTTTAAAGATTCCTTCATTAAGGTGTCCATTCTAATTATTTTCAGATCAAACAGAGATCCTAATGACCAGCAGAGCGATTAACGTGGATTATGCCCCGAGGCCAATATCCAGAGGAAGTTAATAAAGATTTTCTCCACAGATTCAAGATATTTCAGACTAAAAATGCTATTTATTAAGCATTTATCATTAGATACTAATATTAATTATAAGGATATTTACACAACTAAAACGATAATAATACAATACTTTTTTAGAATAACTACAAAATTTAATTTATAACAATCGGAGAGTAAATTATTTTGAGAAATGAACATACTCTTATTTGCACCCTCTTCAGGTGGTTCTCATTTGTAAAACATTCCCCCCATCCTTTGTCTAAGTATTTAGGTTCTGCCTTTTTTAATTATTATACTCCCTTTTAATTATTCTAAAATATAAAAGACAGCATAGTCTAGGTGTTACCTTTAGATTTGCCTCCAGCTCAGTGAAGAAAGGGATTAAAGCTGAAATAATATTTATTAAAGAAAATAAAATTAGAAAACCCATAAAAATCCTCATAAACTAAAATAATAATTTCTTAATCTAATATATCTTCATAAAAAAAGGTATATTCAATAAATGCAAAATGATTGTTCTAAACAAAAATAGTAATAATAAAAAAATTAAGGAAAAAAAAAAAGAAACCGTTCTGACCTATCGGTTATTTAAGCCGTTAACTGCCTGCAGTCTCTGTGCTCGACTGTTCGTAGTGAGCTCTCGCCCGGCTACCTCGGACTAATAGCCAGGTCCAAAAATTCCGGCCTCATCGAAGGCGGAGGTTTCAATGTAAATTAAGAAAGTGTGTGTTATTCTAAGTAAAATGAACCTTATCGCCAATCTCAGAGCCGCTCTTGAGCAGCCGAGGGAAAATTTTGAACAGCCAAAACAGCCATATTGGTTCCATCATTTTCCTTTTCCTCCTCCTACTCTTAAACGATGCATACACGCGAAAAACTTACTCCTTACATCTTTACAGCCGAACAAGAACCTACGCATAATAATTTGTTCAGATGGTAATCAACGCTGATTTTAACCCCAATAGTAAAAAATTGAGACAAATAAACAGCCCTGTAGCTTGGAAATGAGTTTCCTAAGAGGAAAAACCCTCAGAATCAAAGTAGTAGAGCGTCAAATTTTGAGTCTACTGAGCACTAACTTTTTAATGTAGGTCTATTGTATATTCATTATTTATTCATGAAATTCGGTTTCTTTGGACACATCGTTTCTCAAAATCCTTCGTTGTTTAGAAGTGGATAAGAGGCTTATACAGCATATAGCAGACTTCAAACAAGAATAACTCGGTAGAATAAATACCCATACTTTTGAATATTAAAAATCACACATACCTGGTTCTCAGAGGACACAAAAGTTGATACTATAGATTTATCCTCTTAGGGAACTCATTTCCAAGCTACAGGGTCATTCATTGTAATTTGTTTAAATTTTCGACAACTTTGGTAAAACTCAGTGTTGGTGATGGCGATTTTTTATCATACCACTTAATCAAATTATTATGTTCAAGTACTCGTTCGGCACACAATTTAACGTCCTTTAATTTCTTGAAGGGTGCATTTTTTCGCTTCGGTGCATCTTTTAGGAGTTATAGGTGAAAAATATAGAAGAAAATATATTAAAGAAAACTGTAAAAAATTTTCCTTTGGTTGCTCGCCTTAGCAATTTTGGTTTTTAAATGTTTAAGCTCATAGACACAAGCTAAAAAAACACTTTTCCCACATTTTTTCCCATTCGATTCTAGGCCTAATATTCTTTAAATGGTTCGCCATTTTCGAAAGGAGCGGCTCTGGAATGGCAGATAAGGTTCATTTTACATAGAATAACATAGACTTTGGTAATTTACATTGAAACCTTTGCCACTTTGGGCCGAGGTCAATTTTTGGGCCCTCACTCGAGGGCTATAAAGGCTGCCTGAGAAGCTTCTGTTAGTCTTTAAACGTATACTATTGCATTTTAAACAAGTTACTATCTGTAGAATATCTGCATTTAAACATTTCTTTTTTTTAATTTGGATCTTTTCTCTATTCGTCAAATAAAAATATTAAAACATTTAATAAAAATGTGATACGGTGTGCGCGTCATACAACTTTCACTTACCACCGTCTTCTTAGCAGAAATACACGGTGGGCCAGACTCCCTATCGTGCACCCCCTCCCACATCCCTATAAATTGCATATCTTTGTGTTCCTTGTAACTATTTATTAAAAAAAAAAAAAAAAAAGTGAACGCACTGCCCCAAAATGGCGTCCGAAGATGGCGGTTTGACGACTTTGACTTTAGTTACTTTTTTGGTCACTGAGAATCAGCACTTGGCTTAATTCCCCTCATGGTTGATCTTTTATTAAAGCTAAATAGTCAAAGAACAATAACACATGAACAAATATTAAAAAATAATTGGCTTAGGCAATAAAAAACACCAGTAAAGTCAAATATTTTAACAAAAAAGTTTTCAAGATGAAAATAAAGCGTCGTTTGTAATTAAACGACCAACAATAACGCAAAATGTTCTGAAATAAAACATCTGGAAAATATATTTGTCTTTCTAAAACACTGATTACTTTTTAAAACATTTGTAGGGGTTTGGTAGAAAATTCACTTATGCGGGAGAAAAGCGGTGCCGGCGTAGGTGCCTATAAGCCTCTACCACACCATTCTCTACACATAAATGGCTTAGTTATAGTGATATAATAACGTTTTTGGTACATTATGTTGGTTTTATTAAAGAACAAATATTAATACAATCATTTAATTGTCAAAAAAATAAACAATTTTTTAAAAAGTTTATTATTTTATTTTATTTTTTTATTTAGCTTACTTTATTCTGTATGGAGGTCGTTGAAGTAGACATCTATTGTAAAAATGATATAATTATTATAATAAAACTTAATTGAAAAATACTTTGCTGAATATCTTAAACTTTTTATTTAACGTTTGCAATTACCACTTTGTTTTGTATATTTACTACTTCTCAGAGATAATTTAAATTGTATATACTTTTCAGGAAACGAGTCATATCAATACCTGTTTTATAAACTAAAATAAGATATACCTAATCTGAACTACATATAATGAATAGTTTCCGGGTTGCGTAGTAAAATTTATTGTTATGAAATAGGCAACAAATGGGTTAAAAAAAAAAGGAATTTCGGAAAAAGGAAAATAAAATTTATAGTCGACATATGAACAGAATATTTCAAGATGCTGCTAAAAGCGGGTCAAATGCAGTTTGACATGATATTAAGTGTGTGATGGAGGTTTATTGTGTTGAAGACCACTTCATTTTCGATAGTTACTGAAGGTACACATTGGGACTATCCTCACATTGAAGCAGAATATTTCAAGATGCTGCTAAAAGGGAATCTAGAAAGAAAAGTAGCTCTCTATCTGCTTAGTGCCTCACACTTTGGATTGTGCTAATATCTAATGGTCTTTCAGAAAAAGCTCGTTTTCATTTTAGATTCTCTAAAAAATCGTTTGCAAACGCACTAAACAGAAGGAGAGCTATTTCACCTTTCTCGATAGACCTGTCTATAACCTGCTTCAAAGTGAAGATAGTTCCAATGTGCACCTTCAGTAGCTATCGAAAATAAAGTAGTCTTCAACACAATAAACCTCCATCACACACTTAATATCAAGTCAAACTGCATTTGATCCCCTTTTAGCAGCATCTTGAAATATTCGGTTCATCTGTCTACTATAAATTTTCTTTTCCTTTTTCCGAAGTTCCTTTTTTTTCTAATATATTTGTTGCCTATGTACGAGCAGCAGTTCGGTTTACTTTGTCGGACAACCTAACTTGCCAATTGCTTCCAACAAATCTTTCTTGCTGATAAAATGGTCTTCACCATAATAAACCAGTATCGTCCCTTTAAGATCATCCAAACTTCTCCCGCATTTGACTCCCTTTTAGCAGCTAAAATCAATGATGAGCGGTACAAACTCCTTTTTATCATGATGAAATAATTAAGAAATAAAATAAATCTTTAAAACACCAATTTCGACAAGATATAATAGATGAACAAATTAAAAAAGCGAAATTTAAAATGAAATAATCTGACATATTTAAATAACAATAAAATGCAATTTGATAAAAGTATATTCAACTTTTGTGAGTCACTATTTCTAAACATAACAAAAAAACAATAAAAAAGAAACAGACAAGATAGTGATGAACGAAACAACATAAAAAAAAAAAAAATAATATCTATATGAAATGATAACCTAAAAACAAACTTCAGAAAGAGAAAACGATAGTCCAGAACAATTAGATAAAAATAAAAAATGATCAAATTAGATATTAAAAATTTGTTTAATAAAGATAATCAAAGTACACATAATAATATATTAAATTCCCATATATTGTACCAAAATGAACTACAAACTTATAATAAAAACAAAATGAATACAGATAACCTTAACTATTTTAGTTTCAAATACCATCTCCAAATTGCAGACTGGTTTAGTAAATTAAAAAATAACAACTACAAAATTATTTGGAAATACCAAAACACAATATCACACCATTTCAGTAGAATAAAATACAGAGTTCAAATGATGGATACCAAAAACAACATTTATCAACTACAATGTTCATGTAAAAAGATATATATTGGAGAATCGATGCAAAATTAAAAAAAAAAACAAGAATATACGTTATCAAAACAAAAACTCCATATAGCACTATCGAAATCACACAGCTCTAAGTGAACAGATAATAGAAGGTGACTACGAAAACGAAGTTAATTTTACCTGTGTAAAAATACTTGGAAAAGAAAAGAAATACAATAAAAAGAAAAGAAAAGAAAATGTATTTATAAAAAAAAAAAAACACATAGAATAAGCATTGAATAAAAAAAGAAGATTTGAAATTCCTTTATGACTATTGGAATCAAAGCATAAAATAACATTTAAGATCCTAAATCCCCCTCCCCTTTCTCTACCAACTACCCTATTTATAGCAATAATCTTTTTAGTTGCATATCGTAAATTGAACCAAACTTATTACATTATTCACTTACCCAATATTTTTGGGAGAATAACTATACTATAATTAAATTAAGTAAGTAGAA
Source organism: Nezara viridula (assembly GCA_928085145.1). NCBI lineage: Eukaryota > Metazoa > Arthropoda > Insecta > Hemiptera > Pentatomidae > Nezara > Nezara viridula. The sequence continues at coordinate 5,768,611 of OV725078.1, forward strand.
TAAAAATAAATAGATGTATACATTATTTTTTTTTTATAAGCAGTTGCAATTATGAATTGAAAGGAATAATAATAAAATTATCTTTATCCGCTCCAGTGGTAAAACGGCCGGAGGGACTATGACGCCAGAGGCGGGAACAAGGTGTAAACGTGTAGATAACTTATAGGAGCTGTTAAGTGTATTTAATAGTGATTTACATTGGATACGATATAGAGGCGGCTTAGGATATTAGTAGCTACAGCTATAATGACGGTTAGATTTATCGACCACATTTTAAAATCAGTCGGCTCGCCCTCGTCAAAATTGAACTAATTGATATCTTCTTTCAATTTAATACTCCAAAGGATTATCTTTTTTTTTGTTCCATTTATTTTTTTTTTTTTATCTCAACGCATACATCATATTTTTGTCTTTTTTTTTTTAACTTGCTACCGTAATTTCTTTCTTTCCTTTTTATTTATATCAGTGATTAACAGAAAAAAAAAATGACAGTTCTATAGACGGTCACTGTTTAACTTGAAATGTAATTAAAATACTTGAATTTTTCCACAATACAGAAACCATGCAATGGATAGATGTATTCCTACGCGTACTATCTTATGATTTAACACTCATTAAAATACATTTAAGCAACATAATAAATATATGTTTTAATAGTGAATAAATTTATAAATATAAAATTAAATTAAAACATAATCAACGGAAAAGAAAAATAAATGAAAATAAAGTAAGAATTAAATTATGAACAATTTAAGATAGATATTTGTAATAAACAACTCAATTTATTTCGAAGAATTCAATAAAGAGACTTTATTATTTTAAAATTTAAATATTTTTTTTTATTTACTAAATGTATTTTATGTATTAATAAAGTTGTAAATATCATGAATTATAAAAAAAAAAAAATTTCAGAACACCTTTATTTATTTTATTGTATCATACATTTAATTTAATGTTTAATTTTCCTATTGTCTAAAAATACAAACGATATAAAAATGGATTTTGTAGGCTTAAAAAAATGTTGTATGTTTATGGTAATAACTTATATCTTATAATTTATTACTACTTATATTATTATAATATAATATAGTAATATTATATAATTTATTACACACTTGTGTTATTACGGCGTTTAAACCAGAATTATCTGCATCGTAATATTTACGTTATGTATTTCAACACTTCCAGATCCATAAATTTTTGTTTCTCAATTTTATCTTATCATGAAACACGAGATAAAAAAAAACTCTTTATAAGTGATCTATTACATTATAATTATTATGACCAATGAAGACAGAGTCCCTAAAATTTTATGTTTTATTTTATGATTCAAAACCATGGCCAACAACTGTATCTTATAGCATTTGTACCTTTTTTCGGTGTTTATTCAAGGGGAATGAGTTTCGAAACAAAATAACTATTTTTCCATTATATAGGAAAAAAAAATACTGTGAGAGCCGAGGAAGGGGTTTGAGCGGGACCATGTCGTTGGCCTGAGATGTTATCTCCCAGAAATAAACTAGCCATTTTATCTGAGGGCCCATCTCATCCCCCTAAATGGTATATTTAAAACAAAATCAAAATAATTTCATTCAAAGAAACAAATTTAATTTATTTGTTTTGGGAGTTAAGGTTTTCTTTAGTTGTACCTATTATAATTTTTAAAAAATATTATGCAAAATTATATTCTGATTACATTTTCAATCATTTTTATTACATGCAGTCATGTAATATAGAATAGGCTTATAAAATTTTTGTAAATTATGCATTATTTTTAACAAGTATGGGCAACTACCAAGACAGGCGAAAACAGTCTACTGATATTCGAGAGGCAAGTGCTGAGGAGAATATTCCCAGCAGTTAGAAAGAGGGAAGGTGCTCTTTGATGTCGTGGGGATGATAAAGCAGGGACGACTCTGTTGGGCCGCTCATGTGGCTCGAATGGGTGACTCCAAGATCCCAAGGAAGGTAATAACGGATGATTAAAGAATAGTTAATATATGGCGGATGAGGAGGAACAATTGCACCAAGCAAGGAGAGTAGGGCAGCCCAGGACAAGTGGCTCAATGGTGTGGAAGCCGATGCGAGCACAAGCCGTCGAGAAGGCATAGACCTCCTATGTATATATGTATGTATGTATGTATGTATGTTTGTATATATGCGTTATTTTGTATTATTTGTAATTAGTGATAAAATCTTTATTAGTGATATAGGCTTAACTTCATATTCATATTTGTTTTATTTTTATATTCCAAATTACTATAAGGTTCTTCTGTTGTTCACAATATCCGCAAAGAATGGAAAATAATTATTCTCAGTTTGCGATATGAATTATTGATATAAAAAATCTGTATTATATTTTTTTACATCTCCCTTTTTAGGTATTTCCTTGAGTGGACTTAATACATACACTTGATGATTGTTGTTTCGGAGCAATGTTAAAAACAAGAAAGACAAACAGAAACTGAATCTAAAATTATGAGGTTTCACTATATGTTATGAAAGAGATTTAGAGAATCTCACTATCGTGGCTACAAAAAATGCTCCTCTAAAACAAATGATTCAACCCTCCCCAAATTCCTATTGCTTTGTCAATAGTAAAACATACTTTTTTCCGTTACATAATTATATTATAAAAACAAATACGAAGCACCATTATTAAATTGTAGTTTCTTTCTGATCTAATTATTACTATTTATAAGATTGTTATGAACGTAAATAAAGGACCTTTTAGATTAGGAATCTTCTCCTTTTTCAGCCGAGGGCCCATATGAAAAAAAAAATCTTGTTAAAGAAATGGAGCTCCAACCTCATCTTTCCCCTCATTTACTACCTTTCATACTATTTTTTTTATAAATCTAAGCAAAGAAGGCCGTAGTTTGGAAACTCTGTTTTAAATTATATTTAAATTATATATATATATATATATATATATATATATATATATATAATATATATATATATATATATATATATATATATATATATATATATATATATAACGTAAGGAGTTTAAACACAGCAGAGGGGCTAAAATCGGTCGCAAATGAGGTAAATGGGTACAATTTGGATGTCGTGGCTCTGCAAGAGGTTCGCTGGCCAGGGGAGGGCTCGATGAGGGAAGGATAGTACACTATTTGGTACGGAGGAAGCGGGAATCATTGTTTAGGTACCGGTTTTCTAATTAGGAGTAGATTACTATCCGCTTTGAGGGACCTACAATTCCTTAGTGATAGAATTTCGGTAGCTATATTTCAGGGACGTTGGTTTAAAATTGCATTAATAAACATACATTGTCCGACCGAAGACAGTGACGATGAAGTCAAAAGTGAATTTTACGATAAACTCGAATGTTTTTATGATAAACTACCGCGAAACTACATGAAAATAATTATAGGTGACTCGAACGCAAAGGTAGGAAGGGAAGAAGTTTACATTCCGACGATTGGTAAAGAAAGTTTGCACGAATATAGTAATGATAACGGGATTCGTCTGATAAACTTTGCAATCTCGAAAAACCTGATAATTAAAAGTGCGACGTTCAAACATAAGGATATTCATAAATATACTTGGACATCACCGGATTGGCAAACACGAAATCAAATCGATCATGCCTTGATACAACATAGCTGGCAAAGCAGTATAATTAATGTACGGTCTTATCGCGGAGCAGAATGTGGGTCGGATCATGAATTAGTAATCGCGAAACTTCGACAAAAACTTAATACAAAAAAGAGAAAAGAAAACCGTTTCGATTTTGAGAATTTTAATTTGGAAAAATTAAAAAATCCACCAATTAGAACCCAATTCGAGCTAGATGTTAAGAATAGGTTTGAAGCTTTAGAGCTTCCTGACGAGGACCACGAGGATATTCACAAGTTATGGATAGAGATCAGGGATAATATTAAAGCGGTCGGTAACTCGTGTCTAGGAAAAAGGAAAATAAGAATAACAAACCGTGGTTTGATGAAGATTGCTTAAACATGTGCGAAAAAAGAAAAGCCGCTAAATTAAAAGCTCTAAATAATCCTAGCGAAGACAATCTGGAATACTTCCGAACCTCAAAGAACAGAACGACAAAATTGCTCAAAAATAAAAAAAGGGAGTATCTTAGAAATAAAATAATTGAAATAGAAACTAATAGAATCGAAAATAACGTAAGAGACATGTACAAAGGTATAAACAGATCACGTAAATATGTAGGGCCCGTAAGGTCTGGAATTAGGGATGATAATAACAATATTCTGACCGATCCGGTTGACATATTGAATAAGTTTAAGGATCACTTTGACAATATTTTAAATACGGGAAATTATGATCTGTGTCCTCCTTCTGAGTACCAGAGTGCTGAACCGTTGATAGAAGAATCGAGTAAAGAGGAAGTTGAAGTAGCTCTCGGAAAATTAAAATCTTTTAAAGCAGCGGGAACCGATAATATTCCTACTGAACTAATTAAGGCATGCGGGGAAGCTGGAGTTTCTAAAATACATCGGTTGGTTAAAAATATCTGGGTGAATGAGAAGTTACCTGAAGAATGGAAAGAATCTATTCTTATTCCAATTCACAAAAAGGGTCTGAGGACGGATTGTAATAACTATCGAGGAATTTCACTTCTTCCGATATGTTATAAAATATTCACTTTAATCTTAACCAGTCGAATCACGGAATATGCCGAGGAAATTATTGGAGACTACCAATGCGGATTTAGACGGAATCGTTCGACTATTGATCAAATATTTTCTTTACGGCAAATATTAGAGAAAAAATTGGAGTACAACGGTATTGTTCACCAGCTGTATATAGATTTTAAAAAGGCTTATGATTCTATTGACCGCCAGCAACTGTATAATATTCTAATCGAGCAGGGGATTCCAAAAAAAACTAGTAAATCTTGTCAGGATCTGCTTGACGGAGACACTCAATAAAGTTAGAATCGGTAATAATCTGTCCGAAACATTTGAGGTTCGTTCGGGTTTAAAACTGGGGGATTCCCTTTCGCCTGTCCTGTTCAATTTGGCATTAGAACATGCCATTAGGGAGGTAATGCGAACCGAGAAAGGGTTGAATCTGGGCGGGACAACATCCGTGCTGGGCTATGCTGATGATCTGGTACTGTTAGGCGAAGACGTTGAAACTATAAAACTAAATTCGACAACGTTAATGAAAGCCGGTAAAGAACTAGGACTCGAAATAAACGTGGATAAAACAAAATATATGGTTAGCTGCAAAAATGGCGATACTACTGGTGATATCGATATAGATGGTAATATGTTTGAACAGGTAGATAAATTTAGGTATCCAGGTTCTACGATAACTAGAAAAAACGAAATTTAAGAAGAGATTAAGGTTAGACTGAAGGCGGGAAATGCTTGTTATTTTTCCGTGACAAAACTACTTGGTTCGCGCCTCTTGTCCCGGAACTTAAAAATTAGAATCTATAAAACAATTATCTTGCCTACTGTTCTTTATGGATGCGAAACTTGGCCGCTTACATTAAGGGAGGAGCAGCGTCTTAAGGTTTTTGAAAATAAAGTATTGCGTAGAATATTCGGACCGAAGAAGGATGAGTTAACCGGGGAGTTCAGACGATTACACAACGCCGAATTGCGTGAACTGTATCCGGGTAATATAATTGAGGTAATTTCATCGCGGCGAATCAAATGGGCTTGTAAAGTTTTTGGGCTTAGTAACGAGAGAATTCCTAAAAGGTTAATATTTGCTGTGCCGAATGGTAAGCGTCCGAGGGGTAGGCCGAAGCGAAGGTGTGAAGATTGCATTAAAGCCGATCTGAAGGGACTGGGTTTGGACGGCGAACGGTGGAGGGAGATGTGTAGTAAGCGATTGGTGGTGTCGGCATCTAACCTTCGGGTTCGCTAAGCCTTTTATTATTATTATTATTATTATTATATATATATAATTTAAATATAATTTAAAACAGAGTTTCCAAACTACGGCCTTCTTTGCTTAGATTTATAAAAAAATAGGGAGGGAGATGTGTAGTAAGCGATTGGTGGTGTCGGCATCGAACCTTCGGGTTCGCTAAGCCTTTTATTATATATATATATATATATATATATATATATATATATATATATATATATATATATATATATATATATATATTATATATATATATTATATATATTATATATACATATATATATATATATATATATATTATATATATTATAAATATATTACATTTAACTTATTGTCGAATATAAAGAAATTTTATTTGATACAGAAAAAAAAAATATGAAATTTTTATGAAAATTATGAAGTTTCTAATAGTAGGCCGATGTGTTGAGATTTTTAGTATAAGCACGTTAGACAACCATAGCACCGACAGTATATATATCAAGAAATAAAATTTGTCAGTTGGAATCGCGGCAAGAAAATAACGGCCCTAGGGGAAGAAGGGCCGCAGAAAGGTATTTATAAAAACGACGCAGGAGAAATTATTAAGTGAGCTATTTATCAGTAGATCTCATCGGATTTGTGCGTCGCTAAAGAATTCGACGTGTGAATTGTAAATCTCTCGATTTGGATCTCCCCCCTCCCCTTGGGCGGCCACACACGGACACACATGCAACCTTAGACGCATTTACATACACTCACACTACCACTCTACAAGTGGAATCGTTTTCTTCAAGTGTTATCTCTCCCTCCCCCCCTCCCCTACCTCGTGCTGCCTTAGACAAGAAACAAATACAAGCCATGACGAAAGGATCCCTCTGGCTACTCCACCGCCTCTAATTCTTTTCAGTCTACCCAGCTCTTTTTTTTTTTTCTTCCAACCGTTGATTTTTTTGTTTAGACTTGTTTAAAACTGTTATTTCAAGAATATCGGGTGACCTATACGAAACTGCCCATGCGTCCATCTTATTTCAACCGAAATTAGATTTTGTCCAAGATTAATAAAGTATTGAAACCTAGTTTAAATAGCCGTAAATGGAAAAGGCTCGCCGAATCAAGAATTAGGATAACGTAGTAAATACGATAAATATCAGTCTATCACTTTCACATGATTATTTAATTTTTTTTTATTCCTTTATATATACTTTCTTTTATTATTATATTATAGTTTATTATTATATCTTTTATATTATATATTAGTTAATGAAAATTAGGTCTTTTTGTAATATATATAAACATTAGTTAAGTTAGTAATTTTTTATAATTTATAAATCCCACGTACATACTTGCAAATTATTATTCATGTTTACTTGAGGATTTACTAAATAAGTTATTTCAAATAAAATTAAAGTAGAATGGAGGGAGAAGTAAATTCGCTTCTCGTGGTGCCGCGCTGGTCAAGCCAGTTGAGGCCCCTCCAAAAAATTCCATGCTATGAGTTTAAATCCCGTTCACAAGAATTAATGAAAAAATATATAAAAATCTGGTCCGCGCAAGACACAACTTTCACTTAGCGCTGCCCTTTCAATAGAAGTTATTTTTTGCCAATTAATGTCTATTTATTATATCGGCGCTAGGCAATAAAAATCTAGTCACTCCATCTCCTTTTATAAACCTCACAACTTCAGTCTCTGAGCCTTTCAATTTACAGAATGACTAACTCCAATTTCAATATTTTAGAGTAATGTCATTTTAGCGATATTTCTTGTTGAAAGAGTTATATGTATACAGACAGTAAGTTGATTCCGGAGTAGTTGATTGCAGTGTTGAAATATAGGACTGTGAATAAAGGTATAGATTTTGCCAGTAGATACATCACTAAAATTAATAATAGAGAATGATGAAATGGAGTTATTCATTCTGTCAACCGAAAGGCTCATATATGCCTACAGAGGTTTGAAAGTAAATCTGAATATTTAACCTATAAATGATTATGGATCGTAGGACTAATAGTTATTAAGCTGTGATTTTCCATTGTAAATTTTACTTAAACGAAATTACGAGATTTTCATTGCCTGCCATGGATAGGTCAAGAGTTGTCAGACTATTTGTAAGTGGATAATGTCGGGATTTCGCAAATGGAAAATTCATCAAATTATTCACTAATTTAATTTTCTGAAAGGTTACTTGATGATTTTTTTGGAATAAACGGCCTATAGATACCTAATTATTTAAATGTAATATCTTATCTAGAGTTAATACTCTATAGTAAATATATTTGAGGTTATATTTCACTTCTTCTTTCACACAAGTAGAATGAAATAGTATCTTAAACAAAGCCACTGGCTAGATTCGATCGATTTTAAATACTTTTTTTTCAATCTTAGAAAATATTTAAAAGATTGCATATAGTAAGAAAATTTCATTTAATTTCCTTTAAAACAGGTGATTTACGTTAAATAATGTTAGTTTTCTGAAATTATTATTTATAATGTTTTCTCCCACTCTCTATTACTTTCTACAACTTTCTATATTAGATATTGTTTTTTCTAAAATTCTCAGCTTTCCAACGATATGTATACCTTCTGACTAGTATTTCCGGATATGCGATAGTAAACCGAATTTAATCAAAATCGTTGGAGCCGTTTTTTAAAAAAAATGCATAAATGTTTTTCAGCGTTGGTATAAAGTGGCAGTTCCGGTTAGCCGATTTTAAGAAAAACGTTGCTGTCACATCTAAGGCATAATAGATCTATCTTAAATACGTATTATCACTTTCTTACGACTTTTCGTTTTTGAGCTAGATTGGTAACATACACCCATTTTTCGGGACTTGGTTATTGGACTCAGGGGACCTCAAAACGTGTATTTCCGTTGAAAACTCTGATTCAAAAATTTACACGATTGCAATACTTACCCTTACTATATATTGCATATATAGGTAAGTGAAAGTAAAAATGTATAAATAATTATTAATAAATTAAAATAAATAAATACAGTTCCTACTCGTATTGCTTGGATCATTACGGCGGGGATTCGATTCCTCCATCCTGACGAAGAGGGAGTGATTATAAACCACGTGCTCTCTGGATATCTATATAAAAGAACCAAGCGATCACAGCTAACGCCTAAAACAGCCTGCTAGAAGTCTAATGGCGGAACTGAAATAAGTCAAGAGGCATTAAAAAAAATGTCTTATTGTACATCGGGCTTATTATGTGTAAATGTGGGATTGAAGTAAAAAGGAATGGATTCATTGTATGGATATAAAGATGAGGCGGGGATTGAGGATAAGTACTGTTTCACGTATATGTGTGTAAAACCATACGCTACCACTGTCAAGTAAAAACTAAGAAAACAGAAAATTGTTTGATCACGAATATCCTAGATTTTAATTTTAGAATAGAGACCAAATATTAAAAAATACACCATATAATTCCAAATCTCCTATAAATCAAACAGAAGGGAACAAAAGTTGTATTACATTATGAGAAAATATTCTATCGGTTTTAATTTGCTCTGTCAATTAGCTCTCATTATTGTCATTAAAATTCAAAATAAAATTATTTACAAAATATAAACAAGTAAATTACTGAGTTAGTAATTTGAATTATGTACAAGATTTTTTAAAATTTAAACAAGACCTTATTAATCAGACATATAATTAGTAATTAATTTGGGGAGGCAGCAGTCCAGATTGCTTGTTGAATAGTGGCGGTAAAGGAATGTACGGCACTGTCATGGGGTTTTCAGGGATATTCTGAGGTGAATTTTATCGGAAAGGGTTTGTTGTAAGAGTTTCAGTTAACTAAGCCTCTGATGAAGGACGGTGGAGACAGTTTAGGAATGGAACCTAGATATAACTGGAGTGTTAATGGGCTATGATCTGAAGAGGTTAATCAAGACGGTTAAGGGAATGATTGAGGAGACCTAAACCGCTGTGGATGAAGAAAGCAAGGATATCAGGGTTGCGGTTAGGATCAGTGAGCCAGTAGGTAGGGGAGTTTGGAGGAAAAATGCTAAAACGTCGGGAGTCGAGTTCAGACAGCAATGTTCTACCACGAAAATTTGTGGTTTTTGAACCTCATTATTGATGTTCGGCAATTAAGTATGCGCCCAGAATGAAGTGATCACCTAGAGAGTTGAGGAGGAAACTGAACTGGACATTGGATATGGATCTGTTAGGAGGGAAATATCACGATGCAAGAATGACCGGAGAGGAGAAACTGTTGATTACGATAGCAATGGATTGTAGGAAATCTTGAGTAGGCAATGGGAGTAGGCGATGAGATTGGTGTAAAATGACAGCAATACCGGCATGTACTCTACCGTCAGGATGGTCAATATGGTATGTTATGCACTGTGGTATTTTTAAAAACAGTATTCTGGTGAGGCGACTTTCCGTAATTAGGGCTACGTCATAATTTTTGACTAGTAGTAATGTTATTAGTTCGTCAACGTGATTTCTAACCCCATTCGCATTCCAAAGAAGAATGGAAATGGGTTTCATGATGTGAGTAATTTAAGGATATTTTAAAGGAGGGGTGAGATGAGAAACGAGATTTGTGATGAGTGATATGGGTGGAGTAACTACGGATTTGAATTTGAAAGATGTCAACAAACTGGTAAGAACTGTGGCATTTGAAGGGAGAGGAATCTGATGTTGGAGAGGTTGTTGATGGTTAGGTTTATTAGGATCAATAGGATGTAGGATATAAGTTGGGGTTGAGGTTGTTGTTGCGGGAGGGTTTTACATTTGTCGGTTGGGTTCTTACCTCCTAGTATTTGGGAGAATGAAACATTAGAGTTAACTATTCTAAGTCGTCTTTTTGGTCTGATTGCCTCATCTTGAATCCGGGTCTTCTGGTATCTGGATTTGATATTTTTGTAAACTTGGCAGCATTTGTAGTTGGTCAGGTGTCACTCCAGGCATAAGGCACAAACTGCAGGAACTTGTATAGTTTTTATGCACTAGACAGATTTGTGCTGTTCACCGCATATCACCCAACGCGGCAGGTATTGGCAATAGATCTTGGTGTGGCCGTACGCCTGACTATTGTGGTTCCCTCTTGGGGTATGGTTTCTCTACTTTTTATGTTTGCGTAGTAAAATCTGGCGATGGCTCCAGGTCTACGAAAAACAAAGGTACTGGGACTTGCCGCCATTTTGCAATGCTTGGTTATTTGGACTCAAAGGAACTTAAACGGATATACCTACCGTTCGGAACCTGCATTCTCGCCCATACTGTACATCGTATGTATAGTTCATTGAAACCAAAAACTGTTTTATTTTTTTAATGAGTTTATGATATTTGATTTGTTTAAAACGAACTTACATCTAAAAGAAAATGAAGAGATTATAAAAGTTAAAATAGTTTGGACCCACTGCACATACATTTAAAGCATTAAGAAATTATGACCATTAACTACTGTTCTAATGTTCTATAAGAATGCAAAAATCGCGGTTTGCGTCGAGAAGAGGCTTTGAGTTCTCGAAAATAAAATAAACTGCTTGCGTTGTCAACATGGAATCTTCGGTTTATGTAAGGATGGTTTTTATTATTAAGGATTTAAACCTAAAGAAATATCTCAGGAGAATTATATAATCATATAATAGAGGACGGAGCGTATCTCTAATATCGCGGTTAGTGTAAATGGCGCCCGAAATGGGTGAAAGATGCAAATGTGCGAAATAAAAAGACAAAGCGAGGCCATGCGGTAGGGCACGATAAATATAAAAAATAACAGGCTTGGGCTAACCCTTCTTTTTCATCGCTCGTTTTGTTTTGTATTCCTATGAAAATATAATCATTTTTCAATCATCATGAAGATTTAATCATTTTAAAATGCATTAAAAGGAAGAAAATATGACAGGCATCCGCCTCAGTATTGGCTAAACTTCTCAAAACGAGTAAAATGTAATTCTTTAAGCCAAATAATTATGCCTTTTTTTAAATAGTTCAAAAATCATACTACAATAATTAACTAATGTAATTATTTTTTTTCTTTGTAATAATGATAAGAAAGGTTAATTGTGTTGATAAGAATTATTGGCAATTGACCAATTTGAACAAAACCAAACTAGGGAAACATATTTATTTCTAAAATGTCAATGAGTGTTGAACCTTGAAGGAGTGGTTTAAAATAGCTATGAATAATTATTTACTATACAGTAAATATGTACATGTAATTTATTTATAATTAATAAAATCGTGTAAAAAATCTTTGTGGAGTTAATTATATTTTTATTAGTTCATGTTTCTGTTCCATTGGACATGTTTTCCGTTGATATATTTGGTTAGGGGTGGTAAAAAAAAAGTAATTAAATTTGTTTATCTTGTGATGAACTATTCGTAAGATAGGGTACGGTTTTGACACTTTTCATTTAATTGCCCATCATTTTGTTAGTATATCAATTAGCTGAAAGAAAATTGATTTTTATAATGAAGTGTACATTTAACTATATATAAGTACTAAATCTTTGTCCGTAAATACAATGGTTAAATCATAAAAGGAAATTAGAAAAAAAAAGTCACAATCAACCCCATCCCAGTGCTTGGGATAGGTAGTATTAACTTCAAAAATACACCAAAATGGCCTAAAAAATATATAATGATTATTATCATAACAAAATAAATAAAATTTAGGAACATTCTAATCGCTTATAATTAATAAAGGTTGGGCACACATTCCCATACCGCGTCCTAGCCGTACCACGCCGTTTATAGTTCCTTCTCGATGAAACCAAACATACAATTACGTTAGGTTATAATATAGCCCGTGTTCTAGCTACGCCTTTGTTTCATCTATAAGGTATTACACGGTGGGCCAGACCCCCTTACCGTGCACCCCCCCCACATCCCTATAAATTGCATATCGTTGTGTTCCTTGTAACTATTTATTAAAAAAAAGCCAATGTTCCCACAAAAAAAAGTGAACGCACTGCCCCAAAATGGCGTCCAAAGATGGCGGATTGACGACTTTGACTTTAGTTAGTTTTTTGGTCACTGAGAATCAGCATTTGGCTTAATTTCCTCATAGTTGGTCTTTTATTAAAGCTGAATAGTCATAGAATAATAAACCATGAAGAAATATTAAAAAATAATTGGCTTAGGCTATGAAAAACACTACTAAAGTCAATTTTTTTAACAAAAAAATTTTCAAGTTAAAAATCAAGCGTCATTTGTAATTAAACGGCCTACAATAACGCAAAATGTGCCGAAATAAACCATCTGGAGAATATATTTTTCTTTCTAAAACGCTGATTATTTTTTAAAAACTTTTAAACAGTTCCGTAGAAAATGCGCTTATGCGGCAGAAAAGCGGTACTGGCGTGGGTGCCTACATGCCTCTACCACACCATTCAGTACACATAAATGGCTTAGTTAAAGTGATATAATAACATTTTTGGTACATTATATTGGTTTTATTAACGAACAAATATTAATCTAATAATTTAATTGTAAAAAAAAAATTAAAATTTTTTAAAAAAATTTATTAATATTTTTTTTTATTTAACCTTCTTTATTCTACACGTAGGTCGTTTAAGAAGACCTTGATTGTAAAAATGATATAATTATAATAATAAAACTTAATTAAAAAACTTTGCTAAATATCTTGATTTTTTTTTTATTTAACGTTTGCAATTTAACACTGTGTTTTGTATCTTTTCTGATTCTTAAAGGTAATTAAAATTTTTATTTACTTCCCAGGAAATGAGTCATATTAATACCTGTTTTATAAACTAAAATAATATATACCTAATCTGAAATATATATAATGAATAGCTGCTGGGTTGTATAGTAAAACTCATATATCACTAATTAAAAAATTAATTTTTATTTCCTTTATTTTGTGCGGAAGTTGTACTATATCATAAATAAATAGGAAATTTTATTATTGAATGAATTATTCTCTCTGCACAAAGAAAGATAGGAAGGGGGACGCTATAAGTTCTTCTATAAACCAGAACTGAGAAAAAAGGCGAAATTGAACCCGAAAACTTGAAAAATACATTAAGCGAACGAGAAAGGAAGTTTCAAAACCTTGGAAAAGATAAAAAGGACCAGTATCCATTATATGGATTAACGAAAGTATAGTAGACAGATGAAGAGAATATTTCAAGATGTTGCTAAAAGGGGGTCAATTGCAGATTGGATGATATTAAGTGGACGATGTGGGTTTATTATGGTGAAAACCACTTTATTTTCGATTGCTGAAGGTGTACATTGGGACTATCTTCACTTTGAAGCAGGATGTAGAGAGGTATATCGAGTTATAGCTCATAGCTCATCTTCTGTTTAGTGCATTTGCAAAAGATTTTTTAAGGAATCTTATATAAGTTATAGCTCGTTATTGTTCAGAAATTGCGGAATAAATTTTTCGGAAGTTGTACCATATCATAAAAAAATAGAAAATTTTAATATTGAATGCATTATTCTCTCTGCACAAAGAAAGATGGAAAGGGCGAAACCGAACTGCTTCGCACAGTTTAGCGCATACATAGGCAACAAGTATGTTAGAAAATAATATGAAAGGACTGTGGTTTTTATCCTTACAAGAAAGGAGATACTAAGAAATACCCATCAAGATCCATTCCTGTTTAGTGTACCAAAGAAATTATACCCAAGAATCATAGAAGCTGGAATAAGAAATATTGTCGATTGCCAGAGCGATATGGATTGAGAAACTCAAGTTCCACATTGGAAGAGAAGTTGAAAATTGCCTTCACTTTATTAAGGCAGGTTATAGAGAAGTCTATATACGACGAAAAATATCTCTCTATCTGCTTAGTGCCTTACTGTTTGGATTGTGCTAATATCTAATTATCTTTCAGAAAAGCAGGTTTTCCTTTTAGATTCCTTAAAAAATCGTTTGCAAATGCACTAGACAGAAGGAGAGCTATGAGCTATAACTTTCTCGATATAACTCTCTATATTCTGTTTCAAAGTGAAGATAGTCCCGATGTGCACCTTCAGCAATAAAAAATGAAGAGGTTTTCACCATAATAAACCTACATCGTCCACTTAATATCATCCAAACTGCAATTGACCCCCTTTTAGCAGCATCTTGAAATATTCTCTTCATCTGTCTACTATACATTCGTTTAGCCATATAATGGATACTGGTCCTTTTTATCTTTTCCAAGGTTTTGGCACTTCCTTTCTCGTTCGCTTAATGTATTTTTCCAGTTTTCGGGTTCAATTTCGCCTTTTTCCTCATTTCAAGACCAAATCCAAACAATCAGTTCTGGTTTATAGAAGAACTTATAGCGTCACCGTTTCTATCTTTCTTTGTGCAGAGTGAATAATTCATTCAATAATAAAATTCCCTATTTATTTATGATATAGTCCAACTTCCGCACAAAATAAAGGAAATAAAAATTAATTTTTTAATTAGTGATGTATGAGTTTTACTATACAACCCAGCAGCTATTCATTATATATAGTTCAGATTAGGTATATATTATTTTAGTTTATAAAACAGGTATTAATACGACTCATTTCCTGGGAAGTATATATAAATTTTAATTACCTTTAAGAATCAGTAAATATACAAAACACAGTGTTAAATTGCAAACGTTAAATAATAAAAAAATCAAGATATTTAGCAAAGTTTTTAATTAAGTTTTATTATTATAATTATATCATTTTTACAATCAAGGTCTTCTTAAACGACCTTGTAGAATAATGAAGGTTAAATAAAAAAAATAATAATAAATTTTTTTTAAAATTTTAATTTTTTTTTTACAATTAAATTATTAGATTAATATTTGTTCGTTAATAAAACCAATATAATGTACCAAAAATGTTATTATATCACTTTAACTAAGCCATTTATGTGTACTGAATGGTGTGGTAGAGGCCTGTAAGCACCCACGCCAGTACCGCTTTTCTGCCGCATAAGCGCATTTTCTACGGAACTGTTTAAAAGTTTTTAAAAAATAATCAGCGTTTTAGAAAGAAACATATATTCTCCAGATGGTTTATTTCGGCATGTTTTGCGTTATTGTAGGCCGTTTAATTACAAATGACGCTTGATTTTTAACTTGAAAATTTTTTTGTTAAAAAAATTGACTTTAGTAGTGTTTTTCATAGCCTAAACCAATTATTTTTTAATATTTCTTCATGGTTTATTATTCTATGACTATTCAGCTTTAATAAAAGACCAACTATGAGGAAATTAAGCCAAATGCTGATTCTCAGTGACCAAAAAACTAACTAAAGTCAAAGTCGTCAATCCGCCATCTTTGGACGCCATTTTGGGGCAGTGCGTTCACATTTTTTTGTGGGAACATTGGCTTTTTTTTAATAAATAGTTGCAAGGAACACAACGATATGCAATTTATAGGGATGTGGGGGGGGGGGGTGCACGGTAAGGGGGTCTGGCCCACAGACTATATATGATACGGCCGTGGAGCGGTTCGGGCATGTGTGTCCCAACCCTAATGCAAAATAGCATCTACATTGAGTTATTACAACAGTCTTCATATTAAAATCAGTCGAAAAATCCCACTGAAGATTTTTATTCATACAACAAAAAAGTTAATAAATGCCATACCGAAATCAGTGAAGCAGAAAGCTAAACATATTTACTTCAAGAAAAATAAACATTTTCGTAAGAATCAACATTTGTTCTTCCTGAAGGGTTTTCTGGCCATCAAAAAGCAAAAAAATAAAAATTTACTTGTGTCACAACCGCCCCCAGCCGACTTCTTGGCAAATAAACAATCGCCTTGGCAATACAAAATCACTGCTATTTAATTACTAATGTGTAACTTATAACGAGAAAAAACAATCAATTCTATATCTGTACATGTATAAAAACAATTAATTTAATTAAAAGGTAATGCAATTAACTCTACTTGTGTTAAAGTCGCGGAAAAGATGGCGCTATGCTCAGAAGCTTGTTCAGGCCTACAACGTTCCCATTTTTTTCTATCAAACCTATCGGCTATTCCTTATAGTTTCCCTAATATGGTGGCAATCCCCCTGGGACAACCGTCCCTAGTCCCCTATTCCAATACAAAATTAGAAAAGATCGCAAGAGACTGACCCAATGGAAACATATTAAGTGAAAAAAAAACATATGATATACTTTAAATTATAACTTTTGAACACACTGATTGAGAACATATATTGTACAGGGATCAAATGAATATATATTTATGGCTCAAGAAAATTCCTATGAGTTTTAAAAATTTAATTCTTTAAAACTTTTTCAACAAGTAAGTAATAATTCAATTGCATTATAAATCAACTCAATCAAGATACATTACCCTGACTTAATTCATATTATTTTAGTATATAACATTTTAAACAGAGAAAAGTAAAATAATACTGTACATCTGTTCAACCATGCTGAGTTGCTAAAACAGCCGGCATACTCATTAGTTCTAATCGCTAATATTTAATGAGAGGGAACAAAAAGGATAAAGTTTTGCGGGACAATCATCAAAAGTACCCAATGTTATAATTTGTTTTCCTTCTCACGATTGTCTGTAGAGAACAAAGTGTTCAGAATCAATACACCTGATGGTGCCGGATTTCTATTGAGTCTAAAATAATTGACTAGGCCATACTCTGCAGCTGGCTCTTTTCCATACCGAGATTTTCCAAAAATTCAGCTGTTAAAAGTGGAATCGCTCCTCTAATCCCCAACCCCCGAGCCCACAACCGAGTATTCTCTTTCACCCAATTCCTGTCTATATTTCTTCTCCAGGTACGGAATGCATTTTTTATAGATCTCCTTTTTTTCTGTTTGTATTTTAAGATATTGATCCTCATCGTTTTTTTCAAATCTAATCGCAGGATCGACTATCAGAGCCTCTTTTCCTTTTGGACTACAGGCCATGATATCTACAAATCTCGCTGAGCCCTCCGTACCAATGCAATATACTTCAAGGAAGCATCGGTACTTGTTTGTCTTTAGGAATTCGCCAATTCGATGTTTTATATTATTGTGCCGACGGGTGACAAGGAACATGTTATTTGGACATTTGCCCAATACATGTGCTGAGGTTTCTAACTCTCGGCCACATTCGCGGCAGAATGGTACATCTCCATTCCCCTGGTCTCCGGTCCCTGGAATCCCACGAAGAGGAGCGTAGTTAATGTTTAATTTCAAAGCATTCGTCCAATCCGAACCCATAAGGATCTTCCTGCCGAGCACGTGTTGGCGGGCAAACCGATCATCGCCTTTACACTTCTTCGCATTATGACCTCCACAGACTCCAATAACGATGAAGGAAATTTTGTCAATGGTGCTGTCGGTAGTGGATATATTAAAGAAGGAAATATATATACGTTTACTATGTTGAGTTTCCGATCCTGCTTAAGGAAGTTTTTCATATTTCTACTCATCCTACCCGCAGAATTATCATCTAATTCCAGCTCACAGAAGAAACGACATCCAAGGTCTTTGAGGGTGTAACCTTCTTCAATTGAACTTATTTCCTCCCCGAAATCCAAACAGAACTTTCACCTAATCGATCATCCCTTCTTCAATATAATGCCAGATTTTTTTGAGGATTAACGGATAAACGGCTTTTTCCGAAAGCGATTAATTTTTCTCTCTGCAGCTTCAACATTATGAGCGGTCATCTGCGAAACCTGTAAGTAGAATAGGGCCATGACCATGATCCAACTTATGACCGTATTCCACAGCAACTTTTGGATTGCAAAGTTCTGTATAAAGTGAGTCAATACTCAAATCGAATAACGCCTGTGAAATCGGTCTACCCTACGGTACTTCTCTCAAAACATGAATTGGTGAGAGATTGTAGAACCCGATATTGACCCTAATGATGTTAGTGCACCTCAAGTTTTCCTTTGTTGCCTTTGTTAGGTCTGATGAAACACCTTTGGCTTCCAAGGAATTGTTGTTGAACGCTCCCATCACGCCCAAAAACGCGACAGCTGCCTGATCTAGTTTGCTCTTGACATTTTTGAGAATCGCTATAACGATTCTTACGTTTATATGGCATCCCGGTTGCTCAGTCTCCATCAAGAATGTTCATCATTGGCATCCTTTCCTTTATAGTTCAAAATGGTGTGCCCACAACGAAGAATCTCTGGGACATAACCGAATTTCAGTACGATGTCTATAATCATTTTAATGATGTGTAAAATGTCCAACTTTTTTATTGTTCTTAAAAGAACCCTGTCTGGACCTGTTAAAGTGCCTAGGGATATATTATTTACTTTATGTCTATTGTTTCTAAGTTAAGAATATTGGATGAGGCTGCATAGCCTTCCTTAAAATCTCGTTTTTGTTTTCATGAAGCGATTTAAAATGAGCCTCAATTATCTCCACCTGCTTTGGTCTGTTCTCGTTCATTATACTCTGGACAAATGTCTTTCTACAATTATACTATTTGTATTGCCCTAGTTCGTACTGGTATTGCTATCGCCTCCTCTCTCTGATACTCCTGTTAGATCTTTGACCTTTTGTTCTCCCTTGCTCTCATTTCTAGGTTTTTATTTCCACACATCTGATAGAAGTTTATTGCTGGGTGCTCCGGACCTGGATGAGCTTTGTTTGCCTCTCTTAGAAAATTATAGGAATCATTCGCAATTTTTTAGCACTCTTCTTTACTTCCAGCTCAATTAAGCTCTCTGCTGGCAGCTCATCTGCGTTCCGACTCTAAATAATCAACAGTTTAATCCGGTTAGCTCCTAGCGAGTAGCTCTTCGCTGTATGAATTGTAAGCCCGCTTTTATTTTTAAATGATCAGTGAAAGATTGAACATGCATGAGAACAACAATTTTCTGGCATAACTCGCTATAGAAGTTATCTCTTAAATACATAATTAAAGTACATAATTTTAAATGTCTTGGCAAGGTCTAAAGAGTTTTGTATATAGATTTTTTAATTTAATTTTGTATATAGTATGTATAACTATTATTTTCTTTACTTATTCATCCTTATCTTTACTTTTTATGTTTTTTTTATTTGGCCAGATATAACATTTTAATTTTTTACTTTTTTGTTATTCTAAAGGGACTTTGTCGAAGAATAAAATTATTTTCTATTCTATTCTATCCTACAAGATTTGAATCTTTGTTTCTAATTTGAGAAGATTAATACCTCGGTGACCCAAATCATCTTCCCATTCGAATGACACAATCCGAGGTTCTTGTCTTCATCTTGTCTCATCTCTACAGAGATAATAACTGAAACCTGAATCCATCGAATCCATATTCGCTAAACAACCTTCAAACTTTTTCCTTGACCGGGCAAATCTTGTATTTGGCTATTGTGGAATCTTAAACAAACGAATGAGGACGGCCGAAAAATCAACGTCTCTAGGTGTTACTATGTTTAAAACTACCGTGAGATTCTAAACAAATAAATCACGTTTTAGTTATTTAATAAGCATTTAACCTCACTATAACCAACGTCCAAGAGAAAGATTGTTATAATACTCAATAAATAAAATAAAATAAAATAAAATAAAAAATAAGCATTTATTTTGTGATATATCAATTCCGCAAGCTTAACAGTAAGACTCAAAAGGTTTCTGTATGAGTCACTAACATTTTAAGTTTTCCCTTCCCACAACATTACCCGTTTGCTGTCACAGTCGGATCTGTAGGAGGGGGAGACTTTGAGACTAAAGCTCTTCCCTCGAAAATGGTAAAATATAACCATGTCACATGAAAAAATATCTTTAAAAGTATTATTGTTTGTATAATTGCTGTAATGCTGTATAATTAACTGTAAGATATTTACTGATGATTTTGGTTTTTCTTCTTAAAATAGAAGGTACTAGACAAGAGATTGTGGCGATGTGGTTCCAAATGGAAGCGGTAGCCATATGTTGCTGATTATGGCAACCTCTTGACCTGGACCATTTTGGAACAAACTGCATCGCGGTGGTCTCGTGTCTGCTAGCTGTCATGTTGTTTGTTGGGAACGTGGAACATGTCATCAATGTTCTTTCAAATTGTTAGGACAAGACTTCCACCAAATCCTTATCCATTCTTCTTTGGAATGCGAATGGTGTTGGAAATCATGCAGACGAACTATCTGCTTTATTACTTGACAAGAAAATTGATGTGGCACTAATTATTGAAACCCGACTAATCACTAAACAACTCTTCAAAATACCACAATACTTGACCATCCTGGGTTCAGACTTAAACGCCAAGCATCAAAAATGGGATTCAAGAACCACGAATTCTCGTTGTAGATCATTGCTTTTTGCAAGTATCATTCTCGTTCCTCCTAAGTCACCTACCTCCTAACATACCTAAACATCAAAAACCTCAAATTCCTCATATTCCTTCTCCCTCAAATGCCACAGATCTCACCAGTTTGTTGTCATTATTCCTCATTGAATTCAAATCAATGATAACCCCACTCATATCACTCCTTACAATTCTCACCTCATCCCTGCTGTCAAAAATCCTTACCTGGAAACTCTTTCATCAAATCCTTTCAGGTAAAATTGACCTCACAATAATCTTGAATGCCATAAATTCCTTTACCACCACCATTCAACAAGCAGTATGGACACCTTCCTCTCCAAATCATTCCTCAAGAACCCCTAAGAAAAAGAATTTACCCCAACACCTCATAGACCTAATCTGTACCAAACGCCGTGCCAGATTATTATGGCAACGTACCAAACATCCTATCGATCGCCGTTCCTATAATTGTTACTGTAAACTATTAAAGCAGGAATTATCATCCTGCAGGTTCCAATCCTTCAATTTCTTCCTTACTTCCCTCTATGTTCATGACAATTCTCTCTGGAATACTACAAAAAAAATTCTATAATCCCATAATATTTCCCAACTTCTCCGTCAATGCGATTGCTGCTGGGTAGCATGAAGACAAAGCTAAGGAATGTACTAGACACTTCTCCATTACATTCACTCCTAGAAGAATTCCTCTCTTCACCAATCCCACTCTCCTTACCACCTAAAGCAGTTATTCCATCTGAGGTAAAATACCTTTTACGCAAAATTACTCCTCGTTAATCTCCTAGATACGACCTCCTAACCCCACACATCCTTCGACAACTTCCACCCAAAGCTATTATATTCCTTACATATATTTATAATTCCGCTTCCCTCTACTAAGGAAACATTCCAACATTGTCCTTTCCCAGAAACCAGGCAAACTTTCCAACAATACATCATCCTATAGACCAATTAGCCTACTTCCAATCCTTTCAAAAATGAATGAAAGATCATATTGAAAAGGGTCCTACCCATAATAGAATCCCGAAAAAATTCTACCCATCAATTCGGATTTCGTCCCCAACATTCCACTGTCCAACAAGTACTTCGAGTTGTGGACCATAGATCTTCAGCCCTAGAAAAGAAGCAACATTTTTCGGGTGCATTTCTGGATATATAGCTCAAGCTTTTGGCAGTGTATGCTAGTCTACTAAGGATTGCTCTTCAAGATTAAATTCCACCTACCACAGTCCTCATAGTTAATACTCTGATTCTACCTCCCTGACCGCTCCTTTCAAGTTCGCTGTGATACGGCATTCTCCGGCTATTATTCAATTGAGGAGGGAGTTCCCCATGGCAACTTCTTTGGTCCCATCCTTTGCATTCAGGCATCATTCGCTGATGAAACAGCTATCCTTTCAACCAATTCAGATCCTAAAATAATTGTTTAAACCGTCCTTAATCCTACAAATGCATCTCTCCCTGATTGAACACTCGTGTAAGAAATGGCGCATTTAACATAAACGAATCCAAAATGTAAACACATTCACCCTTTCGTAAATCCTGTCCACCAGTTTATTTTAACTCCATCCAGCTTCCTTTCTCAGATACAGTTGAGTATCTTGGTTACCTCTTAGACAGAAGACTAACGTGAAACTCTCATACTAAACTTAAAAGACATTATCTTAAATGACGATACGGTCAACTATACAGACTGCTAAATAGAAAATCTAAACTTTCTATTAAAAATAAATTACTGATCTACAAGGTAATACTGAAACCTATTTGGATTTATGGTCTAGAACTTTGCGGGACAGTAAAATTTTTTGACATCAAACGCATCCAATCCTTCTAGTCCACAGTCCTTCCAACAATAGTCGATGCTCCTTTCTATTGTATGTAACCAACAAAATCCTACATCATGACCTCAACTTCCCATTTTTCCTAGATCTTATCCCAAAAGATTTTTTCAAATTTCACCAGAACCTTAGGTGTCATCTAAATCCTCTTGCAAAATCCCTATCAAGGACCACCCACCCCTATAATCCTCCAACAAGGTTAAAACAGCATTGGCCCCGGAACCTTTTGTTGCTTGTTTATATATATAGTTCTGGAAATGGTTAGATTCTCCACTCAAGATATTAATATATGTAGCTAAAGCGCACTTGCTTTAATTTATTTTTACTTGCTTATTCGAGTTACCATCGCCCCTGTTTTTGACTAAATAACATCGGTTTGCCTATACTGAACAAATTATAAACATATTGCGAGTTTAATAGCTAAGTTATAAAAATTAAAACGAATAAAAAATATTTTTTATTATTACATTCACGTAACTTTATATATTTATATTTTATTATAATATGTCATTATGAAATAGATAATAAACTATCCAATATTTGAAGAATGTAATGTTTACAATACAAACTACAAAACATAAATTTAAAACAATCAATTGGTATCTACCTCAAATATTTTTTCAATATTTATTTTATACTCAATATTTGTATGCAATACTCATATTGCATGAAATAATTATTTTGCATGAAACACTTATTATTTAGCATGAAATACCTGATATAAATAGAACTTGGTAATTTAGAGCAAAAACGTCAAAAAACATTTTGTTCATAGAATATATGTTTTAAAAAATTAAAATAAAATATAACTGTATATCACGTTTCAAAATACTTTATTTACTTTTGATAGTCAAAGAAAAATTTTGAGGAAGTATATCAGTTGATAGTTGAACTTTTCCTATAGATCTATCCAGACAACGATGGATAATTGCATAGACACATTTAAAAATCTGTGAATTAATTCTGATTTCATCACATCAAGTTTAGTAACTGATTAAATGTACAATATCACAGGAAGCGAAAAGTTAAGTGAATTACAAAGTGTGAAAGTCATTGATTATGATCTAAGAAAAAGAAAAATAATAATCAGATTACAATACTTGGTAATAAATTTTGCCTGAATATAGTATTTTATTCAAAGAACAAAGAAGTATTTTTATATTTCTCAAAATAACATCATCTCCGAAACTCAAAATTGAGGGAAAAGTACAGCGCACTTCTTGAGGACCAGAGTAGTAACGAACATTCAAGTCTCATTGATTCCTCAGTCAGATGAGACAGGCTTATGGGACACCTTCCAGTGTAAAACAGTCTCCGATAGAGGACTTATTAGAGTAAATTTGAATTCAATTTAGGTTGGCCGAGCCAAACGTCAAATCGAAAATAGATTTGTTAATTTACATATGGTTAGTGTGTAAAGGGGAGGAGGAGGAGGGAGGAGGAGGAGGAGGAGGAGGAGGAGGAGGAGGAGGAGGAGGAGGAGGGAGGAAATGAGGAAGGCATTGTTAGTGTGACTTAGAGCCGGGCGGAATGACGGGGAACCGCCAGATCGGGATCCTTCACTAAAAGTGGACGACGGGCCGTGTTCACGACGCCCACCCTCCCTCGGCAAATGCCATCATTACTTTATGTTACTTTAGGGAAATTCCATTAGTTCTGTCGGTGATATTTTTTCTCGCCTGGGGCCTCCTGTCATTGAAAGACGATGGGGGTGGATAAAAAAAGAATGGTGAAAAATATCATCATCAGATGCAGCACGTACGTATGCATATTAATAATGTATTCAGGTGAATTTGTTGATGCATACCATAACTTACTCATCGCAGGTATTAGGTTTATCCTGAAACATCATTACTAACAAGGGAACAATCTGAAAACTCATTTACATAGAAATAAACAAGTTTTATTTTTTACTCTTGCTCTTCTCTTTTTTAACCACAATGAATGACTAACGGGCGAAAATAGACCAACGTAAAGGAGCAAACAGAGCTTCATTATCTCTTAGAAAAAAAAAATGTATAGGGAGGGGATTGGACCAATACCACGCTCAACCGCCAGGTTTGCCCTCTTAATTAATTATTTAAATAAAAGTACCCACTTTATAGAGACTGGGTGTGCCCCAGGATGGCCTCCCTACCCCAAGGTCGGTCCACGGCTGATGAAAAATTACTAGTCATCAGCCGGATTCGAACCTAGGACGTTGGGCTCTGGAAGTCAGTGCCAACCCACTGAGCTATAACGCTCCCTATTATCTCTTTCAAAGGTATAGTCTGTGGTACAGGCCCCTTTTCATGAAATTATCAACATCCGCCTAAAACTTGGTGAATGTCGTGGAGAAACACATGCCATCATCAGATGTGTAGACCTGTTATAGAAACAATAATAAGATCATAAGCTGTGGAAGTTCTTGGGTATCAGAAAAAACCAGGAAGAACAGAGTGGTTTGATGAGGATTGCATCACATTATTGCAAGGACCAAATGAAGCCAGGGTTGACTATCTGAAGAAAAATACGAGACATTCTTACCGTGTTTATAGCAACAAGAGGAAAGCAGCTAGTGGTCTCCGGCGACGTAAAAGCTGTGTTCTCAGAGAGAAATATGAGCTCTTAAAACGGCAACATGAAAATAAGGATGTACGAGGTTTATTTGGGTGAATACGACATATCAGGCAGGGATACAATCCTCGATATGTTTCCATGAAGGACGAAAAAGATGATCTTCTGGTTGCCATAGGGGATATTATCAAAGGTCGACGAGACATTTCCAGGGACTACTAAACAAGCAATAATAACTTAACGAGGACATAATATAGCAGAATCTCGACAGGGATCGGACCCTAGAAAATGAAGATGAAAACGATGGGGAAACACCACCTAAGAAGAAGGAAGTTTGGGAAGTAACTGCTGAAGTATGGTGGAAGGAAAGTTCTCGAAGAATTATAAGAAATAATTTTCGATGAGTGGATGAATGAAAAGATGCCGATAAATTTGAAAGATCTTTTATGCCCCATCCAAAAAAGGGAGACAGATAGGAGTGTGAGAATTACAGAGGCATAGATGAATAGTAGCCTTACTTAAAGTGGCCTACAAAGTGCTATCGTCTTTGATCTGCCGGAGGTTGAAGACGTACATGGAGAAGATTGTTGGTGAGTACCAAAACGGTTTCAGGCAAGGAAGGTCGACAACTGACTGAATATTCGCCCTGAGACAGCTGTTGTAAAAGATACATGAACTTGATGTTATTCTCCATCACCTTTTCATAGATTTTCAGCAAGCCTATGGCCGCGGTTGATAGGTTAAACCTTTTGAACGATTTACGAAGTAACTTAGTTCCCAAGAAGCTGGTGCGTCTGGTTGGGATGACGATCAGCGGTTCTAAATGTCGGATCAAATCACAGGGCTCACTGGGACAGGAGTTTTCAGCCTATAATGTTCTTAGACAAGGAGACCCTCTGTCAGCAACTCTCTTTAATTTTTTCGTGAAGGGAGCAGTACGAGGCATAAAAACCAATCCTGGAGGCACCATATATAACAGATACAGACAGGTTTTGGCCTATGCTGATCATGTCCACCTCGTAGCCAGAACGCTGCCGGCGCTTGCCGGGGCGTTGGAGCGAGAGTCAAATAGAAGAGGTCTCAAGATCAATGAGAAGAAGATGGGATACATGAAGAGCACCCAGAAAATCTCACAGATGCCACCATATACAATTAATATAAACTTCCCAGTTTGTAGGGCTTTTAAATATCCTGGAACAATAGAAAAGAATTAACTTGCCAGAATAGCATCAGGAAATCGTTGCTTTTTTGTAGTACATAAAGGTTTTTTTTGTCTGTAAAAAAAAAAATGCATTTGCGCCTGTCAACTTATTGTTGACAATCAGCAAATGCGATAACGATACATGAAATAATGACATGACAGGCATGGGCAAGGAAAGTTTTCGTGTTCAAAGATCTTTCTTGAAGCGCCAAGGTCATCGTTTACAAGAAAATTATTCCTTCTTATTATTCGAACGAAATTTATGAATTTATCAACATCCGGCTGATTTTCACATTAATGGTTAATAAAGATGAGTACAATCAAATGGTCATAGTGGCCTAAAAAAATATTGGGGCATTTGGCGTGACCTATAACCCCAACATATCGTCAGAACGACTTTGTGAAAATATATAAACAACCATAAGCCAAGAAGTACAGATGATAAGTGATCTATTTTGAGATAAAATAATGTAGTTTCCTGTAAACATATTGGGACGTTATGCTTAACCTAAAAAAATAAGACATAAATCATTTTTCCACCGAATCTTTTGGTCACAACGGCTGTAAGTCAGTTTTGGAAAGCTGGACATGGGGTTAATCTGTCCATTCGATGTGAGATAATAGTATCTTAAGTTTGTCTATTTCTAAGATGGCGGAAAGGGGGGTGAATATTCAAAATTCTCATTTTTTTTCAGTTTATAAACGATAACTTTTAAATGGCGTATCTCAATAAATACTTTATTCTATTATGTATTATGTATTAAACAGCATTACATTTTGCGTGAAATGAGTACCTCAAACATCGAATTCGAATAGGCAGAAGAATTTAAATATCCATTAATAAAACATGATTTACGAATTTCCTTAAAAAATTCCTTTACAGGCAGTGTCAGTCTTTTTTTTTCTTAAAAGCGGCTATTATGAATGATGATTATGAGTTCCAATTGAAATAAAGTAGAGAAACGTAGCGTTTTTAAATTTGCGTCAAATGTTTAATAAAAGTGAAATAGTTATGTGTCAGCCATTCTTAAAGCTAGTAATAATTCCATTAATCAAATTTTGCTGTACTGATGTTCACGTTAATAGATGTGTTTTTTTTCTCTACTTTACGTACAACGGAAATTTTAAAAAATAGGATTTCAATACTTTCCATCGATGGAACTAAATAAAAAATATTTTATGCATGTAATTAATAAATGCATCATTGTACAACATTCAATCAATTTTATTCTCATCTTTATAGTATTGTTGGCCTATATTTATGTTGTTATTTTGATTAGTTTATTTTTTTTTTTATATACATTTACTTCTAGTATTATTGTTTTGTTGTTTAATTTATTTTTATTTATAGTGTGAATGAGCTACTCTAATTTCACTGTCGAATACGAATCACTATTGCTAATGTTTTTAATTGTGACAGAATGTAATATTATTCAATTTCAAAGAAATGTGAAAAAGAAAATTATTAGACTATATACATTTATTATAAAGTTGGTTAAATTTTTTGGACTACTGTGAAAAAATTGTCAAATCAACATTTACTGAAAATCTTAATTATTGTATCGTTAAAATGTATGTTTTAAATGATTAATTGGGCTCAAGTTTTTTTGACTAGTATTTTTTTGTAAATTAGTAACCGGGGGAGGGACTGATCGACGAGAGGGATATTTCTTTCAAAATTCCTTTACAACCTCCTTTTTCTCGAAATTTGGACTTTTCACTCAAACATTTGCAAAAAAAGCAATCCATAATTAAGAATTTAACAACAAATTACAAAGTATTACAAAGTTAAAAGAACAGCTGATGACTGATTTCACTTTTGTTTTAACAAAAGCAACTAAAAAAAAGAGTATCTTAAAAATAGAATGCGCAAATGTCATCTAAATTAATAGAAGCTAAAATATAGAATTTTATATTAAATACTAAGAAGGGAAAATGTTTTATATTTTTCAATCAAGACTCAAATAACGTGAAATAATGACAAGTTATATATGTTAGCGATGTTTTAACCCCCAGTCATTAATACAGTCGATAATATAAGCAATGTTCTTATGTTTCATTATAAAATGTACGAAACATAAAAAAAAATAATAATAAAAATAAAAATATGGAGGTGTAAGTTGTTTTATTAAATTCACTTTGCTTTTAATAGTTCTAAAAACCAATAATAAATTGTAAAAACTCAATATGAAATAATATTCGATATCAATAATTAAAGAATATTTTGAGAAGTAGTACTGTTTAAATTGCTATTGGTTTTCAATTAATTTGTTGTTTATGAAATTAGTATAAACATTGTATAAAAAAACATCGTCAGGTTTCGGTGGTGAACTAGAGAATGGGGTAAGACTTACAGTAATAGAAAATTTGTTTATTGTTCTTTAATTCCTAATAACACAAGCTCTAGAATGAAATGCGTAAAGATGCATTTAAAGATATAATTAAAACCAATTAAAAATTAATATAGCTAGCTTCTATTTGTTTTCTTGAGTCTCGGTAATTTATTATTGGTTTTGAATGTTTGGAAATGTTAAGGAAAAACAAATTCAAACTTGAATCGGAATTACGTAGCCATTTTATAATGTTTGAAGCAATTTTTACTGAAAGTGTAATTCCATTGATTTTTGTCTTTAATTGAAAAGAAGGATGGTTGGGGTGATCAGTCAAAGTAATAAATAGTATAAATAAATAGTTATATTTATTTTTATATTTGCCGACGTTTCGGATTTTCAGGCCTTCATCAGGGCTAAGAAAAGAACCAGATAAAATCAGGTATGAGAAACTAT
The DNA here is from genome assembly GCA_928085145.1 of Nezara viridula. Taxonomy (NCBI): domain Eukaryota; kingdom Metazoa; phylum Arthropoda; class Insecta; order Hemiptera; family Pentatomidae; genus Nezara; species Nezara viridula. The sequence continues at coordinate 5,798,056 of OV725078.1, forward strand.
AAATATTGAATAATAAAGAATTAAAATTAAAAAGGTGAAAGGTATAGATTAAAAAATGTAAGTAGAAAAAACTTGAAGTAAAATGGAGTAGCTTACAATTTTGTCTTTAATATTTTCCTAACCATTCATTTTATCAAGCAAATGTATTAAACAATTTTTAATGAGATTTTCAAGTACTTTGTATAGAATGATATTCCCGTAAAACCTCATAGTTAATGAGATATCACAAAACACTTAAAACAAAATCAGTTATTGTCTTTCTTAACTCCCCCCCCCACACAACTTGACCCGGGATTCTCCGGAAATTTTTACCAGCTATTATGAAAGCAACGTTTGACGAAATTTAACTTGCTTGTTCTGGCTAATCAGTAAAGTTACTGTAATAAATACGTAAATATATATATTTTTTCTGAAAACGCCCTAATATTTTTGTAGGCCACTATGGCCATTTGATTGCACTCATCTTTATAAACCATTAATCTGAAATCAGGTGGATGTTCATAAATTTTCACAACGTCGTTCTGACGAGACGGGGTTGTAGGTCAAGCCAAACGCCCCAATTCCGAGAATTTTCGTAGATAAAATATCTGTAGGTTACGACAAAATGAAGCCACTCACGAAGTTTTAAGCGGATAATAATAATTTGATGAAAAGGAGCCTGTACCGCGGACTAGAACTTAAATCCCGAAAAAAACGCAATTTTATTTAGTTATTCTATCACTTCTATTAAAAAAACTTACTTAGCTGTATATACTATATAGAGTATCCCCTAGGTAGGGGGGGAGGGGGAGGGAGACTGATAGCAGCCATCAACAGCTACAAAAAACTTCTTGTAAACAATGGACCAATTTTCAGCAGAAAAGTAGAAAATCCAAGTTTTGTGTTTTTGGAAACGATAACTAAAGAAATATTTAATTTAACTTTTTCATTATGTTTGTATATATATGTATGTGTGTGTGTTTTTTGTGTGTGTGTGTGTGTGTGAGTGTGTGTGTGTGAGTATACATATATATACATATGTTTTTTTGAATATGTCACGTTTTTTGTTGAATAAGAAGCGATAACTACAATTTAATTTAAGTAATGAACAATTGATCTACAGTAAATTAAATTAAATTTATTTCAAATGAAAGTAGAGTTTGTCATTGTTGAAATTATTTAAAAATGGTTATTGAGTCGCTGAACTGAGCCAAGTTCTGTTAAAATTTTTTTTTTTATAATCCTCAAATTATACTACAGATATTCAACTTTTACAAAAACTTCCTCGTTTAATAATCTTTAAGATGATATTAATTAAGTTGTGTAAAAAAAGGACGTGATTTGATATTCTGTCACCTAACAATAATAATGTGTTTTTTACTAAGATATCTATTGCAGGAATTGATCGGTATTTATATGTTAGAAAATCAATGTTGCTAGTCCAAATGTTGATGTTTTCGTGAAAATAACTAAAGCAATTAGCAGGTATCTTTATCTTAAACGTAAATATTAGGATTGGAAACATGCAGTTGGCCAGCGATCAATATCAATAATAGTGATATCAGTAAAAAACACACTTCATCTTCACATTAGATGATAAATATTCGAAAAACCATTATTTCTAACATTTTTAAAATAAATTAAAGATGTATTTATGCATCCATACTTATTATAATATATCCCAGGTCATGGAAAAAAAGAAACTAATGCTTTTCACTAATGTATTGTTGTCATTTTTGATCAAAACATGGTTATTTTTAGGTTACAGCATATCAAATCACATAATTATTTAATACAACTTAAGGATAAACTTAACTTTTTTTTATAGTAAAATTTAAATTTAAATTTAAATTTAAAATTTAACTCGGGACTGATGTACAAACACCGTAAATTCCTACCACCTACATACTTCCTTATTATCCGTTCCTACCTTACTGACAGATTCTTCAAAGTAAATCATAACAATGCTTTTTCATCACTTTTTTCTCAGTTTTCTGGTGTTCCTCAAGGTAGTATTCTAGGTCCTATCCTTTATACAGTTTATACACCTGACATCCCAACCCATTCCAACACTGTCATCACCACATATGCCGATGACACATGTATCCTATCAGTCAATAAAGATCCATCTATTGCATCCCAATCACACATCACAAGTCTTGAAAAATGGTGTCAAAAGTGGAGGATTAAAATAAACTCCAATAAATCCCATCAAATTACCTTTACTCTTCGTCGTAAACCTATGACTTCCTGTCCTACAGTATCCTTTAACAATACCACACATATCCTTGTTGACCAAATCCGATACCTAGGACTCCGCCTTGACAAACGACTCACTTGGAACCCCCATACTAGACTGAAACGACTAGAAACCGCCCGACGTTTCCGACTACTTCAGCACTTACTAGACAAACGCTCTAAACTGCCAACTATTTACAAAAGACTCATATATATTACTATAATACGGCCTATTTGGACTTACGGGATCGAGCTTTGGGGCTCTACTAAACCATCAAATTCCTCTCGTATCCAACCCCTACAATCGAAAATCCTTCGTAAAATCCTTAATGCTCCCTACTTTGTCACAAATAAAATCATCCATAATGACCTTAATGTACCATATGTTTCCGATTTAGCTCAATCCAGATACCTGTCCTTTCATAATAAACTTCTGAACCATCCGAACCCTCTCGTTTCCTACCTTGCTTCCTCTTCTATTCCTGATAACCCTCCGAGACGTCTGAAAAGAAGATGGCCTCGGGACCTTCTAATATAGAAATATAATTGGAGTGCTACCAATGGGTAGTTTCTCTTCATGTTGTACATGTCATATTACTTGTTCATATTTACTTGTTGTATTTATTATTAATTACAGTTGTAAATTTCGTTAATAAAAAAAAAAAAAATACAAAATAATATGGACTTAAAGCTCATAAAATGAGGACGTTTTTCTTAAATTGGAGTAACTGTAGTACAGTTGAGAGGTTATTTTTAACGGAACATAGCGGAGTTTAGCCGTTCAAAAGTCCTCTGTAAATGGATTCAACAATGACAAAATCTAATTTAATTTAAAGTAAATTTTGCTTAGTTTACTGTGAAGCAATTACTTAATTACTTAAGTTAGATATTTTCCAGTTATCGTTTCCTAATTAACAAAACACTTGAATCAGTTAAAAAAACATAAATCTTGAATTTCCTGGTTTCCTACAGGAAACTGGTCAATTGTTTATGTCTACTTTTTTTGAGACCTTGATGTCTACTATCACTCTTTTAAATATTTCCCTCTACTTCTGGGACAGCCTGGATATATTTGAGAGTACTAATGCATGGAGAAGAAGGGTCAATAAAATACTGCTTACAGAAAGTAGTAAATAAATATTTTATGATATGAAGGCAAGGAGGTTAAGATGGTCAGAGCATGTGGCAATCCATGAATGAAAGCCTCAACACAACAATAAATGTCTCAATAGTAGGCAAGAGGTATAGATCGGTCTTTTAGGAAGACCAAAAACCGGAAAAAAAGCCATTTTAGAAAAAAATTAAATTCAAAAATAAAATAATACAATGACAAAAAAAAATAAATAATAATACTATTGAATACTAATAAAAATACTATTGACGGAGCTAAGTTTTTCATTTTTTAAATTTCTTAACTATATAACTATTAACTATAAAATACAATATATTTAAAAATTTCTTATTAATTGTTTTTATAATCATTTTAATCTTGAAAAATTTAAGAAAACTAGGAGTGTAAGTGAACCTGAGGAATATATATTATATGAATAGGTATATTTAAATATGTTAGATAACAAAAAATTATAAAATATTTGTGATTGATGTACATTAATTTATATGAATGTCTGTGGGGGGCTCTTTTAGTTACAAGTTTCTCCTAGTTTTGATACACAATTAATTATATTAGTATTTTATATTATAGCTAAATTTAAATATGGATTTAAATTTTTTTTAAAAATTCATTTTAAGGATTAATCTTTTTTTTAGAGGGGAAAGGATTCTAGTCTAATAGAGATTATAGTGAGATGTAGGAAATGTTGCTTCCATGCTGCCGGTTCCGCCGTTTAGGAAAACAAGTTTCCGTTTAAATATAGCCTGCGGTTGCTATTCTTTCCGTTGCTAGTAGTCCCCTTATACGACATGTAGCTCTGAAAAAGATGGGAAAAGAATTCTTTCTACAAATTTCTTAAACTTGCCAACATTTTTCCATGTAAATTATTTTAATAATTAAGTTTTTAAATCTGCAAGTATTTAATGTAATTATTATAGTATTTTTTCGATAAAAAAGTAAAATAAAATATTAGATTTACAAGTTCGGCCTTCGGTAACTAAACCTTTGGTTTGGATTTAATAAAGTGTAAAATATATGCAGCATTCTGATTTTAAAGGTTTTAGCCATTATTATTTTTTTATCAAACCAATCAAAACATTGATTACATTTTTTTAATATCTTTTATTGAATAACAATATATTAATATGTAGGATCAACTTTAGAATATAAAAACAGTAACTCATATATCTTTATTCTTTTCATAAAATCTATATAGAAATGGACACCCCATACTTCAACGTAGAAAATATATTATTTTAGATCAGTAGATAAAAAAAAAAAAGTATATGCACAATTATATATTTTGGAATTACTATAGTAAAATAGTACTTTCCAGCTACTGCTATTGAGCAAGTGGAAATGTTTATCAGTTCTTTTTTTCCCTGCCTGTCGGTAAGAAATTGCTATAAATTATTTTAAAGGATTGAATGCGAACAACTCCCATACCTTTTTTTAATATGAAGTTTATTATAGTGTAATAAAATAATTTAAAAAGAATAAAACGAACCGACCAGCTTGGTTAAATTTCTCGTGGATCAAATAAACTGATGGTTGGAGGAGCTGTTGCGGCTCATGGATCCGTGCGCTGTTGGGAAAAGCCCAATTTAAATGCTGCATCTAATTTGGTGATGGCGATGAGGCCGTCCCAATTAAAAATCGCCTTGTCCGGTCCCCAACTCCGCTATCGATAAGAGGCGAGGGTCGTGAGGAAAGGGACCTGTAGTTAAAATGTTAATACCCCGGCTGGGTGGCTCACTCAGGAATGCGGGACAACCATTATCTGACGCTAAGGCCCTAAATCTGTGATTTGGATCTGACGGTGTGGCTGAGGCATATGTCACCACGGCTTGGGAGGTTGTTCCTAATTCTACCCCTCCCCCTCCCCGCTCCCCCTGTCTCCTCACCTCCACAACTCTCAACTTCACTTGAAATATCCTTAAAGGATGCCCCGTCCTCTCAGAGGTGACGCCTTTTGGAGTTGCTTTCCATCGGCCCATTGTTGCTTTAGCATAAGGGATTCTGATAAGAGTATATCTGAGGCTGTCCCGTAAATAAAGGGAAATATTTGAAGGGGCGATAGTAGACTTCAAAATTGCTACAAAAAAAGTTTATGTAAACCATGGTGCAATTTTGCACAGATTTGTATTTTTATAAGTTATTTATTTATTTATTTTGAATTTCTTAGTTTTACTCTACGTTCCTTTATCCACTCTCTTAATACCAGATCTCTATCTACAGATCTATATACCCCTCCCATAAAACCACTTCCTTCAGCAAATCCTTCGTCATTGACGTTACCCCTTTCTGGAATATCTAAACGTCAAACTGATGTAGATATTTTTGAACTCTGCTATTATTCTAAGGGGACTTGAGTCCCAGAATAAAATTATTTTTCATTTCATTTCATTTAACATGAGCTGGGATTTCTGACTCCCGGCCACATTTGCGGCAGAGGGTTCCAACATCTCCGTAAGCCTGGCCTCTGGCCCCTGGTACTCAGCGGAGAGGAGCGTAATTAATATTTAATTTTATGGCGTTAGTCCATTCTGAGCAGGTGAGAACCTTTCTATCATAAATGAATTTATTGGTCCATAAATTCGAATTAAAATGAAAGACATTAATTCCGTGCCCTTGCATTTGCTCCACTCATCAAAGGACTTTTTCCTCAGGGACTGTCTGTTAGCGATGGTTCTATATTACTAGTTTTGATTCCTAACAGATCAGCACGCATTCTTATTTCATCCCCCAAGTCATAAATAGCCTGAAACAGGTCATCTGTTACATTGGCCAATTTTTGGGAAATGGACCAGCGCTGAAGAGGAGCCTGCCATTGACACTGTAAAAGAGCCAAGCCCTGTATCGCCGCGTTGCATTCAACATCGCTGAGCAAGTGCTGGCCGATAAACCTACTATTGCCTGAAAACTTCGTATTATAACGTATATAGACTCCAAGAGCAATGGGCACAATTTCGGCAATGCCGCCGTCTTTAGTAGATATATTAGTGAAGGAATAATCTATATCCGTTGACAATATTGATCTCCTGTTCTGGATTAAGGAGACTCAAACTTAAAATTTTTTCCATAATTCTAGTTAATTTCGCTACAAGAACCTCATCGATACCCAAGGTATTTCATAGTTGCCCCCTTTAATGGAGCTTATTACCTTTTCAGTATTCAAGCAAAACCTGGATTTTACTAAGTTTTAAGACGATTCCCGAAGTTTGTTAGAAACAATAGAAAGCAAAAGACCATACACGGTGGGCCAGATTCCCCTACCGTGCACCCCCCACACAACCCTATAAATTGCATATCGTTGTGTTCCTTGTAACTATTTATTAAAAAAAAGCCAACGTTCCCACAAAAAAAAGTGAACGCACTACCCCCAAAATGGCGTCCAAATGTGGTCGACTGACAACTTTGACTTTAATTAGTTTTATGGTCACTGAGAATCAGCATTCGGCTTAATTTCGTCACAGTTGATCTTTTATTAAAGCTGGATAGTCAGAAAATAATAAAACATGAAAAAATATTAAAAAATAATTGGATTAGGCAATAAAAAATTCAAGATATGCAGAAAAGTATTTTTGAATTAAGTTTTATTATTATGATTATATCTTTTGGCCGTGGAAGGCCAAAAAGCAGATAGATGGATAGAATCGACAAAGATGCTATAGAGCTGCGTGCAGATAAATGGAAAGAAATAGCCCAAAACAGGCAGAGATGGAGCAGGCTTGTTAAGGCGGCAAAAGATCTACATGGTCTATAATGCCAACAGAAAAAAAAACTGGTGCGCACAATACAAAACTTTCTCTTACCGCTCAACTTTGAATAGAAATTATTTTCTGGCCATATTGGACTAGATAGAATATACCAATCCTGGCACAGGTCCTCGGAGCAAGATGGCGGCGCCCATTACCCGCCAAAATGTTTAGCCTTTAAACACTGCTTCGTTCACTTTAAATCGCTCAAAAATTTCGACCTTTAAGCACTGTGATGAATTAATACATATCCTACTTTATTTCAGTTACAAATTCCATTACACTTTTATTTTTTTTTCTTCAGCGAATATTATCCTGGAAAAAAATGATATAACTGCAATGATTAGTCGATGAACCGTTACGATCATCATAAGAGACGATATACATGCTAGCAGGAACCGTGGCGATGTTTTTTTAGGGAAAGGAGCGATGTTAGGGAAGGGGGGGGGAGGAAAAGATTGAGGATCTCAGGTTACATAATAGTGGGCCTAAGATATATGGCGATTCGAAGGATTATTGTTTTCATGGCTCTCCTAAGTTCAATTCCACATCTGAGGAATCTATGTAGCACTTGTTAAGATTTAGTTCTAGATACCGATCTGTTCGATTGTTATGAGCGGAAATAGAAAGCAGGGGGGAGGGAGAGGGTAGTCAGTGAATGAGGACTCCTATGCTCTGGATCCTGGGTTCGAATCCGGCTATTATAGGTTATTATTTATTCAGTTAGATCAGCCCAGGATTGGCAGGGAACCGAATGGGCTAACGCGTTGTGCAAAGCAATCTGATACATGAGATGATATAAAAATAGTTCGCGTCCTGATACCGGGAGAGTCTTTTTAATCCCCCGCCCTCACCCTCTGGCCCGGGAAAACCCCGTATAGCCTTAAAGGTGAGTACAAAAAAAAAAAATAAATAAAAAATCTCTAGATTGGTCCTGGAGTCAGAGATCTTGAATGATTGGTCAGGCGGTCGAGAGTGTTATTGGTTGTTTCACCTCATAGCCATTGATCACAAAACATAAGTCCTTAAAAGTGGCAGCCAAGATCTTTGAAGTTTTATATTTAAATACGAAAATAACTCGCTCATGTTTTATGATCATGAAATATTTGTGTAAAACCTTTACTTGAAAAGTTGCAAGGGAAGAAGTTGTAGTTGTGAAATAAGAGAAAAATGTTGAAAACAAATATTTTTTCAAACCGAAATTGATTAAAAATAAAAGTTAAACTTTCATTTGAAGCCTTGCTAATGAACCTTTCATAAAAATTCAATTCGTTTATGGCCTACCATGAAATGACCCAGGGTCTTAGATTGTCTTAGAACCTGACTATTTCCAGTTTGATTTAAACAAAAAGAGGGATAAAAAGTGCGGAAATGTGGCCACTCTGCAACAGTAGCGAGGTGGATGGTGAACGAACTCCAGGACATTTGTCTTGCTTTGAAAGACATATGAAGGAATAGACCAATGACAATATTCATAGAATGAGATCTAAACTTAATTGGACTGCTCGAAGTCTTATGGCTAAATAAAAGTTTTATGATCGTATATTTTACAAATAAATAATTAAATAGCTTTTTATTAAAAGATAATCCTAAACTCATGGTAATTTCAAAAAGAAATCAATTTAAAGCAGCACTTTAAGTAATTACAGAAGTGAAAGTTGTCTTATTAATGCTATTGTATTCAATTGAGAAGGGAAGAAGAGCTTGAGGGATGGGGTTGAGCCCTATCCAGGCTTAGCATCTATGAGAGCGTGTTAATACTGTTGCGTGCTCTCGCCGCCTATTAACAGCTATTTTATGAATAAATGAAGAATAAATCACTTTGATATTCAGTTTCCTTCTCGCAAACAGGGAAACCATTAGCTGTTGAGTAATGGAAGACGGGACCCTTGCCACAGCTAGCGTTCCTATACGCTATCAAACCGCACTAATGAATCAACCCAATATCGGAAGGATGTCATTAACAAGTAAAACAAAACAAAATTCATCAAAAAGTATCAGAATGAGTAATGTTCCTGGCCAGTGGAATCGTTGACAAGTCTTCTTGGACAGATTGAATTAGGAGCGTCTCAGGTTATATTTATCTTTTCGGATTGGATACCTGCTTGTGTTGCTATTATTTACAAATGACGTATTTTTATGTACTTATGGAAATGAAATTACTAAACTTATAGGTCCACAAAGAGTATTCTAATTTCAAGCAGTGCGCTTAAATTCTTTTAGGAACCTTTAATTTCGATTACAATAATATTTTCTTTATATCGAATAAAGTTTCTACATCTCGAAAAAAAAAAAAAAATGTATTTCATATCGAAAGGCTCCTTATTTTACATTAATGAAATCTCTAATTAGCAAGGCTTGAAATGAAAGTTTAACTTTTATTTCTAATCAATTTCGGTTTGAATACAATATTTGTTTTCAACATTTTTCTCTTATTTCACAACTACAACTTCTTCCCTTGCAACTTTTCAAGTAAAGGTTTTACACAACTTGTTTTTTTTTTTTTAACTTTTATACATAAGTTATGTCGATTTCGCCAAGAGGTTCATCTAAAAAATTATTTTTAGCTGTTAATGGCTTATGCAGAAAAGGGCAGGAGGGGGGGGGGCGAGCTTTGCTCCCACCCTAAATATTTTGAAAGCAAATAAAACATAATACACTGACAGGAAAAAAATTCCACCCACTTAATTTTTTTATGTTTTCATCTAAAAAGATTTCTGCTTTGGATTGGTCTATTGTTTTTAATGAATAAATAGGCAATCTTTTTGTTTGTTTTCAATTAGAAATGTTAATATAGAGGACAATAACCCTTAATTCAATGAAATGATTCTAGATTCCAATATTTACTTTGTATGGAATCAAAATGTTTATTTAGTATCATTAGTTCAGTGCCGTTTCTCGCAGCACATTTCTTAGTCTCCGGCTTTTAATTTTTTCAATATAAAGTTTAAAAATGCCTCTTAGTGCTGAGGATGATGCGCGTGGTGTGGCACTTATTGATGATGGACGTTCCATTAGATATGCAGCTAATGCCATCGGAGTTCCATATGAAACTTTACGAGACACCGTCAGGCGTTTTCGGGAAACTGGTTCTTACAATAGAAGGTCCGGGTTCCGGTTCTGGACGGCCACGCTAACAGAACCACGGGATTACCGGTTTTTTGACTTTGAGAATTTTACGAAACCGGCACCTTACCGTTGTTCAAGCGATTCATCAGCTCGAAGAAATTTCTGAACGTACCGCTCAAAGAAGATTAAATGAGTATGGATTAATGGCTTTTCGTCCAGTAAGAGGACGAGAGTTGACCAGAACTCACAGAGTAACATGGCTGGCTTTTGCTCGAGAACACAGCCATTGGACTATGGACGAATGGAGTGCTGAACTTTTTACAGATGAGTCAAGATTCGCTCTTCGATCTCCAGACGGGCGTGAAAGGGTGTGGAGAAGAAGAAACGAAAGATATGCAGCCTATAATTTTTCCCAGAGCCAACCTTTCCAATGTGGTTCCTTAATGGTGTAGGCTGGGATTTCAATGGAGCTCCACACATAATTTGTTGTTGTTCGTGGAGGGTCTTTGACGGCCATTCGCTATGTAGATGAGATTTTGGAACCTCTTGTGGTGCCTATCCTCAACGAAATCGGCGATCGTTCTATTCTAATGCAAGCCCGCATAGTGCAGACGTTCCTTCAACAGAACAATATTGAGCTTTTAGCCTGGCCAGCACGTTCTCCAGATTTGAACCCCATTGAGCATTTATGGGATAACCTCGGAAGACGAATAAGAGAGCGTGCACTTCCTGATACACTGCAGGACCTTGAAAGGGCTCTTCGGGAGGAATGGGCTATCCTCCAGCAAAGGGACATTTCCCGAGTGGTGGAAAGTATGCCGAGGCGTCTTTAAGAAGTAGTGAAGGCAAGAGGAGGAAACATGCGCAACTAAACGATGATGTAATTAATTTATTTTAGAATAATAATGGTTCGTTTTGGAATCTTGGAAACATTGGAATCTAGAATCATTTCATTGAATTAAGGATTAAGGGTTATTGTCCTCTATATTAACATTCTTAATTGAAAAAAAAACAAAAAAGATTACCTATTTATTCATTAAAAACAATAGACCAACCCAAAGCAGAAATATTTTTAGATGAAAACATGAAAAAATCAAGTGGGTGGAATTTTTTGTCTGTCAGTGTATAATACAAAAGGTGTATATAAAGAAAATTGATTTTAAAAAGTTTTTGTTCTTGATTCCTTTTTTTTTTTTTTGGCCGAAAATGCTTAGCAGGATTAAATTAGACGAGGGTGGGTACGGTTGTGACAATTTTCATTTAATTGTCCATAATTTTGTTAGTATACTAATTTCCAGCTGAAAGAAAATTGTTTTATATTAAAGTGTACATTTGATTACATATAAATACTAAAACTTTATTCGTGATGAGGCCATCCAAGAGGGACAGGTCCAGCTGATAATGGAGCCATTACTGTGGAGATCCTCAGAAACCGCTACCAGATTTCAGTTGAGACTTCTCATCGATTGCACATCGGCCAGGGTATGAATGTCAGAGCGCACACAGTAAGGAGAAGAATTGCTTGAATTGCGACTTTCAACTTCAACTTCGGCGCAGCACACCAAGAAGCTTGCCTTCACTTTTGTGATGAACACACTGCCACGGTACAGAGGTACCACGTGCTTCTCCCACCCCTATCCGTTCCCCCACCACTACCTATTTCCCCCCACTACTTAGCTGAGTTTAGTCGCTCAAAAGTCCTCTTTAAATGGTTTTAACAAAAGCAAACTCTATTTTTATTTGGAGTAAATTTTGACTTGTTTTAAGTGAAGCTATCATTAATTACTTGAATTAATTTATTTTTTTTATCACTTCCAATTTAACAAAAACGTGGCACATAAAAATCACAAAACTTCAATTCCCTACTTTCCTGCTAAAATCGAACTATTGCTTATATAATCTTTTTCGTATTTATTGAATTCTGCTATCACTCCTGTAAATATTTCCCTCTACTAACGAGAAACCCTGGATATGGGTTAAGACATGTAAAAAACTAAATTGCTAACTCGGGTCACCAAGATAAAACACTTTAGAGTCGAAAATTCAGGTTTTATCTGATCTTTTTTTTTTTTCATGTATTACTACTAAACAGTGCATCAAAGCGAAAAACTTATTCTTTAAGAAATTAAAAAATGCCAAATTGTGGCTAAACTTAATAATTTAGTTAAGTGATTTGGTCGATAACCACGGTCAATGAACGCTAATTTTTACACATTTGTCAAAATCGGAGAAAGATTCCTGTAAATAGCGCTGCAGCTTGGAAATGAGTTCTCTAAGAAAAAAAAAAAAAAAAAAAACTCGGAATAATTTCCGATTCCGATCAAATTGGCGACGAAATAATAATTACATTAGTTCATGATTACGTTCCCAACAGCAGCTATTTTAATAAAAGAACACATTCTAATTAGAAATATACAAATTATTATCGTGATCAGTTTTATGATTCGCATGGATTCTTTAAGGATATTATAGTTGCTTGGTTGCAATGCGTTCAGTTCTATTGAAACTGAGTAAAAACTGGGTCCGGAAGAAAACTCGTATTTTCTTGTACTCGAATAAAAGCTGGCACGAAAGAATGAATGAAGTTTGTTTGTTAATCAATTTTCCACCATCATACATTTCACATGGGAGACTCAGCTAGTGTTGCCCAAATGCGAGACCGAGACGAGTCTTGGTCATGGTCTTGGTTTTGCGCAAGAGTCTTGCAGTTACTTGTTAGCTTATTACTATAGAGATATTACAATAATTTTGTAGACAGGAGAAACCTAACCTAGACCGATTTTTGGCAACAATAGACTCAGTTCGGAGTCAATAGGAAAAAATTGCGAAAGGAGCAAAAAAAGCCTTCGCATCTCATTGCACCCGAAAAACTACATCTTTTCTTTACATGTTTCTTTAGATGTTTTTCTGGAATTTTTTTTTACATTACATTTGGAAATTCGTGTATGGAGATTAATTTTCCCAACATTTCTCTTTTCTTTAAATAGCTGTTTTTGTCACTTTTTATCGGATTTTTTTCCACCATCCAAGGGTTTTTGGATTTTTTTTCTAGCATTAAGGGGAGGGGGATGGCGTCCCCCGGCTGGATCCGCTAGTGTCTGCAGTATAGTTGGATGATAATAAAAAAAATGCAAATAATTTATGTTTTTTTTAAAAAGAAGTTAGCTAAGTTTAGCCGCTCAAAATTCTTCTTTAAATGGTTTCTTCTAACAATGGCAAACTCTATTTTCATTTAAAGTAAATTTAGTAGTTGTTAATTACAGTGAAGCAATTGGTAATTACTTAAGAAATAATATATTTCTTTAATTATCACTTCCCATTAAAAAAAAATCACGAGTTACTTAAAAACCCACAAAACTTGGATTTCCTGCTTGTCTGCTGAAAATTGGCCCATTGTTTCCATAAACTTTTTTATAGCGTTTGGTGTCTACTATCACTCTTATAAGTTTCCCTCTACTTACGGGACAGCCTGTATAGCATAATCTATCTTACCAATCCATTTCCGATTAACCTCCGACAAGACTCAACGGAGATGAAAGCCTCAGTATTCAACGTTAAACATTGCAATCATAGGAGCAGGCTACCGGGGAGAGCGAGGGAGCTAATCGTCCCCTCTCCCCCAATGATTTGGGTTATCAAAAACTTTATATAAACAATAGTATTCGACAAAAACTTTATATAAACAATAGTATTCGACAAAAACTTTATATAAACAATAGTATTCGACAAAAACTTTATATAAACAATAGTATTCGACAAAAACTTTATATAAACAATGGTATTCGACAAAAACTTTATATAAACAATAGTATTCGACAAAAACTTTATATAAACAATAGTATTCGACAAAAACTTTATATAAACAATAGTATTCGACAAAAACTTTATATAAACAATAGTATTCGACAAAAACTTTATACAAACAATAGTATTCGACAAAAACTTTATATAAACAATAGTATTCGACAAAAACTTTATATAAACAATAGTATTCGACAAAAACTTTATATAAACAATAGTATTCGACAAAAACTTTATATAAACAATAGTATTCGACAAAAACTTTATATAAACAATAGTATTCGACAAAAACTTTATATAAACAATAGTATTCGACAAAAACTTCATATAAACTATAGTTTTAGACAATTTAAGTTTTTGTTTGAAAATTGTTATTGTTTTTATGATTTTTTTGTTATAGCTTTTATTTTTTTGTTATAGGTGTACTATTACTTGTTTAAATACATCCCTCTACTTACGACACACACTGCATATCAACATATCCTATGATTTTATGATTCAATCCCCCTCAGTTTTCACGTGATATTCACATTTTCTACGGCGAATTAGTCGGGCTGTGAAAAACGTTGTATTTTTATTTGAGCTTATACACACTAGGAAGTCTAAAATATATTTTACTCTTTTTCATCATTCATTTCATGTATCATATTCAATGTAGTTGTTTAGTCCATCGCCCCCTCCCCAATCAAAATTGAAAGTCTGCGCCTACGATAGCAGTGCAAAGATAGTTTCTTTAACTTGGAACCATTTTAAGTGATTTCCATGTAATAGTGATCACTATTAGCATAGGTACATGTACATAAATCAACATATACTTGTTGCACTATAAATACAATTAACAATGTTCTATTAAAATTGTTTTGAAAAAAGAATGTTATCATCATGTTAAGTTCTTGTTAAGAGCTATAACATTAATAGGCATTGAGCAGGGGAAACCGTGATTCTTGCAGTTAGAGGCCATATGCTATGAGCGAGGCCTGCCATATGCCCTAGAGCGATTTAATCATCTCCCCCAGCGCTAAGCTCTACCCCGAGCTAGCGCCCCATTCTGTCCCTTATGTATTTTATTTATTTATTAAATACAAAATGAAATCTATTTTGGATTTATTCATGTGCACTATATATAGTATCAGTAATATTTCGGAAAAATACAACTTATGTAAACTGAGGTACACTAGATTGTCTCGGTAATACTAAACAATATTTCCCAAAAGCTATCATACATAAGAAAGAATTGTATATATATTAAATATACAGTATAATCAGCAAATTTCCACATGAAATATTTAATAAAATCATCAATATGCATGAAGTAATTGCTAATTATTCGTAATTACTAAAATAGTGTTTCGTAGCAGCTACCTTTAATATATGTTAAACAGGACCTCAAAATTTCAATACATTCATTAGTCGAAATAATATTTTTAAACATTTTGACGATTTAGGAAACTACTTCCCTTTACAAGAATTAAAATAAATAAAAATATATAGTATATTAATAAATAACTAAATATTACATAATTTCTGATTTTTACAGAAAAACGAAATGGATTTTCGTTGTATTGCTTTTTATGGACGAATGTGGACAATATTTATATTTCAAGGGTAATATATTTTATTACTCTTTTAGCTTAATTATGATGCTATAATCGGGAAATTGAAATTGTCCTTCAGTACAAGACCATACTGGAACCAATCTGGACCTACAGACTTGAAGTGAGGGGGACAAGTAAATTTTCCAACATCAAACGCATCCAATCCTTCCAGTCTAATGTTCTCCGTATAATAGTCAATGCTTCCTATTATGTTACAAAACCTTGCATCATTTCTTAACATCCTTGACGCTATTCCATAATGATTTTTAAATTTTCACCAGAACTCAATCCACCGTCCTGATCTCTTAGCACAATCCTTATCCAGTTCCAGTCATCCCTAAAGTCCTTCTCGAAGGTTGGAACAGTAATGACCTCGAGATCTTCTGTAAAGACGTCACTGGAATTCAGGCCCAGGGCAGCTTCTCCACTCAAGTCATGAGCGTCTGTGGCTCTAATGCCCTCTCTTAGTCTCCACTGGACTCTAACGCCGGAGGAGCGGCTGAGAGAGAAGCGCTGGGATCTCTTAGAGCCTCGCCTTGTCCTCTACACGTGCGGGAAAGGCCTGGACTCCGATCTCCCTTGTAATTAAGTATGACTCACCCGGGATTGCTTTATAAACTGCGTAAATTTCTCTCCCCTACATACTTTCTCATCACCAGTTGCTACCTTACTGATACGCACTTCAAAATAAAACACAATAATGCCTATTTACCCCTCTTTTCTCAATCTGCTGGTGTTCTTCAAGGTAATATCCTTGGTCCTATTATTTACACAGTTTATACAACTCATATCCCAACTCATCCTAACACTGACATCACCACCTATCCCGATGAAACATGTATCCTATCAGTTAATAACGATCCATCAATTGCATCCCAAACTCTTCAATCCCACAAATAACCTTTACTCTTCGTCGCAAACCTATGACTTCCTGTCCTACAGTATCCGTTAATAACACCCGACTTATCCCTGTTGAAAAAATCCGATACCTAGTACTCCACCTGGACAAACGTCTCAATTGGAAGACTCATACAAGACCGAAACGACAAAAGACTAATATACATGATTATAATAAGACTTATTTGGACTTACGGAGTTGAGCTATGGGGCTCTACTAAACCATCAAATTCCTCTCCTGTCCAATTCTTATAATCCAAAACCCTTCGTAAAATCCTCAATGCTTCTTACTTTGTCACAAATAAAATAACCCATATAATCCGATTTGGCCCAATCCAGATAACTATCCTTCCATAATAAACTTCATAACCATCCGAATCCTCTCGTTTCTAATCTTGCTTTCTCTTCCATTCCTGATAATCCTCCGAGGCGTCTACAAAGAAGATGGTCTCGTGATCTCTTTTTATAGACATATTATTAGAGTGCTACCAGCGGGTAGTTTCTCAACTAGCGTTTTCATGTTATTATATTCCAGTGCACATATTTACTTGATGTATTTATATTGTAATACAGTTGTAAATATCTTGAATAAATAGTTTTAAAAAAAACGTATGACTCTTTGTTTTGTCTATTTATTCATTTCTAATAATTTATTATCATTAATATTTGTTTATTTAATTTTAATTAATTTTAAAACTCACTAACTTCCTTACAGAACGTTAAAAAAACAAACATCGATATTGGAGGATTTAATCCAGAGTTATAGTGTCCTGAACATATAGTACATTGTACAGAAAACATTCTGTTGCACATAGAATTGGAAATTTAAGATTTTGGGAATCGGCCCTTTTTTCCCTGGGTACGGTATTTTTCTTAATTAAACGATTTATTTTATTTTTATTTCTACAGATGTGTCTTCTAACAAACAGTTGTCCAATGTTTGCCAA
Organism: Nezara viridula; assembly: GCA_928085145.1. Lineage (NCBI taxonomy): Eukaryota > Metazoa > Arthropoda > Insecta > Hemiptera > Pentatomidae > Nezara > Nezara viridula. The sequence goes on from OV725078.1 coordinate 5,815,451, forward strand.
TATGCTTCAACTAAATTAGCTTTTACTTCTATATCTTTATTATTGAAGTTTATCATTTTAAAAAATCGCTTGATGTTTTTTGCCTTCATTAGCTATTTAAAGCAATGTTTTGAAGCTTTTGTAAATTTATGATAATACAGTGCTGAAAAAAAGCTAATATTTAAATTATATTTTTAGGATAAGAAATGGTTAAATCATGGCAGGCTCTAAATCATATTTATAAATTGATAGCTTATTAAATAAATGTATTGAATCTTTACGTATCAATTATTAATGAATATAAGTTGTGCTAGCCCTTAATGTATTAAAATCTGATACAATTGATAGATTTGTATGGAGTTTCCGCATGGGTCAGCTATTATATATATATATATATATATATATATATATATATATATATATATATATATATATATATATAATATTAATTAGCAATTAGGTCACTAAATAATAGTTTATGTTCAAGGGCTGTACAATCTCCTATAAAACTAAGAGATACAGGTTCCATTTGCTCCTTTTGGATAATCTATATCGGATTCCTCGAAGAAATTTTAATAAATTATCAATAGTTCTATGCACTGAATAACAAAAAGAATAGATATTATTCGTATGGCAAAACTATTTCATGATAAAAAACAAAACCTGCAGGTTTTATAAATTAGGTTAAATAAATGTTATGAAATATAGATACAAAAAAAAAACAAAGATAATTATTGGAAGGGTTGTAATTGTTCAATAAACTACAAAATATTCATTGATAAATATGAATATTTTGTAGTTCATTCAATAATTATAATAATAATAATAATAATAAGGCTTAGCGCACCCGAAGGTTCGATGCCGACACCACCAATCGCTTGTTACACACCTCCCTCCACCGTTCGCCGTCCAAACCCAGTCCCTTCAGATCGGCTTTAATGCAATCTTCCCACCTTCGCTTCGGTCTTCCCCTCGGACGCTTACCATTCGGCACAGCAAATATTAACCTTTTAGGAATTCTCTCGTTACTAAGCCCAACAACTTTACAAGCCCATTTGATTCGCCGCGATGAAATTACCTCAATTATATTACCCGGATACATCTCACGCAATTCGGCGTTGTGTAACCGTCTGAACTCTCCGGTTAACTCATCCTTCTTCAGTCCGAATATTCTACGCAATACTTTATTTTCAAAAACCTTAAGACGCTGCTCATCCCTTAATGTAAGCGGCCAAGTTTCGCACCCATAAAGAACTGTAGGTAAGATAATTGTTTTATAGATTCTAATTTTTAAGTTTCGGGACAAGAGACGCGAACTAAGTAGTTTTGTCACAGAAAAATAACAAGCATTCCCCGCCTTCAGTCTAACCTTAATCTCTTCTTCAATTTCGTTTTTTCTAGTTATCGTAGAACCTAGATACCTAAATTTATCTACCTGTTCAAACATATTACCATCTATATCGATATCACCAGTAGTATCGCCATTTTTGCAGCTAACCATATATTTTGTTTTATCCACGTTTATTTCGAGTCCTAGTTCTTTACCGGCTTTCATTAACGTTGTCGTATTTAGTTTTATAGTTTCAACGTCTTCGCTTAACAGTACCAGATCATCAGCATAGCCCAGCACGGATGTTGTCCCGCCCAGATCCAACCCTTTCTCGGTTCGCATTACTTCCCTAATGGCATGCTCTTATGCCAAATTGAACAGGACAGGCGAAAGAGAATCCCCCTGTTTTAAGCCCGAACGAACCTCAAATTTTTCGGACAAATTATTACCGATTCTATTTTATTGAGTGTCTCCGTCAAGCACATCCTGACTAGATTTACTAGTTCTTTTGGAATCCCCTGCTCGATTAGAATATTATACAGTTTCTGGCGGTCAATAGAATCGTAAGCCTTTTTAAAATCTATATACAGCTGGTGAACAATACCGTTGTACTCCAATTTTTTCTCTAATATTTGCCGTAAAGAAAATATTTGATCAATAGTCGAACGATTCCGTCTAAATCCGCATTGGTAGTCTCCGATAATTTCCTCGGCGTATTCCGTGATTCGACTGGTTAAGATTAAAGTGAATATTTTATAACATACCGGAAGCAGTGAAATTCCTCAATAGTTATTACAATCCGTCCTCGGACCCTTTTTGTGAATCGGAATAAGAATAGATTCTTTCCATTCTTCAGGTAATTTCTCGTTCACCCAGATCTTTTTAACCAACCGATGTATTTTAGAAACTCCAGCTTCTCCGCATGCCTTAATTAGTTCAGTAGAAATATTATCGATTCCCGCTGCTTTATATGATTTTAATTTTCCGATAGCTACTTCAACTTCCTCTTTACTTGATCCTTCTATTAATGGTTCGGCACTCTGGTACTCAGAAGGAGGACACAGATCATAATTTACCGTATTTAAAATATTGTCAAAGTGGTCCTTAAACTTATTCAATATGTCAACCGGATCGGTCAGAATATTGTTATTATCATCCCTAATTCTAGACGTTACGGACCCTACATATTTACGTGATCTGTTTATACCTTTGTACATTTCTCTTACGTTATTTTCAATTCTATTAGTTTCTATTTCAATTATTTTATTTTTAAGATACTCCCTTTTTTTATTTTTGAGCAATTTTGTCGTTTCGTTCTTTGAGATTCGGAAGTATTCCAGATTGTCTTCGCTAAGATTATTTAGAGCTTTTAATTTAGCGGCTTTTCTTTTTTCACACATGTTTAAGCAATCTTCATCAAACCACGGTTTGTTATTCTTATTTTCCTTTTTTCCTAGACACGAGCTACCGACCGTTTTAATATTATCTCTGATCTCTATCCATAACTTGTCAATATCCTCGTGGTCCTCGTCCGGAAGCTCTAAAGCTTCAAACCTATTCTTAACATCTAGCTCGAATTGGTTTCTAATTGATGGATTTTTTAATTTTTCCAAATTAAAATTCTCAAAATCGAAACGGTTTTCTTTTCTCTTTTTTATATTAAGTTTTTGTCGAAGTTTCGCGATTACTAATTCATTACTAATTCAATAATTATTAATTTACCTAATTCCCTATTAAATAACTATGTTAAAATATAGTAATCAAAGGTGGATTAAAGAAAAATAATATATAATATATATATATATATATATATATATATATATATATATATATATATATTATATAGATATTAATTTGATGGCTGCTCATGTAGTAGATATGTAGATGGTGGAGTGGTGGTGAATGTGGGCCAAAGTGCTCATTAGGAATATGTATGCTCTATTTCCCAGTGAAGGTAATCTGATCTGAAGATATAATGATATCTGACTGAGGCGGGTGTTGAGTTACGAACCCTCGGCACTAACAACGCCAGCTATGTGAAGAAATTACTGACCTTTTCCCATTGGTTTGCAATATAAGCCAATAATAATATTTATCTGTAATCAATAAGGTTAGCATTTTTTTTTTTTTTTTTTTTTTTTTTTTAATGGAGACTAAATGAGAAAATAAACAAAACAGTTTGTATAAAGGCAATGAAACTGATAGTACTGTTTAAAATCCATTTTATTTCAGTTACGAATTTTGAATCAATTCTAGTAATTATTTTATCGAATTGCTACAAAGAATTGAATCGAAATTGAATCGTGTTTTAATTAATTTTCAAATGTCTTTAAAGTATAATATGGGCATCACAAACGATGATTTTCTTTGGATCGATAGTATTCATATACATACAGATAGAAAAACACAGGATATGAAATGAACAGCGTTACATTTTATTGACATTTCAAATCATATTTAATTAATTAACTAGTAAAAATTGAATATATTTAATATGTAAAATATTATATACCGCTATATAATCCATTTTTGGATTAAACAATAATATGACTGTCAAAGATATTTTTACAAGAGCATTTGAGCCCTCAGACTTGAGGAAACCATCAACTTTATCCTACGTCATAACTTTATAAAATAAAATCCTCCAAAAAATCATCAACGATCCAATCCCAAAATTCCTCGAGATATATTCAAATATATATGTTTTTTTTATTTGGCCCTACGTCTTTGAATTAAAAAAACAAACGAAAGAAAAAACTCATTAGCGATCGAACCTCATTGTAATAATTTATATATAATTTATGGCGTCATTTATTTTAGAAATGCAAACATTTTTTCTTGAGAAATTAATTTTTTGGTTTGTTTTTTTATTTGGGACGTATAAATGAACAAAAATAATGTAAAAGTCATCAAATTTAAAGAACAAAGTTTTAGTTTGAATAAATACTAAGCGATGAATATCAAACAGGATTTTCTCCGAATGGAATCTTCAAAAATAGTAACGTTAAAGTTCGGGATTGATTTCCACAATTACATTTATCTTAATACTTTGGATGAACCATTTGGTGATCATTTACTGCCCTTTGTACCCATCCCTCAAAGAAAAATTCGATGCCTGTCCTCGATTCGATGATTGAGAGCTTACTTAATTTTTTTAGCCAATCCAGTAGCGCCTGTAGTCAAAACTGAGTATTAAAGTATCCGCATTATTTATTTCACTAATGACATTGTAAGTCTATTGTATTTTTTATAATAATGATATGAAACTAACTGAATTTTAATATATTAATCATTTTAAAATAATTAAATAATTACAAAATTACAAAATGAACATTGACTGAAGCTTTGAGTACATTTGAGGCAGGAAGATGGACCCTCGTCGATGCTCTTCATCTTAGCCCTGAAGAACATGATGAGAAACAATTGGTGAAAATGAAGGGATGCACTTCGGAATGAAATATAAAATCCTTGGATTTGCAAGATGATACAGGTATTCTCGGAAGCAGTCAATAGTACATCGAAAGATATGGTAAGATTTTAAAAGATAATCAGAAAAAATCGGCCTACAAGTAAATACAAATTTTAAAATATACCTGAAAGTAAGATGAAAAATTCACTTAAACAACATAATCTACAGAGATGGAAAATTTTTAACGAGAGCAGACATATTAAAATATATCAACGCCACATTGAATTATCATTGACTAATTATCAGAGATAGACCAGAGTATAACAAGCGGAAACACAAGTTCCGTACTACGCACGACAGCCGGAGCCATCCGGGATCAGAATATAAACAGATGGAGAAGATGGAGCTATAAAGAATAGCTTATTTGGCCTGTGATTCGTGATATGAGGAGGTAAAGATGGGCGAGGGATGTAGTTGGAATAAATACATCAGGGAGCCTCAACACAACGATGAATGCAACCATAAAAAAACATATGGAAGGCCAAAAACCAGATGGATAAAAGAATCAACAAAGATGCTGCTTGCTCTAATTTGGAAAGTAGTAGCCCAAGGGTGAAGTGGAGAAGGCTGGTTAGGCGGGCGGGCATCTATATCTAGCAAACGGAACAACAGAAGAATAAACATTGTTGCTTTTACTAAAATAGGCATAAAGCTAGAAAAGAGGAATAAGGTAATTACGTTATAGATGGAAAAATGTAAACTAACAAAGCCGTGAGTCTCCAAACATACAGAGCAATAGTATAATAGTGTACCAACCAACTTGCCAACCTTTCGCATCATCAGGGAAGAAAAATCAACATCATTTATATGGAGAAAGAAGAAAAAAAAAAAATTAAAAATACCTCTATGTTGGAGAGTCGTGGCTTTGTAGTTTGAGTTTTTCCATTTATAAAAATTGTAGCTTTTCCTTAGTAATTAATTAATTAGAAGGAAAAGACGAAAGATAGTTTTATACATTAGTCATCAATGTTTGTACCCTCATCCATTACTTCCAAATATCATTTAATTTCAAAATTTGATTAAATTAATTTAAGCCGCGATACCTCGTAAAATAAAAACTAACTTCTATAAAAACCATTCAACAAATGTAAACACATTAATCAATTAATAGTAAACACAAATGTCTCTAGAATTGTTTTTAAATATAGGCGGGAATTTAGATTTTCCGGACAAAACATCACAACTTAAGCGGCGGTATATTGATCCAAAAGAATTTATTATGATATTTTTCTTGTTACTTTTAAGATTCCGAATATAATATATCTGAATTAGATTCAAATCTAAATAAGGACTGCTATCGGTCGGTGTAGGAGAAGTTTCGTTGGCCCTCGAGATCCATTACCTGAAGAGGCCGACTTTTTTAATAAGGTGGCAACAGTGGTTAAGGCAAACGGCACGATAAGGAGATCCGATAAAGCCTACGATGAAGGATGATGCTGTTAAAGTGGTCGCTTGGAATGGGCAATGAACCAGATACGCAGATAAAATGTTTAGCCACTAACATAATGCCTCCGCTACCCACAGACCCTTAGGAAAAAATATCTCATCCCAAATATCCTCCTAATTCACTTAGACTCCTTTATTTTAGCTAAATCATATTCTATCATGGAACAAATTTCTTACTTCACCTTGGACTCCCTTCATCCAACGCTATTCTTTTTTTTACTTAATTAAATATTCACAACATATTTTATTTGTGCCAACGTTTAATACTTACAATTTGTATTAACAAAATTGTTGCAAACATAAAAGAACTTCAGGGAGAAGAGATCGTATTTCTTAGAAAATGTGCAACTAATACCCTAAATCCTAATAAAAAAAAAAAAATAAAAAATAATAAAAAAAAAAAAAAATAAAAAAAAAAAAATAATAAAATAAAAAAATAATAATAAAAATAATAAGGCTGTAATATTTCCTACAGTTTATTTACGATGCGAAACATAGATGCTTACAGCTTATATTTAAGAGAGTAAGAAAATGTTACGTTTTGAATTTAGCCCTATAAACATTATGTGATTATTGAACCCATCCTTATGAAAGATATTTCGGATCTACCAAATTATTTATAGGGGTACACAATGCTAGATTTCATTAAGTATAAAATACATTTTAGTAATAAGTGCGAAGTCGACTGAAACTTGGGAGTAAATTAGGAATAAGGAAGGGATGGCGTAAAGGAAAGAAGCGCTTCACAGGAAAACCTCGTAGGGACAGATGGGGACGTAAATGGGAGGGTTCTACCACATTTGTCCATTTTGATTTTGATAGATAAGGTGGGGGAGATATCGAGGTAACGGACAAGTTGTATTAGTGTCGAGTCCAAGCTCACCTCTCGCGAACCCATATTATTATTATTCACTCATGTCTTTTAACTCTTTACAAAGCAATTTCCTCCTGTCAGCGGTTTGAGGTCATTTTTACTTTCACTTAACTATATATATAATATATAGTAAGAGACAGCATTGCGATCGTGAAAATTTTTAACTCTTAGTTTTCAATGGAAATACACATTTTGAGGTCTCCTGAGTCCAAATAACCAAGTCCCGCCAAATGGTGAGTGTGTTTGTCCGTATGTGAACTCTCTAGCTCGAAAAAGAAAAGTCGCACGAAACTGATATTAACTATTTAAGATAGGTATATGCCTTAGATGTCCTAGCAACTTTTTCCTTAAAATCGGTTTAATCCGGAAGTGCTACATTATATCAACGCTGAAAAACATTTTTGTATTTGTATAATTAAGTGGTATTTAATATCGTGTAGGTCTTATCTCCGGGTGATGTCACTTTACAGAGCTTAAATGCCCAATGTTCATATGCGTCTTCCTCTAAAGTACTATTAATATAGTTTATTTTAAATAATTAGCTATCTCACATTATTAAGAATTACGAAAAACTGCTACATATAACTTTTGAAAGAACTTGATGATTGAATAAAGAAGAAAGAAATTAAAATGGTTATCTAGGTCGAAAATGAATCACCGGAAATACTAGTCAGAAGGTATACGTATAATATATCGTTGGAAAGGTGAGAATTTTAGAAAAAAAACAATATATAATATAGAAAGTAACGGAGAATGGTAAAAAAATTATAAATAATAATTTTTGAAAACTAATAATATTTAACGTAAAACGCATGTTTTCAAGGAAATTAAATGCAATTTACTAACTAAATGTAACCTTTTAAAATATTTTTAAGTTTGAAAAAAATCCCTCAAGGCAATGACATTGTTTAAAAAACTATTTCATTGTTCTTGTGTGAAAGAAGAAGTAAAATATAAATCCTTTCATGGATGTATAAAGCTTATGTTTATAACCTTAAATACATTTACTGTAGTTGAATAATTCTAGATTTGATATTATATTTAAATAATTAGGTATCAACGTTCGTTTTTTCCGAAATATTGTCATGTAACTTTTTAGAAAATGAAATTAGTGAATAATTTGATGAACCTTCCCTTTATGATATTCCAACAGTACCCACTACTATTTCATTGTACTTGTGTGAAAGAAGAAGTGAAATATAAAAATATTTCATAGATACGTTTGTAACCTTAAATACATTTACTGTAGTTTAATAACTCGAGATTTGATATTATATTTAAATAATTAGATTTCTATCGTTTATTCAGAAAATCCGTCATGTAACCTTTTAAAAAATTAAATTAGAGAATAATTTGATGAATTTTTTCTTTGTGATATTCCAACAGTATCCGCTTACAATTAGTTTGAGAATTTTTGACCTGTCTATGACAGGCAATGCAGATCTATTTAGTCAATTTTAGTAAACTTTGAAATGGAAAATAACAGTTTAATAACGAATAGTCGTACAATCCATAATCAACGGATCGTACAATCCATAATCAACGGATCGTACAATCCATAATCATCCGATGGTATAATAAATAGGACTTCTTGTTCTTTAAATGGTATTTATGATTTGTTAGCTTCAGCTCGGTTAAAAATTCAATTCAACAATTTTATAATATCCTAGAAAATAATTACTATTCAAAGTTGAGCGGTAAGTGAAAGTTGTGTGTTGGGCGCACCAGATTTTTTTTTACAGTCCTATTGAATACAAAAAAGTCCTGCTGTCGATAATATTTCTGTTTATTACTTTTATTCATTTTTATGCAATTACTGACTTGATCTATCCACGATAGTTTGTGTTATGCATTTTATACATGTAGTTTTTTTTTAATTTATTTTTTTAGACATATAATAATCTGTCTCGTGGACAATAAGTATAGTGATATATGAACAGATTCACACCAATATACATATAATAAGCAGATATTTTAAATTGTTCAATGTTTTCCCTGTATAGGTAGTGTTATAAGACAAAATATAAATGTGGGATGAAAATAATGTCGTCATTCATGAAACAATTTAAGACTCATGTTCCATTTACATAAATTTAACTGTTTATTCATATTAATTATCATGATGATGCTAATATCAACATTTTCTGGAAAACAAACTCAAATAGGGCTTAATAGTCCAAATAGTTTTTAAAAGCTGTCTAATTAAAAAATAAATTTACTTATCATAAGTTAAAAGTCTGAGTATAGTATCAATTTCTTCCAAGTCTCTACAAATAGTACAACCGCCCAGGTTGAAAATTAGTCTTGAAATGAGCCAGTAGTTGAGTATAAACTTTTTTTTTCACTTCTTCCTCTCTTGTATACAAGTATGTAATATTTTTCTTCAAGACCTTATCTAGGTAATGAAAAATGTGGGGAAAAGGTTATTCCCTTCAGTCAACCGCAACAAGTTTTAAAGTTTATTCCTGCGCTTTATAGTAATATTTATAGTAACTTTTTTTTTCCTTTTTATTTGAAAATTAATACATTCTGCCGCAATAGAGGGTAATTTATAGTAACTAGAAACGATTGTCGTTTTTGATTAATGCTTCATTTCTATGGTTCGTGGGATGATGTGCTCAAGACCTAATCCTTTCTCAATAAACACTCCATCTATAGCAAAAAGGTTTTTATTAAATATCGGACTGAAATTTCTTTAGGTAGTTACTCCCCTTCTTTTTATTTTATTAAATTATTAAATTAAATGTTATTATTATTGTATTTTATTAAATTTCAAACAAGGTCATTATGTAATATATATATATATATATTTTATATAGTATATATTATAACTATTGTTATTATTAGAATCAATGTATTTTATTTAGTATTTTAGTTGCATGGAGAAATTATATTCATAAAGTAATTTGTACGTAGAGTTATCATAATAAACGTATTTCAAAATAGTCTTTGCATTGTCGTTTTATTTCGGTCCGATAATATTTTATATTTGGATAAGTAATTATTTTATTCAATCAATATTATTTTTAATGATATTATTTTGAATAAAGGTTATTGTAAGATGCTGTTAACAAGATATTGAGAAAACATTAGCAGGGATAAATAGAGAATCAGTGACATGTCTAAAATATGACAAGTAGCCGGCTATACAATAAAAATAATTAAAACAATGTTTCAATCGCTTGAGAATACTTTAACGATTCTTCCATTAACATCTCTTAACACGATCCATAATTTTCGCAGAGAAATCATCTGGCGCTATCTGGTGGTTAATAATGGTTAAAGCCGTTATCCTCATCGTCGTCGAAAAGGTGGTTGGGAGTTATCTAGGAGATGATCGCGGGGACCCCCGACGGGGATGGAGTTAGTATTCCCTCGGAGGAGGAGAAACAAGAAGAAAACCGACTCCCCCGTGGCCGTATGAAAAATGTTCCCTTTCATATTTATCTAAGCATTTGTTAGCTGGCACGTACCTTTTCCTTTTCGAGAATCATAACAGAGCCCCCTCCCCCCCCCAACCCCCCGCTCCTACCGACCTCTTCCAAGCAAATGAAGGGGAACTTATAAATAAAAAAAAAATAAGCTTTCACCTTGTGTAGCCTTGATTAAATTTTAATGAAGTTTACAATGTTTTCTGCAGTAAAGGCTACGAGAAGCATAACATTTAATTCTGTATTTCAATCAACTGTAGTTGAAGAATTATAAAAATAAAATAAACTGTACCACAACAAGCCAACGGTTGTGCAGGGAACTGATGCGTGCTCAACCGCCATATATTCCTCCTTAATTAATTATATAATTGAGAATCCACTTTATAGAGGGTGGGTGTATCCAGGAGGGTCTCCCGACCCAGGGTCGATTCACATCCACGAAGAATTATAGTAATTTCAAAATTAAACCAAACAATAATAACTGAAGAAAAAACATTTTCGATTATCGACTGAATATCAGAAGCATGAATGTTTCTTGGTGAGTGATATAAAAGTGATGATGATGATATAAAAGTGAGTGATATAAAAAAGACAATACCGTTTTTTATTTATTTATTCTTTATCAATTTAGCTCAAAAGTTTTTTAGTAATCAACAGAATGGGACCGATTTGCGCCGATTTGTCAAAGTTTAACAAAAGGCAAATTAGTGATAAATAATCTTCAAATTGTTTATATGTTTATATACTTCATTGAATGGGCCATTCATCCTATAAAATTTCAAAGCGCTACGAAAACAAACGCAGTTCCCGCTCTAGAGATTATTTTAGCCTGACCTCAAAGCTAGAGACGCTGCGCAAAATTACAATATAGGCAACGAGGGAAGCAAAATTAAAATGTTGTCCTACACAGTATTTTTTTTTTTTTCAGAATTTCAAATATAAAAAAAAAAGATAATATTCTACTCTAAAAAGGAGATAGTTAAAAAAATTAAATTAAATACTACTAAGTATAAATGAATGTATTGTATCTGTTATGCATCTTGTATTAGGGAACAAAGAGTTTAGAATTTGGTTTATATTGTCTAAGAAATTATGAATCAATTTAAAAGTGGAATTCATAATGATGTAGAGATGGTTGACCGTTGATATAATATGAGAAGGAGTTAATTGGGGGGTGCGGTCAAATAAATACTAAATTAAAATATAGTAGGCAAAAATTAAATAAACACTATATTTTAATTCAGTATTTATTTGACCGCACCCTCCAATTAACTCCTTCTCATAAAAGTGAAATTGATTATTGTTAATATATATAATATAAAAAATAAAAACTATTTAGTAGAGATGGTGTCTCAGATGTTAAACCGGGGTAGTCAACCTGTGGAGAGGATTCTTGACAAAATTGCCAACAAAAAAGTTCATTCGGTGAATTAAGACAAATTCCAAACGGAAAATGAATAAGAAGGAATTCCTCAAAAACTGTTTAAGATAATTATATCCTAAGTATTCCATCGTAAAGTATACATTTTTTGTAGTAATTGATTAATAAGTGTACATTTAATCACCGTTTTCTCAACAAAAAAATTGTCTACTTTACAATAGTGTATTTGAGAAATTCCTTCTCCCGATTCCAAAAAAACAGTGACCATCTAAAAAAAACACCCACAAAATTGATCTGAACTCCTTTTCCTTTTGGAATTGGCCCATGCATCAAATGCACTTCCTTTTTGAGAATTTTATCTCGGATCCTTTCCAAAGTTCAGCCATTAACAACTGAGACACCCTGTATACTAATAGTTTTATACTATAGTGTTTTATGCTATAGTATACTAATAGTTTTATACTATAGTGTTTTATGCTATAGTATACTAATAGTTTTATACTATAGTGTTTTATGCTATAGTATACTAATAGTTTTATACTATAGTGTTTTATGCTATAGTATACTAATAGTTTTATACTATAGTGTTTTATGCTATAGTATACTAATAGTTTTATACTATAGTGTTTTATGCTATAGTATACTAATAGTTTTATACTATAGTGTTTTATGCTATAGTATACTAATAGTTTTATAGTATAGTGTTTTATGCTATAGTATACTAATAGTTTTATACTATAGTGTTTTATGCTATAGTATACTAATAGTTTTATACTATAGTGTTTTATGCTATAGTATACTAATAGTTTTATACTATAGTGTTTTACGCTATAGTATACTAATAGTTTTATACTATAGTGTTTTATGCTATAGTATACTAATAGTTTTATACTATAGTGTTTTATGCTATAGTATACTAATAGTTTTATACTATAGTGTTTTATGCTATAGTATACTAATAGTTTTATAGTATAGTGTTTTATGCTATAGTATACCAATAGTTTTACAGTAGTTGAATACCTTCAGTGCTCGAGCCACGCCCTGATAATGACCCACATGTTCAGGTTGAAACGTCGGCACTAATAAAAACTTTATAATGACTGCGTCCTGAATATTTATCACCCATGATTAGTGTTGCCCAAATTCAAGACCGAGACGAGTCTTGGTGGTCTTACGCAAGAATCTCGCAACTGTCTTGCAGTTACTTATGAGCATATTATCAATTTATACTATAGTATAAACAAATATAGTATAGTAACGTAGTAAGTCCTTCGAGCAATAGTCGATGCTCCTTTATATGTAACCAACAAAACCCTACACCATGACCTTAATATCCCATTTGTCCTAGACCTTATCCCATCAAATTTCTCAAAATTCCACCAGACCCTTACCCATCATCCAAATTCCTTTGCACAATCTCTATCCAGCACCACCCATCCATATAATCCTCCAAGGAGGTTAAAACGGCAGTGGCCCCGTGACCTTTTATAGTTTGTAAATATTGGAGTTCTAGCAATGGCCAGATTCTCCACTCACGACATGAGTGTATGTGGCTTAAGCAGTCTTGCTCAATCTCCACTGGGTTTAGCCCAGTGACGCGGTTGAGAGAGAAGTGCTGGGATCTCCTGGAGCCATGCTTTTCCCTCCACACTTGGAGGGACAAGTCTGGTTTGGAGTTCCCTCACCAGATTGTAAATATTGTATATAGGTATGTATGTGTTCTTTTTGTTCATTTATTTTTAGGTTATTTTATTCTTATTTATTGTATATATGTTATTTTTCTGTATAATTTATTTTATTTACTGTACATAGAGTGTGAATGTGATCTGTAAACACTATTATAAATGTCCTTGAGACAGATTGTAATATTTTTCAATAAAAAAAAAAAAAAAATTATTTTAAAAATCGATTTTTTTTTTTTACTAGTCCTGGTCTTGGTCTTGCAACATTTAGGCACCCTTGGTCTTGGTCTTGCAAAGTGTAAGACCAAGACCGATTTTGGGCAACAATATCCATGATATGTAGAACAGTCGACGAACTTCCTTCAATAATAGTTTTTGTTTATTATTATTTTATATTTTATAATATATTCCAATAATTATCAAGTCCAAGTTTAAATTGATTCATAGTTTGTTAGACAATATAAATCAAATCTAAAATTGTTTGATATTTAAAGTAGTGGTCAATAAAATTAACCATAATAATTTTTTTTAACATAATTTCCTTTAAATTAATAATATTAATTATTTTTTATTTATTTTTAAGAATTTATTGATATAAATTTAATAATAATAATTGTCAAACTGTGTTAATCCATTCACAAAAGAGACAAAAAATATCTGGTATAAATTCTTTCATGCAGAACTATTCTGCCTTTTACTAACTTTTTTTTTCTAAAAAATAATGAGAACAATATAAATTAAATATAAAAAGCTTAAAATTATTAAGTCACAAGAAAGCAACTAAAGAAACTAAAGTCGGGTGTGAATTTTCTAATTTGTTTTTATGGCCTTTAAATAACCACTTATCTTTTTACTGACTTAAAACAAGAGGATAGAATAACACAGAGTTTCGAAATGGTGCTTTCAATTCAATCTTGTATCATCCTATTTCAAGCTATTAGGATTTTTATACAGCAAATTAATGAAACTATAGACACTAAATCTGGGCAAAAAAAAAAAAAAAAAAAAAAATGGACACTTTGACTATTGCTGTATGGTATATGGGGACATCTCTGGGGATCTCGAGGCGAAATTAAAACGTTTGATAAATTACTTTGTACGATTCATCTTCGGGATACCAAGGGACGCCCCTGTTACCCGTTTCTATGCAGAGTTGAATTGGCTTTATCCTTACTACCGTCGTAAGTATTTCCTGGCATCCTTCCTCTTTCAAGTCATCCAATCCCACCGTCCTTCATACATCTCCGAGCTCCGTCAATTCAAATCTTCTGTTCGCTCCCGCAATACTCGTTCTCGGTGTTCTGATTTATACATAAGGGCACACCGAACCGCTGCTTTCGACAGATCTTTCATTATCCGATCCTCATCCCTATGGAACTGCATCCCTCCCGACATCCATCAATCCAAAACCCTTCCTACCTTTAAAACCCGCCTGTTCAATAATTTCTTATCCCTCCAGTCCCCATAAAATTGTAAATATATATTACTGTAAATATGTATATGAATTATTAGATCGTTCTTCATTATTTTTACTTCATGTTTATTTTCAATTTTTCATTTTTTATTATTAGTAACTGATTTAAATTAGAAAATAACTTACAATTTCTTTTATTTTGACTATTCACTTACTCTATATTTTTGTTTATGTATCTCTTAGGCTCCTTAGACCACATTTTTGTCTTTCTGTATTGTTCTAAACTCGTCCCAGAACAAATAAAGCATTATTATTATTAAATCTAAAATATCTTCTGAGCAAAATGATTTTTCGAAAAATTTTCCTTTTTTTTGTTGAGCCGAATATTACTTAATGGACATTTATTAAGAAGAAACCGATAATGACATGATACGAATTAAATGAATTTTAAATTAAGAAACCTAATGGCTAATTGAAATTGTAGTATAAATTGAAAAATCTCATGTTTTTTCTTTTTTTTAAACCAAAAAAAAAGGCTTTGTGCTGAGACTTGATGTTTGAATTAGGAGGAGGAAAAAAGTGATTGCAACTTCACTAACATTTAGGTATAGCTCATGGGAACCCTTTCCATTTATTCAACATCAATTATCACAAGATAGGAAAGGAAAATTTTATGAATTTACTTGAGCTGATTCTGTAACTGGAAACTTGACAAACTTTTTGTGGGCTTATCTCTTAACACGACGGATTTATAGATAAATAAAACAAAGTCAATTATTTAGGTATTTGCTAATGTATTTTTAAATACATTATTACTAACTACTTGAATTTTAAAGAAAACATAATTTTTAATTGATAAAAATCAGATGATATATCAATCAGGATTCATTGAAAATATTTTGTTGTATAAGCTCACGTTTCGAACCAAAATTGTGATTCATCTTCACGGCTACATTTAAATATGTAGATGTACAAAAAATAAAAATAGAGAAGTAAATGAAAGAAACAATATAGATAAATAATACAAATAAATTAAGCAATATAAATATAAGTAATTTTTTGTTTCTAGTTAATCTATAATTATTCCTTACCTTTATCATCTAATTTATTATTATTTTTACTTTTATTATTCATTTATTTTATTTTTGTCATTTACGTTTGTCTACACTCTTATTATTATTTTTTTAGGCATCAAAAAAAAAAAAAAAAAAAATGCGTGGCTTGAACTCATATTAAATTTTTATTTGCAGTATTGGTGTCAAGGCAGGTTATCTTAAGATACAAATGTATAGCCCGACACAAACAAACTAATGCACCTGGTATTGCTAACTCGAGTTGCGATAATATTGGCATGCAAATAAACGATTGTCAAAAATGGGACTGGCGCGAAGCCAGAAGGTATTTTTAAAACTGTTCCACCCATCCGGGGAGGCATGTCAGCCCCAATCCTCAACTTAGAGTTATGTTAGGAAAAAACCTCAACTTGACCCTAAATAGGAGAATGATTCTTATTTTAAAACTTGCTAATAACTACCCACAAAGACAAACTTTAGCTGACATTCTTGAAACATCAGCTGTTAAAACTTTAAACTAAAAAGCTTTAAAAAAAAAATTGGGTAACTTTGCTCGCGTCCGTACATTGTACACGTGTCCACCGGTTATAACTAAATGAGCAATAATGTCCCCGCGAAGACAGTTGAAATATTTAAATGATATAAAGAAATTTAAAAAATGTAACATTGTGAGAATAGTCATTATGTTGGGCTCAAATCAGGTGAGTTGGAACAAGATGAATTGAATTCATCAGGAATTCGTGGTTTCTATTTAAATAATAAAATGTCCTAGGAGACAAAAGATTGATCCCGAATTCTTAGATGTTTATTAACATCTATGAAGATTACTTATTCTTCAAGTTGAAAAAAAAAAAGGAACTTATTGATCGTTCATTTATATTTCTTGGACAAAAAAAATTAGAATTTTATTTTAAAAACTCTGATAATAAATAAAATATTTCAAACAAATGTTAACTATTATTTTGCTAGAGAAGGTTGCACAAAACATACTTTTATATGCCAGTGGTGGAGTGTGGCAAATATTGGGATGGAGCGAGATCCAACTTTGGCCCCTCCTCCTATTATAATAATAATGAGTTTCAAAAATAGGACACATTTCACAGACCACTTATTGCCTGGATCCTTACGTATGTGCATGCCGTTCAAATTGCTTATAACTTTAGAATGAGTAGTTGTTTATTTTTTCAAGTTTTGTAGAGTTTATCTGGGATTTCCAAATTCGTTCATTCCGTATCTTAGCGATATTTACATCTAAAACTATGAGCGTTTAAATCGGTTTTGGCTTTCGACGATAATTAAATTAAAATTTTCAAACCGGATTGATAATACTGTTTTATAATGATATGGAGTTGATAGCAACAGATTTCGGTTGAAATCCGACCAGCCATCGCTTGCTTTTGTAAAAAAGAATTTGTGTCGCCGATTCTCGGTTTACAGTAGCTCTGGATTTTTAATGGATGATGTTTTAGCACTGACGAGGGAAGAGCAGAGTGAGTGGCTCACCGATTTCAAACATTTTTTTCGGGTGATACTATATCGAAAAATATTGGACAGATATCCCGCCCTTCCTTGCAACGGCCCCGTGAGGCGAGAAGAAAAATATTTTAAATACTTTCAAACAAAATTTATGTTATTTATTTTTGCCTTTGCTTTGCCCGGGTTTTGAGGTTGTTACAAATGGATTCACAAAAATTCTTGTGTGCAGAAAAAGATAAAAAATATTGACAATTGTACTAAATGAGTTGTAATGTATCATAAATTACAAAAACTAGAAGGAGCTTCCGGCAAAGTAGGTCAACTCAATTTCTATTATCAAAAAGCAAGTTGGATTCGTTTTTAGTGTCATTTGAAACTCTTAAGTATGATTTTTTAAACAAGTCGAAAATTGCTGAATTCCATATTTCATTTTCTTAGAGCATTTTTTTCGGCGGATATCTAAAGGATTCATAACTTGCCATCAGTTTCTCCAAAATGAAGGTTAGTACAATACGACCCTTTGAAAGCGGAATCACTCCTCTTCCAACCCACATCTATAACTTTTAGATTTAATTTTTGTTTTTAAAACTAGATAAAGAAAAAGAAAAAGTTCCCAATAATCTTTGTTTTATAATGTTTGGTTTTGTTTTGTTTACGGGTGTCCGCTTTGTACCATTTATACTAGCATGTAGTGTACCGCACACTAAATCTCAATTAATTTTTTAATGTTTTAGTGTAGCCGTCGTAAAGTTATAATTATCTAAAGTTTGGTTGTTGATAAAATTTCGAAGAATCTAGGCAAAAATTTCGTGCACAAAATTTTAATTTTTCGATTGCTACAAAAATTAGTATTTAAAGGTTTTTTGAGGTGCGAAAAGCGAATATTAACATTGTTTCTTCATAGAAACATATTTGCTCTAAATAACAAAGCGGTTTTGAATAAGTATTATATTTGGCAGATAGCTACAATACAGGCACTGTTTGGACCAACCGACTTAGCAATGTGGGGGTAAATATTTTTTTAGGAAATAGGAAAGTTGATATTCGTTTTCACAGCCCAAAAACCTGTTAAAATTAAAATTTTGTGAGGAATTATTCGGCTGGAATGGGCTGGATAAAAAATACCAACATTTTGATAACTTCAGAACGGCTCCACCGAACCACATAAAAATTAAGGATTTAGAGCTTCTATATCCTAGCTTCTATATTCTATATCCTACACCTAGTGCTACAAAATTGACCAGCGTAAACAAATTAGAACTAAAGATATAAAATAAAAATGATTGGTGATTTTCTCATAACTTGTAGTTTAAAAATGAATAAAATCGGGCGGAAAAAAAACTCTTAAAAATTAAGTATTGAATTTTGATTTCTTAAATTTCTATAACAAATCGTATTAAGGAGTTTTAAAGGAGACTAAATTGGGATCTAACTTGCTTTTTCATTATAAAATCATTATTTGCCCTACTTTACTGCATCTTCCTTTTGGTTTTTCTAATTTATGATGTAATTTATAACTCATTTAATTAGACTAAAGAATTGGATTGGTGTGTAATAACCTAAAAATTAGGACAAAGCAAATGCAAAAATAAATAACATACATTTTATTTGAAATTATATATATTTTGTCGGTCCAAGGGCCCATTGGAACGTATGCCGCTCCAATATTTTTCGATGTAATATCATTAAAAACTATTTGGTTTAAATGCACAAATTGGAATTGTACCACCAGGTGTAAATTCTTACATTGCGCTACTCTTTACACTACCACTACCAGATAATTAAAAAACGAAGAGAGAGTGAGAATGATTATATCATTTTTTTTTCCATCAGATTGTCATATTACTTGATAACATACATATGCAGAGGTATAAACCATTAAGCTGAGGATAATGAGATTTTGATGAGAGATATTTCTTGTATAGAGTGTGGAAGGTGGGAGAGCGGGAGAGGATGAGAATTGTTTGTTTGCCGAGAGGCGCCGACTGCGCAGGTACCGACATTGTTTTCCTTCGAGGACTATTATATCCGCCAGTTGACCTCCTTCATCCCCCTTTCATTGTTCCCATACTCCAGCTCATTTATTGTTTCTGCTACTTTTTTATCAACCACCGTCCCATCCCCACTTGTAGCCTTTATAAGCTAATTTCTGGCTGTCTTGTGAGTTGCTAGAGATGAGACGTGTCGTGCTCAGGGGTTGCTATAAAGCAAATTTATTCTTTTAAGAAGAGTCAGTTAGAGACTAGCTTTTTCCTTCTTTTTTTCGAGACAGTTTTAAGCATTATTAGCTGCTATTTTAAAAAATAAAAAAAGGATATTCACAAAACTACAGAACAAGTAAGTGATTAATAGATATTTTGTGGCTAGCCCACGGCAAAAACATATATTTGTTCTACATTATAAATTTGATTTCGCTTTTTAATTTTTACCAGTTTATTAAAGAGATTGTTTTTCACCAAAGGTCGATAAAAGTAACGAAAATAAAAGTGAGGAACCTGATAATGAGGAAGAAGGAAGAAAAAGAAAACAGCCTGAGGACTTTGATGAACCATCAATTAGTAAGCTAACCTAACGAGTTAATCAACTATTTAGTTATCTTGATAGAGAGAGAGATATTACAGAGAGTGAACCAAAAGTTGCAATGTATAAAATCTCGGGATAAATCTTTTAGATTTCTCAATATTCTTAGAAAACGAAATGATTTTTATAACAAATCCCTATACTCGAGTGTAAATAAATACAATACAAAGAATTATTTAACAAAAAAAGGGAATCAGTATTATAAGACCCTCAAAGAAAAATTGAATGCATTAAAGATAGAAAAGATCTGTGGTCACTAATAAACCAATTTAAGAGTTTTATTAGTGAATCTACTATTACAGGTGACCAGTTTAGACATCACTTTGATTTATTGTTGAATACTGATATAAAAGCTCCACAAATATTTTATGCCACCTCAAAAAAGACTGCTATTATAATAAATAGTAATTATTCATATAATTATAAAGAAATTAAGATTTCTTTTTTATTTTTACCAACGGGTGATCCGGAAAATCGGTTAGCCGAGGACCGGTTAATACAAATGGGTTTATACATTAGCAACTTTCATCAATATCAACTACTCCTGGGCATGCACCTTTAAAGCTCTATACCTTTCCCCATAACATTTCGCCAAATTCATTTCCGATTCTCTCTTAATGAAGGAGTCCTACGTCAAGTAGAAGAAAAAGCTATTGATACATGCACAAAGCTATTATATATGCAAATCCAAATCCTGCGTTTTCGATCAAACCGAATTATAAATCCAAAATTACCTACTTATACCCCTTTAATAATTGAATAATGTGTTGGCGGTAGAGAATTTGGGGATGGAGGGATGAAACATATATCCATATTCTTTTAGACTTTGATAACATCTCCAACTCTGTCAATTGCTGATTATTGAATAAATTTACATCCCTAATGATATTAAATTGACTCGATTAAAATTAAATTTGAAAATTAGGCTGTCTAGAAAAATTTAACGTTAATTGTCCAATGCCTTACGACGGAATTGGTGGCTATTCGCATTTATTCACTCTTTTATTTCTATAAAACTGTCAACGTTTCCAATAGCAAACTACAATATTTTAATCAAATATTCAAGCCGCGCTCTCTCTGTACAGTATTGGGGGAGGGGGCGGTACATGCTATATTACCGGGAGCCCTTTTCTTGTAAAATAAAAAAAATGAATATTTTGATAGAAGCAATGTTTGTGAATGATACTACTTATTATTATGTCAATTCTCTTTTATCTTATTCCAAATAAATCTCCCTGAAGGGTTAATTACTTTTAGCATGTCAATATGTGACTGGCCTCAGGTGTTGCCTCCCTTCTCGCTCCGTCTTCGAGAGGAGGTAAGACAGGATGAGACCGGGGGGAAGGGGGGGGCGTGCGATGTGTATAAAGCCAATTACAGATGTATGGTATATAATAGCAAATAACATATACAAAAAATGATGGATGTAAACCAACACTGTCCTAAGAAATATTATGGTTTGTCCATATTTTATTTTGTTTCTTTTCTTAAGTTCTAAGTTTAAATACTTGATTTATCTCTCCGTTAATCGGTTATTCGTCCATCAATCAAATCCAGTTTTCGCATAAAATTAATTCCGAAGAATATATAGATTTTTTTATAAGAGAAGTTAGTTGGAATTGCAGTCATTAAAAGAAAAAAAAAAAAACCGTATTAATTTTCTTTGTCCCGACATTTCGGGCCAGGTTTGAGACCTTCATCAGCCAAAGATCAAATAACAAATAAATACTGAGTAAATAATTAGATAGCTATATGTAAAAATAATTAGACTTATACTAAGAAAGTATAAATAGGTACTTAAACTTGACATTAATAAGTATATGGTTTGGAAAATATATGATATATAAATTTAGCAAATTGTAAGGTAACTGTAACAAAGTGATAATGTAATCAAAGATAAAATAAAGGTAACAACTTAGGAAGTGATAAAATAACGGTAAAAGCATAAGAATTTATGAAATAACGATGATAAAGTGATAAAATAAACAATCATAAAATAACGGTAACAACTAACAATTGATGAAATTAACAAAACAATGCAAAATGAAATAACAAAGAAATTAAATGAAATATTAAGAGATACCAATAAATAGGATGTGGTGGTTACTATAAGTTGATACCATCAACGGATTTTTATAAGTTCTAACTTTGTAATTATAAAATAACATAACATCCCAAGTAGTGTGTGTGTGTAGAAATGTGTTTTTTACTTTTTTTGCTTCGTCTAGTATTTTGCCATAAAATGGCGATATGAATTTTTTAAACAGAAAATAGACGTTTATGAACTTGAAACACGACTTTTATGCAAATTGTTTTCCAAAAATTCAATAAAAATAGCACTAAGCTACTTTCATCAACAACCTTCAGGTATTTCGCGAATAAATGAAGACTTTTTAGCAGTAAAAGGTATAAATAAAAATTAATTATTTAATACAATTCGCTTTTCAATTAAAACAATAACAATAAAACTGAAAGTTGTGGTTTTTGTTTTAAATGAACTTTTTTTCCATGTGCGCCCCCCCTCCTGGATCCTGTAATATCACTTTGTTACCGTTACCTTTTATCTTCCTAAATTTATATATCACGTACTCACTAATGGCAATTCCCATTTAACTCCCTATTTATACTATATACTAGTCTAATTATTTTTTTAGTCCTGGTGTTTGGAAGTCCTGACGAAGGTCTGAAACTTGGGCTGAAACGTAGACATAAAGAAAATAAATATAATTTATTGTTTGTCGTTCTAATGACAGCAATCTCCAACAAACTTCTCTTATATGAACGTACAGCCAACAATTTCTAAATCCTAAAGATAATTTTTTATCAAGATATTCAAACCTGCTATCAGAATTAAAAGCAATATGAGAGATGTTATAAATGTGTTAGAGAGATGGAGAGATAGCTGGTGGCGGTTGGGGGGGGGGGCAGGGTTGCCAGTAAATAGACAAATTCAAAGAGCGGGAATCGATTGGAGGAGCGGCGCCAGTGAGGGACTGCTCTACTAATGCAATGTATTGTGCCTGTATGGTTAGGAGGGTTGAAGGGAGGAGAGTGAGGGGGGGGGGGGTAATAAGAGGCAGCCATTCACCCCCCAAAATCATTACTCAAGAGCAATTCGCTTTTCCAACCCGCCATGCTCCACCGTTCCAGTCATTGTACTGTATTTGTAATAGAATTACAGCCTATGTTTGGTTTCAATTAATGGATACAATGGATACGATAGATACTAGGGGTTGTGCAACATCCGCTATCCCTACCATTTATTTTTACCTTGAGTTGCAATGAAAATGATTTTTTACTATCGATTTGAAGAAGAATGTTAAAGAATGAACTGGAAATGGTATAATTCACTAAAGACATGCTATAATTCGTTCATTCTACATCAAAAACATATAATGAAATATTGATTTGTTAAATTAATGTTACCATTATTGAAATACACATTTTTAGTAATGAATGAGATCTTGGGTATTATATAAAGGAGCTTTATATCTTGAATACACTTGTCTTTTCAAATAATTAATAATCAAAAACAAATCTATATCACTTTATATTTTATTATAGTTGATCATTTTTAAAAAGTTTCGTCTTTACATATAAATATAATATTTAATACATTTATATTCATATTCATTGAAGGGCCTGATAAATAAAACTTCATTAATAATTGTAAATATACCTAAAACAATGTTCAAAAATATTTTCTGTCTTAAAACAAATATTATTTTGTGATTTTATATTTTTCTTATTCTTTCTATTTCTTATTCTAATTATTTTTCTTATTTCTTATTCTGGTTAATTAATAGTTAGATAAATGTTACTGACTCAATAGGAAAAGTATGAAGGTTCATTATTTCCACTGTAAGACTCCAACTAACAAGTTACCTTGAATAGTATTTATTACAATATTTATTTTGTTTAATTTTGATTATAGTGGGGGGGGGGAGGAGGAAGCTTAGGACTACAGATGTAGCAACAGGGGGTTCCTCCCACGAAATATTTTCAAAGGGCTCTGATCAAAAGTGCATTTTTTTATACCATTTGAATCAGTGTACTCAATGTGCAAAATGTTAGAAAAATACATGCTGCCTACCTGTTAGGTAAAATATTTTTAATATTTATCTTTTGAAGAAAACCCTTTATTTTAATTTCATACCTATGTTACTTGGAAGAACGCTTTTCTCTTTTCTTTTTTTTTCAAATGACCAAAGCTGCCCGACCTCCCAGCAGAGTATTCAAATGTTCTATTTAGTTGAGAGCCAAGAGTAGTACTTTTTTGTTTTAACTTTAAGTCGTGTAATATCGTAGAAAAATCTAAGAATGTTGTTTTTTTAAAAATCACATGCTAGCAATAAAAGAAAAGTGGTTGGAGGAACATTCAAATTTCTATCGAAATATAAAATGATGGACCCGGAGCCGCATTTTGCCAGTGAACTAATTGATGTGTTTTCTCATGAGAATTATGTTGAGCATTTCATCTTCTTTATAATGAGCTATTATTATTATTATTAAAAATTGTATCTTAACGTGGCGCGTGTATCTTAACGTGGTGTTTTATCTTTCCATTTTAAATTTTATCTTTCCACCCCACACTGTTGCCGCTACAGGAGAAAAGAAAGAAATCAGCTATTTGAGAGCCTAGTTATAGTTGCTAAGGGACTGAAATGGCCGGACCTAAAGTGGATTTTAATATTTTAAAATATATTCCTCAAACCACCAGAGGATGGGGCAAAATTCAGTGGGTTAAGACTTGAAGGCTGGATTCGGGGAGTTAAAGTCACTTGGTGATAAAACTTCTCCTTTACCCCTTCAAATATTTCATGTTGATGTGTTATAATTTTCTATTTAACATAAAATTATCTTAAAACATAGGGAAAAATAAATAAATATTTGATAGTAATTGTAATAATACCACGTGAAAGGTGGTAGATGTCATTCCATTCTACCCGTTGAAGCAGGGGTTGAATCTTTTAGGACAAAATAAATTTATATAAAAGTTGTAAGGGTCTTTTATCAAATACAATTCTAGATATAAAGTTTTTGAATATTTATTCATTCCAGTTGTTTAGAAACAATGACTTCAATTGAGAAGTAAGCAGGGATTGGATTTAGATTAGAGTTATAATTTATTTTAAAGGAATTACTTGATTCTAATTCCTCATTTGTTTTTTTAGGCAATAATAAAAGTACTTTTTTATAAGTAATCTTTTTGGCGAAATGGAGAGAACTTTTGAATAATTAAAAAAAAAAAAAGTAGAACGAAACCTTTTAGCCTTTTAAAAGGCTGCAAGGGAAAAAGTTCTAGTTTCGAAACAACTGAAAAAAAATAAATAGAAATAAAGATTCCTGTCATACCGAAACCGATTAAAAAACATAAGTTAAAATTCCATTCCATTTAACCGTATATGTAGATGACCTGGCTGTTGTAGTGGCCTCGAATAGCAGGGCCAGATTAAAATATGAAGCTGAACGTTGTGCCAACCTTGTAGAAGAATGGTGCGAGAAAAAGAAGTTAAGGATGGCGGGTTCCAAGACTCAGGCCATCCTCTTGAGAGGTTCGACCGATAGGGCACACCCCATAACCTTGGTGATACAAGGTTCCAGAATATGTCCAAGTGAGGTAGTCACCTATCTTGGAATTAGGATTGGGAAAAAATTCAACGTGACGCCTCACTTGGATTACTTAAGGAATAGGATAACCTTAGCCCTTAATGGTCTCAGTCGCATAGGGGGGGCCTTTTGGGGCCTTAGATATCCAGCAACTATGTCCATTTATAAAGGAGTAGTTGTTGGTATCCTGAGATACGCGTCCCCCGCATGGAACCGGAATCTCTCGTACCGTCAGAAGCGCAAGTTGGCAACAATCCAGCGGATGGCCCTGCTTAGAGTAACCAGGTCATACAGAACTGTGTCCCATGAGGCGGTGCAGGTCTTAGGAGGAGGTATTCCTCTCGACCTCCTTCTGCGGGAAGACCTTTATCGGTACAACATTAAGAGGGATGACTTGGCGGATTTACCAGCAAACATTCGGGAGAGGATTTGTGATGACCCCAGAAGATGGAAGATGATCCTCCGGGAGGATACATTGGAACAATGGAATCGGCGATGGGTAACAACCCCAAACGGGTCCACAGTAAGAAAATTCTTTCCCACCATTAAATCGCGCTTAGAAAAGAAATGGGTCCTCCCGGACTACTGGGTCTCACAGATCCTCACGGGGCATGGGGGTTTCAGAGCAAAACTTTTTAAACACGGTAAAAATATCGACCCCTTATGCCCCACTTGTGGAGTACCTGAAACCGCTGAGCACATAGCTGAGCACGTAGCCTGCACCAGCTATGAGGCACTGAGGGCCAAATTAATGAGGGATACAGGGCTTTTCGTTCTTACAGAAGGACAATTACCCCAACTAATGTCTGAACAAAACTACCCGCACTTTAAAATTTTCGTATGCGGCTGGAAAAAAACTGTGGGCCCAACCCACTTCTCCCTGGGAAGGCGTGAAGAAGCAGTACCTGGAAGGCCGCTAATTAGGACAGGAGAAGAAGATGGAGAACAATAACTAAGTGACAAAATTATCAAGCAGGCTGTGTGCACAGCAATTTAAAAATGTAAATAGATAAACATGCAACAGTGATTTGTTATACAATGTGTATCAAGTCACTGCTGCAAACTCCCGTATTGTCTTAAAGGCAGGGTAGGGAGGAAAATAAAAAAAATAAATAAAATAAAATAAAAAATAAAAAAAAAAAGTTAAAATTCCATTTGAATCCCTGATTCCCGTATTACAATTACTTAACGTACTGAGTAGGGGGGAATTGATAGCGAAGACTTCATTCACATCAACGGCTACAAATATCTTCATATAAACAATTCTCACCTGAAAAGTAGGAAATACCATTTTTTTTTTTTTTAAGCGAGTCATGTTTTTTGTTGAATAGGAAGCGATAACATTTTATTTAATTTATTACCAGTTGTTTCACTCTAAACAAGACAAAATTTACTTCAAATGACAATAGATTTTGTGATATACCGATGATAATACTGACAATAGTCATTGTTAAAACCATTTAATGAGAACTTTTGCGCGGCTAAACTAAGATAAATTCTGTTTTAAAAAATCTTAAATTATTGGCGATTTTTTTTAATCATCCTCCAAGCGTACCACAGGTACCGCACATTTGAAAAACTTGCTCCGTCAGGAAGCTTTAAGCCTTTATTAATTAAGTTGAGGTTTAATAGGCAAAGCCTTGAGATTCAGCTCAAATTGTGCAAAGAAATGGTCCGATTTTATATCCTCTCACCTAAAAGAACACGTGTTTTCAGAAAAAAATATCACAATTAACTATTGCAAAACTTTTATCTCTTGTTTTTTCATCATCTAGAATGAATTGCAATAAACACAATTGCCTATAATACTGTTTTTATTTATATATATAAAAAAAAATTAAAATAATGATTTTTTAAGTAAAGTGGTTAGGAACTGTGTTTTCCTCCCAGATGCCTGCCATAGGAATCGATCCATATTTATAAGTGACGAACTTAATGTTCCTCATCCTAAAATTCAACTTTTTAATGGGAATAATTGAAGCAACAAATAAAGCAGGTTTCTTTATTTTAAATTTCAATTTTAAGACTAGAAATATTAAGTTTGTCACTTATAAATACCGATCAACTCCTATGACAAAAAACCTGAAAGAAAAACACAGTTGCATTACCATTTTACATGAAAAATATTTTTAAAAATTATTATTTTTAGTTATTATATTTATAAATAAAAACTGTATTTATGGAATTGTGTGTATAAGTAATACATTCCAGATGATTAAATGGTTTAAACAGTAACAAATACTATTTCCATTTAATGTTAATTATGTCTAGTTTATATTAAAGCAATTATGTATTACTTAAATTAAATGTTTCTTTAGTTATCGCTTTCTATTCAACCAAAAATATTACGCCTAAAAATACACAAAACTTGTTTTCCCTACTTTTCTGCTGAAAATTGGTTTATTGTTTATATAAATTTTTTGTAGCTCACAAGGACTATTATCAATCCTCAAAGAATTCCGTTTACTTACAGGACACCCTATATATATATATATATATATATATATATATATATATATATATATATATATATATATTTTTTTTTTTTTTTTTTTTTTTTTTTTTTTTTTTCTGTTGGCTCTACAGACCTTGTAGATCATTGGCCGCCTGAATCAGCCTTCTCCACCTCTGCCTATCTTGGGCTACTGCTTTCCAGTTTGCGGCATGAAGCTCAGCCGTGTCTTTGTTTATCCTATCTATCCATCTGGTTTTTGTCCTCCCACGTGGTCTCTTGCTAACTATATATAAATATATATAAAATTTAATTATTTTAAATTTCAATTTTTGAGAATCAAATATAGTTTTTATAGAAAATATTTATTTATGATAACCAAAAACTTTAAAATGAATTATGAAAATTTTGTTATACCGAATATATATTAGGGGATCTAAAGATACTATAAGTTTGAATGATATTCTTAAAATTTTGGATAATTGGTACAGAGGCTAACAGAAGAACTTGTAAATACATTTATTTTTTTTCTTATTAGAATAACTAATTTTTAAAAAATTCTTTGAAATAAGGTGACAATAAAATTGAGATTAGTAAAAATATCGTTTCAGGATTAACGTTTTAGGTTTTAGGTCAAAAAGTTAACCGACAGGCAGAATAAAAATGTTGGAACATATCCAAAATATTTTACTTTTGTCATAATATAAATAAATTTGATAATATTGTTATTTCAATAGTCAGATATGGTCAGTAATACATATAAACCTCGATAATGTAAAACAATGATGGGCAAAACGCCAGTATGAATAACGAGTACCGAGTATTTCACTAAAATGTAATCACATTTAATCACCAATTCGGTTAACGATTGGCGAGAAACTGAGGTATGATTTTTCGTAAATTCAAGACTCAAGTATTTCGGTACCACTTGTTTTAAAATTAATGGACGTCATTTTACATAAAATAACTATATTTTACTGCTGTATACAGAGGGTAACATATGAACTTTACCCCGACAATGATTGTGTTAATTATAATTAAAATTTTAAATTTCGGTCGATGTGTGTTTTCTAATGCTTGTCCCACCATTCATTATTCCCTGGACTGTTCATTTGCTGTAGTCGACTCTAAATGAATCGAATTACAAGGGACTACAAGAAATAATATCCAATTATCAAGACTTTGAATCACCAACAAGTCTGAATTATCAAGAGGAAAGACAAAAAATTGAATGATTAACAGTTTTAATTATATATTTGGAAATATGCATGAGGTTACATACATTTTATAAATCCATGGCTTCATGTAAAAAATGTTACTAGGACGATTTCGAATTATGAAGAGGGGAAGTAGCCTAGTTGGAATTATAGAACGTTCTCTCCTCCTTTTGTTACGAAAAAAGTTTCCAGTTCGGATTACGAGTCTATCAAAATTAAGATTTTTTTGGATTTACTCTTGTTAACAGCTGAAGAGCTTCAATTATAAAAAAATTGCAGCTATCAAGAGTCAACGTTAATGATTGAAAATAGCATTTGTGGCTTTGTCTCGAATTTTTTTTTTTTTTTTTTAATTTTGTCTAAAAATACAGTTTGTTTAAAGATTTCTTCTATGTTTAGGTATAGGTAGCCGTAGGAAAGAATAAAAGGGAAGAAAATTGGTAGTAAATCTAAGAAAAGAGGCTCCTCGCCGGCTCTAACTATAATCGCCTCAATATAATTCTGGTAGAATGGATGGAAGGATGGAAGGCTGCCAAATGAAAGTGCTATCTATATCTAGCCACCTCAGCTAGGCTACACCTCGGAGGGGGGCTCTTAATCAAGACCCTATTTAACCCTCATTTATTCAAATTCAATTGCTCTAAAAATTACTTACCCTATCTCATTCTACAGTTAAATAAAAAAGTATCTATATAAAAGTGTATATGTTAGATGTGTTGGAGTGATGTGTCAATTTTCGACTGTTGCTGTGAAATTAAATTAACAATAACTGAAATATTCTGGGACCACCTTCCTTGAGAACAAAATCTAGGTAGATATCATGTTAGTCAGCTCAGTGTCTATTTTAAAACTTGATTTAGACAGAACCCGTTGATACAATGCATTGAAATAAAAAAAAAAAAAAAAACGTATAAGAATATAACGTAAAAGAAAATAACCAAACTGAAACTAACTAACTATAAACAAACTGTAGGGTTAATGCATGTTATCAAGCAGCTCTTGTGTGTGGGAAATTAAGGACAATGAGTTGAAAACTGCTAGAAAGAGCTCAGTGAAGAAATTTATTGACATTTTTAGCTACTTTAGTACAAAATAAAATAGCTGAAAATGATCTCGAGTTGAAAAAGGAATTTAGAAAACTAGAAGCTAGAGCTAAACATCTATTAGACACATCTATACATCTAAACATTTATTGTGGATGAAAATATTGATGAAAAAGAACTGAAGGATAAATTTGATAGATCCATAAGATATCAGGACAAGTGGATAGATATAAAAATTAAATTTTATACTTTGGTTAGGCAAAAGGAGATTCAACTTGCAAGATCTGTAGAATGTAGGAGATACGCTAAGTTCTATATTAGTTGTATAGGAAGAATGCGATGAAATTCTGGCAAAACGGTGATTGGTTACAGCCACTTGAGCTCGGCATAATATTAATTTATATGAGCATTTCTCATTCATCCCGAGACATATTTATTCATATTCACCCGAGACATATTCATACAAATCATATAAAGACAGTTCATGAGATGTTTAAATCTTGCTTTGCATTCCAAACGAGTCCGCCGTAAACCAGGTATCCCAACCCGAAATGGGGGATGAGGAGGGAGGAAACCAAGAATTGGTGGGTATTAAGCAAAAAGAAAAATCAGAGACCATTGAATTGTTTGAGGGTCGATATGGATGTTCGTTTGGTGTGGTTGATATTCGTTCGATCGAAGTCGGATATTAATTAAACAAGATGGAGAGAGACACGGATCAACGGAGAGGGGACTTTTGAGCTGACCACACCATAAACACCAGTTCATATAGATAGTTGGTTTATTTATTTTTTTCCGAAAGTAATTATCGTTATGTATATAGAAAAAAAGGGTTTTGAGCCGAAGCCCCTCCAAAAATTAAATCCTGGATCCGCTAGTGGACAGAGATGGTAAAACAGTAGTTGTAGAAGCATAGATATTTAAAAAAAAATCTATTCAATTCTTTTTGGGTTCAAACATTTACTAGCAAGTGAATGTTTTTTATTTCAATTATAAAAGTTGTTATCAAAATATTGAAATGAATGTCATAATAAACAAAAAAAAATTGCTAATTAAAATCCACAACGACGAAAAAAATATATTGGAAAAACTCTTAAAAAGAATCATACCAATTAAATATGCAATTCTATGAATAATGGAAAATGCGACTTTTCAAAAATGGTCTTCCTCAATCGATGGTTTGGAACTGAGGCGAACATTTACTCGGCTGAATGTGTACTCGGCTAACCGTTCAATTAGTCACAAATGATGAGGATCCAGAGCTAATTAATCATTATTTGAGGTGATGACTGATGAGTGACCTCTGTTATATTATACACCCATCATTTTAATCACTTTTTTATGTTTTGTATATTCCTTATCGAATTTCACAGAACAAATTTGAATTAAAAGCTGATGTGATATTTCCTAATGGACCAGCCCTCCCTCCCCCCCCCCCGTAGCTTTTAGCCAAATAAAGATCAACTATTTTAGAATCAATAGGTGAAGTAAATATTAAAAAAAAAAAAAAAAAAATCGTGAAAGTTGAACCTGAAGTAGTAGCAGAAGAGGAATGCATCAATGGAAGAGGGAATGAAGGAGACAAGATACACGGAGAAGAGGACTCAAACAATATTGTTTACAAACATTCCCACTACTATTCCTGATTAGTCGAGGAAGAATATTCATTAAGGATTCCTTGTTGAATACAATTATCGCGAAACAATTAGCGGGTACGCTATCAGGTGATAGCTGGCTTCTAGAGGAAATGTTATATGAAGCGGGCGACTGTTGCTTTCTTACTCTGTTGCTGGCTCCCGAGGAACAATGCTAGTAACCGGAGATCAGCTCTTTATGTACACTTGTCTTGAAGGATGAGGCGTCCTTGAGCGTACGGTGGTCGCTTTGTGGCCCCGTCATCACCATGTTGACGCCATTAATTACTACGACAAATTTTCTCTAGATCCCAGTTTAGATTGATGAGACAATTTTACATAAACTACAAAAGCATGCCCTTATACAAATCAATCGTAACTTGTTCTAACCTCGTGTGCCATCATTAGCTATCTTCTTTTTGTAAGCAAGTTTTCATTGTAACGGATCAAAGATTTAATTTGCTGTTAACTAGAACAGCAGAGTTTTATATTGAATTTACTTTGTTTCAATTACCGAGGTCATGTTTCATTAAATAATAACAACGCATCGAGAATGACACACCAGTCTTTACTTAACAATTATAATCAGACAATTTAACTTTTACTAATTTCTGAGATTTCTATTCTCAATTTTAGTCGTTTACGATGAAATGAACTAAAATATCAATCATGAATAACAACTTAATTTTTATTTGTGTATAGTCGCTACATTTTCAATTATTCGTTTTTTATTAGAAGCAATTATTAAGTAAAAAATATTTTTTTTTTTTTAAGACTAAAAATTTAGTCGTCAATCGGAAAATTTTCTCCCAACTCAACATAAACTGAAGGAAAAGAGAGCCCATTTTTAATATTCATGGTAATTTTAAAGAAATGATTCAACAATTGAAATAATGTTTTTGTTTGCCTATATTATTGTTTAGAATATTCTTCAAAATTACGAGGAGGAAAAATAAGCTAATTAAACACCCCTTTTTATATGAGAGTAAATTTATCAAGTAATACATGATGTTT
Organism: Nezara viridula; assembly: GCA_928085145.1. NCBI lineage: Eukaryota > Metazoa > Arthropoda > Insecta > Hemiptera > Pentatomidae > Nezara > Nezara viridula. Next base: position 5,848,556 of record OV725078.1, read on the forward strand.
TTACTATTGTTTGGTTATAGGTCAATCTAATAATCACACTTAAGAGTTTGTTTATTATTTATTAATGAAATTGCCCCCATCTCGAGCATCTACAAATTATACAATCAATATATTATAGGCTCAATCATGAGCCAGTAATTTTTTAATTTTAAGATTAAAAAAAAATGATTTTGTGTAACTCAATATAAATCATTTTATTTACCTTTGTTCAAATAATAGAATACTTAAATAATATGCACCCACATTAGGTAAGCCGCAAGTGTTAACAAATATATATTAAATAATTTATATAAAGTTAGACAAAAAATTATTTTTGAAATTTTATTGGTTTTAAAATTGAAAATGACTGGTTCATGGTAGAGCCTATAATATATTAATTTCCCAATTTGTAGATACTGAAGAGGATGCAGAGATTCCCCAAAAAGTTCATCAATAAATAATAATCAACAACTAAGTGTAGTTATTTATTAATTGACCTGCAAGCAAATAATAGTGAAAACATTATTTAGTAAAACTGTCAATACTGAAAAATGGATAATACATGATTTATTATAGATGTTTATTTTGCTTTGAGAGTCTAAAAGGAAATATATCTTTAAGTTGATTGTATCTAATATATTTGTAATTGTGCTATGTATATTTCAGTACACAAGGAGAGCTATCACAATAGTTAATAAAACAATCCTTTAATTATTCTTTCAGTTAATATGTTCTGTGTTTCATATCTAAAAATGTCTGAATCTAGTGAAATAATGGTTTTCAGATTAAAGCAGGCTTTAACTTTAGAGACATGTACAAAAAACAAACATTATAGCTTTTAAAAATATAAAACGATGACATCTTCAGAGCGTGATAATTGAGGATCGGGATCGGGAATGAAAAGAGGAGAAGGCAGGAGAAGAGAAACAAGTTGGAGCTTGAACCGAGAGACCAATCCTATAGCGGCTTTATCTTCCCATCTCAAAAGATGTTTATCTCAACCTTCTCACCTCCACTCATTAGCAACTCACTTTATCAATATTTTACTATCGAGTCATATTGGAAACTGCTTAAGGCCTTGCAGGCAAGTCAATGTTACACCCAAACGCAAAATAAAAACTATAAAATTGATGGATTCTAAATACTCAATATACAATGGAACCTCCATACATCGAACACGAATGTCCCTAACAAAAACAAAATTCGACTTATGGAAGGAAAGCTTTGAATATTTATCATTTAAATAATAAAAATACATTTTTTAAAATTTTATTAAGTTTATATTTTTTGTACATATAGTGTGAATATCATCCTATCTCACTATAACCAATGTCCAAGAGACAGATTGTTGTAATAATAAAAAACAAAACAAAAAAAAAAAAAACATTTTGTTAAGAAATGATACCTTTTGCCACACTTAAAGGCATTAACTAGAATTACTTTTTAGAATTAAAAAATCATCAAATTCAATTTTTAGGCTATCAAATTTCAGTACTTGTTAATCTACGGATGTGAGGCACGGCCGATGAAGTTTGGACAGTAGAAATGGATTTTTGGAGAAGGAGGCAGTTAGGGAGGCTGGGCCGAGTCCGAAATGAACTTGTGAGGCAAAGACAAGCTGGAGAGGAGGCCTCAGAGGCCCGGGAAGCGTCTAGTCTCCATTAAAACAATTAATGGTAATTTTTTAAAATCCGACTAAATGAGATAAAAGATGGATGTTTAATTACAAGATAATCATTAATTGTTTGATTTTAGCGGTTCAAAACGATAAATACAATTCTCTGAACAACTACTGACTTGATGGCTCATGTTTTGTTCAATTGTTGTCTTATCTTACATTTGAGCTTATTATAACCACTTGTTAATTTTTTTTTTAAATAATAGTTTTTGTTTGGTAGGTATAGCGGCCTGATATTTATATAAGCAAGTCATTCGTCAAATTATCAATTCATAATTTGAACAATTAACTTAATTTTTTCTACATGCTCTAAAATAAAGTAATTTTATAACTTCAAAAGTAATTTACTAAAATAGACCCAAAAATACCTCTTGAAATTTTTCTCAGATGCTGCTTAGTAAGTATTTTAAAGAAAAATAAAAGAGTATTTTGCTTTTGTCTGCCTTTTGAGACATTATTTTTAAAAATATTCAATTTAAAAAAGCGAGTTATTCGGAATTTGGAAAAATTCTACTGATACATAGCCTATAAAGTTATTTAGCAAACGAATCTAGTCGGGGAACATCTCTCTTTTGCTGAGTTAAGAAATTATCTGAAATTGGCAGTAGCAAGAATTAAAACGAAATGGCAGGAATGTGTTAAATTAGTCTTTTAACATAGTTTTTGGTTGTACAATACAATAAAATTTGAGTTCTTGTCGTGAAGTAACCTCGCTAAATACTTCTTTTAATCTAAATACTTCCGTAACAGGTCGTCCTGTTAAAGGATTCGACGACTTCTAAAATCTAGGCAAGATCAACAAAATTTAGGATGTAATTGATATGAGAGGCGCAGAAAAAAAAAATGCATTCGCCACAAAAGTCTCAGTTAAATAACCACGCCAACTGCTATTGAAGTATTGGATCAAACCTGAGTAATATTTCAAATAAAATATTACAAAACACAAAATAAAATACATTTGTCGAATTTAGCATTTTAAATTAATTAACATAATTATATTATTATATTTGCCCGATATGGGTGACCGTCCACCACGGCAAGACACGCTGCACGAGACTCCTCCCCCCTCCCTCGGATATGTGAGAAACGTCAGCCTACTGGAGGCAACTCACACCAAAGGGAGGCGAATGACCCTGTGGCAGACATAGCAAGCTCCTGGTCCTCCAGGTTGGGGGTTGGGCATAGGGCTAATAACCCTATCCCGTCAAAAACACTATATTAAGAAACCAAAAACCAGCCTCGGAAAATCTGACTGTCTTAACATAGTAACGACTCTGGCCTTGTATAACGGACTCCATATCGGATCATGGAATGTTTGGAGCTTATACAGACCAGCATCCGCCCAAACGGTAGTTAAGTAAAGAGGTACAACATGCCGTTAACAGCCATTCAAAAGGTAAGGTGGCCAGATGGTGGGGAAACCACCATAGACGGCTACACACTGTTCTACACCGGGAGAAACGACAAAAATGGGACAGCTGGCACTGGATTTATAGTTAATCCTGTCACAAGGAAGTCAGTAATAAACTTCACCCTAGTTAATGAAAGGATAAGTGTGCTACGCGTAAGCGGTCGTTGGTTTTATATCACGATTATTAACGTGTATGCACTAACCGAAGAAAAAGAGGATGAGGTAAAAGACGATTTATACGATCAGTTAAAAAAGCTGTGGACCAGTTTCCAAAATATGACATAAAATTAGTCATGGGAGACTTCAATGCCAAGATAGGTCGAAAAATCCAATTTAAACCCACCATCGGAGGCCAAAGTTTCCACTAAACTAGCAATGACAATGGAGTGAGATGTATTAGTCTGGCAGCAAATAAAGGTCTAGTAGTAAGCAGTATGATGTTCCTGCTCAAGGACATACATAAGTATGCCTGGGTAAGTCCTAAAGGAGCTAAAAGCCAGATCGAACATGTGTTGATAGACAAAAGGCACCAAAGCTCCATAAAGGAGATAAGGAGTTATCGTGGAGCAGACTGTTCCAAGCGAATCCACCGAATCGGGAACCAATCGGAAAGACAGAGGTACGAAGTCCGTAATTTAAAAAACCCTATAGTACAAGCTGAATTTCAAATTGAGTTGAAAAATAAATTCGAACCCTTGAACTCGGAAGGTCTCACGGTTGACCAACACTGGGAGGCACTAGAGTCAGAGCTAAAACAAACAGCTAAGAAAGTAATAGGGATTTAGAAAAAAAGAAAAGCCAAGAAATGGTTCAGAGAAGCATGCGAAAAGGCAGTTGAGGAAAGAAGAAAAGTAAGAAGGAATGTCCTCTGCTTAGGACAAACTGATCAAGCTATGTTGGACCAATACACAGCCGCCAGGAAAAAGACAAACGAAATAATAAGTGCAGCCAAAAGAGAATTCCTCAAAGAAAGATTACAAACTATAGAGGGAAACTGGCAGGCTGGAAATATATGCGAATTTTTCGCAGTTATGGGGGAAGATAGGGTAGGATATAAAGCAAGAAATACGCAAATATAAGGAAAGATGGCAAATTGACAGCATCAAAAGAAAGGATCCTAAACATCTGGAAGGAACACTTCCAGCAGCTGCTTAAGCATTGATTAATCAAGGGCACCCCATAAACGAAAAATACATGGACCACACTGAGGACATATATTCTACTAAATCGGATACATCCGTATTACGAAAGCATAATAGGCACCCATCAAACAGGATTCAGGAGAGGGAGGAGTACACTAGATCAGATATTCATCCTAAAACAAATACTTGAAAAACGATGGGAAGTAGATCAGGACGTACACGCATTATTTGTCGATTTCAAAGCAGCCTATGACTCCGTGGACAGAAACTGTCTCAGGAAGATCATGACTGAGCTGGGTGTTCCCGGGAAGTTAGCGAGGTTGACGAAGGTGTGTACAAATGACCCTAAATCCAGGTACTAATAGAAGGAGAAGTATCTGAAGCCTTTGAAGTTCGAACAGGTTTGAGGCAGGGAGTTGGACTCTCGCCGATGCTGTTCAACTTAGCACTAGAGAAAGTAATAAGAACGACATCACGTGAAGATGGAGGGGTGCACGTTGGAATGAAACACAAAATCCTAGCATATGCGGATGATATAGCTGTCCTCGGAAGTAATCGCTCGGACTCTATTAAAAGAAGCAGAGCAAATCGGACTACAGGTCAATGTAGATAAAACAAAATACATGATAGTTAGCCTAAACATCCACCCTTATAACATGATCTGAGTGCACTCATTCCCGAAAGTAGACAGATTCAAATAAACTCTATAAATGATCGATTAACAGATATAGACCAGCGAATAACAATGCGATATTTCTTCTCTCTTTCAAGGGTACTGAAATCCAGAAAAATCTCCAGGAATAAGGATCCAAAAATAAGGGTGTACAGATTAAGCCAGTTTTGCTGAACGGTCGTGAAACTTGGGCTATAACCAGCACACTGGAAGCCAGAATTGAGAGATTCGAAAGAAAAGTTGTACGTAGGATAACAGGACCTATATGGGACCAGAGCCTTGACACATGGAGGAAAAAGAACAATAAAGAACTGTTGAAAGAAACGGGTCAGTCAATATCTCATGACATGAAGGCAAGGAGGTTAAGATGGGCAGAGCATGTAGTTCGTAGCAAGATGTCTTTACACAACAATTAATGCCAGAGTAGTAGGCAAGAGACCACGTGGGAGGCCAAAAAACAGATGGATAGATAGGATAAACAAAGATACGGCTGAGCTTCATGCCACAAATGGGAAAACAGTAGCACAAGATAGGCAGAAATGGAGAAGGCTGTTTCAGGCGGCCAAAGACCTACAAGGTCTGTAGAGATCACCGAATATATATATATATATATATATATATATATATATATATATATATATATATATATATATATATATATACATATATATATATTCATTCATTTATTGTTCCTATCTGTTTCCTTACCTTTTTCCCTTATATTGGTATATAATTTAGTTGAATATCATGTGGCTGTACTGCAATTAAAACCACGGCTGGAATAAAAATAAACTATCAAGTGTTAGAGTTTTCCCACCTAGATTGGTCATTCGTCCCATTGTGCAACGGTTGAGGAATTAAGGGTACAGGAGAATGTGTGAAGAGCATCGGGCGAACAGAGTCATGGAATGACAGCCACCTGGAAGGCGTAGGCGAGGACGACCAAGAACCAGGTGGATGGAAGGAGTCCGAGAGATGGCCGGCCGATTTCTACAGGAGAGGGACTGAGAAGGTAGAGATGTGTGGAGCTCAGCTGTCACCTGAAGAAATATCCCGCGTTGGAACATCTTAAAAAAATTAAGTAAGTATAGTTGGAGATAACAGGAGCTCGACCATTATTTTACAAATAATACAGCTGTTCATTCAATTACATATGTGTTGAACTCCTTTTACATATTACTCTCCTAATACAAAATAGAGATTATAGACTAAAAATTTGTCCAGGAAATGCTTTTTTTATTGATAAACAATTTGTTTTATATTGATAAAAAATAATATGATCTGAACTACGGAATACATGTAGATTAAAGTTATATAATTTAAGCAACGAGTTCTACAATTGTATAATTGTAGAACAGTTGTATAATTTCTAAAATGCGGGTTGGACAGGGGTAACCCCCTAATATATATATAATATTATATTTGTATTAATCGGCCTTTATATATTATAACTTAAATAGTACTTATAGTCGGATAATAGGTCATGAACTTCACTTCAATAAACTAAAATAGCTTCTATTTATTCTTTTTATTCAAAACATTTCGATCTCTGTTTTTTAACATAAATAGTGGGATCCTCTTAGGTTCTAGAAAAACAATATCCATCATTGGTACAACAATTAAATGTTTTCATATATTTTAACAATAACCCTAAAGTGCTCAATTTAAAGTAAGATAAATTTAGGATTATTGTTAATATTTATGTATAATATAACACTTTTAATTGTTGTACTAATGGTGGGTATTGTTTTTCCAGAAATGAAAATATATGTTATATATATACACACATATATATATATATATATAGGGAAGTGGAATTTGAGAACTGTCCTCATACAAAGCCTTCTATACGCGGATGACATAGTCCTAATAGCCGACACGAAGACCAAACTACAACAAGCTATGGTAGAGTGGAAGAAGAATTGCTCAGGAAAGGGATGCAAATTAACACCTCCACGAGTAAAGTGCTGGTTATGGCGAGGGAAGAACGAGAAGATGTACAGTCTTCTATATATATATATATATATATATATATATAGAATAGAATAGAATAGAATAGAAAAATAATTTTATTCTGGGACCCTATATATATATAAAATTTTGTAAATATATTGTTTTATTTAATGTCAAACAATTATTTATTGTTATTATAATTGAGAAGCAAGTTTCGTTTTCAAAATACCTTAATCAATAAATTAATATTTTTAAATAAATAAATAAAACACTTGAAATATTTAGACCGAATAGATTGGTAGTAGCATTTTTTAAATTGTTCCAGCGCTCATCTAATAGAACCGCCTTGTTCAAATCATCTTTAACGGAAGGGGATACATGGCCTCTTCTCGTTCCACTACTACACATTGCATAAAGGTGCATTGGAATAAAGATCTTTTATTTAATAAACATCTGAGGATTAAACATTTACATTATAACATATGCTAGTTCCTTTCATTATGATTATAATTTTAGATATTTCTTTCTGTATTTGTTTTAGTTATGCATTAAATCAGTCTGAACTTTCATTATATTATAGATAGCTGTTCTTAATATAATTTTTTTATTTGTTTTTGTCTACTCATAAATTTATATATATAATAGACCTATTATATATAGTAAGAAATGAATAAAACGATAATGAATAATACAATATTAGGTAATTAAACAGTACCAAAATGCACTGGAAAAGAGAAAATAAAAAAATAAAATACAAAAACAAATACAAAACATAAAACAATCTTTTCCAGTACATTTTGGTACTATTGAACTATCTGATACTGTATTATTTGTTATCGTTTTCTTCACTTATTACTATTTTATGTATTTATGTATCAATTTATTTATTTTATTTCATCTTTTATAATACATTTAAGTCTTATTTTAGTTGAGTATCTAAAGCTTTACTTATTCAAATTAATACTATTACGTAAACCAACATATTTTGTACCAATCTATTTTTAAAATTTTATAATAACAATTTAATGCATACAATTAGCTTTTTCATGGTGTGTAAACATTTTATGTGAAATATAAGCTTCTTCTCCACAACAGAGGAGAAAAATGAAATAAAATAAAATATAAAAATGTTTGATGATTTTCGTTTGGGAGCTATGTTCATTTCAAGAAAGATGAAGTTAAACTGAATGCAAACAAAACTTTCTCCCAATGCTAGGAAAGATAATGAAATAGTCTGATCCATCTCAGCTTCTTCTGACAAGCTCAATTGGCATTCAATTCGAAACAGTGATATTTATCTGACGCAGTGAAATATTTTTTTAATTTAATTATTAGCCACTGTTGCCAACCTAAATTAAGAGTCCACTTAGATGATGACAGTCACTATATACATATTTTTTAAATGTAACTTATTGTAACTATTGTTCGACGTTCATAGAATAGAAATTCAATTCTAAAAACCAAAAAAAAAAAATTAAATAATAAAATTAAACATTCTAGTTCACTAAATAAACTTGCTTATATACAAGTTCGATGATGGCAATTTAAACTACATTGCAACGGATTTTCATATGATTAACAGATGATTAAATTAATTTTCTATATACAAATAGTATATCGAGAAAGTTTTAAGATGCGTTTAGAGGTTTGCCAACATATCGGAAACACAATTATCTTACTTATTTATCAGGGACATCAATAAAAAGCCAAACTTTTTTTTTTATTTCTCATGTTACCGATAGCATAGGGAAACAACTATTTAGATATTTGTATTTTCTGTTGTTAGTGAAATGTTTAAACGACCTCTATATTTAATTTTTGTACTGTCCGTGAGCCATTAACTGGGTTGTTTTGGTTCTTAAATTAGTACAGAGTAATAACAAGCTTATCAAGTTATTATGTTACTCGCTGTAGAAGTCATTAAAAGATGATAATTATAAATAAAATATTAATATTTAAATAATTATTGTTACAACGATGTTATAGCAGTTAATAGCTGGGCCAAACCTAAGATAATTATCCTCAGAGATTTATTGGGCAACGTTTGAGATATTTACATAGGGCAGATACTAACATGTGATTTAGTTAAACGGAGGTGTAAAATAAGAGAATGGATTTTATTACCGTCTTATCAGGGGAAGTGTGTTGTTTCCAAATGAATTGGGAGATTGGGAGGTGGCTGCCCTGCTCCAAGAAGATGGGAGGACGATATCGGCAGTTAAGATAGAATCTTGAGGGCTACGTCCCACCTTATCGGGAGGAAGTAGCCAATAGGCTCCTCCCAACAATAGATAGCCGATTCCTCTTCAATAACACCTCCTTCTTTCATAACATTTCCCTCAAGTTATCAGTTCGCTATTTTTCCCGTAGTTAGCATATCTGAGAAAGATAAGCAAATCTACATTTGTTAATAATAATGATAATATATATATATATATATATATATATATATATATATATATATATATATATATATATATATATATATATATATATATATTTATTTATAAAGGACCTCAATTAGATGAGCGCTGGAACAATATAAAAAATGCTACTACCAATCTATTCGGTCTAAATATCTCAAGTGTTTTATTTATTTAAAAATATTAATTTATTGATTAAGGTATTTTGAAAACGAAACTTGCTTCTCAATTATAATAACAATAAATAATTGTTTTACATTAAATAAAACAATATGTTTACAAAATTATTCAATAATGATAATATAATTTAATAATACTCCGTGAATAAATTGTTCACTATAACTATTATTGCCTAAATGCGAGACCGAGACGAGTCTTGGTCTTGCGCAAGAGTCTCGCAACAGTCTTGTAGTTATTAGCTTATAACTGTAGAGACATTACTGTAATTTGTTAGAAAGGAGAAACCTAACTAAGCACGAATGAAAAATTAGAGGAATTAAATGCAAAAGTACGTTGGTTATACCAATTCTTTACATATAGTAAATAAGATTGTCAAGTATTAGTACCTATTTTGCCTTAATTTTTATTTTAAAAAAATAATAAGATTTTTTTTACTAGTCCTGGTCTTGGTCTTGCAAAGTGCCGATTTTGGTCAACACTAACTGTAACCTTTTATTTTACAATAGTCTTCCTGTCTTTTTCTGCGACACATTGATCAATCTAAATTCAATGTCTCTGCTAACCTAGTTTCAATAGACATTTTATCTTCTATTTATTAGCTATAAACAGCATACATATTTATAAATTAGGTTACATCGCCAGAGTGTGCTAAAAGTACATAATATAATTTATTATATATTAAATGTATTATGTTATTCTAGGTAAAATGAAGCCTGTCATCCATTCCATTCCTGAGCCCATTCTTTCGAAAATCGTGGCTGGTTTAAAAAATATTACTCTAGTAACTTGGGGATCAAAACTCGATTTTTGCCAAATTTGTAAAAAACTGAGACATATACATAAAATGCTCAGCGACTCAGAAATGAGTTCTATAAAATAAAAACACTCATAGAATAAAAGGTATAGGGCAACAAATCCTACATCCACCGAGTACTAACATTTTTAACTTCTTCTTCTTCTTTGTCTTCCTCTTATGCCGTCAGTTAGCGTCGAGGAGCCTCAACCAGTGCAACCACTCTTCCCGGTCCCTGCTTAGCCGCTTCATCTCATTAAGTGTTTTGCCTCTTTTACATCCAATCCTTTGAATGTACTCCTGGAACGTGATTCTGGGGCGTCCGCGGGGTCTCCTTCCTGTGGGTGGAGCCTCTAATATCCTTATACGATTCAAATTCTCATTCATGCGGCAGACGTGTCCAAACCACTGGAGTTGCCGTCTTTCTAAAGTAGTTTTAAGTTCAGCAACTCCTCGCTGCTCTCTAATGCTTTGATTCCTAATGCGATCCCTTCTAGTTCTGCCAACAGATTTGCGAAGGAACCTCATTTCTGCTGCCGTTATGCGACTAGAGTGCCTGTCTAGCATTGTCCAGCTTTCTCCGCCGTAGGTGAGTGTAGGTAGGTAAACAGACTTATATACGTGCATTTTGGTCTTCTTGTCTACTTCGCGATAGCCGATAATGCTATTAGTAGTCTGGTAATACACCTGATTCGCCTTACATATTCTACTTGATATTACGGCGTCTATCTTACCCGAACTACTAATTACGGTCCCCAGGTAGGTATATTCAGTCACCACCTCAAGTGTCTAGCCATTGCAGATCAGCTGTACATCTTCTCGTTCTTCCCTCGCCATAACCAGCACTTTACTCGTGGAGGTGTTAATTTACATCCCTTTCCTGAGCAATTCTTCTTCCACTCTACCATAGCTTGTTGTAGTTTGGTCTTCGTGTCGGCTATTAGGACTATGTCATCCGCGTATAGAAGGCTTTGTATGAGGACAGTTCTCAAATTCCACTTCCCAATTGTTGTCCACGCAGTTCGGCGTTTACAGATTTTTTGGATTTCATCCATTACATTTATAAATAGAAGGGGACTTAAGCTACCTCCCTGTCTAACTCCTCTCGCAATTGGAAAAGGTTCCGATTCCATACCGTTCATCCTTACCACTGCCATGGCTCCTTGATAGGCTGACTGTATGGCCGCCAGCAAGTCTCCAGGTACACCCTTGGCTATTAGGGCATTCCAAATTTCTTTTCTTGGGACCACATCAAACGTTGACTTCAGATCAAGGAACGCAAGATATAGATTTTTATCTCTGTCCCAAGCTTTTTCAGCAATATTTCTGAAGACAAAGATGTGATCCTGCGTCTGTTGGCCTGGACGAAAACCAGCCTGTTCCGCTTCTAACTGCCCTTCCACAATCCGTCGGAGTCTCCTTTCTAGTATAGAAGTATAAAGTTTATAGACCACTGATAGCAGACTAATGGGTCTATAATTTTTGCAATCTGTCGTGCATCCTTTTTTATGAATCGGGAGGATTATGCAATATTCCCAGTCCATAGGAATTTTCTTTCTGTCATATACTTCTTGGAACAGCGATTGTAGTGCTTTAAGAAGTTCTTGACCACATTTTTAACTTGTACCAATTAAATCACTCGAATCGGGATTAGTCATTTCTTGGTGAAATTGGGTTACTTTTCAGCTCAGACCTCTTTCCTCAAATCCTCCGCCGCTGAAAAGTAGATAAGAGGCCTAGGCTCCGTATAAATAGCAGGCTCTAAGCAAGAATAATTCAGTAAAAAAAAAAAAAACATACTCTTGAAATGTTGAAAATTCCACGTATCTGCCATCGGGAGATTACCTGTTTTGATGGAAGTGAGTGGACTACATTAAAAACGTTGGGACTCAGCCAATGCCCAATTTGATGCTCCACAACTTTAATTCACTTAGAGAACTCATTGTCAAGCTGTAGGGCCGTTTGTATTAATTTGTCTCAGTTTTTGACAAATTTGGTAAAAAAACAAAGTTCGTTGACCGTAGTTTTCGACCGTACCGCTTAATTATTAAGTTTAAGTACTCGATGTCAAATTTAACTATCTTTAATTTCTTAAAGTTTACGTTTATCACCAGTGAATGAATACTGCAAGTCTTTGGATATCATTTACGGCAAAGTTTGACAGTAATTTTACCCTTATGTATATAAATTGAAAAAGAGGAAAATATTATGTTCTCACAGTCTCAAAGGAAGGACGGAAGAAGGGTCGCCATCTTTGCTACCACAAACCGCAAAAAAATATGTTTCGATTTAGTCGACACCGACAACTCCACTTCTCATGGAAACTATGACATGTTCCACCGAGTAATTCTATCTGGCAATTGAAAAAAAAAAAAAATGATTTCAAGTTTTTCAGTTGCAGCTGAGAAAAACCTTTTTGGAGGAATCGGGTTGTAGTTAGTTACGAGTTTATCGGCTTATTGCTTCCAATTTAAGACCCACTTTTTCATACAAAATCGAATTTTTAAAACATGGTGCATCTTAAATATCAAGCCTCAAATTCGATGTAAACAATTCACCAGTATAGATTTTGGAAATAATACAAAATCTATTTCTGTTATAAACTTTAAATCTAATAATTTGTAAAATGGTCTTTTAACATGAACAAAATTTATGCGTCAGTACTTGTTGTCAGTTCATTAAATAAACAAAAAGTCTCGCCTATGTTTTAAAGTTCATTTATTGAATGCTCGAAATAAATGAAAAATTATGCTCTTAGAAAATTCTCTATTTCCGAAGTTCCCAGATGATAATATCCATCATTATTTTATTGATCAAATTCCTCACTATACCAACGAAAAAATAATCAGATGCGGTGCGCGCATCACAAAACTTTCACTTACCCTTCTTAGTAGAAATAAGTATTTTGAGACAAAGGGGGAGTGAAAGTAAAATTATAAACGCTATATTGCATTGTGGATATTTTTATTTGATTAAGTACCCTTATATATACAAATTTTAATATTTATGTCGCTGTAATCTATACCATTAAATACTAAATAATACCAACGAAAACATTTAGGAAAATCGCATATGTATATGTGTATGATATTGTCGGAGTTATATTAAGCTCATGTTACTTTGGAAGCCTGTTCTAATTTTGGTACGAACTCGGGCGCTTATCATAACAATTCTCTGTCACGATCTCTTATTTCTCTTTTAGTTGATTACAAAATTCTTTCATATTTTATATTTAACTATTTTTTATATTAGAGATCAATGTTAAATGGTTAATTGTTTCAAATAAAAAAATTAAAGGTTCTTTAGAGGAAGCTAATTTTGAAAATTATCCATTTAAGCCTTGTTAGAGCACATCAATGAGAATAAAACCTACATTATATTAAAAATGCTTAATTTTACACTAATATACCGAGTTTGATCAAAAGCGTTGAAGCTCGAGCAAATCGTAAAAATGTGTTTCATGGATGATATAAAGTGTCACTTCCGGTTAGCCGATTTTGACGAAAAAGTTTCTGAAACATCTGAGATATATACATACCTTATATGCGCAATTTCACTTTCATCAGACTTTTCGTTTTTGAGCTAGACTCGTCACATACACACAGACACACACACCATTTTGCGGAACTTGGTTTTTTGGAATCAGGAGACCTCATAACATGTATTTCCGTTGAAAGCTCAGATTCGAAATTTTTCACGTCGGCAATACCCTTACTATGTATTTCATATGTAGGTAAGTGAAAGGAAAAAGGTCATATCATAACTTGGTCAAAGAGGAAGAAAACTTATTTCAGCCTATTTCAGCTTCATTAATTTTACAAATTATCGTTTTTACTCGTTTATATTATATTATCACCAAAGTGCTGACAATTTAAATTTAAAACAACTGTTTTTTTAAATAAATTGTTAACTTTTCTACGCAAAGAATGTAATGAATATATATATATATAACTTAAGATATGAATTATAGTAGGATAATTCATATCTTAAGTTATAGTATATATAGGTCGAATTATAAAAAAAACATTGTAATATATATATATATATATGTATGTATACGAAAGGAGTCCTTCAAATTAAAGATAAACAGGTAAAAGAATATAAGACCTCAATCTGTCTCTCAAAGAGGCGCGAAAGATTATATAAGGATGTATATATATATATATATATATATATATATATAACATATATTTTCATTTCTGGAAAAACAATACCCACCATTAGTACAACAATTAAAAGTGTTATATTATACATAAATATTAACAATAATCCTAAATTTATCTTACTTTAAATTGAGCACTTTATGGTTATTGTTAAAATATATGAAAACATTTAATTGTTGTACCAATGATGGATATTGTTTTTCTAGAACCTAAGAGCCTAACTCAGGGCCAATATATATATATATATATATATATATATATATATATATATATATATATATATATTGGCCCTGAGTTACAGTTTACTTTTTATTAAATTATTACCATCCGTCTAAAACTTTATCAATGGTTTCACCTTATCCTAACTTACTACTTACCTAATCTATATTTCCATAAATAGTGCCTTTTCTCATTAAATTAATTAACTTAATGAGCTGGTAAAAACTAATCAATAGCAATTTACTTTACACTTGAATTATAAAATGATATTATCACAAAATCAAGAAACAAGCTGACCTGTAGAAAAAAACTTTTCTCTTGGATTTACAATTTTTCAGTGGCGCGGAGGGACTGTAAAAATATAGTAAAATTGGTCTTAAATTTATTTTCTAAATATGTATGAACTTGGAAGTATTTACAGATTTAAAGTATCAGTCAGAGTCCCTCATCTTATAATTATACTCATAATGTAGTACAAAGCAATCCGAACAAATTGAATCCTATAGGAAAGGAAAAAGCAGATGAGTTTTACGTCAATTATTTATTCATCCGAGGCTGGATATATAAATATCCTCTCCATTCTTAAAACATTTGTAGCAATTAGAGGAGAAGGGTATGAGTGGCTAGCCGTGACGCCCCCGGTTGTCGCAAGAGGGAGGGGAGTCGAAAACAAAATAACCCTAACCAGCAACAACAGCGAGCCAAGGCTGAAAAGGGTTCAACGGCGGGAGAGCTCTGTTTTTTTTAGAAGTAAATAAATATAGATCGTAGCCCTCTCCGTTGCAGGAGTCCCATAATTTTATATATAGTATTGAGGGATACAGCCGGCCCACATTGCTACCAACCATTCATTGTATGGGCAGCAAGCTATTGTTATGTATTCATTTGGGTGGGTGTTAGATTCCAACTCTTTACAAGGTTAGAAACTATGGACCAGGATGGATAGTTATCTGTTATTCTGTTTATAGCTATGGCTAATTATTCTGTAGTCCACACTAGGATATAGAACATTGAGACCATCATGGATGATTTTATTTGTGACATGGGCGTGATTGGATTGGATAAGAGAGAAAATTGGATGGTTTAGCTTAGCCCTAAAGTTTGACTTGGCAAGTCCAAGTAGGCAATTAAGAGAAGTCATGGAAATAAGCCTCATGTAACTGATTGGAAGCTTAGAGCGTTTGTCTAGTAATTGTTGAAGCCGTCGAAAACGCCATGCAGTTTCTTCTATTCTAAATGTTGTATGAGAATTTCAAGAGAGAAGTAAACTAAATTATATACAAAGTTATAAATAAAGTTGAAATTCAGCTATCATCTAAATGGTTTTTTAAATTACATTTAAAAATTATTTGTTAAATTAGTTGGTATTTTAAAATTATTTAACTATATGATAAACCTTGTAGAGAAATAAATGTGATATTTATAAAAGATAAACAAATAGGATCAAAAATGTTAATACTAATTTTTAATTGTGGATTTTTTAGCTCTATGGTACGTTTCTCGGCCCTTTTTATTTTACATGATTTAGATCATAATGGTTTATTTCTTCATTTCAAATAAGTCTCGTTTCTTTAGCTAAATCCTTCGTTATTGAATAAAATCAAAACTGTATAAATTTAAACAAATCTATTGAGTTGAAATAAAATAGGGAGAAAATAATTTCTCTTCTAATGATAAAGACATATTCTTATACGGTTACAGGCTGTTTGGCTTTTGGTAAAGGGCATACATTTTGTAATAACGTTAGAGGAATTAAGACTCATTGCCAGGCCATAACTGATTAAAATATAAATAATCATCCTTCCATATCATGGCTTCGTCTCTTGGCTATATATGAATATTATTTCCTTGAAAATTATCATTTTGTCGAAAGAGTTTCCAAATATTATTATCAAATTATAAAATATTACATATTTTATAATATTTTTGAGCGAAACGTGACAATCGAATAATTTTGTTGTTTTTAATTTTCAGTATAAATTAATTTTAAATAAATTAATAAACTTAAGCTGAAAGTAGATTTTAAAAGTTTCTTTCTAGTTTCTATAGAAATGTTTAACTTTTATTAAAACATATAAAGGAGATATTATTAGTCATTAGTTGAATCTTTCTCCGTCTCTTTTACTACCACTTTAAACGTTATTATTTTTTATGAAATAGTTAACTCTTGCCAAAGGTATGTATTCTAGAAATAAGATTAGTGGTGTAGATGTATGTGTAGATGTATATGTATATGTATGTATATATATATATATATATATATATATATATATATATATATATATATATATATATATATATATATATATATATATATTTTTTTTTTTTTTAATATTAACCATGAGGTTATTTAAATAATTAAACGAAATTTATAAAAATACAACTAGATTTTACAGATACAACTAGCATAAAATTTGCTATTTGCTATCTGCTAGCAATAATATTCGCCTAATTTGATATATTCGCCCCAGACATATATAGACATATTAACCCATAAGTTAATTTTTTATTTTTATCAATTGACAAGGTAGCATTGTGCAACCTTTCGTCAGAGCTTCTAGCTATGAAGCTTAAAAATAAAATAATATTAAAGCTTTTGAAATTAATCTTACAACAAAGTCTGTTGGAAAGATAAATTTGACAATATAAAATTTATCATATTGTCACTTTTTTGTTCTTAATCTTAATTTACCAAAATATTTTATGAGATTTCATTTCACCCTAATTACTACTTCCACCAGATTTTCGTTAATTATTTAAAAATTAAATTTCGTTAACAGTTTTATTTCAAAAATGGGAATAAAGGGAATGGAATAGCGTTTGAGAATACTAAGCCTATTTTTAAAATAATGCTCATCTTCTCACAGATGTTGATTTTTATTTTCGGCTGGCATTATTTCAAAGAAGCTATCATGCCTGAAATAGGGGAGACCTGAGAAGTGGCGTGTATTTTGAAAGATTTCTTTTCGTCACTTTCAACATGAAAAGAAAATAGATCTCATTTTGATTCTAAAATGAGAAAAGAAAGAAAGTTGACATAAGAATAAAGGTATATTTCAATAGCTTCAGCAACATGTGAAACATTATACTAAAATTTTAAAATATGATCTCTTTATTTCTTACGGTCGCTAAGGATCTTCCCAATAAATATAAGTCTTTTCATCTATTCAATTCCATTTCATCTTTCATTAATTAAAACTAATACGTAAAAAAAAAAGTTTGTTTGGCCTTTCAGTCCTTGCTCCCTTTCTTCAGAGCTGAATATTATTCCCAGCTATTCTCAAGGAAAAGTTCATATTTTTCTTTATCATTGATAAACTGTGGAGTCAACTACCGAAACATTGACAAATGGTATAAATTCTTTTATTAATTTTGAACTAATAAAAGATAATTGGCGTACAATAGTTCTTCATGGCCACCGTGCATTCATGTCACAAAAACAAAACAAAAAATAAATAAATAAAAGATAAAATATCAAGCATAGTTGCCAAGATTAATATTTGACTGAAATATTTAAAAAAAAATAGATTAAGTGCTTCGTCTTAAACCTTGGACATCCTGTCCAGCCAATCCTGTTGAAGAGATCCACTAGCTTAGACTGAATCCGGACAAGCGATTAGCATGACTACAAGATTGGAACTACAAGAAACTCCTCGTTCTTGGCCAACTTTGAGAAGAAGAAGGTTCAAACGCTCACCCCCTCCCCCTCCACCAAAAAATAAACTTTTTTGAAGGGGGACAAGCCTCGCCAATATATTGCAGCCATTTACTTAAAACAGCAGAGGAAAAGTTGAAGGAACTCTAAATATAATAATGTTATTACTTTCCCTATGCATAATTGACCTAGTTAATTGATATATTTAGATAAGTAAATTGATTGCATGTTGAGAGAAGTCAACAATTGTTTAATCTTCATTATAATTTTCATAACGGTTCATCCCAAATAATAAACTAAAACACGTATACGTCATTTTTACTACTTTTGTTTCCTTTTCTAGGGTATTTGGAAACGTTTCAAATCATTAGTTTTATAATTGTTAAGCTATCTGCTAATTATGCAAGATGCTTATATCTATAAATAAAGTTTTCTTCTATTGCTAAAAGTTTTTTCATATTTTTCTATATCTTAAGAATGATGTCTCATTGGATTTTGTGGATATCTAATGAAGACAAAAACGGCTGACGACAAAAAAAAAAAAAAAAAAAAAAAAAAAAAAAAAAAAAAAAAACACCCTTGGGAAATAATATATTATATTATAATACAGCTAACTAAGACATTACTCAGCTATGCCATTCCATCCCTCTTTCTTCTCTCATGGATTGAACACAGTTATCATGTTCGATGGATTTAAGTGCATCGATCAAGTTGATTAATTGTTTTGTTTATGCCTACATCCATTTTAAATAGGAGATATGATATAGTTAGATAATCGATTTTTAAGATTTCTTCCAAAGCCTGTGGACACCCTGTCAGTTGCCCCCTCCCTTAAATAACTAGCTCTGGTTTAGAATATAACGAGATAATACTCAGCGATTTCTCATTTGAAAAAAATACATATATTATATTTTGTAGAATCAACTTATTGATTTCTTATAATTGAGAAATATTTCATATTGTTTATTCTGATATAGTTCTGTTACTATTAAATTATAGGCTTAATTGAAAAAAAAGTGCACAGAAAATTTTTATCCACGCTCAATCATAAATATGAAATGCGTAGTTTTTCTATTATTTTAAATTCCTAAAATTTATAAACTAAAGTATCCTTTTATGCTTATATTAAATAATGTTAGCCTAATATAATTCTTCCTTTAAACCGCGCCAAAACCTAAGATGAAATTTATTTAACTATTTGGATTGGATAGCTTATATACTTTGTATAATTTCATCATAAGTCAAATGACTTGAGACTGCTTTAGGATAGAAGCTATAATACATATATATATATATATATATATATATATATATACACACACACACACACACACACATATATATATATATATATATATATATATATATATATATATATATATATATATATATATATATATAATTTTTTATTTTAGATGGTGAAATATATAGAACGGAAAAAAATATGATAAACGTTGATTAATAAATAAAAAACTAAAATAAATGTGATTATGTATTGTATTCACCTATCTGAAAAAAATTAATGTAAATTATCTTTTCAAGGAACGTTCAAGTTCGATATATAAACGGTATATTAAAATATTTGATGGATAAAAGTAAAATAAATTATTAAGAGAAAAAATAAATCTTTGTTCTTTTCTATTTCTATTTCTATCGATTGAAAACTATAACTATACTGAGACACAATATAGTTATATAGTTTTGTTATTATTGAGCTATAGGCAAAAAAGTGATGAAAACATAATGTTAAAAAAAAATAAGGCAACATTGGAAAATGGAAAATTAATTGCTTTATTTAATAATTACACATTCTCATGAATCTTATGAAACGAAAATTTTACTTTTTTTTAATTGATGTTTTATTCGATACACATAATTTTTTTACAATACAAATTCTAAAGGTTTCTAAAAATAGATATATACATTTTTTATATGCATAAAAGTTGGATGTAGTTTGTCTACAAGGATTGATTACGCCCATTAATCACCAATTAAATGTTTTTAAAAATACGAAGAATATTATAATTATTAACTATTAATTGACTAAAATATATTGACCTGTTTCTAATTTATTCGTTCCTTTATGGAAAACAAATCACAATGTTTTTTGTATTTATGAAATGTTTTGCACTAATGATGATAAATAAAATATATCATTTATTAACGCTATCATTTATTTTATCAAGACTAATATTTTATTTTGTGGTACAATCTATTGATTCATCACTATTCAAATAAAATATATGTAGTTTATTACATCAATTATTAATTACTTTGACGGAGAAGCTTGGAGCTTTTGGTTTCCTTACTGTTGCTTAAGGTCCAAACATTTTTTTAAAAGCATCCTTTTTTTTTTTTTTGTTCAAACCAATAAAATAATCGGAATAATACAATTTTAAAAAAGAAAACTTACTTGAAAATATCTAAATTTTGTGTTATTCTCAAAGCTATTTCCTTTTAAATTTCAATGTGATCCTTAGTTTATTTTTTCCCATTAAAATTACAATAATTTTATTTTTTCAAAAATATTTAAATATTTTCGATTGTCTTTAGGTGATATGTTTATTATTAAAAATTTGATATATCAGATAAAATGTGGTTTTGAGAAAGGAAGTATAGCTTCTTCAAGGGACCTCGTTTTGGTGTGAAACAAGTGTGTGTTTTTTTAAGTAAAACAAGGCAAGGGATGTAGTTGAAAGCTAATTAGATCCTTTTGGCAAACTACAAACACGCAGATTTTAGCCAAGCAGAATTTTAGTCTATTCAAGGTTTCACATTTGCCAATAGAGGTCTGACAATTGACACAACAAACTGCCTATTTTAGTTCATCTCTTATAAATACAGATCACTTTATATAATGAAGATCTGGAAGAAAAAATACAGTTTAATAACCAATTTACCTAAAACAATATTTGAAAAAGTATTTTAAAAAAAATCACAAATAAAATGTGTATTTATGCAAATATATTTATTTTAATACATCCCAGATCATAAAAAAATAGGAAATCAAAGCTTTGCAACAATTAATTTTAATTGTCTTGGCTGAAAACACTGGAACTTTTAGGTGACAGGATAAAATCACTTATTTTTTTAAAAATAACTTGGTGGATATAAAATTTTCCCTAATAAATCTTAATTTAATTAATATAACCTCAAATCTTAATTATCGAGAAAGTTTTTCAAAAAGTGAGGTAACTGTAATAAAGTTGGATGGACAAAACTTTTCGTAGTTTTCTCAAATGTCTTCTTTAACTGTTTTTAATGTTGACAAAATCGATTTTCATTAGAAGTAAATTTTGTCCAGTTTATAGTGAAGCATAGTTAATTAAATAAATTAAATATTTCTCTAGTTATTAATGTGATTATTAAACGAAAAATACGACTTACTTTAAAAAACCCAAAACCTGGATTACCTACTTTTCTGCTTAAAATTGGCACACTATTTATTTTAAGTTTTTTGAGTTCATTATCATCCCTATAAAAAAGTCGCTCTGCTTACGGAACACCCTGTATACAATCAAATATATATATATATATATAACTTGTACAAGTAGATTGACTATTAAACCAAGTTTAAATATTCGTATATGCCAATTTCCCAATCAATCTACCAACAAGTTGAAGTACATTCTCTTAGTTTGAATAGAATTTCCCAATTTCTGTATTAGGTTTTGCTCTTTGTTACTTTTTGTTATTTTTACATTTTTAAAATATTGACAATTCATTTTCATCACATATGGTCGCTTGATATCATTTTAAATCAATGTATAATCGAGATACTTAAACTATAATAATTTTTTTCAGTATTTTAAAATAACGAAAACCATTCACGGGGTTTCACCGAGTAATTACAGCCGTCATAGTAAAAAATCTATCTTGCCAACGCTCAAAAAATCCTTTTAGCGATCCAAACAGAACCCTAGTTTCGCTTCGCTTAGTCGGGTGATGCAGAAAATGGAAAAAAATGTATTTATTTACATTCTTTTAACTGTACAGTGCACCCGGAATAGCTTGTCATATTTCAGATCTGATAATTTTTATTAATTATAGAATATAATTTTATAATTCTCGACGAAAATATCTATAATAATTAATCAACTGGAAGTTTCATATCGGATAAAACTATTTATAAGTTTTAATAATTTTTTTTTAATTTAATTTTTCTAATTTATTTATTGAATACTTCAGAATTCTTTCATTTGGACATCTAATAAATTAAAAAAAAAAATCGGTGTTGCCAAGTATACTTAACTAATTTATTGTTTATTTACTAATTTATTTATCAATGTCAATTTACATAATTGATAATTCTTTATTATTCTCATATTTATTTTCTATTGATAATTTACTTTATATAATATTTAAAGTTTAAAATCATTGTTAGAATCAAATAAAAATGGTAATGAAAAATCTGAATAATGAAAATGAAATGATATCTCATTTGTTTACGAAGACATGAGGCTGTATCGGTATTGATTCTCCAGATTAAAAATTTATATCGATATATCGCCAACATTGTGTAGAGACAGTAATAATAGATTGATGAATAAAACCGTGTCCCACCGCCACTCTGATAAAAACAAAGCTTCTATTAGATTAAAACCATTTTTTAACCTCACACGCTATTTCTAAATTACAACATTAGCCTCTTAGAGTTTCCGCTTCTAAATTTAGTTATAAAATTTGCTCCTATTTTAAGCAATCAGTTAATTTTCTAGGAGAATGTTGAGCTATTTCAACGATACGTATTTCAAGTTCTTTTATAACATTATACCTATCATATACAACTACCGGTATAGGATTATATTTCAGTTGTCTGTATTTAAATGTTTCTGAAATAAATTAAATGATATTACTATAGCGTATTAAACTACTGGCATTAAAATAAACCGTTACAGATTTTCATATTATTTATTTTGAATAAATATTGGCTCTCAACACTGCTATTTCTAACATGATATATTCCTTGATTTAGCGCCAGCATCACTAAAAAGTTTCATGAAAGAAGAATTATTCATAAAATACACTTATTTGAAGCAGGTGGCATTCATTACATTATTTTCTTTTGCATTAAAAAATATATAATTAGAGATATTATTTTAAAATATGCCAAAAATGTATAGGGTCGATTATTATATTTTATCAAAAAGAAGATAAGCTCTGATAAAAAAATACCGATAAAACAAAATGCATATATATATATATATATATATATATATATATATATATATATATATAAAAGAAATGCATGCATCAGTTAAACTTTCTTATAAATTGAAATTAGCGGTAATTTAATCTATTTTAGTGAACATAATTCTATTAATATATTTATGATTTTCGTTTTTAAATTAGATTTAAATTATCAAAAGACTATACAGACTTGACGGAAAATATTCTTTAATAACATGATTCAAATTTTTAATTTTAAATAAGATTTGTGATGGCTAATAAGTTAAAAAAAGAAAGAAAATACAAAAAAAAACAATTTGAGCTACAAATACTGAACCGTGATTAAATAAAATGAATTTAATCGATTTGCTAAAAGATATGTTATGATTTTGAGCGTTCGCTTTTCGAACGATTTTAATGTTTATAACTTAAATTATTCGGCGAGATTCCGTGACTGTTTTGAAAGAATTTTAGCTCAAAATTCTGGCAAATTACTGTGTAAAGTGTGTTTAATGAATCCGCTAAAAGATACCTAACGATTTTTAGAGCGGATGGCAAGAGATTATTTTCAACTTTGACGGCTGTGATTACTCTGTGAGATCCCTTCTGAAATGTTTCTGTTTTTTTTAAATAGTGAAAAAAAATATTATAGTTTAAGTATCTCCATTATACATTGATTTAAAATTATATCAAGTGATCATATGTTATGAAAATAAATTGTTAATATTTTAAAACGGTAAAAAAAAAAAAAAATAAAAATTGAATTTAAGAAAACATAACCTGATACAGAAATGGGGAAATTCTATTCAACCTAAGAGAATATACTTTCATATCTACTTAAACTTCTTGGTAGATTGATTGGGAAATTGACATCTACGAATATTTAAACTTGGTGTAGTTGTCAATTAACTTGTTCAAGTTAAAAAAAAGTTATATATATATATATATTTGATTGTATACAGGGTGTTCCGTAAGCAGAGCGACTTTTTTATAGGGATGATAATGAACTCAAAAAACTTAAAATAAATAATGTGCCAATTTTAGCAGAAAAGTAGGTAATCCAGGTTTTGGGTTTTTAAAAGTATTTTTCGTTTAATAATCACATTAATAACTAAAGAAATATTTAATTTATGTAATTAACTATGCTTCACTATAAACTGGACAAAATTTACTTCTAATGAAAATCGAGTTTGTCAACGTTAAAAATAGTTGAAGAGAACTTTTGAGCGGCTAAACTAAGCTTAATTCTATTCATCCAACTTTATTATGATGTGGGATGTATTAAAATAAATATAATTGCATATACACATTTTATATATGATTGTTTAAAAATAATTAGTTTAAAATTGTTTTAGGTAAATTAGTTATCAAACTGTATTTTTCACCGAGATCTCCATTATAGGAAGTGTATTTGTAAGGGACCAACTAACTGTTCCTTCCTAATATCTACATATTGATGAAAATAATTAAAGGCTCTAACATTTAAAACGCAAATATTAGCAGGAGTAGCAACATTAATTTTCTCACTTATAAAAACGGAACAATTAATATGACAGAGATGTGGGAAAAAAACACAGTAGATAACAGCTCAAAACACGGATACTTTTAGGTGAAAAGATAAAAAATCACATTATTGTTTTGCAAGTTTAGGGGAATCCCAAGTTTTTGCCAAATAAACCCCAATTTAATTAATATGTGATTAAAGTTTATTAAACGAGCAATTTTTTTTCTAAAAATGTGGTATCTGTAGTAAAGCTAGATGATGTTAAAAAAATATGGCGAATAATTTATCATGTTTATAAAAACATAACTTAGCTTAGTTGCCGCCTCAAGTCCTCTTTAAATGATTTTAACAATGGCAAACTCTATTTTAATTTCAAGTGAATTTTTTCTACTAAACAGTCAAGCAATTATTAATCACTCAAAATAAATAGTTGCTAAGTTATCGCTTTCTACTCAATAAAAAATATTACATACTTAAAAAATGACAAAACTTGCTTTCCTGCTTTTCTATGGAAAATTCGGCCATTGTTTACGTGTAGCGTTCTCTAGCTCTTCACCTCTCCTCTCAACCTTTTAAATATTTTCCTCTACTTAAGGGACTCCCTCTGTATGTAGTTTATAAGATTTTAGCAGTCACAATTTTTCTATATTTTAATTTATATACATCTCATTAAATAAATTATACTTATAATGAGTCAAATATTTAAAACATATTTTCATCACCTAAGTAATGACGGTGGATTATTTATTGTATTATTTGTCTAGAGCAGTTCATAACGACAAATTTTGCATCACATTAAAAAGTATATATTCAAATAATCAATCATTATATTTATAAATACTTGGTTAAATTAAAAATAACCTAAATGCTTGTTTTATTAATATGGGATTGAGAATTGATGTTTAGCCCAAGAAGAAAAATAACCATTTATAGTAAATACTAACTTGAATAATATGCTCGTCTCGAGTCTCGGAGGTATTTTCATCTATACTTTTCATAAATCAAATAAATTAGTACTTTGTGGGTGTACTTTATAGTGATCCAAATCTATCTAATGAAAACGATTTTTTAAATTTTACTTGCGGTCTAATAAAATAATGTTTATGGCCAAATGTCAACTGAAATGCTCAAATTTATACTATTTAAAAATTTGATTATATAAATGAAATATCGTTTTTAAAAAATATTTAGGAACGTGAATATCCACGACTGAATATATAAGTAATATAGTATCCAACGATTGATAACTTTAATAGTGATAATATATATATATATATATATATATATATATATATATATATACATATAGTCATTAAATCTTATCATTCATTAATCATAATAAAAGTGTTGTTTTTTTCACTTATAAGCTGTAATATAAGCTATATCATTCCGATTTACTTGGTTCAAACATTTAATAAAGTAAATAATTGAAACTGAATTATATAAGAAAAATACATTGAATTTTTTAAAGTTGCAATCTATTGATATATGAAAGAAAAGGACCAGTTGAAAGACTTTGTTCTGACCAGGAGGGCTTATATCAAATCCAAGTCTTCCTCGTCCTCTCCATTTTTTACTATTGGAACCAGCAGCTAATATATCTTTATTACATGTTCCAATAAAGTTGATATCTGCATTTCTTTAAAAATAATTTGTGTAATATATATTATCTGTATGTAATTGGGAAATACTCGCTGAAAACATTTAATTTAGTTGGTGAGTGGTTAAAAAATATATAAACAAAATATATAAACGCATTTAGTAGTATAACGGCAACATTGAATAAATTCGATGGATGCCATCTAAGTAATAATATAGTAAGTGTATCTCTTCAATTACTCAACCTAATCAACAGAAAGAAATATAAATAAAAGAAATATTAATTTATGTTTTAATATATTTTAGGTCGATGATATTTATAATCGGTTAAACAACCGTAGGCATTATATAGATTTATTAGTAAATTTATAAACAACAATAATTGTTATTAATATTAAATAGTAGGTAGTTGAAGATCTAATGCTATTTGATGACTGAGAAATGAAAAGTCGGCGATGTTGGTATTCTTGAGACGAATTTATCTCCATCAACCCTATATAAAATTTGATATATTTGAATGATTGTATAAATAATAGGATTTAATGAACGATGAGAGTGAGATTAAAAGAGCCGGTTGTATAAAGCAAGTGGCCCTTGATGGCCTTAATCTATCTTAGCCGAGGAGGGACGTAGTAAGAAGTAAAAGAGTGGTTACTTACCCTTCCTTGTGCTCTGCTGCCCGGTCCCTCTGCCGGCGGTTCTTGAACCAGTTGGAGACCTGTGTCGTCGTGAGCCCGGTCGCTTCAGCAAGTTCACGCTTCTCCCGAGGGCTTGGGTAAGGATTGTGAGCATACCAATCCCGCAACACCGAGCGGCTCTTCTCCTTGAAGCAGTAGGATGTCTCTTCACCGTCCCAGATCGTCCTTGGCAAAGGGAACTTGCGGCGTACCCTGTACTTTCCGACGGCACCTAAAGGCCGACCTCTCATCTTCTCTGCTTCGACGTAGTGCGCCTTCAGCCAGAGTGCTTGCAGCTTGGCGTGGTTGTGTACTGAGAACTGATGATTCTCCAGAATCCTGTACAACTCCTTGAAATTTCCCCTATGAAAGGCTACCATCGCCTTCGCCTTGAGGACACTTTCATTGCTATGCAACTTCTCGCAGGCAGGAAGAGACCACAGAAACCTCCCTAACCTGTCCATGTTGCCGGCTTGTTGAAGTACTTCGCAAACGCATGCTACTTGTTCCTGCGTAAAACCGAAGCTCGGGAGGAGCTGGGCAGACCCTCCCTGCGGCGAGTGCTGTGCCCCCAGCATCTGTGCTAGGACGATCCCGCACCGCCGTCAGGCCACGGCAGACTGACCTGCGCTCCCTTCAACGGCATTCCATTGGACGGAATATGCCACGCCCCCTGCCCCCTCCATCCATTCCTTCCCTTTCTTGGACCATCCATGGATGTACTCTATCCCTCCCCCTTCGGCTACGATGCTATTCCCCGTTTCTATAATGATTCATTAGCAATTGTATGAATAGTGTATGTATAGTGTAACTGAAACTGTTACAGACATTATACAAACATTATCCTTTTAGTTTAAGAATTTACAACCGAATGTTTTCATAAAATAATGAAATATGAATAAAGTTTACTTTCTATCTATCTATCTATCTAAAATATAAATAATGTCGCATAAATAATATTGATACCTTGGCCAAACTTATCATTATCTATAGTTGACATAATGGTAGAGGTGTAATACTGAATTGAATAAACGCTTGCTGACAGAACTAGAACTAATTTTCCTTTATGAAAAACAAGGTAAATAAATACCTGAATGTTTCAGCGTTGTGTAGAATGTTTCAACGCTTTAACATTAAAAGGTCCATTATAACATTGAAAGTACTGATTGTAATGGTGTAAATTGCATTTATTTTATAAAAATGGTCGTTATCTTCAAATTTTAAAATTTCAACCTAGATTCAAAGGTTTTTTAACTGTATTTTTCACCCAGATCTCCATTATAGGAAGTGATCTGTATTTATAAGAGATTTGTATCTTTAATCAACCAACAACATGAGTAGCCGGGCCCACAAAATGTCTTTTCTTCCTACGCTATTCTGTAATTTATATTTAAAAATAAAGAAAAATTTAAATTAATTTGCAAATGTAACAAAC
Organism: Nezara viridula; assembly: GCA_928085145.1. Taxonomy (NCBI): domain Eukaryota; kingdom Metazoa; phylum Arthropoda; class Insecta; order Hemiptera; family Pentatomidae; genus Nezara; species Nezara viridula. The sequence goes on from OV725078.1 coordinate 5,877,209, forward strand.
AAAAAATAAATAATTACTTATGTTTGATTAAAAAAAACAAAAAAGTAGAAGCTCAATATCATCAAATATATAATAATAATAATGAAATGCTTAGCGAACCCGAAGGTTCCATTTCGACCCCACCAATTGCTTATTACACACCTCCCTCCACCGTTCGCCGTCCAAATCAGTCCCTTCATATCGGTTTTAAAGCAATCTTCCCACCTTCGCTTCGGTCTACCCTTCGGACGTTTACCATTCGGAATAGCAAATATTAACCTTATAGGAATTCTTCCGTTACTAAGCCTAATAATTTCACAAACCTATTTGATTCGCCGCGATGTAATCCCCTCAATTATATTAACCAGATAAAGCTCACGCAATTTGGCGTTGTGTAACCGTTTAAACTCATCCTTCTTCGGTCCGAATATTCTACGGAATACTTTATTTTCAAAAACCTTAAGACGTTGCTCATCCCTTAATGTAAGCGGCCACGTTTTGCATCCATAAAGAACTGTAGGCATCATAATGGTTTTATAGATTCTAGTTTTTAAGTTCCGGGACACGAGAAGAGAGCTAAGTAGTTTGTCACAGAAAAATAAAAGGCATTTCACGCCCTCACCTTAACCTTAATCTCTTCTTCAATTTGGTTTTTTCAAGTTATCGTAGACCCTAGATATCTAAACTTCTCTACTTGTTGAATCATATTACCTTCTATATCGATATCACCGGCAATATCGTCATTTTTGCAGCTAACCATATATTTTGTCTTATCCGTGTTTATTTGGAGCCCTAGTTATTTATCGTCTTCCATTAACGTTTTCGTATTTAGTTTTATAGTATTGGTGTTTTCGCTTAACAGTACCAGATCATCCCCATGATCGCCAAGCACGGGTGTTATACCGCCCAGATACAGCCCTTTTTCGGTACGTATTACCTCTCTAATGCCAAATTGAACAGAACAGGCGAATGAGAATCCCCCTGTTTAAACTCGAACAAATCTTAAACTTTTCGGATAAATTATTGCCGATTCTTACTTTATTTACTGTTTCCGTCAAGCACATCCTGACTAGATTCACTATTTCTTTTGGAATCCTCTTCTTGATTAGATTATTATACAGTTTCTGGCGGTCAACAGAATCGTAAGCCTTTTTGAAATCGATATACAGCTGGTGAACAACACCGTTGTACTCCAATATTTACCCAATAGTGTTGCCCAAATGCGAGACCGAGTCTTGGTTTTGCAAACTCAGTATTGTTCATGATCTTGGTCTTGCGCAAGAGTCTAGCAACAGTCTTGCTGTTACTTATTAGGTTATTTCTATAGAGATGTTACTGTAATTTTTTAGATAGGAGAAACCTAACTAAGCCCGAATGACAAATTAGAGGAGTTAAATGCAAAAGTATATTGGTTATACCAATCATTAACATATAGTAACTAAAATTGTGGAGTATTAGTAACTATTTTGCCCAAATTTTTATTTAAAAAATCGATTATTTTTACCAGTCCTGGTTATGGTTAGGCGGCCTTGGTCTTGGTCTTGCAAAGTACAAGACCAAGACCGATTTCGGGCAACACTAACCATCAAATACTTTATCTTTTTCTCAAATATGACTTATTATAAAATAACAGAAAATCTAAGAAAATAAATATTTATTTAATTATGTTAAACTTTTTAAAGTGGGAGATTTAATAATATATTTCACGAAAAAGTTCCTAAAAAGATATGTTTGGCAGGCCATGTGGGGGATGGGTGACTCCGAGATCCCCAATAAGGTATTGAGGAAAGTGGTGCACCGGGCAAGGAGAGCAGGACTGCCCAGAACCAAAAGACTAGATGTTGTCGAAGAACACCATCAACTGGACTGCTCCAGCACAACACCTTACCTCGAGGGGGCTTGTTGCTGCCAATATGTATCTATAAATTAATTCATTACTCTGAAAAACATCTAATATAATTTCAACATGCTTATTATGACCACAGGCGGTCATGTAGTTGAGTAACCCCAAGCGATCACCATTACTTAATTACTTAATAATAATAATTAATTCAATTTATTTAAATATTATTACATTTTTATATTTAATTAAAATTTCAAAATGTAATTAATGAGTTGATTTGTTAATATCCAATTTCTCTTGTTTAAAAAATGTATTTGTCTCAAAATTCATATGTAGAAATAATCAAATAATTGCTTAAATTTAAATATTGAGTGTTTTAATTTATTTTATAGAATGTCATGGTGGAATATTTAATTTCTAAATATAATCTAATTTATAATAATTAAAGCGACTGCTCTCTAATGTATTTATTTTGGGACAAAGTCCCTTAAGTATAACGATATTGTTCGTAAAAATTAAGGTACTAGTTCCGAAGCATTACTCCTTCAGCCATCTTGGTTGATGCCAGGTTATCCAGAATGTTTCAGATAAGGTTTACAACAGATAGCACCAGGCAGCGCCACTATTGCGGAGGGGTACAGTGGCCTAATAATACAGTATGGTCATTCGGATGATATTGAATAGTAAAATTTGAATTGTCTCTCTTTTTTATTTTTATTTAAAAAGTAATTATTGTATCAAACTATTAACTAAAATGGTTTGGGAGATAGAATTGAAGTTGATCAAGTTAAATGAAGCATATGAATCATTTATTTCACGCCAAAATAAATAATAAGATCAAAGAACAACATTTTTTTTTCTATTTAACTTCTTTTAAAATATATTTCAATAAACTTCGGCTTATTATAATAAACTTATTATGATTTCCATTTTATTCATCTAATTCTCTCATTGGAAAATTTCACAAACAAATTTATATAATTATTAAAACATTAAACAAAAACTGAGTGAAAATTAACTTTCATTGGAAAACCAGAAACTCAAATCTAAGTCAGCAACCATGAAACTATTTTTAATTTTCTTCTTAATATTCTCTTTTGAAAAAAACAGAACTTTAAATAAATATAAATTATTAAATGTAAATTTAATAAATATTAATTATTAAATGTAAATTTAATAAATATAAATTATTTAATGAAAATTTGATAAAAATAAATTATTTATTAAACATAAATTATTTAATGCAAATTTAATAAATATAATTTATTTATTTTTACTTTGTTACTTGTGACTGAACCCCACAACTAGTTTTGCCCAAATGCGAGACGATGACGGGTCCAGTCTTGGTTTTGCGCAAGTCTCGCAACAGTCTTCCACTTATCTATTAGCTTGTTATTATAGAGATATTACTGTAATTTGTCAGATATGGGAAACCTAACTAAGCTCGAATGAAAAATTAAGACCATTAAATACCAATTCTTAACATATGGTAACTAAATCTTTCAATTTTTAGTGACTATTTTACCTTAATTTTTATTCATAAAAAGGATTTGTTTACCAGTCTTGGTCTTGGTCTAGCGACAGTTAGGCGGCCTTAGTCTTGGTCTTGCAAAGTGCATGATAAAGACCGATTTTGCTGATGGTTCGAAATCCGATGATGCTACAGCTTGTTCATTTGTTACCCATAACTCCACACATAAAATAAAACTACATAAACTAAGCAGCATATACACAGCGGAACTTCAGGCAATAGCCTCAGCCCTCCGCTTCTGTGTGTCCATAACTCCATCCTCAATAGTCTTGATAACCGATTCCTTGAGTTCATTAAAGGGAAAATATAAATCGACTATTATTACAAATTTAAAAATCAACATACAACTTTCACTTACTCTTTGAACTTTGAATAAAAATTATTTTCTGGCCATGTTGGGCTATTATAAAATGTTTTAAATTGCATTTAAACTGAGCTAAAGCTAACAAATCATAAACGCTATTAAAATAACAGAAGTCCTATTTATTATATCACCGGTTGATTATGGATTGTACGATTCGTTGATTATGGATTGTTCGATCCATTGATTATCGATTGTACGACTATAAGTTATTAAACTGTTATTTTCCATTGCAAAGTTTATTAAAACGGAATTGAGAGATTTGCATTGTCTGTCATAGACAGGCCAAAAGTTGTCACACTAATTGTAAGTGGATTCTGTTGGAATATCGCAAAGAGGAAAATTATCAAATTATTCACTAATTTAATTTTCTAAAAGGCTACATGATGATTTTTCGGAATAAACGGACGATAGATATCTAAATATTTAAATATATGGTGAGATCTATAGTTATTAAACTACAGTAAATATATTTAGGGTTATTAATGTATCTATGAAATATTTTTAAATTTCACTTCTTCTTTCACACAAGTACAATGAAATAGTAGTGGAATATCACAAAGGGAAGATCTATCGAATTATTCAGAGAAATACTTTATTAAAAGTAATGCTGCCCTACTACATAGGGTTGCTTCGTACACAGCATACTTATCAAACCATATGGACATTAATTTTATATTATATTTTTCTTTCTTTTTTTCTCCCCCTTCATAACAATACTCTTACAAATCATCAACAATAAACCGTATTAAACAGTAGGCATAGCATAATAAACACTTTCCCAACATAAAAAAAAAATTCCTTTTTTTCTCTTTAAATTCTTAAACGCCAGGAAAACAATACAACATCGCACACATATATAACACAGCAATTCCTACAGTAAACGTATTTATGATTATAAAAATGATTTATGCATTCCATAAAATGATTTTACATTTTATTTCTTCTTTCACACAAGTACAATGAAATAGTTTTTTTAACAATGCCATTAACTTGCTTAGGTGGATATTAAATACTTCCTACAGACGTAAAAATATTTTTTAAAGTTTACATTTTGTCAGTAAAGTTCATTTAATTTCTTTTAAAGCATGTGATTTACGTTAAATATTATCAGTTTTCAAAAATTATTATTTATAATTTTTTCACCTCTCTCTGTTACCTTCTACAACTTCCTATATTAGATATCGTTTTTCTAAAATTCTCCGCTTTCCAACGATATATTAAAAGTATACCTTCTGGCTTGTATTTCCAGAGATTTATTTTCGACCTATATATTTTTTCTCCTTTATTCAATAATCAGATTCTTTCAAAAGTTATATTTAGCATTTTTTCGCTAAATATTTTACAAAGCTTCTAATTATTTCACAATGGTATATTATTTCCAAACAATCATACATCTAAAGTAACATAACCATCCTTCCTAGTTACAAAGAAAGTTAAATAAAAGGTGATTCCAATTAATGGACTAAACTTTTCTTTATAATCATTAGTAATATGCTAAAAACATTAGCAGTACCTAAGTAACACATTCAAAATTCAAAAACCAAAACAAAGGATACAACCTTTGCAGCAGAACGTATTAAAAAAACTAGAGACCATATCTTATCTCCTAATTGTTCGATTTTAACAACTTTTTTTTTGTTTTTTAGGCTATTCTATAGACTTTTAGAAAACCATATACAACATTCCCAAAATTAGTGTATACTTTTTGAGTTATTCGGAATTTGATTTTACCATCCCTCGTAACTTTTATTCCAGCTTCTTTTCGCTGAAGTATGTTATATAGATAAATTTGAACTGTGTCGAGAAAATGACTTTAGCGAAGTTTCAATGAAATCGGTACATTCGTTTAGGCGCTACAGTCTATAGCAACGCAGGTTTTTCTGCATTTTTATTTTTTTTCTCCTTTATTAACTTATCAAATTCTTTCAAAAGTTATATTTAGCATTTTTTCGTAACTCTGAATAATGTGAAATGATTAACTTTTTAAAATAAACCATATTAAAGGTACTTTAGAAGAAGACGTATATGAACATTGGGCATTTAAGCCCTGTAAAGTGACATCAATGGGGAAAAGACCTAATTGATATTAAAGACCACTTAACAATACAATGATACACCGAGTTCAATCAAAATCGTTAGAGCCGTTTTTGAGAAAATTGTGGAAATGTGTTTCAGCGTTGATATAAAGTGGCACTTCCGGTTAGCCGATTTTAAAGAAAAAGTTGCTGTCACAACTAAGGCATAAACCTATCTTAAATACATGATATCAGTTTCATAGGACTTTTCGTTTTTGAGCTAGACTGCTAACATACAAACACACAGACTATTTTTCGGGACTTGGTCATTTCGACTCAGGGTATCTCAAAACGTATAAATCCGTCGAAAACTCAGATTCAAAAATTTTCTCGATCGCAATACTTACCCTTACTACATATTACATATATACGTAAGTGAAAATAAAAAGTTCAAAATTTGATCCTCCATCAATAGATTCATTTCTGATCATAGATATAAAATATTTTTTATGAAATGGTTTACCTCTTGCCATAATATAGATATTGCATATTGCATCTGAACTAGAAAAAAAATTGATCATTTTACTTTTAAATCTGTTAGAGGTGGTAGGAGAGTATTTGTTTCGGAGTGGCATAACTTAGTTTTTGTATAATTTGAAAATTCCTATTTACCAATCAATATCAATATACCTGTTATCAATAAAATGGATTAATAATCATATGATAAATTGTAATAATGTTCGTCACACCTGAATTTTCCATTAGTCCAGATTATAAGTTTTCCCTTGTTTTATTTAGTTTTCATTATTTTTTTGGGAAATTAGAGATTGTTGGCCATAATATATTTTCAATTTTATCACACAGGATATAAAATAACTAATAGTGAAACATAAAACTGTAAAGATAAAATACAATCAATTATTAATTGACTGAAAAAATATCCAATTTAACTTGTAAAAGAAAATATGTTTAATCAACGAAGGAATACAAAAAAAAAAAAAAAAGATAAAACAGAATATTTATTTATTTACAAACGAATTTAAATTTATAAATGCTGCACATATACATTTACAGATTTACTAATAAAAACAGACATATGAGAGAAATTATTTTTACTTATTGAATTTATCTTAAGTCTAAATAGAATAAACCTCTTAAGAATACTATATTTAATATTGTGACAATTAATTATGTGTTTTTCATCAACAGAAATAATTTTTCTCTATGAAAAATTCTCTTAAATAACCACTTACTGAGTTGATTTGCCTCATATAGGTTTCGAAAATGACTTAATCCTTTAATTTGTTACTTTGTTTTATTGATTTTCCTTTGTAATTCAGTGGTTATGAAAGAAAAAGATGGAAATTAAGTTTGAAATTTGGTTATAGAAGAGATTTTTATAGGTTGAGGCTATTAGCTGATACAATTTTTATTTTGAAGTCAGCGGTTTCAAGTATAAAATTGAAATTTGGTTTTCCTATATAGTTATTGTTACTTTCAATATTAAAAATATGAGTGTAATTGATGATCCTTAAATCATAGTTGAATTGAGTATAGTTGATGATCCTTAAATGATAATCTTGAAATCTTGACCTTCAATGATAAAAAAAACATCTAGAATAAACATTAACAGTTTTAGAATTTCAATATTAAGATAAATAATAATTTTATTTAAGAACTTTTGCAGCACAACAATCTATTTCTTAAAAATCAATCATGATGAGTATGTCACTTATTCTGGCATAAAAGAAAACTACTTTTAGTTACTCGAGATCACAATAAAGCTAAGAATCATCAACTATACTCATATTTTAATGATGAAAGTAACAATAACTTTAAAGGAAAACCAAATTACTATTTTATACTAAAAACTACTAACTTCAAGATAAAAATTGTGTTAGCTAGAACCCTCGAACTATAGGCACTATCTTCATATAACCAAGTTTCAAACTTGATTTCTATCTTTTTCTTTAATTGCCGCTGAATTAAAAAGGAAAATAAATAAAATAAAGTAAATAATTAAAGTATACTCACAATTTTAAGTTCATGAAGATGAAACCAAACTTATCACTTTAAACACTAATATGTATAACTATTAAATAAAATCTACCAATTAGTAACCTATATTTATTACTATAACAACACAATTAAACTATAAACAAAATATCACTAATAAAATAAAAGCCTGTGAAGACGAAACTTATCACTGAACATGAAACCAAAACTATCACTTTAAACACTAAAAAGTACAACTATCCAATAAAAACTACATTTTTTTTGTTTTATTTATTTATTTATTTAGACATATAATATTCTGACACAGGGACAATAATTATATTGATAAATGAACACATTCACACCGTATATACAAAAAAAAAAAAAATGAAATTAACAAAAGTAAAATAATAACTAAATAATAATAAATAAAAACTATATACAATAAAAAAGAATAAAATAACCTAAATACAAGTAAATTAAAAACATAAAAACAGTCACATCTATATACAATATATACAATCAGGCGGGGAATCCAAATCCCTGCGCTACTCTCTCAACCGCCTCACCGGTGCTAAAGAGCGCTTTAGCCACATACATTCATGTCTTGAGTGGAGAATCTGGCCATTGCCAGAACTTCAAAATAAATACCATAAAAGATCTCTAGGCCACTGCCGCTTCTACCTTCGAGGAGGATTGTAGGGATGAGTGGAACTAGCTGGGATTGGGCTAGGGGATTTGGATGATTGATAAGGTTCTGATGGAATTTTGAAAAATTTTCAGGAATAAGGTCAAGGAAAAATGGGATATTAAGGTCATGATGTAGGGATTTGTTGGTTACATAGAACGGAGCATCAACTATTGTTCGGAGGACTTTGGATTGAAAGGATTGGATGCGTTTGATGTTAGAGCATTTTGCTGTCCCAGAAAGTTCAAGTCCGTAGGTCCAAATAGGTTTCAGGATTTTCTTGTAGATCAGTAATTTGTTGTCAATTGAAAGTTGAGATTTTCTGGTCAGTAGTCTGTATAATTGGCAGTATCGTCGGTTAAGTTCTTGTCTTTTAAGTCTAGTATGTGGGTTCCACGTTAGTCTTCGGTCTAAGATAAAGGCAAGATACCGGACTGTGTCTGAAAAAGGAAGCTGGATGGAATTAAAGTGGACTGATGGACAGGATCTGCGGTGGAGTGTGAAGGTAATGTGTTTGCATTTGGATTCGTTTACTTTTATTCGCCATTTATTACACCAGTGCTCAATCATGGAGAGGTGCCTTTGCAGATTTAAAGATGCTATTTCGGGATCTAAGTTGGATGATAGGATGGCGGTGTCATCAGCAAATGTTGCCAGGAAGGTATTGGGATGGACAGGGATATCGGCGGTAAAAAGGATATAAAGGCGCGGCCCAAGACGCTACCTTGAGGAACACCGGCTTCAACTGGGTAGGAGTCGGAAAATTCTGAACCACAGCGAACCCGAAAGGTACGATCAGAGAGGTAGGAGCGGAGGATTAGGTACAAGGACTGGGGTAGGTAGGTTTTCAGCTTGGAAAGAAGCCCGGCGTGCCATACCCGGTCAAAAGCTTGAGCTATGTCCAGAAAAGCACCCGAGCAATATTGCTTGCTTTCCAGTGGTGCGGAAATATGATCGACCACTCGGAGTCCTTGATGGGATTGATGATGGGAAGGAAGATTTTGGAATTCGATAAAAGGTAGGATTCGTTTCAGGAGGATCTTTTAAAAAATTTTGGAGAGGATTGGAAGTAGGCTAATTGGTCTGTAGGACGTAGAGGTGTTGGGAGATTTGCCTGGTTTCAGAAACAGGATAAAAGTTGAATGTTGCCACAAAAGATGAAAGTGAGTGGTTCTAAGGATGGTATTATATAAGCAAGTGAGAAATATAACAGCTTTAGGAGGAAGTTGTCGAAGGATTTGAGAGGTAAGGAGGTCGTATCCAGGTGATTTACGGAGAGGAAATTTTTGTAAGTGATGTTTGACCTCAGAAGGATTAATTGCTTTAGTGGGTAAGAAAAGTGGAATGGGTGATGTAAAGAATTCTTCTACTGTTATGGTATGGATGGGGTTGGATTCCGGAAGTGAGGTGAATGTTCTGGAGAGGTGTCTGGCGAATTCCTCAGCTTCATCTTCATCAGACGCTGCCCAGGAGCCATCGCATCGACGGAGGGGATGGGAAATATGATGGAATTTAAGGATTTTGTTGGTGATCTTCCATAGAGAATTGTCGTGAACAGAGAGGGAAGTAAGGTAGGAGTTGAAGGATTGGGATTTGAAGATGGCCAATTCCTGCTTTAATTGTTTAGTGAAATAATTATAAGAGCGACGATCAGTGGGGTGTCTTGAACGTTGCCATAGTATTCGGGCACGGCGTTTGATATGAATTAGATCTAGCAGGTGCTGAGGTAAATTATTTTTCTTAGGAATTTTCGAGGAGAAATTTGGAGAGGAAGCAGTCCAGATTGCTTGCTGAATAGTGGTGGTAATGGAATTTAAGGCATTATCGAGGTCTTCTGTGCTTTTCAGGGTTATTCTGAGGTCAATTTTATCGGAAAGGATTTGATGAAAGAGTTTCCAGTTAACTGGGCTTCTGACGAAGGACGGTGAAGGGGGTTTAGGAATAGGAGCTATTGATAATTGAAGTATTAATGGACTATGATCTGAGGAAAGTTCATCAAGACGGGTAGGGGAATGATTGAGGGGACCTAAACCATTGAGGATGAAAAAATCAAGGATATCGGGATTGCGGTTAGGATCAGTGGGCCAGTAGGTTGGGGAGTTGGGTGGAAGGAGACTGAAACGTTGGGTATTGAGTGCAGATAGAAATGTTCTGCCACGAGAATTCGTGGTTCTTGAACCCCAAACTTGATGCTTGGCATTTAAGTCTGCACCCAGGATGAGATGATGACCTAAGGAGTTGAGGAGAGAACTGAACTGGACTTTGGATATGGATCTGTTAGGAGGGCAATATGCTGATGCAAGGGTGACTGGAAAGGAGAAGGTTTTGATTACAATAGCGGTTGACTGTAGAAAATCTTGAGTAGGTAATGGGAGTAAGTGATGGGAGAGGGATTGGTGTACGATGACAGCAGTGCCGGCATGTGCTCTGCCATCAGGGTGGTCAGTACGGTATGTTAAATACTGTTGGATTTTTAAATGCTGTTTTATGGTCAGTCGAGTTTCTGTAATTAGGGCTACGTCAATGTTCTTGTCTTGTAGTAAAGCTGTTAGTTCGTCAACGTGATTTCTAACACCATTCGCATTCCAAAGGAGAATTGGCATGGGTTTTGGGTTGTGAGTCATTTAGGATTTTTTAAAGGAGGGATGAGGTGAGATACGAGATTTGTAAGTAGTGATATGAGTGGAAGAACTAGGGATTTGAAATCGGTGAGGAAAGATGCTAACAAACTGGTGAGATCTGTTGCATATGAAGGAGGAGGAATATGAAGAATTTGAGGTTGTTGATGATTATGTGTGTTAGGATGGACAGAATATTGAGGTTGGGGCTGAGGTAGTTGCTGCGGCAGGGCTTCACATGTATTATTGGGGTTCTTACCTCCAAGTAGTTCGGAGTATGATAAATTATTATTAACTATTCTAGAAGGTTCTCTTCTTGGTCTGGTTGTCTCATCTTGAATCCGGTTCTTCTGGTATCTGGATTTGAGGCTCTTATATGTTTGGCAGCCTTTGTAGTTGGCCGGGTGTCCCTCCAGGCATAGTGCACACACTGCAGGATCTTGTAATGGTTTGGTGCACTCCACAGATTTGTGCTGTTCACCGCATTTCACGCAACGCGGCAGATGGGGACAATAAGTTTTCGTGTGGCCATACGCCTGGCAATTGTGGCACTGCACAATTTCCTTCTTCTGGTATGGCTTCTCTATCTTCACAATAGTGTAGTACAATCTCTTGATGTTATATATTTTTTCAATACCAGGTGATGGCTCTAGATCCACGAAAAATAAAGGTAGTGGAACTTTATTACTTACTCCTGGCTGCTCCTTATTCTCCTTCAGAACGTTGGTTACCTGACGCACTTTGAAACCAAGCGTCGCTAGTTCTTCTTGTATCACTTCAGTTTGGGTTGAGGAGTGTAAATTTCTTACCACCACTCGTAGCGATCTCTCTTGTTTCAGCTGGTACGTGTTGAAATTTGCATTCGTTTCAGACAGGTACTTCACAATTTTTCCTTACATTTCTGCAGTATCTGGTGTTATTTTTGTATCGTTGGTCCTATTGAGGCAAGATTTCGTTTAGTTGTGTTCACAGTAGTTGAAAATGTTTGATATTTTTTACAAATATCGGAGGAGGCCTTGGTTCCCTAGGTACTGCTGCTAACTCCATTACTTCTCTGTCATTATGAAGCACTTGGAACGGGTTTGGAGTGAAGAAAGGAGATTCTTCAACCATTTCTTGCGAAGAGGTACCTGGTTGAGGCTGAGGTTCTGTACCTGAAGTTTTCACTGTGGTTATTGGAGCTATTTCTCGCAGGCAGCGACGAGTTCTTTGTTTCGCTGGTAAATCACGAGGGGTACTAACGCCGTCTGACCGAATCCTCTTAGTGGGCACCTTAACATCACCTGGACATCACTTGCCGCATATCATAAGAGAAAAAAAATGTAGCAAACAGTAAATAACAACTGCTCTGGTGTACACTTCAACTGTATTCAGTAAATAATCAAAGAGATTCCGCTGAAAAATAGGCAAAAACTGTAAGAAGATTTCAGAACACGTCCTTCGCATCAGCTGATCCACTGCCTTCAATCCAACTCGCTTCGGCGGAACATTTACTACAATTAAAAAAAATTTGAGTTAATCCATTTCTTTCAATCAAACAGATTGCTTGTGGCAGTATGTAGCCCATTAGGCTGAAAATCAGTTTGATTGATAGAATATATATAAAAACTATAATCATAAATAATATTAGATATGATTACTTTAATGAAGAAAAAACTGAAGTTGTAATATCTTAAAATGTTGATAACACGGAAAATCGAATGGGTGTTCAATCGATATTTATTTCCTAAGTGAAAATGGTGGGAAAATAATGCTAACTTAAAAAAAAAAAAAAAATAGCTAATATGCAACCTAAACGAAATAATTCCTACATTTACTTAAAATGGATGTGAAATGGAGGGGACAACAGCCCCTCTTAAAGAATGGTGCTGCCTGGTGCTATCTGTTGTAAACCTTATCTGAAACATTGTGGATAACCTGGCATCAATCAAGAGGGCTGAAAGAGTAGTGCTTCGGAACTAGTACGAAAAATTAACACTAGATCTTAGATCTTAATTAACAAGAATTGAATGATTTGAGAGGAAACACTGCGTAACCTCGATAACTTGGGCCATCATTTGGAACCAGGTTAGTAATAACGCTTCAAGAATTAGGGTCAATAAAGAGCTACCCGCAGTAAGAAATAAATCTGTATTTCATGAAATGAAGGTAAAGAGGTTAAGATGGGTGGGACATGTACCTGAAAGCATTCCATGAGGAAGCCTATGCATAACAATTAATGCATCAATAGTTGACAAGAGGCCAAAAACGAGACGGATAGATAGAATCAACAAAAATGCTCTAATGCAGCACGAAGATGCAGCACTTCGAAAACAGTAGGTGAGGGCAGGAGGCGACCAAACACCTAGAAGTTCTGTAAAGCTAACTGAAAAAAAAAAAATAGATTTTTAAGTAGCAATGTTTTTCTATGAATCAACTGTTATTCCTAATATAGTATGAAAATTGTATTTTCTGTTAATTATAATTATAACAATATAATCTTTTATAATAAAGTATAAAATATATAATATAATAATATAAATATAATTATAATCTTACTGGACTTATTGAAAACAATTGGATTCTACAATAGAATATGAAAAGTGTGTGTGAGTTGAGGATTGCCAATGACACAACTCCCCGCCGGGCATACAAACAAATAAATAAATTATTACATCCTTATTACTAAAGAAAAAAAATGAATTCATAATTGATAAAATATATGACAATATACCTGTGATCATTGTACATTTTCTCTACTTCTGAAGAATTCCATCCATTTATCTTCTGTTGTTAAACGTCCTTTAATATTATAAGAAATAATAGCTTATTAAGAATTGTTTTGTAGATAAATTTCAAACAAGTAAGGTAATATTTCGATATTTTTACATTAACTTTGAATATATTAGTGAAGAGGATCTGATTTATAGCTAGTGATAAAATTGCCATATTGACCGTATTTGAATCTTCTCTAGCTGTCTTATAGATGGGATTTAATGGAGATATTATCTGAGGGCATTCTTTGTCTTGGGATTCAACAGTCCCCCATCGCTTCAACAAAAAAGAAGATAAAAAGAAAATTCCATTACATTTTATAGATATATGAATAGACAAAGATGAAAGATGGCTAGCAGTTGTATTAGTGGCTATAAAAGGAGAGTTTGTCAGCTAGCGGATCTGATGCCCTTATTTTGTTTAATTTGTTAATTTGTTGAGGGACAGGACAACTTAATCTTCCCTCAATCTTGCAATAAGACGTAGCTTTCTGGAATGAGCCTAACTACCTCAATTTTTTCCAAATACTTTTTTCCTCGAGTACCTCTTATTGGAAATTTTATTGTCCACCATTCTTGCTAATTGCACAGGGAAGAAAAATGTGTTTTTCGAATCTTATATCAAAATAAAAATTGTTGTATCCTCTAAATTAAATTTTTCCGATGTTGTAAATTCTATTTAGGTGACATTATTTTTGAAAATTATCCCAAAAATTAATACTAGATACATATATTATGAATATGGTAACCTACAGTTGAAACATGTAGGATAGAGTGAACATTCAAGCCTTTACTCCTCATTATTCCCAATATAGGAATCTGTATCCATACAGTAATTGAATAAAATATTTGTAAAAGTTGATACATAGATGGTTTTATATCTATTAACTATCAAATTCCGTTCACTACTTTCGCCTAGGCATGTGCAAACGTATTATCCTTAATACATATTTTTCATAAACGACTGGTTCGAATTGGTGCTAAGCTAGAAGAAAAATTAAGGATTAATGTAAAAATCTTATTAATTTTATCAAATTTCTTCTCCAATTGTTTCTTAAACATGCGCGAAAATATTTCCTAGAAAAAGACAAGTTTCAAAAATGGCTGGTCTTGTTGATTTTATTATAAAATGATTTTGTTTTAATTTATTAAATTACAAACAAATCATTTACTTTAATATAAGATAATTATGAGCACCAGGAATGGTTAGAAATCTTTTTTTTATATAGGTATATATAGGTTTGCAGGTGTTTTTATTACTTTAACCAATTGTTTTATATTTTTTATATTATATTATATTATTTATATTATCTATATTATTTAATTTTTTTTCATGTTTTATTATTCTTTGACTACATAGCTTTAATAAAACTAAATCAATCGTCAGCATCTGCTCCACCAAAAAGAGGCAAGCCAAGGAGGAGAGTCCACTAAATTTTGCAATTGGAATTAGTCCATTGCATCTGGATTAGGCCTAATGGAGATACTGCGTTAAAAAAATTCAGCCTCTACTCAAACTCTACCTCAAAGCTGGTTTGCAAATGAATTTTTTGGCCAAAACGCCTGTTCAACTACACGCCGCTCACACGCCAAAACTATACATTTTACGAAAAAAAGGTTATCAGATAAACAGTAGGAGATGTTCCCTAGTTTCATTTTTATATAATGGTTTGTATAGTGAAATGAGTCGGAAAAGACATATTTTCAAAAAATTGCTTTTAAACACCATTTTTTCCTATATGGTGGCGCGAGCGGCAAAGATACAAGGTGGCAAAGTTAAAATTTGGAAAGAGCACATCGAAATCTATAAAATTAGCTCTTTTGGAAACTTTGCTGGTAACCTCTGTTTTTAGAAGGAAATGGCCGTAAGAAAGAAAGGAAAGGCTTCAAGTATGTATCAAAATAAATAATTTTGTATTGATTTTTATTACTTTTTCAATTGAGATCGACAAACCCCCAAGTTCGAGGCCATATCGCCTTAGTTTCCTTGGGGTTATTTTTATCCCATGCCCAAAAACATGTAGATTTCAAGTTAGATTTTTAATTTTTGATAAAATATAAATTCCTGGCACACTAATTGATTAAAATTTTGAAGCTGTGGAATCATTACTACTTTCAAATGTAAAGTAAATAAGTTTATTCACTAAAAGTCCAATTTCATCTTCAAGTTCCCTAATTTAAGGAGCTAATTTCAGATGATTCTTTTGTTGGAATTTCACCCGAAATTAATGGGATATTGATAGCCAAATTATGTTAGGTAAATAAATATCTTTTAATCGTTGGATTAAGATGAAATAAGGGTGTTGTTTGAAATAACTGCGTATCAGGTGCTAAGCGGGTCGGCATCTGCCTTACTTGACTAACTACAATTACGTTAGGAGCACGGATGGCCCCATTAGAGCTAAGAAACATCCGCTGGCCGTGGGGGAGCCTCAGCCTATCTTTTCATATTACTAACTACTAAACTATCGCAATGCCTAGTAATTCCCAAAGTAATAAAACTACCTAAAGATAAATTGCTTTATTAAATAGACCATTGTTAGGTAGTTGTCATATGGCT
This sequence comes from Nezara viridula, assembly GCA_928085145.1. Taxonomy (NCBI): domain Eukaryota; kingdom Metazoa; phylum Arthropoda; class Insecta; order Hemiptera; family Pentatomidae; genus Nezara; species Nezara viridula. The sequence continues at coordinate 5,893,555 of OV725078.1, forward strand.
TATGAGGGACAAAAAATATTTTCATGTGGAAGATGAGGTAGTTAGGTGAAAACTGAATTAAGTTTCAAAGGGTTATAAAATAGTTGATTTAAATCACCGATTAAAATGACTACCATTAAAATTGAATAAATGATGAAAATAACAATTACTTTTATGAATAAATAGAATTTCCTATCCACAATCAAACTTAATTACTACCAGTGATGTATCGGATTGAAATATATAAATAAGCAATTTAAATGCTTAGTCTTTTATGAAACGGGGGAGGGCGGGGGTAGGGGAGACTGGAAAATTTTCATTTAATCGTCCTCACTTGACTACGTACACGTGAATACTAAAATTATGTCCGTAAGCATAGGCGCGGACTTTCGAACTTGATTGGCGAGGAATGGGCCAAAAAAAAAAAAAGAATAATAAAAGAAGTTTTCACTATGTGTAAGAATTCTACATAATTCTTGTGAACCGAAAGAAAGTAATATTGAATATTTAAAATTAATTTGTTTATGTGTTTGTACAGTTGTAAGGATTTTTATTTATTTATTTTTGTTTTGCTTATTATACAGGGTGTCCCGTAAGTAGAGGGAAATTTTTATAGGAGCGATATAAGACCTACAAAAAATTTCATATACATAATGGATCTTTCAGCATAAAATTAGAAAATTCAAGTTCTGTGTTTTTTTAAGCAAGTCATGCTTTTTGTTGAATAAAAAGAGATAAATAAATAAATATTTAGTTGAATTCATTAACCATTGCTTAATTTTAAACTAATCGAAATTTATCTTAAATGAAGACAGAGTTTGCCATTGTTGAAACCATTTAAAGAGGACCGGCTTAACTAAGCTAAGTTCTAATTTAAAAAAAATATTAGTTTTGTAAAAACTTTAATTATTCGCAATTTTTTTATCATCATCCAACTACACTACAGACAACCCACTTTTAGAAAAACTTTCTCATTTAATTAGCTTTAACTACATGTTAATTTACGGAAAGTTTATTAGAGAAACAATCGAGATTCCCCTCAACTTGTTTAAAAAATTAGTGATTTAGTATCATATTCTCTAAAATTACCCGTGTTTTCATAAAAAACGAATAAAATTAATTGTTGCAATGCTTTTATTTAATATTTTTTCCATGATCTTGAAAGAATTATAGTAAATATAATTCCCTAAACACAATTTTAATTTATTTTGTTAAAATAAAGATCTTTTCGGTAAATTGGTTATGTAACTTTGTTTTTCACCCAGTTGTTGAAAATAGTTGAAGCAATCAACAGGATTATTTATTTTAAACGTACATTTTAGGACTAGAAACGTTTAGTTTTTCACTCATAAATATGGATTAATCTCTATAATGGAGGTGTAGACAAAAACACGGTTTCATAACCAATATTTGAAAAATGGTTATTTAAAAAAACAATTCAATGGATAAAAAGTGTATTTATGCAATTATGATTAATATAATGCATTAAAGTTTAAAAAATAATGATTTTTTAAATATTTTAATGTATGTAAGGTAGTTATGAAATTGTGTTTTTCGTCCAGACCTTTGTCATAGGAATTAATCCGTATTTATAAGTGACAAACTTAATGTTTCTAGCTCTAATATTTACCTTTTTATAAAAATAATTGAAACAAACATTACATTTTTTTATTCTAAACACCAAACAGCAATGTTATAAATATGGATCAATCCCCATGTGAGAGATCTGGGAGAAAAACACAAGTTCGTAACCTCTTCACATGAAATATCACTATTTTAATTTTTTTTTTATAAATAAAAAATATATTTATGCTTTTCTTTGTTTTTCTATGATTATAAGAGATCCAATATCATAAAAAAACAAAGAATAAAAGCTGTACAACAATTAATTGTTGTAATTTTTGCTGAAAACACGAGTACTTTTAGGTGACAGAAAATCACGTTATACACAACTTGAGGTTAATCCCAAGTTTTTACCTCATCAACCTCAACTTAATTTATATGGACTTACAGCTTATTAAACGAGGAAGTTTTTCTAAAAGTAGGGTATCTGTAGTGTAGTTGGATAATAATAAAATAAAAAATGCAAATAATTTATGATTTTTTTAAAACAGACTTTACATTAGTTTAGTAGCTCAAAAGTCCTACAGTACTGGTTTTAATAATGATACACTCTATTTTTAATTGAAATTCATTTTCTAGTTTCTAGAAGTATTCAAGTAGTTTATTTATTCTTGATTTTAATTTCTATTTACCTCAAATTCTTGGGGGAAGGGCTAAAAGATATTCCCGCCCCCCTCATCATACACCACACAGCTGTAGTCAAAGTGGAGAAAGATGAGAGAGGAAACTAGGAGTCTACGGGTATTTTGGGGTAGAAGATGGCGGAAGTGATGGAATAATTTGAGGGTAGAAATTGCACGGAGGGTTATATGAGAGATATGGTGATTCCAGGAAAGGGTTTGATCTATGAGAAAGCCTAAATTTTTAACAAAGGGATAGAAGGTGATGGGATGGTTGTTTAGATAGAGTGAGGGAAAGTTGGTGTGGGATCTAAGAAGAGGCTTGGAACCAATGAGAATGGCCTGCGTTTTGCAGCATTTAGCCTTAATCCATTTAAGTTGGCCCAGGCACTAATTCGATCTAAATCTTCTTGAATTTTGGCAAATGCCACCAATAACTCAGCGGGAGAAAAGGATAAATAGATTTGAGAATCGTCGGCATAAAGGTGGTGGGAACAATGGATAATTGAATCATTTAGGTCATTAATATAAGAGCTGAAAAGGAGAGGAGACATGCTTGAACCCTGTGCAACTCCAGAGGATAAAGGAAGGTAGGCAGATAGAGGTTGATTAGGTATGGAAACTGCTTGGGTTCGTTGTGAGAGAAAAGACTGGAACCAAGAGATGGAACTATTGGAGAAGGATAATGATTTTAATTTGTTGAAAAGGATGGAATGGATAATGGAAGCGAAAGCTTTGGAGAAATCAAGAAGTATAAGTATGGTTAGTTTTTTGTCATCTATTGCAGTCTGAATATCAGTAGTAATTTTAATCAGAGCAGATTGTGTATAGTAGCCAGGACGGAAGCTAGATTGGAGAGGATCGAGTTGGTTGGATTGTTCAAGGAAGTTGGAAACTTGGGATTGCACTAACCTTTCTACGGGTTTAGAAAGATTGGAAAGGATTGATATTGGGCGGAAATCTTCGGGAGAGGATGGATTAGGCTTTTTGTTTAAAGGAAGGACAATGGCTTTTTTCCAAGAGGTCGAGAATATTGAATTCTGCAGAGAGAAATTGTAGATGAAAAGGAGTGCTGGGAGGATTTCAGGGAGACATAATTTTATTAGTTTGATAGGAATACCATCTGGGCCTATGGAATTGGAACGGGATTTCATTATAACGGTAATAAGGTCTGTGGGAGAAATGTCGGAAAAATAAAAATTATTGTCGTTAAAAGGTACCTCTGGAGAAAAGCCGGAAGGGGAGGGTAAAGAATAGGTGGAAACCGATATAAAGTGGGAGTTTAGGTCATCAGGTGATATTGGGAAAACTGAAGAAGGGGATCTAGAAGGTTCACAGAGGGAAAGCTTACGAAGTAGAAGCCATTTTGATTTGATATCAGGAGCTGAGGAAAGGGCTTCATGAAAGTAGTTCGCTTTCTCTTGTCGGATCCTTGTCTGTGTCGTGTTACGAAGCACTCTGAATGTTTGATAATCATCTGCAAGCCTAGTCCGTCTAAAGCGTCTGCGTGCAGCGTCGCATCTCTTCTGCAGATCCTTAATTTTCTGACAAATCCAAGGAGCACGGCGATGACGGAAGGTGGAAGTTTTGAGAGGAGCGTGGGTATTGAGTATATTGAGAAGATTAGTGGTGAGAATATCAACCATGGTGTCGACAGAGGAGCAATGATACATTCCATTCAAATCCAATGTTACTAGATCAGGTAATATTTTTTCTCGAGTAAGGGTATCCAGTTGGCGGAAAGTGATAGTTCGAGGATGGATTGGAGGAGTGCGGATATTATACGTTATTTGTATCAGATCGTGAGATGAAAGAAAGGACACTGGAAATTGAGAGGCGGAGATGAGGTCTTGTGCTGAGTCGATGATGTAGAAGTCTAGCCAAGTGTCAGATCTGCTGGTGTGGTGAGTGGAGGAAAAAGGAACGATGAATAGGTGAAGTGAGAAAAACAGATTTTCTAAATAGGATTTGTCATTGGAGTTTGAGAGGAAATTGGTATTGAGGTCACCGGAGATAATTATTCTGGGATATAGGGGAACGAAGTTGAATAGGGTTGATTCGAAGGATGGGTCAAATGGCACGAGAGGAGGGCGATATAGCACGGCGTAAAGGATAGGAGAGGTATTACTGAGAATTTCTACTAAGAGGTATTCTACATGAGGATGATCTGAAGGTGGGGAGCAATCGAGGATTCGGGTCTTTAGGCTATTGTGGACAAACATGGCTACCCCACCGCCAGTCCGGTTTACCCGGTCATGACGGAGCAGGATGTAATTAGTCCAGGATACTGAAGATGATGGAATATAGGGTTTGAGCCAGGTTTCGGATATTGCTATGATATGATAAAAGTTTTGGGTAAAGTATTGCAGGAATTCGTCATAATGGGCAGAATGGGATTGAGAGTTAACCTGACATGTGATTAGAAAACTAGACATACAGAGGATTTAGAGAGAAACAGTCAGTGTTTGGTAGCGAGAAGACAAAACGAATAGAAAGTACAGAAAAGCGGTTATAGTACATGAAACTAACTGAAGAAAAAGTGTATACATTAAAAATAAATAAAGATAATGTACTTAAAAATAAATAGATTGGTGAGTGACGGTGTAGAAATAGCACTAAGAGAAGAAGTAAGACTATTTTAATGAGGCTCAGGGGTTGACGGCTTCTAGGTAGTCAGTCAAATACATCTAGATCCGAGGCCTGTTGTATCAGGATGACTCTATGTCCGTCTTCTTTTCGACACCGCACCTTTCCAGAAGCAAACCACGTATATTTGATTTTTCCCTCCGCTCTCTTCTGCCGGGCTAGCCAATAGAGGTGTCTGTTTGTGCGAGTCATCTCTTCACCCAGATAAATTCGGTGGCAGTCATTTTCCTGTCAACCGATATCCCGTGTGGAGAAATCCCTCTTCACTTTCCTTTTCGAAATCAAATCATCTCTAATTGATTGCCTGACAAAGCGTGCGATAACAGGCGGCGATCACGAGTCATCTTTTCGGCTTCTGCGGCGATGTACGTTGTCCAGGTCCTCCACATTAAGCCTGATCCCTAAGCTTGCTCCTATACTGGTCACCAAAGCCGCGGGAGTTTCACCCGGTCTCTCTGGTATACCGCGGATCTCCAGTGATCTACTTAATAGTCCCTGTTCTGCGTTATTTAAGCGAACCTCTAATTCGCCCATTCGGGATTTGAGTGCTTTATTTTCTAATACTATCTCCTCAAACTTTTTAGCTTGACCTTCCAGATGTTTTTCGATCTTCGTCAGTCTTTTGTTTAGTTCAAAACTTAGCTCTCCGTATTTATCTAGTGCTGTTTTCATGTTTTTTATATCCTCGTTCACGGTAGCGTCTAAACGATTTACTGCCGCGAGTATTTCTGAGGGAGACGGCTCGGTATTTTGTGTTTTGACCTGTTTGCAGTTAGAGCAAACCCATGTTTTTTAAATTATTTTTAGTGCTTCAGTGTCTTTATCAGTAAGGTTGACGCACCTGGCATGAAAAATTATTTTACACTTAACGCAGTGTATATTGTTCTTATCTTCTCGTGCGATAGAGTTGTTGCAAATATTACACTGCACCATTGTTTAAATTTATTAATGAAAATACTTCGCAATTAAAATATAAATAAATACCAGGCCTGTTGACAGTAGTAAACAACGTCTAATGCTGTTAGGATTAGTGGACGACTGCCAGCTCGTTGCTCCCAGAACTCTATCAATCTCGCTGCACTTTCTTTACCCCGATTATTGTGGAGATCCGACACTTAATAGCGTGATTATTAATAGTGTTTTTTAAAGAAGAGAAGAAAAAAAAACTGAATTTCACTGAACTGAAAATTAAATTAAAGTAAACTGAGGCTATTATATAAACGAATTACACCGATGTACACACTAGGGCGTCTCAGGCCAGACTGATATATACATATAAATGTTTAGACAGTTGTAGGATTTTTTTATCTGTTTATGAATGTACTTGAAAATATCTGAACAATACAATTGGATATAAAACATGAAGGAAAGGGGACAGCCTCCATAACATTAATACGTTTCTAGAATTTTTTCTCAGCTAAAAATGAATAATGTTAAAAACTGAAGAATATTTTTGATTTCTTAGTTTGTACTACCTCCAAATAAAAATGTCGATAAAAACATTTTCTATAACATGTATGTATACTTGTACTTATTAAATATATGTTTTCCAACTTTATTGCAGAAGATTACGAAGAACATCAGCTGATAACTGTGGAGGTGTCCACTTGGAAGATGAACGAATCATAAAATTCTAGGATCTGTTTCTATATTATTATCTCTACATATAAATGAAAATTTAAATGATATGAATATTTAGGTGGTGATAAAATAGCCAACTAGTCGCTTTTTTTTAATCGATTTTAGTTTAGATATTTTATTCATTTATGCACCTTATTTGTTATCAATTTTAATTGTTTTTACTTCAAATTATTGGAGGAGGCGAAACGTTATTCTTTCGTTATTGGGAGGGGTGGTCGATTGTCCCCTCTCTCTTCCCCCCCCCCCAAGTCTGCGATTATGTTGGTAAGTACAACGGTTATTTCATAGGGAAAAATTAGGGAAAAAAAAAGTAAAATGTGATAACCGACCCCACCCTAAGGATAGTTGGGACAATGTTTTCGATAGCCAGTGACGGGTTAAAAAACACATCAGTTTTATTGTATTATAGAACAATTTAATCGCTTATAGCTATTAAGGTATACGCACTTGTGTAATCAACTTTCGGGCTTCCTCAGCGTTTTCTGAATATCTAAGAGCAAAAAAAGATGCAAAAAAAAGAAAAAAACATGCATTACTCTATCTGTAGATATATAACAACAATAATTGAAAGAAATATAATAAAAATAGTTAGTTTTGCCTGTTAAAAAGTAATGAAAGCCTCTACTAGCTATTAAATACGTTGAGGCAGGCAGAAGATCCCCATCGGCAATTGCTTCTACTCCTAGTTTCCCTAATATGACGGCTGCCCCAATCGTTGCCACCCTCCCCGCTAGAAAGAAATATATGAAAAAATATTTAAAAATTGAGAATAAATATAATGATTCTATGTACTAGAAGCATTTCTTTTTTAATTGACATAAAATACGTTTAATTTTCCTGTTAGTTTATATTCAATAAATCGTAACTGCTGCACTAACTTTTGTATGTGCTTTTTGTATCTCAAAGTCTTAATCCATCCCTAAATATTATGCATAGATATTTGAGACAAGAAAATAATTATTTCACATGTAGAGGCTTCCAGATGATTTGCTTCGAGTTGAATGCCTCGCCCATCTTGACCTCCTTATCTTCATGCCATGAGATATTGATTGACCAGTTTCTGTAGGCAGTTCATTATTGATCTTTCTCCTCCATTCGTGAGTATTATGATCCTAAAAGGCTACGTTTATCATGCGGAAATTTTTCTCTCAAATTTCTAAGGTGCTTCTTAGTTTCCAGATCTCACAACCGTATATTAAAACTGAAAGACGATAATATAGATATTACTAAATATAGTTGAAATACTTGTATGATAGAATCAACAAGCAATTGTGGAAGGAAAAAGAGAATGCTTCAATAGATTTTTATCTTGTGGGAATCTAGGAACGACCAAATCCCAAAAGTATTGTTTGGTCCCATCAACAAAGAAAAACTTGCAATGCTGCTCTACGTTAAAACAAAACTGTCATCTATTATGACTACCCGAAACATTACGTGACGACCAAATACAGACCTCCAACTTGTTTAAATTCTTATGGAACCAGCAGAACCTCGCTTATCCGTTTTAGTTGCTTAACTGTAGATTTCTAGGTCCAGCCAATGGTTAAGACGGTTCATCGTTAAAAAAATAATTACTACGCAGAAATTAATTAATAGTCCATACGTATAATAATATATTATCAAGTCAAATTTATTAGATCAATTGATTATAACTAAGGCCTGGATTTATATATAAATGTAAATATGAGTCCATGTCCATATCTATGAAACAAGTCATAATAAATCTTTTGGCAAATGTTTGTGTTTTATATTTGGCCAAAGTTGATTTGTATGTATATTTAGGCTCCAAAGGCATGTATTATGCATATTTCTTTTAAGCATAGAAAATTATTTAATAAATAATATTACACGTTAGTATCTATGTAAATTAATACATGGCAAGATGTCAATTATATTTATAGCTTTTACCAACTATAATTCAAATGATAAAATCATATTTCGTTCCAAATAAAGTTAAAGCAGTAGAAAATTGTTGAATGGATGCTTTCTACTACTGGGAACCAATTCTTGGGGAAAAAACAAAAGTGGGGAGCACATCTAGAACATATTGTTTTTTTTTTTTTTTTTTATTAAAAATTATTATTTAATTAAGAAATAAAAAATCTGAACCATTCTTGCTCGTACTCATAAGGAAATCGCTATTAGAAGTTAAAATAACGTAAAAATCGAAAATATGAAAAATGCAAATAGCGAAATCACATATTTTATAATTTATAATGGAATTATATTTTTAATGTTTTAAAAGAAGGTAATGGTTTATCTTCATTACCTTCTTTCATTATTTAGTTGCATAAAATATTGTTTATCATCACACTTTGGATGACATATTATACTACATATTAATGTACTTTTTTACGAATGTTATGTGACATATTTTTGTGAATTTTTGTTGCATATAAATCCATAAATTTATTAATTAAATTCTAGTGTACTAACAACATGTGTTGAGTAAACTCCACTAAGTGAGGTCAGTACTGTCCGTGTGTGGTGGCTTCAATATTTCACACGTAGAGGCTTCCAGATGAATTAATACGAGCCATACTATGAGCTATTGATTGGCCATCAATCTATTGATGGAAGCCACCGATGGATTTAGAGCTGGGATTAGGTACATGCTCTATTTGTCATCAAATATTGTTAATTCTTAAAATTCTATGTTTTGCAAACATTATGGTTAAATGTTCATACTCATTTTTACCAAATGCAATTATATCTTTCATGTTTAGCAATGTTAAAACAAGGATTTGAAACTTTTACGGTTCTGTTTTAAAAAGTTCCATTTAGACAGTTCCTGTGAAACTTTTTAGGAAAAGAGTTCTTAAAAGACAAGTTCTAAGGAACTATTTTATAATGAAGTTCCTTTAAAGTTACAAAAAGTTCAGTTAAATGAAAAATAAATAGTAATTGGGGTTAGATTAGAATTATAATGTATCTTGAATGAATTACACGTGATTCAAATGTGTCGTCTGTATGAGTAATTATGGTATGATTTAAAGTTATTATATAGATCTTCTTTTTAGCGAAATTGATAGAACCTTTGAATAAAAGTTTTTAAAAATAAAAGTTCTGTAAAACCTTAACTTGGAAAGTTTCAAGTTAAAAAGTTCTAGCTCCAAAAGAACTGAAAAACTATCGACAATAAAAATTCGAGTGGTACCAAAACCCGTTTAAAATGAATTTTTTTTACGTTTCAAGCCCTGGTTTAAACTGTACAAATAATTTATACTGTATACTAAACGGTTGGTCAAAAAAGCTAAATGGTTGGTCTTTTTAAATTTTACGAATTTTACGTAAAAACTGTAGATTAAAGAAATGTTTTTGAGTCTGAAGTAATAACAGGTATATGACAAGTCAAAGGGGATTCCAAGATCTTTTTTAGATCTAATATTTGATTTGTATCATCTAGTCCTTAGAAAAATAACATCTTCAGTTCCAGGCCCTAGTCATCAACAGCTAAATTTTTCTCCTACACCAGTGAACTTTTTGGCTAGGTGGAAAAACATGGGTTAAAATCTGTTTTTCTCTGGTGACACAAAATGCGGTGGTCTTAAAAATCTCAGGGAGTTATATTGATTATATAACTATTCTAAAGTGTTACTTGCAGAGCTGGTTGCCATAGCTTGGCGCGTCGTTTATTACCGCAAAAGCCATCATGGTTATCGGATTAAGAATGCCTAGCGATGTCTATTATCTGCTCGTTATAAAAATGAAGCATAGCCAAAATAAAGGGAGCTGGGATTGTTGTGAGGGAGCGGCGGGCGGGGGGAGGGGTCACCTGTGCACACACAGCGGCTTGGAACCCTAAAACAACTTCCCCTACCTTCATCCCGCCCCCTCCATTATTCCACGCTTAATTACACCAATTTCATCTAGCCTATTATCTATAGAGCTCCAACATTTACTAAACATTTTGTTCCATTGACTCAGCGAAATGTATGAAACAAGATTGAAATATTGGCAGTAGGGCAGAAAAGATACAATCCTATAATAATAAAATCCACACAACTTAACCTTAATTATTTTGTAAGAATACATTGTCCATTTTGCCCATTGTCTTATCTCTGCAAAAAACGTCCGAAAATCCCATGTTTGCACCAAATCATCAATTTCGTTTTTCATGATAAAGTAAAGTGTCGTTATACCGAGTAAGACTAGAAAAGTTAGAAATTATATTTTTAAAAAAATGAATAGAGAATTTAAAATAATAAATGTTGCATATTTGATGGTTGTGGTAAGGTTGATGATATTCGAAAGTCGTCAGTACCGAAACATTTATCGATAGAACAACTGGTAATAATAATAATAATAAAGGAAGGAGATGGTACTTGGTGGCGGTCATAAATAGGCTAAATAGTGACAAAACTATTTTATTAAAAGCCAACGTTTCGACCAACTTTGCTGCAGGTCTTCTTCATGGCTAGAACGGACAAGATACAAAAAATAAAGAGAATTGTGGAAGTTAAATAATATTTAGAAAAAAATATATATAAAAATATGAATAAATTTATTAAAATTATATACAGTAAGTACAATAAAATATAAACAGAGTAAGCTGAGTAACGAGATCCTAAACTGAAGTAAATAGATGGTAACAATTTTTATAGTGTAATAAATAATATATGCAAATGTGAATATAATTTTACAGATCTACAGGAGATATTGAAAGAAAAGTAAAAAGGATATAATATGATATAATGGACATAAAGGAATATGGAGAAAGAAAAGAAAACCAAAAATAAATAAATAAGTATATAAAATAAAAATAGAGATTTACGGGTGTGTTCAGCTAAGAGTCACTTTGAACTCGAAATTAAGGGTAAAGGTAGTTTTTAGAGAATTTTGCTGACCTAATTTGAAGATATGGATGGATACAAGGGAAAAATACTATATCTATGAAATAATAAATTATAAATATATACATATACATATAAAATAGAATTAAGAAATTATAGATAAGAGTACAATGTGAATAAAAACGAAAATGGAAGAAGTAATATAGAAGTAAAATATGAATATAGAAATAAGAGACCGTACATTGCAGAACTACGTAAGAAGTATAGAGAGGAAAAAAAGAAAAATATGAATAATTATAATTATATTTAGTTGTACATAAGTAAAAAAATTACTGTATATTTAATACTTGACCGTTGCATTATAAAGGAAGGAGATGGTCCGTGGTGGCGGTTAGAAATAGGCTAAATAGTGGCAAAACTATTTTATTAAAAGCCAACGTTTCGACCCGACTTTGCAGGTCTTCATCAGGGCTAGAACGGACAAGGTACAAAAAGGTAGAGAATTGTGGAAGTTACATAATATTTAGACAAAATTATAAACAATGTGAATAAGCTTATTAAAATTATAAACAGTAAGTACATTAAAATATAAACAGAGTAACCTATATAACAGGATCCTAATCTGAACTAAATAGATAGTAACAATTGTTATAGTGTAATAAATAATATATGCAAATGTGAATATAATTTTACAGATCTACAGGAGATATTGAAAGAAAAGTAAAAAGGATATAATATGAAATAATAGCCATAAAGGAATGTGGAGAGAGAAAAGAAAACGAAAAATAAATAAAGAAGTATATAAAATAAAAATTTACAGGTGTGTTCAGCTAGGAATTTCACTTAGAACTGGAAAACCATTGTAGGGGCAGGTATTGAGGAATTAGCTGATTTGTTTGGGTAATAGGAAAAAACCTAGAAAATTACAGTATCTAAAATTTGAAGATATGGATGGATAAAAGGGGAAAAAATACTATATCTATGAAACATTAGATTATACCTGTATACATATATATATATATATATATATATATATATATAATAGAATTAAGAGATTATAGATAAGAGTACAATGTGAATAAAAACAAAAATGGAAGAAGTGTGGTGTGTGAGGTGTAGTGAGCAACACAAAACAGAGAACTTTAGGAAGTCTAGAACTTCACCTGCAGTAAGGCTTTAAGCCACCAAGGGCACCCAGCCAACTACAAGGGTTGTCAAACATACAAAGACTTAAAAACACGAATGTACGCAACGCCTAGAGAAGAAGGGACATCCAGGCCACCAAGAGAACCCTCTAGAACAGTGAACGGAAGAGTGTCCTATGCTTAGATGTTCAAAGGAGGCACTATAAACACTCAATCTCAGACCCTGCCACAAGAACCTAAACCTCAAAAATTCACACATCAACCTCAAAACCCATATCCCTCCATCCCTGAACGTAGGTTAAATACCCATACATTCATTCCTCCTCCTTCTAATTCCACTGACCTAACAAGCCTACTGACATCTTCGTTTCTGAATTTAGATCTCTCATTACTTCTATTATTTCGCTACTTGTTATATAATGTTATATCCAACCTCATTCCACTGTCAAGAAATCCATAAATGTCCTCAACCAAATCTCTCTCCATTCTCCTTTTGCTATGCGAATGGTATTCCGAACCACATCAACGAACTGACAATCTTATTACATGACAAAAACATCGATATAGCACTAATAACTGAAACTCGACTAACCAACAAACGACAAATCAACGTGCCCGGCTACAATATTTATCGAACCGACCATCCTGATGGAACAGCACATGGTGGCACTGCCATAATTATTCATCGGTCCGTTTCCCATCATTTGTTTCCCTTACCAAGCCATAATTTCCTACAATCCACAGCCGTAATAATCCAAACACCCCTTTACCCAATAACACTAGTTGCGGCATATTCCCCCCTAAAACACCCATTCCCGAATCCCAAATAATTTCCTTTCTGAATTCCTTAGGACACCACTTCCTCCTAGGTGCAGATCTAAATGCAAAACACCAGCAATGGGGAGCCAGATCCACAAATTCCCGAGCGCGAACATTGCTATCTGCACTTAATTCCCATCACAGCAACATCCTTTCACCTAATACACCCACATACTGGCCAACAGATCCCAACCGCAATCTCGACCTTCTAGACTTTTTCCTCCACAAAGGTCTAGGATCACTACACTGTTCTATTTCAAGGTTTGATGATCTTTCCTCAGACCATAGTCCTCTAGTCCTAACCGTTTCCACATTTCCCATTCCCAAATCATCCCCACCTTCATTTATAAGGGGGCCAGTTAACTGGAACCTTTTCCGTCAAATACTATAAGATAATATAGACCTCAGGGTTTCCTTAAAAACACCTGAAGACCTCGACGATGCAGTGCATTCCTTCACTACCCTGATCCAGCAAGCAGCTTGGACTGCATCCTCACCTGATCGTCCCAAAAAATACCATAACATAAATCCTTTACCTCAAGACCTGCTGGACCTAATCCATAGCAAACGTTGCTCTAGGACCCTATGGCAAAGAACCAGGCATCCTGATGATCGGAAATCGTATAATTATTATTTCAAACAGGTAAAAAAGGAACTGGATACTTTTGGAACCTACCTCTCCTCATTATCCGCTAGTGATAACTCCCTCTGGAATGTAACCAAAAAAATCCTTAAATTCCAGTCCATTTCCCATCCACTTCGCCGTGATGATGGTTCCTGGGCTTCGTCAAATGCGAATAGAGCAGGAGAGTTTGCTAAACATCTATCCTACACATTCATCCCTCATCCCGAACTCCATCCCACCCTCACTGCTGAAGTTGAAGAATTCCTCTCTTCACCAATTCCTCTCTCTCTACCTCCAAAACCTGTTAACCCCTCTGAGGTCAAATTCCTTATAAACAAATTAAAACCCCGAAAATCCCCTGGATATGATGATCTCCTCACTTCACAAATCCTCAGACAACTTCCCAAAAAAGCAATCATATTCCTCACCTATCTATACAACTGCATCCTTCGCACAACCAACTTTCCTTTGGTGTGGAAACATTCCATAATCATCCTGTTTCCAAAACCAGGTAAACCTGTTAATAACACATCATCCTATAGACCGATAAGCTTACTCCCGATCCTCTCAAAAATCTTTGAGAAAATCCTTCTCAAACGCATCCTACCCATAATCGAATGCCTTCTCATCAGTTTGGATTCCGCTCAAGACATTCCACTGTCCAACAAGGCCTTCGTGTTGTGGACCATATATCCTCTGCACTTGAAAACAAGCATTATTGCACTGGTGCCTTTCTGGACGTAGCACAGGCTTTCGACCGTGTGTGGCACGATGGCTTGCTTTTCAAGCTCAAAACCCATTTAACCCAATCCTTATACCTAGTCCTCAAATCCTACCTCTCAAATCGTTCCTTTCAAGTCCGTTGTGACACCGAATTCTCCACTTACTATCCGGTTGAGGCTGGTTTTCCACAAGGCAGTGTCTTGGGCCCAGTTCTCGATATCCTCTTCACTTCCGATATCCCTTCAAATCCCGATACATTTCTAGCTACATTTGCTGATGATACTGCCATTCTATCTTCCCACTCAGATCCTCAAATAGCATCTCTAAACCTACAATATCACCTCTCCTTGATTGAGCAGTCTTGCAACAACTGGCGCATCAAAATCAATGAATCAAAATGCAAACATATCACTTTTACCCTGCGACGCAGATCCTGTCCGTCAATCCTTTTTAATTCAATTCCACTTCCCTACTCAGACACAATTCGTTACCTTGGCTTCCTTCTTGACAAAATACTAACTTGGAACCCACATACCAGACTTAAAAGACAAGAACTTAACCGACGATATGGCCACCTGTATAGATTACTAAGTAGGACATTTTTCGATTGAAAATAAACTTTTAATCTACAAGACCATACTGAAACCTATCTGGACCTACGGACTTGAACTGTGGGGAACTGCTAAACATTCGAATATCAAACGCATCCAATCCTTCCAGTCCAAAGTACTTAGAACAATAGTCAATGCCCCATATTATGTCACAAACAAGACCCTACACCATGACCTTAACATCCCATTTGTCCTCGACATCATCCCAACCAGATTCTCAAACTGTCACCAAAACCTTATCCATCATCCAAATCCTCTAGCGCAATCCCTATCCAGCTCCCTTCATCCCTACAATCCTCCACGAAGGTTAAAACGGCAGTGGCCCAGAGATCTCTTGTAAATATGCTTCTGGAGTCCTGGCAATGGCCAGCTTCTCCACTCATGTCCGAGCAGCTGTGGCTCTAGTGCCCTCTTTCAGTCTCCATTGGCTTCTAATACTAGTGATGCGGCTGGAAAAGTGGCACTGGGATCTCCTTGAGTCTTGCCTTCCACATGTGGGGGAAAAAGCCTGGCTCGGAGATTCCTGGGCGAATGTATATATTGTATATAGGTATGATTGTGTTTATAAGTTTCTTTTTATGTTATTGTTTACTTTTTTTTCTTTTATTTTCTTTCTTCATCAGTTTTTTTTATTTACTTTTTATATTTATATTTATTTCTCTATTATTTGTATATATTGTTTGAATGAGAACTCTTAGCCCTAATACTTATAGCCCTCCAGTGGCTGATGGTATTATTATTCAATAAATAGATTAAAAAACAAAACAAAAAAAAAAAACTTCCAAGTAATTATATTTGGGTAATTGTTGCTTTGACGTAAAGATCGACCCAATTAACTTTATTTAGAATTCTTGCACCGCAACCAACTTTTTTATCCATTTAGCTACTTCATTTTTATTAGATAGATAGATAGAAAGTAAACTTTATTCTGGGACAAGGTCCCTTATGAATAACAGATATGAACAAAAAAATAAAAACTACATCTGGCCAAAAATTACATTAATCAATATTAAAGAATATATACAGTATCTTCAGTGAAATTAAATTAAAACAAGTAAAAATAAAATAAAATTTTGAGAAAAAACGAAATAAAAAAAATTATTTAAATGAAAATAAAAAAAATAAAATAAGCATGGGTTGATTTTTAAAATTAAGACTCAATAAATTTTATCAACTATTCACCTCAGTCAAAATCTGTTTCACAATAGTTATTTTATTGTATAACGTCATTTTGGGATGTGAGAAGGAATTGGTAGAGATGATATTTAAATGAGGACAAGGAAGAGGCATGGCGGATTTCAGATGGCAAGGAATTCCAGAAGGCTGTGGATCGGGAAATAAAGGAATATTCATACGTCTTAGTGTTATGGGAAAGGATATAAAGGTCGGAAACACGGGATCTTGTTTTCTGGGAGTGGACCATGGGTTTAAACTGTTGGAGACTGTAGATGTAAGAAGGGTGTCTGGTGTTGATTGTTTGGAATAGGAAAGATCCGAGGAAATATTGTCTGCGGAAAGAAGGGAAGAGCCACTTTAACTCGTCGTAAAGGTGGGACACATGAGATCGCCTTGATGTACCGAAGACAAATCTTAAGCACGTATTCATGAGTCGCTTCAATCTATCCTCGAGTACCATCGGGATGCCTCCGTACACCACACAGCCGTAGTCAAAGTGGGAGAAAATGAGAGAGGATACAAGGAGCTTGCGGATGGGTTGTGGGAGTAGGTGGCGGGAGCGATGAAATAGCTTAAGGGTACCTATTGACTTACGGGAGATGAGGGCGATATGGGGTTTCCAGGAGAGGTTTTCGTCTATGGTGATTCCTAGGTTTTTAACGGATGAACTGAATGTGACAAGATGATCGTTGATGACTAAAGGAGGAAGGAAGGAGATGGATTTAAGAATAGGACTGGAACCTATAATAATGGCCTGAGTTTTCATCGCATTTAGATTTAAATTATTCAGACTTGCCCAGGCACTGATCCTATCTATGTCTGCCTGAATATTGGCGAACGCGACTAGTAGCTCAGAAGGATGAAAGGAAAAATATATTTGGGTGTCATCAGCGTATAAATGATGTGAACAGTGGTAGATGGATTTGGAAAGATCAGTTATGTAGGAATTGAAAAGGAGAGGGGAAATGCTCGAACCCTGGGCCACTCCAGAGGACAGTGTAAGAAAGGAAGATAGGGGTTGGTTTGGAATGCTGACTGCTTGAGTTCTGTCGGATAGGAAAGACTGCAACCAGACGATAGAACTGTTGGACAAGGATAGAGATTTTAATTTAGTATAGAGTATAGAGTGGTATAAGGAGTCAAAAGCTTTGGAAAAGTCGAGAAGTATTAACACAGTTAACATTTTTTCGTCCATTGCGGTATGTAAGTCATTGGTAATTTTTAGTAGAAAGGATTGTGTGGAGAAGCAAGGTCGGAAACCAGATTGGAGAGGATCGAGTAGTTTTGAGTTTTCAAGGAATTTAGAGATTTGGGATTGAGCTATTCATTCCAGAGGTTTAGAAAGGTTAGAAAGAATGGAGATTGGGCGGTAGTCTTTAGGAGAGGTAGGATTGGGAATTTTGTTGATAGGTCTGACTAATGCTTTTTTCCAAGCAGTTGGAAAAAACTGAGTTCTGGAGGGAAAAATTATAGATGAAAAGGAGAACTGGAACGACTTCGGGAAGGCATAATTTTAACAGTTTGACTGGTATCCCATCAAGTCCGATGGAGTTTGTGTGTGATTTCATTATAGAGGAAATAAGATCGGTCGGTGAAATGTTGGAGAAATTATCACTGTGAAATGAGGGTGATAAGGAAAACTGGTGAGAGGTGGGTGAACTGTTGCTGGTGGTGGAAAATATAAAGTAGGAATTTAGTTCATCGGGTGATACCGGGTAGAACGGTGAGGAAGAGGATTTACAAAGAGAGAGTTTACGAAGGGTTAGCCATATTGATTTAGAATCAGGAGCAGAAGAGAAGGTTTCATGAAAGAAGTTTGATTTCGCTTTCCTGACCGTTGTTTGTGTCAAGTTACGGAGTACCCTATAGACTTGATAGTCGTCTGCTAGTCGAGTTCGTCTGAAGCGTCTACGGGCTGCCTCACGTCTCTTTTGCATGTCGCGGATTTCTTGATACATCCAAGGAGCAGGTTGGCGACGGAAGGTTGAGATTTTGATAGGAGCATGTATGTCTAGAATATGGATAAGATTAGAAGTGAGGATGTCTACCATATGATCAATAGAGGTACAGGAATAAATATCGTTCCAGTTTAGGGTTTCAAGGTGCGGTAGGATTTTATCACGGGTGAGGTTGTCAAGATTGCGGAAAGTTATGGTTTTAGGAAGAAACGTGGGAGTTTGGATATCGTACGATAATTTGATGAGATCATGAGAAGAAAGGAAAGGAACGGGTAATTGAGAACAGGACAAGAGTTTCTGCTCTGAATCGATAATATGCAAGTCCAGCCAGGTGTCAGACCAACAAGTATGGTGTGTAGGAGCGAAAGGAACAATAAAAAGGTTGAGGGAGAAGAAGAGATTTTCCAAATAGCGTTTGCTGTTGGATTCTGTGAGGAGGTTGGTATTAAGATCACCGGAAATTATAATGTTATTATAGAAAGGGACATAATTGTACAAGGTTGATTCGAAGGATGAGTCAAAAGGAGTCAAAGGAGGGCGATATACGACCACATAAAGGAGAGGATGTGCTTTACAAGAAATTTCAGAAAGTTATGGTTTTAGGAAGAAACGTGGGAGTTTGGATATCGTACGATAATTTGATGAGATCATGAGAAGAAAGGAAAGGAACGGGTATTGAAGAGGAATTCAATGTGAGGATGATTGGAAGGGGATGAAATATCTAGAATACGGGGTTTCAGGCTATTATGAACATAGAGACCAACACCTCCGTCAGTCCGGGAAACGCGGTCATGACGGATGAAGGTATAATCAGGAAAGGAAACGGAAGAGGAAGGGATTGAGAATTAACATGGCAAGTAGTTAAGACGCTAGACATAACGGAAAGGAGAAAAGTATACATATGATAGATGTCGCTGTAGGTAAGAAAAAACTGTGAAAATAAATTTGGAAAGAAGTAAATAGTGGCTGTAAGAGAAGAAAAAAAAATACAAACAAAATAGAGTTAGGTTCAAAAATATGAAAGAGGAAAAAACAAAAAATTACATTGGTTAAAATAGAGAAACAATAATAATAATAGTAGTAGATGGGCAAGCCAGCACGGTGCTGTATTATACAATAGAAGATTGGGAGTTTACGGATGCATTCTGTAGGTTGACGTAAATCAGAAGGTCAGCAGAAAACATCTAGATCATTTGGTTGGTCGATGTATATCACGGGATGGCCATCTCCTTTTCTGCAGCGCAATCTACCCGCCGAAAACCACACGTATTTTAGTTTACCAGCCGCTCTCTTCTGACGTGCGAGCCAATACAATCTTCTATTAGCAGGGGTCATTTCTTCACCCAGGTATATTCGGTGGGAGTCGTTTTCCTACCAGCCGATGTCTCGAGTTAAAAAGTCCCTTTCGACCTTTCTTCTTTGGACTAGCTCGTCTCGTACTGCCTGCCTCACAAAGCGAGCTATAACTGGTGGTGGTCTAGGATCGTCTTTTTTAGGTCTACGACGCTCCACAAAATCGATGTCCTCGATGTTAATCTTAACACCGAGACCAGCTCCCACACTGGCAACTAGGGCCGAAGGAGTGTCTCCTGCACGTACCGGAATGCCTCGGATCTCAACCGATCTACAGAGTAGGCCCTGCTCGGCTCTGTTTAATCGTACCTCGAGTTCCCCCACTCTGGATTTCAGCGTTTTATTTTCCGTAGTCAATTCCTCCAGATGTTTAGCTTGGCTCTCTAGATGATTTTCTATTTTTGAAAACCTTTCATTTAACTCGAAGCTGAGCTCCCCGTATTTTTCTAATGACGACTTAAGATTTTTAATATCTTCATTGACTTGGGCGCTAAGTCGATTAACCGCTCCGAGAATATCAGCTGCGGACGGCTCCTTGATTTCACTTCTTGGTGGACTGGCTGTTTTTTCTCTAATTTGGTATGTTTTTTTGCCTTGGTCAAATTTTTTACAAAGCCATACCTTTTTTTGAGATTTTAATGTCTCGATCTCTTTATCGCCCAGTTTGCAGCATTTACCGTGAAAGATAACCTGACATTTATTGCAGCTTATATTAGTTTTGTCCTCTCTAGAAATGGCACTATCACAAATAGAGCACTGAACCATTTTCGTGATAATATAATAATATTTACTCACGCTAGAAGAGTGTTTGTCAATAGATGCGTGTTGTTGGTCCTTAATACTCAGAAGCTTAGGAGGATTAATAGCAGCTTCTCAATCCACAGCTAGTGAAACACGACCTTTATCTTTAATAATTAACTAAAAAAATATATAAATAAATAAATGAAGGACATAAATAAACTCGCTTGACCGTGATGAAAAAAACAACATATATATAAAAATTAATAAGAAATAACAGAGGGTACGAATGTCAGAGAGAAAAAACTATTGGAACGAAGTGAACTGCTTGCCGTCTCTGGCCAGACTGTTACGAGGTCTACTTGCTCTAGTTTCATACCAAATGAAAAAAAACATGTAGGTAGCAATTTTTTTAAAGTGATCTCGTCTTGATTTATATTCAGAAACATGAACACGGAATTCAACCATTGATATAAAAATAAATAAATTCGTTTATTTAATGGGATTAGCAATAATGAAATAATCCTGAGTCTGTAAGAGAGGTCTCATTGTGTTTGGTAATCCCTTGTCAAAACTGTCTGCCTTTGTGGGCCAAATTGGGTCAGCCATTCATCTGTAGAGAAGTTTTCGTAATAGAAAGTTTAGCCAAACTGAGCCCACACTCTTTTGTTATTATAATAAAAGGAAAAGGTAGGTTTGCCACAAGTTAGCAAAACCTTCATTCAACTTGAGTGAACCCATGGATCGGTGGGGGGTGAGGTTACCCTTTCCCAGCTGGCCACCAACGGATAAATATATTTGTCCACCTTTTCAATGAGGGGCAAAGCGGAAACCTATTAAACGTAATTTAAGAATAGAAAACAAAAGCAACTACTTTTCTTGGTCGGTAAAACCTATTCAACTGCCCTGTCCTCCTAGGGTTGTGCTCTTCACCCTTCCCATATATATTTATGGTCCCATATTTATTAGTAGCATCATTTTCCTAAATAATATAAATTTACAGATTTTTTTATAAAATATAAAAATTATAAAATAAAATAAAATGTAAAATACAATAGTCTGAACCAGGTAGTGTGCCCAAATGCGAGACCGAGACGAGTCTTGGTCTAGCAAAATCAGTATTGGTCATGGTCTCGGTCTTGTTCAAGAGTCTCGCAACAGTCTTGCAGTCACTTATTAGCTTATTACTGTAACATAATGTAGAGTATTACTGTAGTATAATGTAGAGATATTAATGTAATTTTTTACATAGGAGAAACCTAACTAAGCCCAAATGAAAAATTATCATAACAATTATTGACATATAGTAAATAATATTGTGGAGTATTAGTAACTATTTTGCTTTAATTTTTATTTAAAAAATCGATTTTTTTTTAGAGTCCTGCTCTTGTTCTTGCAATAGTTAGACGGCCTTGGTCTTGATCAGTTTCGGTATAACTGGAATATTTATTTTAATTTGTTTCGGTCCTAGAACTTTTTCCTTTGCAAGTTTGTAAGGAAAGGTTTAACAGAGTTTTTATTTTTAGATCACGTTCATTTGAAAGTTCATGACATTTATTTTTAGTTACTTAAACAAACCACAAATTAGAATGAAGAAATTCATTTTATATAAAGTATAACTCTGATCTAAAACTAATCATTGTTATCATTTAACGTAACGTTAAAAAAAAAGTAAATAAATAAAAATTAAAACTTTTAGCGTATAACTAGAACTTCGTTACAAAAGAGTTTCTTAGAGCTTTTATTTTCATTTTTTTTCCAAACATGTTTCACAGAAAATTTGAAAATGGATCGTTTTTGAAAAAGTTGTATACAATTTCTAAACTATGCCTTTTCTGAAATGTCAAAATCACTGAGACGTTTCGACAAACAAATACGTAGATATAATGAATACATAATAGATATAAAATCCGTAGAGAATGAGTAAACTTAAATAATAAAAAAGATGTATACCTCAGTAACTCTTTGGGTATTCAGGTCTTTAGTTATCAATAAGCCCGTGGTCGCGGCATATTGAATAATGAAATCAAAACTGTGCATATAATATAATATAATATAAAATTAATTTTAAATTATATTATTTATTTAATTTAATTAGTATCACGTAGGTTATCTAATTCACAATGAAATCAATTAATTTTTTAGCAGTTTTAATTGATATACTAAAAATATTATGATATAATTAGTATGATTAACACATAGGATATAATTAAAATCAAGGAAAAACTACACAACTGTCTCACTACTATTGTTTTCAGATTTTTGTTAACATAAATTACTGGATTGAGTTATTAAGTAATAATTTGTACTTAATAATAATTAACCCAAGGACTATCGATCCTAGTCAACGTAAAACCTTTACCGTAAACCTAGAAACTTAAAAACTTTATTTTAAAACTTTTTTCCTATTAAGTTTCACGGAAACTATTGAAATGAAATGTTTTAATAATATTCAACCGCTGATATTTACTTATATATTCTTTGAGAGAGCACAGGCTATTTGTGACGAGTGACGAAAAATAATATGTGGACTGAAATCATAAAAATAAAATAATACTTTTTAAAAATACACAAAGAAATGCAGCGTACAACCAAACTACCATGAATTCGTCCTCAGTCCAAGTAAAGGAAATTATAAGAAAACTCGGGCTCATCTTATTGTTGCACATTGGGCTCATGTTATTGTTCTTTGAATCGAGGATGATAGATCACTTGACTTGAACCCTTATTTCTTTAAATTTCAAGTCTCAAGCTTGGAGAACTAATTGTATTAAATCTTAGTCTCATTTAAAGAAAAAAACCTAACTCGAATAAAAGATAAAGAAAGAAAATTGAGAATAATCAACTCATATGGTCTGTCCGGGCGGGGAAGGTTGATACGAAATGCATATCATTTCAATGTTGTTTTTTTTTTTTTCTTTAATCCCGTATGCGCGACCATGGAGTCATTCAGATATTAAGCCTAATACTAAACTTGAAGAATTTTTTTTATCTAATGGATAGGTCAAAATGAATTGTAAGCGTGGTCAGAAGATGGGGATGACAAGAGGGCGACGAGGGGTGACGGAGTAACGGGGTCTGATGGAGGGTGGGAACAGCTCCCCGGCCAGCAATCAAATTGTCATCAATCCGATTAGAGTAATCCCTACCACTAATTCATTCATTCAACACTTTCCATATCCCTCCTTCCAACTGGCATATTCCCCCGTTGTTGTTTCTCTCTAGGGACAGCGAGCAAGGCATCAAAAACAATTGCATCTTGAGGGTCCTGACCGTCAGATTATCTCTGGTGTTAGGGTCAGCTTTTATTGTTTAGGGGAATAGGGCGATTGATGTGAGCACTTAATCTACTTTTTTATGGTTTAAAACTTGATTATATCTATGTATCTATACTTCATTACTGTATTCGCTGTTCAGTGATTAACCCCTGAAACACAAAAAACAACAAATGAAAAGAATTGTACAATTCAGAACTTCACCAGCATTTTATGGCCACCATTTTTCTGCAAACAATTCCTGTTGAGTTAATCTATTCATTGTTGAAGTGTGCACACAGTCAGCTACTCTTTCCATAAATCACAAAAAAAAAAAAAAAAAAAAATGAGTTGCTAAACTTCAAGAGAACAGCCTGGTGGAGGAAGTATGGAGAGTAACAAGAGGTGGCCAAAACCATGAAGCTCAATTTCAGACAGCAAGTGAGTCCAAATTGACTATTCAATTTCAATCAAGCAAAATCACTCAATTACAGATCAATGGCTAATATTTGGCTCACATCAAATTACCGTGATCAAACATTCGCTTTTACTAAGAAAAGCCAAAATTATTTAATTTAAGTGTCAGTTTAATCAGTTTGTTATAGTATTATTCATAATGTAACTAATTTTTTTTCTGGAACTTATTTCCATAAATTAAAAAAGTGCTACCTACGCCTGGAGGGTATTGAAAAAGTTAAGATATATACTAATATTAAAAAACACCCAATTTGATCACAAAAGTGCTACTTTATTTCTTTCTCTACACCAACGTTTCAGCCCTAAAACGGGCATTTTCATGGGAAGAAACCAATTTCAGAAGAAAATTAAAATCATATGGACTGAATTTCCCTTGTCAACATAACTTAATAGTCACATACTATGTGTGTGTTGGTGCTTTGGGTCCTGGCAGAGATGGGTAAATGCCAAAGTGAGTACTGAGCCCCGAGTATTTTACTCAAATAGCTGACCTGCGCCACATTAAGTACTTTACTCACGCCTTATTATAAATTATAGTTTTAAGTAGCATTTGCCTATTGTTGCCACCTAAGTACCTGGTTGGGGCTGAGATTCTGGTTCTCAAGTGTTCACATTGGTTATTGGAGGTGTTTCTCGTATTCAGCGACGATTTCTTTGTTTGGCTGGTGAACCATGAGGTGTACAACCGCCGTCTGACAGAATTCTCTTGGGCACCTTACCGGATATCACTTGGTAACTATAGCGCATATCATAAGAAAAGAAAGAAAAAAAGAAAAAAAAATTCAAAAACGTAAAAAAGATATCAAACAGTAAATATCAACTGCTCTGATGTACACATGAAATGTATTAATTGAAAAATCAGAGAGATTCCGCTGAAAAATAGGCAAATACTGGGAGACCAGTTGGGAGCATAACCTTCCAATCAGGTGATCCACTTCCTTCTCTTCATATATGTAGTTAGTTTCTTTGCTCTTCTTCCAAAATAATAATCGTTATATATATTTAAGTATATAGTTATCGCCTAGGAAGAAGAAGTCGTGAGAAGAAAATCACCCCGGACGACAGAATTTTTAGGGTTGAAAATTTTAAGAATATCTTTTTTTAGTTAATGTAAAAAATATTTTTTGTTTTGATTTTAATTCGATAAATGGTATGGGTTAATATTATGTTTTACAAATACTTTACCTAAAATATTGATATAAGATGTTGACTTTTATTGGGGATGCGGGAGTAGCGAGGATCGCTAACTTGCTCCTCCTTTTAAAAATTCTTACTGTTGTCATACCTCAGCTTGGCATAAACAAAGCGCTTCATGTTTCTAAATTTTATAAAGACGATCTCAATGACCTGATAAATAAATGCGCTCCTCTCTCCCCTCAGAAATAACATGGATCAACTAATATATATCTATCCCCTCTATTGAGAATCTGAAGTTGTTTGAAAAAGCATTGGGAACAGTATTTTTCACTTAATTGAATATCGTCAAGAATTTTTTTGTTAAATGTAGTTTAAAATTTGATTCTCTTCTGAACCATCCGAACCCTCTCGTTTCCAACCTTACTTCCTCTTCTATTCCTGATAGGCCTCCGAGGCGTCTGAAAAGAAGAAGCCTCGGGACGTTCTAATATAGAAATATAATTGGAGTGCTACCAATGGGTAGTTTCTCCTCATGTTGTACATGTCATATTACTTTTTCATATTTACTTGTTGTATTTATTATTAATTACAGTTGTAAATTTCGTTAATAAAAAAAAAAAAAAAAAAAAAATTGATTCTAACATTGGTTAGGTGGATATTTCACAAGAAAGTATGATATACAAAAATAGTAACAATGTTGTCATTTAAAAAGGCTATATTATCATTTTCGAATATTATGACCAAGATGACATTAATATCTTCTTAACATATTTTTTTACTAATTTATGCAATACTTGTTATTAACATATCCTCCATTTATGTTTATAAATCTTCCTTTTCGTGATTAATATATAGGATAGAAGGTGGTTCCTCCTAAAATGGGGTGGCTGGAGGTAAGGGGATAGCTGAAGAAGGTCCCCGGAGGCAGAGCCCATTGCCCTATTGAAGACAAGGAGAGATTAGATCAGCTAAGTGCCCCTGTGCCGCTGATGAGATCGCTCTTGGGAAGCATCCACTTGACGTGGGTCATCTTCATTGTCCTTTGAGGACTCAACACCGCTAAGAAAGACCCAAGAGGCGATCTGTAGTAGCTCCGGGATATCCACTCAACAGGTGCCGCAATATATACACCCGTATCTGTAGTGATAATCAAATCCTTTAGCATGTTGAAACAGTCCAAGGTTCTAGAGCTCTGCTAGATTCACTTATTTTTTACCGTTTTTTTCTTTAATTTTTTTTAAGGGTATATCAATAGATAAACAATATGCCAAGTAAGTTCAGTCAGCTTCCTCGTCATTTCTATTGGCTACATAATTACCTATATTTCAAGTTTGAGGATTGATTCGCCATCTCCGGGGCTTTTCCGGAAAAAATAAACATAAATAAAATATAAGCTTTTATTTTTTAACTTATCAATTTACATTAAAATAAATTATAGATCATATTAAATATAGTATTTAATATCTATACATAATATCCAGTGCCGGACCCTCTGTTATAATAACAATAGTTTATTTTTAAAATAGGACACATTTTACATGCCATTTATTGCGTGGGTGCGTACGTACGTACATGCGCTTTTTAATCGCTTATAATTTCAGAATGAGCAGTCCGATTTAGTTGATTTTTGTTGTTGTTGAGTTTATCGCGGGGATATCCAAATTCCGGATTTAATTCAAATCCGATCACCCATCGCTTGGTTTTATGAAAAGAATTTGTGTCGCCGATAGCCAGTTTACTGTATCTGCGGTTTTTTCATGGAAATCTTGGATGGTCCTCCATCCTGATATTTTACCACTAAAAAGGGGAGGCTACAGTCAGCGGCTCACTCATTTCACCTAAATCTTTTTTTGTACTACATGGAAAAAAATTTGACACATATTCCTGCGTTTGTACAAATGGGTCCTAAGAGCCGTTAAAAAATGTTAAATACTTTCAAACAGAATTTATGTTATTTATTTTTGCTCTTGCTTTTTCTGGCTTTTTAGGTTATTACATATCAATCGATTTCTGTTGTGGCGTAAATTTTGTTTGAAATTATATATTTTTTTTCTCGGCTCCTTGGGCCCATTGCAACGTACGCCGGGATATGTGTCCAATATTTTTCTATGTGGGATTTGAACTGGAGTCTCCCCTTTTGAGTCGGGGACTCTTAGGACTTGCCGCCTCACTTACCTCCATTCCCCAAATGGTAGATAGAGTCCTGATAATATCTGAAAATTATACTGAATTTATTAGTACTAAATTCAGTGCTCTAAACGAAAATATATTTTCCAAGTTGGAGAAATTAATAAATAGGATCTATAGCTCTGAATCGTGGCCACAGATGAAAAATCACAGATCACACATCACACAGAGGAAAAATCACAGATGGATAGAAATGAATTCTTGGAGGAGGTTGTTTGGAGTTTCAAATACGCAGATTATCAGAAACGACAGCATTAGAGAAAATATGGAAGTTAGAAAGAATATGCTAGTGATACTGGAAGAAAGTAGATTGAAGTGGTATGGGCATCTTAAAAGGATGGATAGCGAACGACTTCTCAAAACGGCATTTGAGGGAGAGTCCAATGGTAGGAGGAGATAAAGGTCTCTTGTCAAGTGGAGAGATGTTGTCGCTGTGAGTATTCGCCCGAGGACTCACGAAGGAGGAAGCGATTGACAGGTAGAAGTGGAAGGACCAAGTTTGACTGAAATGAAAAAAATAATTGTTTCATACATTTTTAAAACTTTCGATTGGTTTTAATGTTAAATTTAATATTCGACGAGAACCTGAAAAAATTATCACGGGGGCCATTAATCCAAAATAAAATTAATCCAGAAAATATGAGAGGAGGAACGGATACCATAGGCCTGGAACATATGGAACATATCCTATCCTTAAGAAGTGCTCCATATGCTAATTACAGAGGCATAACATTTCTTCCGGTCGCCTATAAGATAATGACTAATATTCTGCTAGGTCGAATAAATCCATAATATAAAAACATAATAGGCGACCACCAAGCAGTATTCAGGAGAGGGGTACTATAGACCAGATATTCATCCTAAAACAAGTTCTCAAAAAATGATAGGCAGTAGATCAGAACGTACACGCCTTATTAGTCGACTTTAAATCAGACTATGACTCCGAGGACAGAAACTGTCTTTGGAAGATTATGACTGAGCTGGATGTTCCCGGAAAGTTAGTGAGGTTGACGAAGGCGTGTACCAATGATCCTAAATGCAGAATACTTATACAAGGAGAAGTGTCTGAAGCCTTTGAAGTTTGAGGCAAGGAGATGGACTTTCGCCAATGCAGTTCAACTTAGTCCTTGAGAAAGTAATAAGAACAACATCACGCGAAGATGGAGGGGTGCATGTCGGAATGAAACATAAAATCCTAGCATATGCGGATGATATAGCTGTCCTCGGAAGCAATCAAGAGGATATTGAGATACTTGTACGGACTTTGTTAGGAGAAGCAGAAAAAAATGTAATAAAAGTCTTCTTTTTCTTCTTCCTCTTTATGCCTTTCAGAGTGGAGGTGCCTCAGTCCATGCCAGCCACGCATTCTGGTCTCTGGCTTGGAGATGTGGTCCGTCCACGTTAACCTAGATCTGCCCTGGGGACCTTTTCCAATTGGCCTAGCTTCGAAGTACTTCCTTGGATCCCGATCTTCCTCTATTCGGCAAATTTGGCCAAACCATTTCAGCTGCATCCTCTTAACCACTTATTTTACAGCTAAAACTCCCAGGTCCTCTCGTATTCGCTGATTTCTAACCAGATCTCTTCTGTTTCGGCTAGCCACTCTCCTCAGGCATTTCATTTCTGCGGCTGTTACTCGGTTCCAGTGATTGTCGAGTGGGACCCAGCTTTCGCTTCCATAGAGAAGAGTAGGTAGGTATATAGCCTTGAATATGAGCGGCTTCACTTTTTAGCCCACTTCCCTATTTCCAGCAATTGTGTTGCATAGTTGGTAGTAGAAATTATTTGTCTTTTTGATCCGGTTGGAAACCTCCCCATCAATCTTTCTATTTCTTCTGGTGACTGTTTCTAGGTAGGTATATTCCTCAGTCTTTCTAAGATTTCTCCTTTGCATCGAATCTCCACATTTTCTCCATTTCGTCCTATACACATTACCTTGTTCTTATTTGCATTGAGCATCATTCCCTTTCTATCCAGCTCATCTTTCCACTCTCTGATAGATTGCTGCATGTTTTCTTCTGAATCTGTTATGAGAGCAATGTCGTCTGCAAAAACCATAGCCTGGGCAAGGATTGTCCTCATATTCCCCTTTCCAACAACTGTCCATGCTGTTCTCCTATTGCATATTGTTAGGATTTCATCCATGAATATGATGAATGGTTAATATGTGTAAAGAATTGTTATAACCAATACACTTTTTCATTTAACTCTTTAATTTTTTTCTATCTAAAAAATTACAGTAATATCTCTATATTAATAAGCTAATAGATACAAATATATTTATATCTTAACAGATAGCGAAGCTTCGACAGCACTGTTACTTATAAAAACAACTTTTTTCACAATGAAAGGAAATAATTTTTACATATTTGAGATCGGAGGCCTGCTGGAAACACGTAAAGACAGTAAACTATCACCAGTTCAGGTAACCAAAAGAAAAAAACTGAGGGAAAAACTCGATCAATTTTGTTTTCGAGAAAAAAATTTCATATCAAAACTAGAGTACAGGAAAATGAATCATTAGGACGAATAGAAGAGTTATCATATTTTAATATTCTATTTTGGAGCATTAGTGGCTATAAAAATTGTATACAACACGATGAATACTTGGGCCAGTACGATATAATATGACTCGCTAAAACATTTAACTACTGAAATCAGAGCTAAGCCTAGTTGGAAATCAACTTATGGAATTGTTAACTGCCCAGCTGTTAGAAGGTATAAACAGAGACTCTGGTGGCTTGGTTTGTTTTTATGATCAGGATAAGAGCTCTGTAAGAACATTACGTAATAACAGAGACAAAATTTGTTTGTTAGTCAGTAAAAATAGTTGCATTAATTGTAGATTTAATTTACATTTATCCTGGAAAAGATATTAATGTATTTTTGGAAAAAAAAGAAATTATTATAGACGAAATCACAGAACACAGAAATATTCCGATGTATTTGGGACGGGATTTATATTCTAGAATCAGTAATTTAAATATATGCTCCTCAGAAATAATTCATGACACTTGTCTCTTAACAA
The DNA here is from genome assembly GCA_928085145.1 of Nezara viridula. Lineage (NCBI taxonomy): Eukaryota > Metazoa > Arthropoda > Insecta > Hemiptera > Pentatomidae > Nezara > Nezara viridula. Next base: position 5,924,088 of record OV725078.1, read on the forward strand.
CTCGAAAAAAATCAGATAACATCTTAAATTTAAGAGAGAAAATATTAATTGAGTTTATGGAACTTAATTCCTTTACAGTGTTAAATGGCCGCACTCTCAGTGATCTAATTTGTAATTATACTTATTGTAGCACCAAAGATCGAGCACCAATTTCGTGGATTTTGTCTGGCTTGAAATCGGTTGCCTAGAATTGGTATATTATTTTGGAGTCAAATAAGTATTATCAAGTTCTGATCATTTCCCTTTAGAATGAAAATTTTACTGTGAGTATATTGTTATTACAAAAAATAATACCTATAAAAGAAGCTTCATCAGATGGGATACAAATATATCGGAAATATTTAAAAATAGTTTACTGGTTTCTACATTAATTACAGTCAACTTTAGAACCAGTACTGTTGAAGAACTACACGAAAATATTATATCCGCTCTTTTCAGAACATCTAATGAAATTAATATAATGTAATTTATAAGAATTGTTGAAGGAAGTTAGTCGAATTTTCTACATATCATGGGTGATAAATATTCAGGACGCAGTCTTTTTTAAAATTTTTAAAACAGTCTGCGTCCTGAATATTTATCACCCATGATATGTAGAACATTCGACTAACTTCCTTCAACAATTCATCAAATCATTGGGACCTAACTACAACAAGATTACAGGTCGTTGCTGAAATCCACCACATCAGAGATATGAACTCTTCGAACGCTGACAACACACATCAAGAAAAACATGTCATCCTTGCCTATCTCAAGCTCTACACCGCTCCCACTTAGCTTATTCGCCACCCTCTCCTACAATTGATTCTCTTCTCTCTCCAAATACTTCAAAAACCAAAACAGAGCCCTGAAGATGACCCACATGTATGGGTTGAAACGTTGGCAACAATAAAAAAATTCAAAAAAGACTGCGTCCTGAATATTTATCACCCATGTAATTTATAAGAGAATTTAACAAACGGGGCATTAATATGAATAAATCTTGGTATGATAATGAATGCAAGGCACTTAAGACTGAGCTAAAGAATTGTTTCTCTATATGTAAGAAAAATAATTTTACGGGTGAATTCTTTTTTAATTTCCTAAAATTGAATAAACATATAAACTCGGTACAACTAACGATAGCTCAATTTTTTGGAGTATCATAAAACGATTAAGCAGCACCATTTCCATAGAGGAGTGGAGGAGAAGTTTTTTAAAATAATGTATCAACCTGTGGTGACATCAATAAAGTTTTGTCGACAGTCGATACCCTTTACTAGATGGAGGTATGACTGCATATGAATACCTGCATATGAACCTGAGGTATGAATACCTTGTTTAATCTTGCAGGCTTTTAACTCCAGGTAGATCTGGGCTAAAAAGTTACAATCGATTTGATTTTAGATTTTTTTTTCTTTATCTTGGTTATTAATTTATTTTGTTATCGTTTATTCTGTATAAATTCTTATTGTCATACATATATTATTTTATACTTTTTGTTAGTACCAATTACATTTTTATTCTTCATATATATTTCTAAAAATCATTATATATATTTATTTTTTCCTTTACTATACCCTTTTCTGTGCGAATGAATACTTATTACCCCCGAGAGTGCCTAAAAATAAACTTAATTTTAATTGAACTTTGGAATTGTATTTAGTCTCTTATAATTTCAGTTCAGCGCGAAAAGTACCGGAACTACTGAAAAATATCCAAACAATTCTACATGTTTAAATAAACTAGATTACAAACGATGAGACTACGATTACAGGAGTGTTAAACAATCGATTCCCATAAAAAGTTAATCATATGTTAACCATAGGTTGGAAGAAATTTCAATGGTTTGAATGATTTTCAAAGAAATATTAAATTCATATATGAGCTTGAAACAGAGCGGAAGATTTTGGGTTATACTTGTTTATAACCTAATATATATATATATATATATATATATATATATATATATATATATATTGACATCTTTAGAAATATATGGAGGGAGAATGAAAATAGTAACCAATGTTTTTGCATCGAACCGTCCGAAACATATTGTTTTCATCATTTTAAACAATTATATTTTTAAAGCTATAACAAATGATACATATAATTTTTCTATTTTAAAAAAAAAATAAAACTCTATAACCCTGCAGAGTAAGTAAAAAAGGTGTTGCCAATGGCTAATGGTGTTTTTTTTGCTTAAGTGAATTATTTTTTAAATATTTGTTCATATTTTATTGTTTTCTGAATATCCATCCTTAATAAAAGGCTAATTATGAGGCAATTAAACCTAATGCTAAATCTCATTGACCAAAGAACTAATTCAAGTGAAAATCGTCAACCCGCTATATTTGGGGGCCATTTTCGGACCATTGTGGATACTTTTTTGTGGGAACATTGGCTTTTTTATAATTAATATTTGCAAAGAACACAATGACTTCAATTCATAGGGATGTGGGAGGAGGGGTGCACGGTTAACTGACTAATCTGAATTCTTCGCAAGCAGCGGTTGACGAAGATCTTAAGTGCTTTGCTAATGGATTATATAATACCTTTATATAATATTTGTATTTGATACGTTATTAAAGTCTTCGGTTGGGTTTTAGTGGTATATTTAATATTTGAGGAAGCCCGGAAAAATTTTCCTAGGGGTCTGGGAAAATTAATAGTGGGACCCGTGGTTTCTCTCCAAGAGTCAACAATCGATGACGCCTATTAAACAAAAATAAACTAAGTGTCTCATTTCGGCTAATACCTTTAGTTAGGCTCTAAGTGGCAGCAATCTTTACAGCTTCTTTTTCATTGTTTTTAAGTTTACGTAACTTGAGGTCTTGTTTATGGGAAAATCGTCGGTCCGTAATAATGCTCATCCCGGAATCCAAACATTATGAATTTGTGTAAAAAAAAAGTTTTCAAGTGCAGGAGAGTGGATGAGAGGAAACATATAGATGCCGGAACAAAAACACTGGGAGCCGACTTAAATAACAAAGGCTCGTTACTGAAATGGGTTTGGCTATTATTATAGCCGGAGTACCTGGACGTCAAGGAGCTCTGGCCTGGCTCCGGGTGCCCTTAATGCAAGAGATTCGCTCCGACCTTATCTCAGCACTTAGCCCATCTAATCTCCTCCCTCCCTTCTTCCCGCCCTCAGCCCTTCTGCCCATGTAATTATGCCAAGGATTACAGTGACCATACATTTATTTCTACAATTAAATATTTCTAATAAAATAAATGATATTTTTAAATCTCAGGAATTATACGAATGAAAAGCGGTTATGAAGACTGGAGAAGTGTCGAGGTAGGGAAGAAATCTCGGATGAAACCTGTTCGTGTCTTCAGGCAGAGGGAGGAGTAATAGCAAACACAAAACCAAAATTTTGTAATTTTCAAATTATAATAAAAGCTACCCTCTAATAGGAGTAAAATTATTGACATGATTGTAAAAAGAATTTCATTAGCAGACAGCAATGACGCAGTTGAGAGAATAGCGCACGGATCTCCTGGAGTACTGCTCCAAACTACAAAAGACAAGCCTGCCAAGAAGTTCCCTCGGCTGATTGTAAATATTGTGTATAGATATGTCTGTGTATTTTAATTTACAATTCTTAAAGTTATTTACTGTATTTATTTTTTTTATCATTATTTAATTGTTACTTTGCTTCTGTTTTTTAAAAATATATTCTGAATATATAGTGTGATTGTAGCCTAAGCTCACTATAACCATAGTCCAAGTCACAGTTATGCAAAAATCATCTATAGCTAACAGCTAACAGCTAAATTAGCTTTTAGCGGGTAGTAAAATCTGCAACTAAATAGGACTTTAGCGGGACCAGGAAGCTATCTTTTAGCTTAAGATAATTATTAGCTTTTTAAGTTGATTATATATAATTATAAACAGCTAATTAGCTTTATCTACAACATCAACTACAAGCTAATAGTTAACTTTTCGGATTTAATTGATTTTAGAGTCGACTGTAATGTTTTCGGGAGCAGTTATTATGAAAAAAATAATAGTGCCCCCAAGCAGCGATTTTTTGTAATGTTAGAATTTAATCAATATCAGGGTCGACAATTATGTTTTGGGGTACGCTTTTTATGAAAATAAGGTCGGATTTGAGATAGTGCCCCCGAGCAGCTACTTTTTGTAAAGTTAGAATTTAATCGATATCAGGGTCGACAATTAGGTTTTGGGGTACGCTTTTTATGAAAATAAGGTCGGATTTGAGATAGTGCCCCCGAGCAGCTACTTTTTGTAAAGTTAGAATTTAATCGATATCAGGGTCGACAATTAGGTTTTGGGGTACGCTTTTTATGAAAATAAGGTCGGATTTGAGATAGTGCCCCCGATCAGCTACTTTTTGTAAAGTTAGAATTTAATCGATATCAGGGTCGACAATTAGGTTTTGGGGTACGCTTTTTATGAAAATAAGGTCGGATTTGAGATAGTGCCCCCGATCAGCTACTTTTTGTAAAGTTAGAATTTAATCGATATCAGGGTCGACAATTAGGTTTTGGGGTACGCTTTTTATAAAAATAAGTCAGATTTAAGATAGTGCTCCCGAACTTATCCCTAAAAATTTTTCCTAATTCCGTCAGAACCTTATAAATCATCCAAATACCCTAGCACAATCCCTATCTAGTTCTACTCATCCCTACAATCCTTCTCGAGGGTTGAAGCGACAGTGGTACAGTGATCTTTTGTAGTATATATCATAGAGTTCTGGCAATGACCAGATTCTCCACTCAAGACATGAGTGTATGTGGCTAAAGCCATCTCGCTCAAACTCCACTGGCTTTAGCACCAGTGACTCGGTTGAGAAAGTAGCGCAGGGATCTCTTGAAGTCCTGCTTTTCCTTCTTTAGTTGGAGGGAGAAGCCTGGCTTAGGGTTCCCTGCCTAGTTGTATATATTGTATATAGGCATGACTGTGCTTTTTAATTTACATACCTTTAGGTTATTTTATTTTTTATTGTACATAGTTTTTTATAATTATTATTTAGTTATTATTTTACTTTCGTTAATTTTATATTTTCTGTGTATATAGTGTGAATGTGTTCATATATCACTATTGTCCACGTGACAGATTGTTGTATTCCTAAATAAATAAATAAAACAATATAAAAAATTTGTAAAGATTTTATGTCATGTTTTTCCATGATCTAGGATGTATTATAATAAACCCAATTGCCTAAACACACTTTTTGTTTAAAAAAAAAAATTAATTTGAAAAATACTGGTTTTTCAAATACTTTTCGAATAGATTGGTTATAACCTGTGTTTTTGAGCCAGATCTCTATTATAGGAATGCAGACCTAAATCTTATTAAACGAACAAGTTTTCCTAAATGTGGGCTTTCTTTAGTATAGTTAGATGATGATAAAAAAAAAAATCGCGAACAATTTGATAATAATGATTTTTTTTTAAACAGAACTTGGCTTAGTTTAGCCTCACACAAGTTCTCTTTAAATAATTCTCTTTAATAATGACAAACTCTATTTTTGTTCGAAGTGAATTTCGTCTAGTTTATTCTGAAGCAATTGTTGATTACTGGCATTAAATACTTATGCTTAGTTATCGCTTGCTATTTATCAAAAAACACGACTAAACTTTATCAACAAATCAGAAAACTTGGCTTTCCTACTTTTCTGATGTAAATCTGCCCATTGTTTATATGCACTTTTTTTTGTAGCTCTTGTGGTCTTTTATCACTCCTAAAAAAATATACCTGTACTACGGAACATCCTGTATACTCGGCTTATTACTTATGTTGGGGTTATTTATTTATTACTTTATTTTATTTTTTATTATTTATTGAGTACTACAACAATCTGTCACATGGACACTAGTTATAGTGAGATGGAATTCTTTAATATAATAGGTCTTATGGTTAGACTAATGTTCATTTGTATGAACAATATTGTTATTCTTAAGGGACTTTGTAACAAGGATTTAAATCGGTCCTTCTCCTGGAGACTGCTATTCACACAACAAATGACTACCGCTTACATAAACGGCACACTGTTCCGACGATTCCACATTTGGGGGCATAACAAGGAAGGAACAAGCGGAGAACGAGGGAAAATGTAGTATTAACATGTTTCATAAGGTGTTTGCTGTCATCGTATTGTATCAGTGCCATTGTCGTGGGCAGTAACTTGAGGGGATCCGCGGAAACGGTGCAGCTGGTTGGGGAGGGTAGGAGGGTTGTAGGGGGGGGGGGCTAGATGACATATGTTTATGTGATTCGGCCGATTTCGGTGGAGGCTGAGAAGAGGCTAACGAGCTCATTGACAGGGAGCACCCACCGGAACGGGAGCGACGTAGCCACCGCGGGGAGTCATCTCTTCCCTACCTGAAACAATCTAGTCTTCCAGGGGCCATTGGATTCCCTATTTATCCTCATCATTGTCAAAAGAAGTTAATGCCAACTCTCTTGGTACCTTTGTCATTACGACAACCATATGGATCTATGGATCAGTTATGATTTTAACTGCTCTCCATAAGTTCGCCATCAGAAGCAGAAACTCATCCTCAATAAGAAATAGGTACCAGGCCTAACGATACGGAGATCAACTATAAATGTTGAGTTTGAGTGGCGAATGTAATATTTATTGAGCCTGAGAAAATTATCCTGGTGACCCGTTAATTGAGCACTATGAGGGCCGACGAGAAAGGGCGGGAGGCAGCTCCGGGGCCGGAAAGGCCCAGCCTCACCTACAAGGGCACATATTTTAACTTCTAAATTGCTATTAAGATAAAGTAATGATAGAACATTAAACGTTTTATATAACAATTGGGTTATATCTTCACATTTCTTTCTTGCTCAGTTTATAAAAGGCGTCGTTTGGATTTTAGTGGTAATTTTAATCAGGGGTGCCCTTCCTCCCAATGTCGATTGCTCAGGAACTCTCCCTCACTTTCAAAATATTTTATTGCTCATCAATGCAAGCGAAAGAAGAATTGCAAAAATTGTAAATGATATTAAAGTATAATTACACTTGTTTTGGCCTGCACATATTTTCCACTTGTCTCCTGGTTCGAAATTGTTCATTCTGAAATTTCACAACCTCCTCAAAATGTACTCATCTCAAAAATGTAAAAACTTGTCGAAATATGCCCTCTAAATAATTTTGATTGCGGCATGAACCTCCCTTCTTGGCATTCTAATTGAAAACAATGAAATCCCAGTTATTTAAACATCGGTGGTCCGAATACTCCAATAATCTTAGCTGACCAAAGAACAAAAAAAAAAAAAAGGTAATCTGCGTAAAGTAAGGATGAGGGGGAAAACTCTTTTTTGAGAGAGAAAAATGTAAGAGTGACACATTGCATATAAGTCGGATCAGTTTTAACGTTTTATTTACTTTTTGATTATATGAAATTTTATTTTATTTCATTAGTTTTCTTCATCCGGTCAAACATAAAAGCCGAAATGAAACGAGAAATTTCGAGTATAAGAGCAGTTGGAGTAATTAAAGTTCAACTGTTATAGTACTTGTAATATTGATAATACCTTGGGCGTGTTAAACAAACTTTGTCAAAAAAGAAAGAGGCTCTTGAAGATATTTTTTAATAGATGAGATGATTCCCAAGCGTGAAAATAGGGTGAGATGGCGGCCCTGCTAACAAGGTTGCTAATGGTTTAGCTGATGGGCTAGACGAAAACGCTATACACCTCAACTGAAAAAAATACACATCCGCCAAGTATAATAAAGATAAGCCGCTATCAATAAAGAAGTCTATTGTTTTCATTACCGTTAATTCAGGGAGGAAATGGAGCGTGCAACTAATTTCCGGTATGGGCGATAGTGGTGGCTGGCCTGCCTTGGAGCCAGGTACAAGAAGCCAGGCTTTTCTAATTTACCTCCACGGCCATATTCAATAAATAATTGAAACAACGTAAATGTTTTCCTTTACTAATTAATATATAGGTGTAATCACGAATTGAATTTTTTTTTTTTAAATATGTTTCAGTATAACTCAAGTCTTGATTTTATTTGGCTTTTTTTTTCTTATGTCACCACTATAACCTTTTTATTTCTAAATTTTTAAATAATGGTTGTTGAGAATTTTAATTAAAAAAAAACTTGTATTTATGTTGATTTTGTTTAAGTAATGATGGTGGTGCTGAAATTCCATTCGTTAACAGTCTGAAATATTTGGTAATGCAGTTAGATCGCTCGCTTAGATGGACAATTCATATAAAACTGCTCAAAGGAGTGTGTCTCAAAAGAGTTGCTCTGCTCAAATATCTTTCTCACACGACTTGGGGAGTAGATAATAATAAATAATAATAAGGCTTAGCGAACCCGAAGGTTCGATGCCGACACCACCAATCGCTTATTACACACCTCCCTCCACCGTTCGCCGTCCAAACCCAGTCCCTTCAGATGGGCTTTAATGCAATCTTCCCACCTTCGCTTCGGTCTACCCCTCGGACGCTTACCATTCGGCACAGCAAATATTAACCTTTTAGGAATTCTCTCGTTACTAAACTCAACAACTTTACAAGCCCATTTGATTCGCCGCGACGAAATTACATCAATTATATTACCCGGATACAGCTCACGCAATTCGGCGTTGTGTAACCGTCTGAACTCTCCGGTTAACTCATCCTTCTTCGGTCCGAATATTCTACGCAATACTTTATTTTCAAAAACCTTAAGACGCTGCTCATCCCTTAATGTAAGCGGCCAAGTTTCGCATCCATAGAGAACTGTAGGCAAGATAATTGTTTTATAGATTCTAATTTTTAAGTTTCGGGACAAGAGGCGCGAACTAAGTAGTTTTGTCACAGAAAAATAACAAGCATTCCCCGCCTTCAGTCTAACCTTAATCTCTTCTTCAATTTCGTTTTTTCTAGTTATCGTAGAACCTAGATACCTAAATTTATCTACCTGTTCAAACATATTACCATCTATATCGATATCACCAGTAGTATCGCCATTTTTGCAGCTAACCATATATTTTGTTTTATCCACGTTTATTTCGAGTCCTAGTTCTTTACCGGCTTTCATTAACGTTGTCGTATTTAGTTTTATAGTTTCAACGTCTTCGCTTAACAGTACCAGATCATCAGCATAGCCCAGCACGGATGTTGTCCCGCCCAGATCCAACCCTTTCTCGGTTCGCATTACCTCCCTAATGGTATGTTCTAATGCCAAATTGAACAGGACAGGCGAAAGAGAATCCCCCTGTTTTAAGCCCGAACGAACCTCAAATTTTTCGGACAAATTATTACCGATTCTAACTATATTGAGTGTCTCCGTAAAGCACATCCTGACTAGATTTACTAGTTTTTTAGGAATCCCCTGCTCAATTAGAATATTATACAGTTTCTGGCGGTCAATAGAATCGTAAGCCTTTTTAAAATCTATATACAGCTGGTGAACAATACCGTTATACTCTAATTTTTTCTCTAATATTTGCCGTAAAGAAAATGTTTGATCAATTGTCGAACGATTCCGTCTAAATCCGCATTGGTAGTCTCCGATAATTTCCTCGGCGTATTCCGTGATTCGACTGGTTAAGATTGAAGTGAATATTTTATAACATACCGGAAGGAGTGAAATTCCTCGATAGTTATTACAATCCGTCCTCGGACCCTTTTTGTGAATCGGAATAAGAATAGATTCTTTCCATTCTTCAGGTAATTTCTCGTTCACCCAGATCTTTTTAACCAACCGATGTATTTTAGAAACTCCAGCTTCCCCGTATGCCTTAATTAGTTCTGTTGGAATATTATCGGTTCCCGCTGCTTTATAAGATTTTAATTTTCCGATAGCTACTTCAACTTCCTCCTTACTTGGTCCTTCTATTAACGGTTCAGCACTCTGGTACTCAGAAGGAGGACACAGATCATAATTTCCCGTATTTAAAATATTGTCAAAGTGGTCCTTAAACTTATTCAATATGTCAACCGGATCGGTCAGAATATTGTTATTATCATCCCTAATTCCAGACGTTACGGGCCCTACACATTTACGTGATCTGTTTATACCTTTGTACATGTCTCTTATGTTATTTTCGATTCTATTAGTTTCTATTTCTATTATTTTATTTTTAAGATACTCCCTTTTTTTATTTTTGAGCAATTTGGTCGTTTCGTTCTTTGAGATTCGGAAGTATTCCAAATTGTCTTCGCTAGGATTATTTAGAGCTTTTAATTTAGCGGCTTTTCTTTTTTCACACATGTTTAAGCAATCTTCATCAAACCACGGTTTGTTATTCTTATTTTCCTTTTTTCCTAGACACGAGTTACCGACCGCTTTAATATTATTCCTGATCTCTATCCATAACTTGTCAATATCCTCGTGGTCCTCGTCAGGAAGCTCTAAAGCTTCAAACCTATTCTTAACATCTAGCTCGAATTGGTTTCTAATTGATGGATTTTTTAATTTTCCAAATTAAAATTCTCAAAATCGAAACGGTTTTCTTTTCTCTTTTTTATATTAAGTTTTTGTCGAAGTTTCGCGATTACTAATTCATGATCCGACCCACATTCTGCTCCGCGATAAGACCGTACATTAATTATACTGCTTTGCCAGCTATGTTGTATCAAGACATGATCGATTTGATTTCGTGTTTGCGAATCCGGTGATGTCCAAGTATATTTATGAATATCCTTGTGTTTAAACGTCGTACTTTTAATTATCAGGTTTTTCGAGATGGCAAAGTTTATCAGACGGATCCCATTATCATTACTATATTCGTGCAAACTTTCTTTACCAATCGTCGGAATATAAACTTCTTCCCTTCCTACCTTTGCGTTCGCGTCACCTACAATTATTTTCATGTAGTTTCGCGGTAGTTTATCATAAACCCATTCGAGTTTATCGTAAAATTCACTTTTGACTTCATCGTCACTGTCTTCGGTCGGACAATGTATGTTTATTAATGCGATTTTAAACCAACGTCCCTGAAATGTAGCTACCGAGATTCTATCACTAAAGAATTGTACGTCCCTCAAAGCGGATAGTAATCTACTCCTAATTAGAAACCCGGTACCCAAACAATGATTCCCGCTTCCTCCGTACCAAATAGTGTACTTTCCTTCCCTCATCGAGCCCTCCCCTGGCCAGCGAACCTCTTGCAGAGCCACGACATCCAAATTGTACCCATTTACCTCATTCGCGACCGATTTTAGGCCCCCTGCTGTGTTTAAACTCCTTACGTTCCACGTACCAATATTTAAATCCCTATATTTCAACTTGCGGCATGAATCCCCTAAAGCAGTCCCCACCCGGAGACCCGAACGGGGGACTAGTTTACCTCCGGATAATGAGCGTTTTACCTTAGGGAGATCCATGACTTTTTGTGGTGTTTGGTGAATTAAAGATATGTGAGTAGGGCGTTCAATCCTACGTCACACCCTCCAGCAAGTCTGGTGGGCCCCTACCTCCAGCAAGTCTGGAGGTCCCCTCCCTCCAGCAAGTCTGGAGGGCCCCTCTCATTGTTGGTCAGCGAGTCCATCGGACTTAGCCGGGAGGAACTTCCAAGGAATTTCCACCGACCATCCCCACATCCGCCACCCGTGGGACGCTCCCCATACGCGGTAATGAGCCCGCGCGAGGTGGGGAGTAAATAGAAAAACATTATTGAATATATATTATGAAACTATCAGAAGCAAATTAGACTACGATTCAAGCGTTTACGGCTTTGCTTCAAGCAAAACTTTAAGAATGTTGTACGTGGTGCACAACTCTGCATTAAGAATTTGTACTGGGGCATTGCCAACCTCCCCTGTGGAAAATCTATACGCAGAAGCTGGCGAACCTTCTCTAACTTTCAGAAGGTTATTTACGATAACGAAGTATGGTCTTAAAATCGAGACTAATCCAAGATATATACTAAATAAGATATTATTCTCTAATGAGGAAACAGGTAATATGAGGGCGAAAAACTTTATGGAAACACTTCTCGATCATTTTTTGGATCTAAAAATCAAAATGCTCTGGATGTGCCGGATATAATAATTCCCTGATGGACCAACGTCACACCAACTATAGATACCTCGATTGCCAAACATAAAAAGGATATGGCAATTCCAGTTGAAGTTCAAAAATTATTTTTAGAAAAATACAAGGAGTGTAACATCTTGTATATGGATGCTTCAAAAGTAGATAAGGAAGTAGGATGTTCCGTTATAAATTCTAATATTCAAAAACTATTCAAACCGAGCTTTCAGTGTTTACTGATGAAATGCTAGCAATTAGAGAAGCTCTTAAACATATAGAGACAGGTGGAACTACCAATTGGGCAGTGGTGACAGACTCTATGAGTTCATTACTAGCCATTGAACATACCAGGCCCAAAACCACTCTCGCAAAAGATGTAAGAAACGTTTGGTGGCTACTAAGGGAGAAGGGCAAAGAAGTAGTGTTCATTTGGGTCCCTTCGCATTGCGGGATCATCGGTAATGAACAAGCCGATCAAGCAGCCAACATGGCAAGAAAGCCAGATACAACATCCGTGGAATCAATTAATGAAATCCCTCTAGAGGATTACGTTAAAAAAATTAAGGAGAATGTGTGGAACATGTGGCAAAACAAAAAGAATCGAAATTAAACGAAATTAAAACCCACTGTTTAAAATGGGAAACCTCTCACCGATCCTCTAGAAAAGAAGAGACAGCCCTCTGCAGATTACGAATTGGACATTGTGAGTTCTCGCACTCCTACCTACTAAGAGGACTTGATCCTCCGACCTGCGAGAGCTGCAATGTCCAAAGGACAGTAAAGCATATTATACAAGACTGCCCTATATTTGAACCTGCAAGGAAAAAATTGGACATGGCACAGAGTCTAAAAGAAAATCTACAAGACAGCGAAAGTGCAGTTTAAAAAACGTTAAGATTCATAAAAACCATAAAATTCTTCAACAGAGTGTAATTAAAAGGTGTTGCCACTGACCCTACAGGGTAGAGGCAACAAAACAATAAATAAACAATAAATAAACAATAAATTGTATATACTTCCCTAAAAATGAGTCTTATTAATACCTGTTTTATAAACTAAAAGAATATATACCTTATCTGAACTACATATAATGAATAGTTGATGGGTTGCTTAGTAAAACTCATATATCAGTAATAAAAAATTAATTTTTATTTCCTTTATTTTGTTCGGAAGTTGGACCATATAAAACAAAAATAGGAAATTTTAATATTGAATGCATTATTCTCTCTGCAGAAAGAAAGATGGAAAGGGCGAAGCTATAAGTTCTTTGGAACTGTTTGTTAGTATTTGTTCTCAAAATGGGGGATAACGCGAAATCGAACGCACAAGTTGGAAAAAATACATTAATCTGATAAAATGGTCTTCACCATAAAGAGTAGCATTTGACCTCCTTTTTGCAGCATCTTGAAATATTCTGTTCATCTGTCTACCATATATTCATTTAGTCATATAATGGATACTGATCCTTGTTTTCTTTTCCGAGATTTTGGCACTTACTTTCTAGTTCGCTTAATGTATTTTTCCAATTTTTGGGTCAATCTCGCGTTTCCTTTGCGGTCGTTGGCCTGCTCAATTTCTTTTACCCAGTCATCCCTGTTGGCTGCGCACCTGATGGATATGCCATTTTTTCTTAGGTATTTTTTTGGTTTATCTATCCATCTTGCCTTCGGTCTTCCCCTAGATCTAACCCCGACTGGTTTCCCACGATAAACCCTTCTCGCTGTCCTCGCTTCGTCCATTCTCAGGACATGTCGTAACTAGTGTTACCCAAGACGAGACCGAGGCGGTCTTTGTCTTGATCTTGCGTCAACAAACCTTGGTCTGGGTCTTGCGCACTTAGTCTTGGTCTTGCTATTTATTAAATATGCTACTTTAAATCTTAGAAAAACGCTACAAAATGAGTACATTTAGATGTTTTATTGACATAAACATTGTAAAGTACAACTAAATCAATAAAATTGAAAATAAAGAAAGATATATGGATGCCCCTTAAGGAAGTTATATGAAATATCCCTCCTACTTATATAGCATTTCCAAGTCAATTTCAACCTTTTCCAAATCAAATTCAACCTTTTCCAAGTCAAATTAAACCTTTTCCATTTCAAATTCAACCTTTTCCAAGTCAAATTCAACCTTTTCCATTTCAAATTCAACTTTAGAATTTTTGTCAATTTTCGATTTTTTTCGAAATGAAGGCCACTTACTATATTATCGACGGCATAGCTTTTAAAAAATACAAAAAAAAAATTGATTACGCAGTTGCATATCCATTTATTTTAACATTTTAGATTTTTTCAGTGTGATATTTCTATGTGATATTCAATTATTTCCAAGTCAAATTCAACCTTTTCCAAGTCAAATTCAACCTTTTCCAAATCAAATTAAACTTTTTCCAAGTCAATTCAACCATTTCCATTTCAAATTAAACCTTTTCCAATTCAAATTCAACCGTTTTCATTTCAAATTAATGTTTTAAGTTTTTGTAAATTTTATATTTTTTTTTTAAATAATGGCCATCCCCTCCCTCCCTCCAATATGAAAGTCTATTATTATGCTCTCCTAAGTAGAATTTTCACTTACGGATATCGATTTATTGTACCTATTCGGATTTCTTAGGGACTAGTATTATGCTGTCCTGTACCTAGTTTTGAAAATAACCTCCATTTTAAGATTACGTGACTGCGTTTCGAATCATTTAAGTTTTTTTGACAAATTCGATATGTGGGTGTATTTTTATGTTTCCCGATCAGTAAATTTTGAAAATGACATCCATTTTATGTTTACGCCACTGTGTTTTGACTTATTTAAGTTTTTAGAATTTATCCAATATAAAGGTCTACTTTTATGTTTCCGGAGCCGTAGATTTTGAAAACGACCTTCATTTTAAGATTAGGCCACCGCGTTTCGACTTATTTGAGTTTTTCGGATATTTTTCATATGAGGGTGTATTTTTATGTTTCCGGAGCTGTAGATTTTGAAAATGACCTCCATTTTAAGATTAGGCCACCGCGTTTCGACTTATTTGAGTTTTTCGGATTTTTTTCATATGAGGATGTATTCTTATGTTTCCGGAGCCGTAGATTTTGAAAACGACCTCCATTTTAAGATTAGGCCACCGCATTTCGATTTCTTTAAGTGTTTCGAATTTTTATCATAAAAGAGTGTATTCTTATGTTTCCGGAGTCGTAGATTTTGAAAATGACCTCCATTTTAAGATTACGCCACTGCGTTTCGGCTTATTCAAGTTTTTCGAATTTATCCAATTTAAAGGTCTACTTTTATGATGCCGGAGCCTTAGTTTTTAAAACGACTTACATTTTAAGATTAGGCCACTGTGTTTCGGTTTTGTTAAGTGTTTTTGATTTTTCCTTCGAAGAAAAAACATAATACGAAGGATTAATTTATTTTTCAATAAATAAATAAAAATATCTAATCAAAATAAATAAAATATGTATTGTCTCATTTTTAATTTAATTTTAGTTATCTTTTTTAATTTTGTGGTCTCCTATCACAAAATTATAAGATTTCGAACAATTAGCTGAAAAATCTGAATACGGAAGGTTAAATTTATTACCAGTTGCTTTTCGGCTTTTTAGTTTGTATTCTGTGGTTAATTTTACTTTAGCTTCATAATATTTATTTATTTATTCATACTCGAAAACATATTGATGAAACTTTGTATTGAAAAAATCCAAAATGAAGCCTAATTAATCAAGATGCAGCGGCTTAATCATAAAATGGAGCTTAAATATTAGATAAATTTAAATATTAAAGATTAGAAAAATTTCAATACGTCTCGGATAACATATAAGTAGATCCTTATACCGAAAAAGTAAAAAAAAAAACTTTTATAATCCAAAACAGTGGCATAAACTTTAAATTGGGTCATTTACAAAATGGGGGAAATCTACTGCTCCAGAAACATAAAATTAGACCTTTATACTTGTTAAATTCTAAAAATTTAAATAAGTTGAAACGCAGTTGCGTAATCATAAAATAGAGGTCATTTTCAGAATCTACGGTTCCGAAAACATAAAAGTAGACCTTTAAATTGGATAAATTCGAAAAACTTAAATAAGTCAAAATGCAATGGCGTCATCATTAAATGGATGTCATTTTCAAAATCTACGGCTCAAGAAACATAAAAGTAGACCTTAATATTGGATAAATTCGAAAAACTTAAATAAGTCAAAACGCGGTGGCCTAATCTTAAAATGGAGGTCATCTTCAAAATCTACAGCTCCGGATACATAAAAATACACCCTCATATGAAAAATATCCGAAAAACTCAAATTAGTCGAAACGCGGTGGCCTAATCTTAAAATGGAGGTCGTTTTCAAAATCTACGGCTTCGGAAACAAAAAAGTAGACCTTTATATTGAGAGTGTATAAATTCTAAAATAAAGTGGATAAATTCTAAAAACTTAAATAAATCAAAACACAGTGGCGTAAACATAAAATAGATGTCATTTTAAAAATTTACTGATCGGGAAACATAAAAATACACCCTTATATCGAATAAGTCAAAAAAACTTAAATAATTCGAAACGCAATCACGTAATCTTAAAAAGGAGGTTATTTTAAAAAACTACTCATACGATAACAGACCCACGCATCGAAAAATTAAAGATAATTAAATAAATAAAAAAAGGTTGAATTTGAAATGGAAAAGGTTTAATTTGAAATGGAAAAGGTTGAATTTGACTTGGAAAAAGTTTAATTTGATTTGGAAAAGGTTGAATTTGACTTGGAAAAGGTTGAAATTGACTTGGAAATGCTATATATCCATATCCCTCATTTTATATGGAATGAAAAGAGTTGTAGAGTAAAGACAATTTATATATTAATCCCAATGATTTTAATTAAAAATCTGTTGTGTCCACTTACAAGATTTTCCTGTACATTAAAAAAAAATACAACTTTAAATGTGTCCACTAGAAAAAAAACGAAAAACAATTGAAATAAATTCATTTTCTTAAAAACCGATCAGTGAAATCATTAGTGTACCATTCCTTGGATGAAACAAGTATTGCAAACTCGTGAGTGAACCACCGCTAAAATCAACGTCTAAAAAACATTATGTACTATAACAGCTAAAACTGGTCCGATTCAGATAATTTTTTTGCAGGAATTTAATGACCTCTCAAAAAATATTCTTCAAAATAGGCTCACAAATGTTTAGATCGGTTGAAAACCGATAGATGTAAACGTGGTGAATTACCTCCCCAAAACAATTTTTTTTCTTTATAACTTTTTTTCTTGAATGGTCTTGAGAATTCACTAAAAATACTAACATTTGAGTAGAAATCAGGTCTAAGCTATCAGGTCTAAGCTATCCACTGCCACATTTTCTTCTTGTTGGATTTAATTAAAGTATTGAAAAATATGTACAATATAGCCCGAATTTAGCTAGCCAATAATTTCAGTTTTCACAGAATTATTATAAAATCTTTGTTAGTGTCCACTAAAATGCTTTTCCACTTTTTAGAGGATAGAAATAAAAAAAAAAAAAAAAAACAACGGTCAAATAAATACTAAATTAAAATACAGTAATTATTTAATTTTTACCGACGTTTCGACCCACTTTGCAGGTCGTCTTCGAAACTTTTTTTTTTTTTTCTTTTTTTTTTGTTTATTGAGTAATAATACATTTTGCCACATTTAAGGGCACTGAGTATTAAGGCTGAGACAGGAACATTCATACCATATATACAATACATAAAAATAATAATAATAATAATAAATAAGTAAATAAATAAAAAAATAAAAAATATAAAAATCTATATAACAAAGGCAAAAACTATAATAAACTAGGAAATGTAACTAAGAGTTAAAATTAAATGAAATACAGAAATTCGTAAAGAAATTAAATAAATTATAAGTAATAGAAATAAATAGAAAAACATTCATACTTAAATACAATATTTACAATTAGGTAAGAGATCTCCGAGTCCAGCCCTTTCCCCACGTGTGAAGGACAAAGCGAGACTCTAAGAGATCCCAGCGCTTCTCTCTCAACCGCGTCGCCGGCATTACCAGTCCGGTGGAGACTGAGAGAGGGCACTAAAACCTCAAACACTCATGACTTGAGTGGAGAAGCTGGCCATTGCCAGAACTCCAGTGACGTCTTTACAAGAGATCTCGAGGCCATTGCCGTTTCAACCTTCGAGGAGGGTTGTAGGGATGACTGGAGCTAGATAAGGATTGTGCTAAAGGGTTAGGATGGTGGATTAGGTTCATGTGAAAATTTGAGAATCGGGATGGAATAACGTCAAGGATATAAGGGATGTAAAGGTCATGATGTAGGGTTTTGTTTGTAACGTAATAAGGAGCATTGACTATCATACGGAGGACTTTAGACTGAAAGGATTGGATGCGTTTGATGTTCGAAAATTTAGTTGTCCCCCACAGTTCAAGTCCGTAGGTCCAGATGGGTTTGAGTATGGTCTTGTATATTAATAGTTTGTTTTCTATTGATAGATTGGATTTTCTGTTAAGTAGTGTGTATAGGTGGCCAAATCGTCGGTTAAGTTCTTGTCTTTTAAGTCTAGTATGTGGGTTCCAAGTTAGTCTTTTGTCTAAAAGGAATCCAAGATACCGAACTGTGTCTGAGACTGGGAGAGGTACAGAGTTGAAAAGGATATGTGGACAGGATCTGCGTCGGAGGGTAAAGGTGACATGCTTGCATTTGGATTCATTGATCTTAATGCGCCAATTGTTGCACCATTGCTCAATTAGGGAGATGTGTCTTTGTAGATTTAAGGATGCAGTTTCAGGATCTAGGTGGGATGACAGGATGGCGGTATCGTCCGCGAAAGTTGCTAGAAGGGTATCGGGATTGGTTGGAATGTCAGCTGTGAAGAGGATGAAGAGGACTGGGCCCAAGACACTACCTTGTGGAACACCAGCCTCAATTGGATAATAGTTGGAGAATTCAGTGCCGCAGCGGACTTGAAAGGAACGATTTGAGAGGTAGGATTTGAGGACTAGGTACAAGGATGAAGGGGTAGGTGAGTTTTGAGCTTGAAAAGCAAGCCATCATGCCACACCCGGTCGAAAGCTTGCTTTACGTCCAGGAAGGCACCGGCTTCGAAACTAGTCGTCGGAACTAGTTTTTCAGTAGAATGAACCAAATTTCAAATTTATTAAAATAAAAGAACATAAATTATTATTATTCTTATAAATTATGATATCTTTTTTGGCGTGTATATATATATATATTTACAAAGTATTTAGAGGCTAAAATATGAATTTCTAATGATCGAAAAAAAAAACTGAATTTTATAATAAGATATCTCACGCAATCTACCACACTGTCATTTATTTTTGTATTGGCATATATTATTTCCAATAATACATTCATTTCTCACATAATAATTTTCTATAAAACGAAAAAGCAATGAAATATGATTAAAAATAACGGATTTATAGAATTATAGCAAAAAACATCCAGTTAGGAATCACTGTACAGAAATTGTGAAACTCATATTCTCAGAACATTAATCCACTTTACTGTCGCTTAGTTCCATTATGTATACCAATAAATCCGGTTTTGAAATATAGAATCTTAACGCCTTTTTTTTTTTTTTTTGTCATTTACACAGATTTGTTTGTAATATTTCAACATGGTTCCGCTTAAATTTTAAATAAAAAGTTACGTTATTAATGAGTGTCCTCACCTGATCGTCCCAAAAAATACCATAACATAAATCCTTTACCTCAAGACCTACTGGACCTAATCCATAGCAAACGTTGCTCTAGGACCCTTCGGCAAAGAACCAGGCATCCTGATGACCGGAAATCGTATAATTATTATTCCAAACAGGTAAAAAAGAAACTGGATACTTTTAGAACCCAATCCTACAATTCCTACCTCTCCTCATTATCCGCTAGTGATAACTCCCTCTGGAATTTAACCAAAAAAATCCTTAAATTCCAGTCCATTTTCCATCCACTTCGCCGTGATGATGGTTCCTGGGCTTCGTCAGATGCGAATAGAGCAGAAGAGTTTGTTAAACATCTATCCTACACATTCACCCCTCATCCCGAACTCCATCCCACCCACAATGCTGAAGTTGAAGAATTCCTCTCTTCACCAATTCCTCTCTCTCTACCTCCAAAACCTGTTAACCCCTCTGAGGTCAAATTCCTTGTAAGCAAATTAAAACCCCGAAAATCCCCTGGATAAAAAGTTACGTTATTAATGAGTGTCCTCACCTGATCGTCCCAAAAAATACTATAACATAAACCCTTTACCTCAAGACCTACTGGACCTAATCCATAGCAAACGTTGCTCTAGGACCCTTCGGCAAAGAACCAGGCATCCTGATGACCGGAAATCGTATAATTATTATTCCAAACAGGTAAAAAAGAAACTGGATACTTTTAGAACCCAATCCTACAATTCCTAACTCTCCTCATTATCCGCTAGTGATAACTCCCTCTGGAATGTAACCAAAAAACTCCTTAAATTCCAGTCCATTTTCCATCCACTTTGCCGTGATGATGGTTCCTGGGCTTCGTCAGATGCGAATAGAGCATAAGAGTTTGTTAAACATCTATCCTACACATTCACCCCTCATCCCGAACTCCATCCCACCCACACTGCTGAAGTTGAAGAATTCCTCTCTTCACCAATTCCTCTCTCTCTACCTCCAAAACCTGTTAACCCCTCTGAAGTCAAATTCCTTATAAACAAAATCCCCGAAAATCCCCTGGATATGATCTCCTCATTTCACAAATCCTCAGACAACTTCCCAAAAAAGCAATCATATTCCTAACCTATCTATACAACTGCATCATTCGCACAACCAACTTTCCTTTGGTGTGGAAACACTCCATAATCATCCTGTTTCCAAAACCAGGTAAACCTGTTAATAACACATCATCTTATAGACCGATAAGCTTACTCCCGATCCTCTCAAAAATCTTTGAGAAAATCCTTCTCAAACGCATCCTACCCATAATCGAATCCCACAACATCCCTTCTCATCAGTTTGGATTCCGCTCAAGACATTCCACTATCCAACAAGGCCTTCGTGTTGTGGACCATATATCCTCTGCACTTGAAAACAAGCATTATTGCACTGGTGCCTTTCTGGACGTAGCGCAAGCTTTCGACCGTGTGTGGCACGATGGCTTGCTTTTCAAGCTCAAAACCTATTTACCCCAATCCTTATACCTAGTGCTCAAATCCTACCTCTCAAATCGTTCCTTTCAAGTCCGTTGTGACACCGAATTTTCCACTTACTATCCAGTTGAGGCTGGTTTTCTACAAGGCAGTGTCTTGGGCCCAGTTCTATACATCCTCTTCACTTCCGATATCCCTTCAAATGCCATTCTATCCTCCCACTCAGATCCTCAAATAACATCTCTAAACCTACAATCACACCTCTCCTTGATTGAGCAGTGGTGCAACAACTGGCTCATCAAAATCAATGAATCAAAATGCAAACATATCACTTTCACCCTGCGACGCAGATCCTGTCCGCCAATCCTTTTTAATTCAATTCCACTTCCCTACTCAGACACAGTCCGTTACCTTGGCTTCCTTCTTGACAAAAGACTAACTTGGAACCCACATACCAGACTTAAAAGACAAGAACTTAACCGACGATATGGCCAGCTGTATAGATTACTAAGTAGGACATCCCATCTTTCGATTGAAAATAAACTTTTAATCTACAAGACCACACCGAAACCTATCTGGACCTACGGACTTGAACTGTGGGGAACTGCTATACATTCGAATATCAAACGCATGCAATCCTTCCAATCCAAAGTACTTAGAACAATAGTCAAGGCCCCATATTATGTCACAAATAAGAACCTACACCATCACCTTAACATCCCATTTTAATGCTTTTAGATATCATTTTTTTCATAAAATATAGTTATATTTTACCTTTTTGGGATGAAGGAGGAGGGCTTCAGCCCCGGCAACCTGATAGCGGAAGTTGGAGACAATAAAATAATTATGAGTTCGAGTCCCGCTGCCCGGGGTTGAGTCTTTTAACTCTGGCATTAATCCCTTGCCCTCACCCCTTGACCCGTGAAAAACCCCGTATAACCTAAAAGGCGAGGTAGGGGAAGAACAAAAAGAAGATTAATTTTTTATTGTTATTTGGAGAGCTATACTCAAATATACAATTCAAAAAGAAAAAAACACGCAGTTTAGATTAGATGATTAAAATGTTTAAGCACATTTTACGTACATTTTAAGCACACACTACTGTATCTGAAAATAATCTCAGTTTAGCTTAACTACTAGTCTTGCAGATCTTGAGCAAGACTTGAAGGGACTGGTCTTGGTCTTGGTCTTGCAACAATTTTTGTGGTCTTTGTCTTGGTCTTGCAAAATCAAGACCAAGGCAAATTTTGGATAACACTAGTCCTAACCATTTCATTCGCTGCACTCGAGCGAATTGGGAGATAGACAGATGACCGTACATTTAGTATGCCTCCTTGTTAGTTCTTAAGCGGTGAACTCTTTCCTCTAATTTAGGTCCTATTATCCGTCTTAGTATTTTCCTTTCAAACCGATCTATTCGTTCATTAGATGCCTTTGTTAAAGTCCATATTTCGCACGCATATGTTGAAAGTGGCCTAATAATCGTTTCGTGTCGAATATCGTTGTACCACTTTTAAAATCTACTTTTCAGAAGGCTCACTGGAGAAAAGTATGCTCTGTTGGCAGCCATTATTCTAGTTCTTATCTCCTCTTCTTCGTTATTGCTATTGTTAATTATGGACCGAGGTAGGTGAAGCTTTATACAACTTGAAAAGTATGGTTTCCCAAGACATAGTGATGTGGTGGATGGACAAGTTTTTTTTCATTTAAAACAAGGACCTTGGTTTTAATTTCGTTGATGCATAGCCCCATTTTTCCTTCCTCATTCTCCAACCTACAGAATGCACTCTTCACTGCTTGAAATGATCGCCCCATATCGTCACCATACGCGAGCTGTTGGTTTATTCTGTGGAATATTGCTCCTCCGTTATTTAATCCTGCCTTTCTCATGATGGTCTCTGGGGCAATATTAAAGAGGAATGTGGCTAACGAAGTCACCTTGCCTGAGGCCCGAACAAACTGCAAAGGAGTCGCCAATCCTTCCTTTTACCTCTAATGACGGTGCCTTCCATGGCAGCCATCGTTAAACGAATCAGCTTCGCTGGTATTCCCAATTCATACATTGCATAACAAAGCTCCTCTCTAACCACTGTGTCGTGCGCTGCCTTAAAAGCAATGAAGAGCATCCACATGGAGTTATTATACTCTTTCATTTCTTCCATGATCTATCTAAGGACGAAAATTTGATTGATCGTTGATCGATTTGTCCTAAAACCACCATGGTAATCTCCAAGCTGTCTCTCCACATATGGCATAATGCGATTATACAGAGCAATAGAGAATACCTTATAAGCAGAATTAAGTAAGCTGATACCTATGTAATTTCTGCGGTCACTTACTCCGCCATGGCCTGGCCCCAAGTCCAGGGTGAGAAAGAAGGATGGTTAGGGGAAGGCTGACTACCCGTCCCTGTAAAAAGACTCAAGTGTTACTTCACATCAAAAAACAAGCTATATATATATATATAATATATATATATATATATATATATATATATATATATATATATATATATATATATATATATATACACAAGCAAACTCTATTTCTATTTAAGTAAATTTTGTCTAGTTTACAGTGAAGCAATCATTAATTACTTAAATTAAATAGTTTTTTGTCATCACTTCCTATTCAACAAAGAACGTGACTTAAATCAAAATCAAAAAAATTTAATTCCCTACTTTTCTGCTGAAAATCGAACCATTGTTTATATAAACTTTTTTGTATTTATTTAGTTCTGCTATCATTCCTTTAAATATTTCCTTCTACTTACGAGACACCCTGTATATGGGTTTAGACATGTATAAAACTAAATTCTGACACAGGTCACCAAGAGAAAACTTTTTACAGCTTAAAAATCCTGATTTATCTGATCTTTTTTTTTCATGTATTACTACTAAACAGTGCATCAAAACGCATTCTTTAAGAAATTACAGAATATCAAATTGTGCGTCGACCGAGTACCTAAACTTAGTAATTTGATTAAGTGATATGATCGATAACCACGGTCAATGAACGCTAATTTTTACCGACATTGTCAAAATCTGAAAAAGATTACAATAAATGATCCTTCAGCTTGGAAATGAGTTCTTTAAGAACAAAAACTCAGAATAATTTCTGATTTCAATCAAATCGGAGACCAAATAATTAGTACCTTCCTTCATGAAAACGTTCACGATAATTTATTTTCCCTATATTTCTCTTTTCTTTAAATAAGTGTTTTTGTCACTTTTTTTTGGAATTTTTTTCATCATCCAAGAGAGGGCGCATCCCCTGGTAGAATTCCCTACTGCTGGTCACGATAATATATATATTTTTTATACTACATTGGGAAATTCGTGTATGAGGATGAATTTTCCCTTCATTTCTCTTTTCTTTAAATAGGTATTTTTGTAAATATTGTCGGAATTTTTTTCCAGCATCCATGGGAGGGCGCGCCCCCTGAAAAAATTCGCTACTGCTGGTCACGATAATAATTTTTGTTTATATTACATTCGGAAATTCATCGTTTATGAGGATGAATTTTCCCTATATTTCTCACTTCTTTAAAAAGCTAGTTTTTGGAACTTTTTTGGGATTTTTCAGCTCACAGGGGAGGGGGGGGGGCCCTCCGGCTGGATCCGCTACTTGTCTGCAGTTACAGCTACTTTAAAATTGTTCGTAAAGTGTTGTCATTTTCAGAAAAAGTTGTTTTTACCATATTCTTGTTTCTCAACTTCTGTTCGCATGTTTAATAATGTGAGTGGCCGTACTTTAAATCCAATTATTAAATAAAGTAGATCAGAATCGTGTTAGTCGAAAAAAAAATGTTGAGTGTTACAAATAATAAAAATATGATAATTTTATTCTATTTTGTTGCATTAAATACATACAATTATAAACCTCATAGTTATCGCTATTCTATTTTCAATAACTTATTAATATTACACTCACAAATGTAGGTGGATTCACGTTTTCATACAATTTGGAAGTGCGGATCTTGGCAAGGGTTGTTCCTCCATGGGATCTTCATCCTCAGTAGTGGTACACGGTGGGCCAGAGCCCCCTCCCCTACTGTACTCCCCACTCCCCAACATCCCTATAAATTTAATATCGTTGAGTTCATTGCTAGTATTTATTCAAAAAAAGATAATAATCTACAAAAAAAGTGAATGAACTGTTCTAAAATGGAGTCCAACATGGCATATTGACAAGTTTGACTTGAGTTAGTTTTTCGGTCACTGGCTAATTTCATCATAACTGGCATTTTATTAAAGTTATACATGTTATTAGACAAATGAACAAAAGTTATACCAAAAACGTTATTATATCCCTGTGACTTTTCCATCTATGAGTGCTGAGGAAGAAGACAGTATATGATTACATAGATCCGCTTGTTCCGCCGATTATGTGCATTTTATAACGAACCATTTAAAATATTTTAAAAATTAATCACAGATTTAGAAAATTAAATGTCCTGATGTTTTATATCAAAGCATTTTTTGTTAATGTGGCCGTTTATTTATAAACGACTTTTGATTTTCATCATTAAACAGAACGAATTGAATAAATTGACTTTGCCATTGCTTAAACCAATTATTTTTTAATATTTGTTCATGTTTATTCATTCAATGTTTATGTGAATTTATTCTCTGACTATTCAGCTTTAATAAAATGCCAATTATGACGAAATGAAACCAGCTGCTGTATCTCAGTGACCAAAAAACTAACTCAAGTCAAAGTTGTCAATCCGTAATTTCGGGACAGCGTGATCACTTTTTTAACCAAATCGTTGGCTTTTTTTGAATAAATGCTATATATATATAATCCAGAACGGATTGCCTGTCGGTAACATTATGATATATTGATGTATAAAATCTCGTATTTTTAGTGTTTCTACAAGGAACTAGGTGTAATGGAAATGCTAGTAAAGACCACAATCACCGGCATAAAGGAAAAAGTATTGCATATAAAAATATCAATAAGATTAGATTCACCATGACCACAATAAAAAAAATTAAATAAGCAAAATATAATTGTGTCACCTTAAACATTCCAATATCCTATTAAGCTGTCAAAGGAAATGAACTTTAAAAATAATGGCAATGCGACCAAACTTTACCATTTCCTTAGTAATCCATTAAATTGTATTGAGAATAAGGCCTGTTTATAAATGATGGGAGGCTGGAAAAATGTGCTAATTAAATGGCCCCTAATTGTAACTTGTGACTCCCTAACGGGGCTCCCCTTCCAGATAGCCTTCTTCGTTAAAAGCCATACTCTGTTTCACATTCTTTTATTTTTATAATCCTTTTTCTCCCTCCCCCCCTTAATAATTTATCACAAGAGTTATAACTGATGTTGTTTCGGAAAATTCTCCCCTGCAATCGTATTCCTTTTTTTCTCATACTTTCTTCAATTAAGCCCTTGTTTACCAAATAAAGACACCAGCCTCGCTTCAGCTGTCACCGAGTTCAGATCGCGTTGTGTCTTTTTTGATGTTGCGGCATTCTTGTAGTTTGGATTAAGTACATTACCTTGTGTAGCTGCCGCCGTCTCCAGTTCCAGGAGTAGATAAGCTTACTATTTCTCTTATTCATTTTATTAAATAATAAACCTTTCTTAACTTATTTACTTAATATCTTATTTTTTGTTCCATTCATCTTATTTTTTTGTACATATAGTGTGACTGTTATCCTACCTCACTATAACCAATGTCCAAGAGACAGATTGTTATAATACTCAATAAAGCAATAAAAAAAAAAAAATATCTTATTATATGTTTATTAAATCATTTTCATTATATTCATAATTTATTGGCTTTTATTTCATTTTGTTTTCTATATTTCATTCACTTACTTCTATTTTGCTTACTATCATTTATCATAAATCTTTTACTTGATCTATTATATATCAATTTTTTCCTACTAAATTTGTATTGTAATATGGAGGTGCCTCATGATCCTCCCAATCTATCTTCACTCCGAACCAAAAAAAGAAAAAGGGCTCGCCCTAAAATTAAATTCTCTCCGGACAAAATCATTTTGCAAAACATAGATACAACTCCAACATATCTTGTTGCTAAAAGATCCGATCAAGAAGATCTTAAAAAAACCTCTCCATTTTTATCCAAAAGGTGATTGCACAGTTAGCAGGTGATGTTAAATCATTAAAAAAATTAAGAGACGGCTGTTTATTGATACAAACACTTAATGGACAACAATCGAAGAGACTTTTATCAGTTACAGACTTTGGAGGTCAAATGAAGGTTGAAATAACCCCACATAAAACTTTAAATTATAGCAAGGGTGTTATCCGTTGTTATGATTTGCAATACAAGGATATACAGGAAATAAAAAAATGAATTAACCCCGGTAATAAAAGATATCGTCAGGATTAAATCAAAACGTAACGGTAACGAAATACTTACACACAACTATATAATTACCTTTCCAACTCCTAAACCTCCAGAAACATTACAAATTGGATATGAAACGGTCAGAGTACAGCCATATGTACCAAATCCATTATGATGTTTTAACGCTTTGGTTTTTCTCACCCGACATCACAATTTAAAAAAGTTTCAATATGTGTACAATGTGGTCAGGAAAGACATGGAGAAAATATAAGATGTAATTTGCCGGCTAGATGCATAAATTGTAATGGCCTCCACAATGCTTTAGATCGCTGCTGTACAACGTACATAATACAAAAATAAATTAAAGCTATTAAAATCAATAATAAAATATCACTATTCGAAGCAAAACACATCTATAGAGAGAAAAATCCCACCCAGGTTAATAGAACATTTGCGGAAATAACCAGAAATCAAAATAACACAAAAGAAACAAAAGATGTATCCATTCAGGCTAATATTTTATATTCTTTTCCAGAAACTTTAATAAATTCACAGACAAATAAATCCAGCTCGGCTACAGAGATACATAACAAAATTAACAATACTAAAGTTCATTTTAGCGAGGCCCAGGCCACACCAACCATGTCTGATCGAGAGACTGTCTCACACCAAAACGAAGTAGGTAGTCCCGCGCCTCCTCAGGCTGCCCTCCTTCCGACCTCCTCTTCCATATTCGCCGCCGCCACCTCTTCCCTCAACCTTACTCTTCCTACCACCTCTTCCTCCCTCTAGTCTATCCCCCCCCCACTTCTGATCCCGTTCCACCAACAGACGACCATTCCGTCGAAAATGGTACAGATGGTGAAGGATATACTTTACAAAAGAAAAAAGGAAAGCCCCGAAAAAAAATCCCCAAATAAAACAAATAATAGATAAACTATCTGGAAACCGAACTATCACCTTTACTCAGTTATTAGTATTATTATTAATTTCAGTTTCAAAGAGCATCTCCAAATATGTCAAAAATGTTCCTATACTACACCTTACCTAAATCATGACTCTTATCCAGTGGAATTGCAACGGTATTAAAACTCATTTTAACGATTTGAAACTAATAATGGAAGATGAACACCCATTTTATATATGCCTCCAAGCATCTAAAGCCTTCAGATCAATTCATTCTTAAGGGCTTAAATATCTATACAACGGATTGTGGTCCAAGCTATGAGCGAGCGTGTAGAGGCGTAGGTATAGCCGTAAAAGAGACAATTTATTTCCACCTAGTAGAAATAGACTCCTCGCTTCAAGTTATACCTGTTAAAGTTCATTTGAACACTACTTTTACAGTATGCAACATCTATCTAACTCAAGACAATATCATAGAGGCCGAACACCTTATCCATATCCATAGACAGTTGATAAAGCCGGATTTTTCAACTGGAGATTTCAATGGCCATCATCCGTTATGGGGCTTACCAGATACGAACTCCAGAGGTTGAATCATAGAAAATTGTTTAGATTCAACCGGTACTTAGTTACTGATTTTCGGAGAAGCAACATATCTAAGTTCAAGCTTTGGAACATTTTCATCCATAGATCTCTCCATTTGCAGCAACTCACTGATAGATATCATAGAATGGACAGTTCTACCAGAACCATATAGCAGTGATTATTTTCCAATCCGTCTTAAATTCAGAAGTACAAATTGCAATAATTACAGCGTTCCTCGCTGGATATTAGAAAAAGCAGATTGGTCTCTATTCACTTCTTTAGCTGATCCTCCTCAAAATTCTCCAAATGACCATAGATGATGGCTGTAAATATATAACTGAAGCTATCCTAACAGCAGCGGAGGTATCAATTCCAAAAATCTAGGGATTTTTCAGAAGGCCACCTGTTCCTTGATTTAATAAGGATTGTAAAAATGCTATACGACTCCGAAGAAAGGCACTTAAGAAATTAAAAAAGAATATGAATCTGGCGAACCTCATAGAATATAAAAAACAAAAGGCTATATGTAGAAGAGTAATAAATAATACAAAAAAAGAATCCTGGATATCATTCATTGAGTCCATCAATTCTTCTACTCCTTGCAAGGTAGTTTGGGATAGAATTAAGAAAATAAGGGGAACAAGCTCTACTTGCAGATATACCTGATAACGGAAGGGAAATTGTGTGATAATCCAGAAATAATAATCAGACCATTCGCCGAATATTACTCTCAATTATATAATGAAGGGTTTACACTTATCACAGCTCAGCAATTCGACTTCTCCACCACTGAGCCATTTCAAGACCACAACACTCCATTCACTTTTTGGGAACTAAAATCAATACTGAAGGACTTCAACTGATCTTCACCTGGGCCAGACAACATACATTATTCCATGTTACAATACTTTCCAGAAACCACTTTGAGCCTGGCTATTGGGATTTTACAACC
The DNA here is from genome assembly GCA_928085145.1 of Nezara viridula. NCBI lineage: Eukaryota > Metazoa > Arthropoda > Insecta > Hemiptera > Pentatomidae > Nezara > Nezara viridula. The sequence continues at coordinate 5,953,937 of OV725078.1, forward strand.
ACATCTGAAAAAGCGGTAACTGTCCTCCCAATTGGAATCAATCTATATTGGTGCGGATTTTAAAGTCAGATCAAGATAAGCTCCATCCATCCAGCTATCGACCAATTTTTCTGACCAGCTGCTTATGTAAAGTAATGGGACGAATGGTGAAAAAGAGGCTCATGTGGATTCTAGAAAAATGCCAGCTCATTCAAAACCTCCAATGAGGGTTTTGAAAAGGGAGATCAACAATAAATCATGTAGTTCTAATGGAGGCTGAATTACAATATGTATTGTTTAAGAAAAGGAAGCGGTTGCTGTTTTCTTCGATATGCACAGAACCTTTGATAAAACCAATAAATATTTAATTCTAAGAAAGCACCATTCACTAGGATTCAGAAATAGTCTTCCCAAATTTATCTAAAAATTTCTTTCACATCGCTCTTTCCGCTTCCGAATTGGAACATCGTTGTCCATGCAATGGGAACAGATGAGGGGGTTCCACAAGGATGTCTCCTAAGTACAACTCTATTCGCCTTGGCCGGCAGCGGCCTTGGAATAAATTTACCCCGTGGAGTTGAAGTTATGCTCATTGTCGACGATTTTGCAATACTATACAGTGCAAAAGATATTCTATTTCAAAGAAACTCTAAGATGCACTATGTCGAAGTGACCGTTGGTCTAAATCATCAGGATTGCAATTTCCCACCGTCAAAACAAAATATGTACACTTCAGCAGAAAACGAAAAAGACTACAATAGCCAGATCTTTATCTAGGAGATGTTAAACTACCATATGCCGATAACTGTAGATTCTTGGGATTGTCGTTAGATAGACGTCTGTCTTGGGAACATCATATTAAGTCATTGAAAGAAAATTGCGCAAAAAAGCTTAATATATTAACGGTACTAAGTGGAACAAAGTGGGGAGCAGACAGGAATACAATGCTAAAAGTGTACCAAGCATTAATAGGTTCTAAGGTAGATTATGGCAGTTTTGTTTACGGCTTCGCTCGTAAAAGTAGTCTTGCCAAGCTTGACTCAGTGCACCACACTGGAATACGCCTCGCTACTGGAGCCTTCAGAACTAGTCCAACTCTTAGTCTCTGCGTCGATTCAGGACTACCACCTCTCCTTTTCAGAAGACAAAAACTAGTAACAAATTAGATAACAAAGCTGTACCCACAAAACCACACACCCTGCCTACAAATACATTTTTGAATCTAAATTTTCTACAAAATTCCAACAAAAGAATAATGCAACACTGCCATTAGCAGAAAGGATGATGTTTGCAATATGTAAGCTGAATCAGATCAACTTAAATATAATTAAAAATGACATACTCCCTTGGACTTTTATACAGCTTAAATTAAATCTACTGTTCTCCAAATTTAAAAAAGAAAATACAGAACCTGCAAAATATAAAGAACTATTCTATAAAACAATTAGCTCTCTGCCAGAACACTTACTAATATTCACCGACGGTTCTAAATCGGACTCATCAACAGCATCTGCCTTCGTCACACCTGATGCTACCTATAAATGTAAACTACATCCACTTTGTTCCATATATACCGCTGAGATTAATGCCATCGCGATGGCTCTACGGCATGTGATGAATTCGCCAGCTGCAAATGTGGTTGTGGTGTCAGATTCTTTGAGTGCCCTTGAAACCATGAACAACATGTATCCAGACCACATAGGAATATATACTATTTTGGTGCTCATAAAACAGCTAAGTAACATTGGAACATTAGTATATTTTTTTATGGTCCCCTGGTCATGTAGGCATTGGTGGTAATGAAATGGCTGACAGAGCAGCAAAAGAAGCTCTTACCCTTCCAGGACGTGGTAAAGCCTTCTTGACTGCGTCCGAACTGGCGCGACCCCTGAAAGAGGCCATACACCAGGATTAGCAGACATTAAAAATAAATTAAAGGCGATAAAAAAGGAAGTGAAGCCATGGAGCAGTTCCAGTCGCAGTAAACGCAGAGAGGAAGTTGTCTTTACGCGACTAAGAATAGGTCATACCAGGCTTACGCACCTTCACTTAATTACGAAAGAAAACCTGCCCATTTGTCAGAAGTGTGGAGAGAGAATGACAGTTTTCCATATTTTCGAGAGTTGTGCCTTTTACATTAGACAATTAAACATAAGGGGGATACCAGCAAATATACCTTTGGGAAATGATGAAAAAATCCTAAGCGAAATCATATGTTTTCTCTCTGAAGAAGGAATCTTAAAAATTATCTGAACCTCTCATGCAGCACTCACCAGCTCTTTTTTTCCTTTTACCATTTTTTTTCCTCACCAATTTTTTTCCCCTTTTTTTTACCTAACATGCGAACTATAAATAACTAAACTTAAATAACAATAAACAATTCTTTTAATCTTAACATTTTAGCAAATGTTAAGATTAAAAGATCTAAACTTAGCATTTTATATTTTTATTTTTTGAAATTTTATCCAATATTTATAACCAAAATACACTGACAGGAAAAAAATTCCACCCACTTGATTTTTTCATGTTTTCATTTAAAAATATTTTACCCACTTGTAAAAAAAGTTTTATTTGTATATAATACATGGTATTTGTAGATAATACTTAGTATTTATGGAATTTTATAATCTTTTTTACCTTTAATAATCAAAATGTGATTGGGTAAGAAAGATTAGAGAAAAAAAAAATTGAAAAACGAACCATTATTATTCTAAAAGAAATTTATTACATCATCGTTTAGTAGCGCTTGTTTTCTCCTCTTGCCTTCACTACTTCTTGAAGACGCCTCGGCATACTTTCCACCAGTCGGGAAATGTCCCTTTGCATGAGGATAGCCCATTCCTTCCGAAGAGCCCTTTAAAGGTCCTGCACGCGCTCTTATTCGCCTTTCGAGGTTATCCCATAAATGCTCAATGGGGTTCAAATCTGGAGAACGTGCTAGCCAGGCTAAAACCTCAATATTGTTCTGTTGAAGGAACGTCTGCACTATGCGGGCGACATATGGGCGTGCATTGTCGTGCATTAGAATAGAACGATCGCCGATTTCGTTGAGGATAGGCAACACATGAGGTTCCAAAATCTCATCTACATAGCGAATGGGCGTCAAAGACCCTCCACGAACAACAACCAATTCTGAGCGGCGCTCCATTGAAATCCCAGCCCACACCATTAAGGAACCACGTTGGAAAGGTTAGCTCTGGGAAAAATTACAAGCTGCATATCTTTCGTTTCTTCTTCGCCACACCCTTCCACGCCCGTCTGGAGATCGTAGATGTTTGTTTCTTCGTTTCTTTGTTCGTTTCTTCTCCCTTGACTCATCGGTAAAAAGTACAGCACTCCATTCGTCCATAGTCCAATGGCTGTGTTCTCGAGCAAAAGCCAGCCGTGTTACTCTGTGAGTTCTGGTCAACTCTGGTACTCTTACTGGACGAAAAGCCATTAATCCATACTCATTTAATCTTCTCCGAGCGGTACGTTCAGAAATTTGCACGCCTCGAACTTCTTCGAACCGGTCATCCCGTGGTTCTGTTATCCTAGGCCGTCCAGAACCAGTTTCCCGAAAACACCTGATGGCGTCTCGTAGAGTTTTATATGGAACTCCGACGGTATTAGCTGCATATCTAATGGAACGTCCATCATCAATAAGTGCCACAGCACGCGCAACATCCTCAGCACTAAGAGGCATTTTTAAACTTAATATTGAAAAAATTAAAAGCCGGATACAAAGAAATTTGCTGCAAGAAACGGCACTGAACTAATGATACTGAATAAACATTTTGATTCCATAGAAAGTAAACATTGGAATCTAGAATCATTTCATTGAATTAAGGATTAAGGGTTATTGTCCTCTATATTAATATTCCTAATTGAAAACAAACATAAAGATTACCTATTTATTCATTAACAACAATAGACCAATCCAAAGCAGAAATATTTTCAGATCAAAACATGAAAAAATCAAGTGGGTGGAATTTTTTGCCTGTCGGTGTATATAATAATATATAATTTTAATTAACGGCGTTGATGACCAACAGGTTCTACGCCTTTACTACACAATCAACCAAACAACTAACCAAATAATGATAATAGCTCAGAAATAGCATCAATTATTCAATCTATTTTTAAATCAAACTTAGCATATAAGTGATTTCCCATTCCTTTAACATAAGGGTTTCAATATTTCAACATTAAGTTGAAAGATTCTTGTCAGGGGTGCCCATCCCCCCCAAGGCCGATGGCCCATAAACCTTCCCCCACTCTTCTCAAGATATTTTAATGCTCTCCTCTTCTTAAAAACAGAGCAAACAAATGGTTTTTTTTAAAAATATTTACAACTGTATTATAAAAAAAGAATACAATTAGTATATGTGCACTCTGGAATATAATAACATCAAATCACTTGTTGAGAAACTACGCACTAATAGCACTCAAATAATAAATTTACATAAGAAGATCAGGAGGAGGCCACCTTCATTTCAGAAGCCTCGGAGTGTTATCAGATATCCAGGAGGAAGCAAGGTTTGAAACGAGAGGGTTCGGGTGGTTCTGGAGTTTGTTATGGAACGATAGGTATCTGGTTTGGGCCAAATCGGAAACATATGTTCTTTATGGATGATTTTATTTGAGTTGAGTTTCAAACAAAAGTAGAATTTCAAAACTCGTAGATTATATACAATTACACATCCTACAGTCTCTTTTATGCTTTCACTTGTCTTTTGATTTAAAATTTTTCATCAAAAATTCAAAACGCCGTCAAAATGTGCCCCCCTCAAAAATTTTGATGTCTCAACTTGCGCCATGAAACCCCCTTCTGGGCACTGTCATACTGTACTTCGTTGATATATTATAAATTAAGCAAAAACTAAATACTTAAGAATTTAATTTAATGAGGGTAGGTGATTATATTCTATCTTCTTTTTTGTCATTTTATTGTTAAATTAATGCCATTGTTGTCAACGTTTCGAGGACGATGGCCCTACCCCGTGTACCTTAATCTGGAATCGTGACCTGGTTTACCAGGATGTTATTAGCTCGTCAGAGGTTTGGTCCATGGACGGTCTGTTTCAGAGTAAAAAAATGTAGGTCTTCGCGTGCAGGGCTCAGTGATTAACAATTACATGTTTTAATTATAAATTAAAAGATCACTAATTTATATTTTTTTCTACTAATTTGGGTTATATTCGTGATATTTCCGATTGTATTGTGACTTAACATTGATTAATTATTATTAATAGAGATAGTAATCTTGAAATTGATATGCCTGTTAAGATATGTAAAAATAAGGTTATGAACAAATGTATTACTAATCATTAAACAGTAAGTAAAAATATAACAGATGGTCAGGTTATATGAATCTAGATGTGCAAGCTTGTTAATAAAAACATTTAATCATCTTCTAGTGATTATTATTTAAATAACGATATATAACATGGAGCTGCGGACGAACTAAGGATAATATTACATACTAAAATAGTTGGGATAACAATAATGGAATCGTTTATGCAAACCCAAAATTATATTATGCAAAAAAAAAAAATGAAAATTTTGAATAGTTTGCCCATTAAGTTAGAAATGCTAAAAGACATAATTAAGCACCTGGATGACTATTTCATTCCTCAGAAGAATATTATTTATGTAAGATATAAGTTTTTTGGTTGATCACAGTTAGAAAGGGAAACGTATAGTGATTATACAGTTAGGTAAAGGGATATTGGTAATTGTTGTGAATTTGGACAGTTATTAGATGAGTTATTAGTGGCATGCTTTATTTCAGGCATTAAAGATAGTTCGATGAGAGAAAGGTTATTGAGGGACCGGAATTTAAATATGGATAAGGTCCTAGAACAGTGCCAATTAATGGTAGCGACTAGGCAACAAGGTGACGAAATGTCTGGAGCTATGGACGTACACTACACCAGAAGGGACAGGAAGAGTGTAAGCCAAAGGGAGCCTTCAGCTCACAAGATTATAAAATGCAAGTATTGTGGGTTCGAATATCCCACAGGAAAATGTCCTGCTCACAGACAGACATGTAGAAGATGTAGAGGGCTTAGTCACTTTGTATCCCAATGTAGAAGGGGTTTAACCAATCCAAGGATGGTTAAAGAGATTCAAGAAGGATACCCGTCTGAGGATGATGACTTTTTTATTAATATGGTAAGAGGGAATACTTCTGAAAGAGAGTGGAACGCTAAGTTGCTGCTTTGTGGACAGGAGGTGACTTTTAAATTGGATACTGGTGCTCAGGTGAATGTGTTACCTGAACGAGGGGCTCATCATCTTGGAGTCCAAGTGGAGCCCTGCACGAAAAATCTCACTACTTACTCTGGTGAACGTTTGTTTGTAGTTGGTAAGTGTACTTTGCTTTGCTCTTATAAAAATAAGGAATATCATTTAACATTTGAAGTAGTGAACACACCATAAGCATCACCATTACTTGGACTGGCAGGATGTGTGGAGTTAGAATTGGTTACTGTGAATACTATTGAGTGAATGCAATAGACTTAGAAAGGTTAAAAGTTCATTATTCTGACCTTTTTAAGGGGATAGGAAAATTAAAGGGTAATGTACACATTCAGGTTGATCAGAATGTGAAGTAGTGCATCCACCTAGAAGAATACCATTTCCTTTAAGGGAACGAGTCAGGGAAACCCTAAAAAGTTTAGAAAACAAAGGAATAGTTGCTAAGGTAGATTATCCAACAAGTTGGGTTAACTCTTTAGTGGTGGCCTATAAGTCCAATGGAGATGTCCGACTATGCTTGGATCCGAAAGATTTGAATAGGGCCATAAAGCGATGTCACTTTCCTCTCCCTACTATTGAAGAAATAGTAAGTCGGTTATCCAATGCAAAATATTTTAGTAAATTAGATGCAATGTCAGGTTTTTGGCAAATAGCACTGGATAAGGAGAGCGCAGATCTATGCACTTTCAATACACCTTGGGGAAGGTCTAAGTTTTTGCGTCTTCCCTTTGGAATAAGTTGTGCCCCAGAAATGTTACACTCTAGATTCAAGAAAATTTTGGGGGATTTGGATGGTTGTGAGGTTATTGTGGATGATATACTGGTGTGGGGTTGTACCAGAAAAGAGCACGATGCTAAGTTGAAGGCTGTTCCAGACAGAGTGAGGGAAGAGAATGTTTAATTTCAAGAGAATAAATGTCTGTTTGGAGTACAAGAAGTAGTGTACATGGGTCATCGTTTGTCTGAAAAGGGAATAGTGAACTACCTAGGAAAATTTATTAAAAATTTAGCGCAAATTACGGCTCCTATACGCCTTTTATTGCAAAAATAGGTAGAATGGCATTGGGAGGAGAACCAACAGACATCCTTTCAGGCTCTGAAGCTGGCTTTAAGTACTGAACCTGTCCTTAGATATTATGATCCTGGTTTACCACTGTGTCTGTAGATGCTTCACGGGACGGTCTAGGAGCAGTTTTAATGCAAGGTGGTCAGCCACTTGCATATGCTTCAAGAAGTTTAACTGAAACTGAAAAAAGATACGCTAACATTGAGAAGGAAATGTTGGCTGTTGTCTTTGGATGTGAGCGTTTCTATAGCTATACTTATGGTCACCCTTTTAAGGTAGAATTGGACCATAAGCCCTTAGGAATGATCCACAAAAAGCGTATTCATCTGTGCCCTCCTAGGCTGCAAAATATATTATTAAAATTACAAAGATACGAATTTGAATTAATTTACAAACCGGGAAAGGAAATGTAGGTTGCTGATACCCTGTCAAGAGCAAGTGTGGGAAAATCTAAGCAGGAGGAAGAAAAAGAAGCATTTGTTATAGGTTTGATTAAGAATATGCCAATTTCTTATGAAAAATGGTCATTGTTCGCAAAGAAACCGAAGAAGATGAAGAACTGAAAGCACTGCGCGGGTGGAAAGATGAAGGATGTCCCAAAACTAAAGATCCGTTGCTTGGAAGATATGAGTCGGTTAAGGACGAACTGACATTTTGTGATGGAATTATCTTCAAAGGATGTCAGATAGTAGTACCTAAGTCCTTAAGGATGGACATGTTAAGGAAAATACATTATGCTCACCAAGTGATGACAAAATGTTGTGCTAAAGCTAAAGGACTTCTTTATTGGCCAAACATGAAAAATGATATTAAAAACATGGTAAAACATTATGAGATATGTCAAAAATATGCCAATTCCCAATGCAAGGAGCCTATGGTGTTGCAGGAGGTAGCAGAAGGACCATGGAGAAAGGTAGCATTGGACATCATGGAGTTACAGGGCTTAAAATATTTAATTGTTTTGGATTACTATTATAAATTCTGTGAGGTATCTATGCTTGAGGACTTGGGGTCTAGCTGTCTTTTTTTTTTTTTTGTTTTTTATTTTTCAAGACATGGAATTCCTTGTGAGGTAATCACAGATCAAGGATCACAATTTAGTTGTTCTGCATTTTTTTAATTCGCAAACCATTTGGATTTCAAAAGTAATATGGTCAGCCCAAAGCATCAACAGGCAAATGGATTAGTGGAACGTCATATACAAGCCATTAAAAGGATGCTAAAGAAATCACGAGAAGCTCGAACTGATCCGTTTCTTTGCTTGCTCGAATTAAATAATTCACCATTTGCAGATATGCCCTCCCCTGCTGAACTACTGATGAGTAGATGCCTGAGAGGAGTCTTGCCCCTAACTAATAGTCATTTACAATCAAAGGTGGTAAAGGAAAGAGAGATAAAGAAGATTATCAAGAGAGGCAGAAAAGGAGCAAGGGTTATTGTGACAGAGGGTCAAAACCTCTGAGGGACTTGCATTTAGGAGAAAAAGTTTAGGTGCAGACAAGTCCGTTTTCGGAATGGGTTCCAGCCAAAGTGATCGGGAGGATGGATCGCCCAAGTTCATATTGCTTGCGAAAGGACGAAGGTGGGGGAGTCATAGAGAGAAACAGAAAACACATTAAACTTCTTTGAAAGTACAATGGTAGCCAAGAAGAAGAGCAGCAAGGTGCAGAGGGAGGAGAATAACAGCAAGAAGAAGGTAACGAAGAAGAGCACCAAGGAGAAGATACTGAAGAAGAACAGCCAGAGGATGAGGATGAAACTTAGTTTGATGGTTATGTCACCAGAGCAGGGAGGGTGGTGAGAGCACCGAGTTGGAGAGAATGACTTCAAGAAGGGAAATATAAAGATATGTAAAAATAAGGATATGAACATATGATTAGTAATGTAAGTAAAAAGATAACAGATGGTCAGGTTATACCAAGATGTGTAAGCTTGTTAATAAATCATTTAATCATCTTGTAATGATTATTATTTAAATAAAGATATATATCAATGCCAACTTTTTATATACCGGTTTCCGAACTGCAGTGCGAATAAATTAATTAGAGTAACATTTAGAATTCGATATTATGTAATTCTACAAAATGTTTTGCCAGATTTTAAAGTCAACTTTAAAAGGATCGTTTTTGTTTACCAAGAGTCACTCTATCCACCCCTGATTAATTTATCATAAAATATAGGCGGGAATGACGCCCAGGCAACCAAGGCGATGCTTCGTGTCGTCCCACAGTGGTGTCGGTTGCCAATCTTTTTTTTTTTTCTTTATTGAGTATTATAACAATCTGTCTGTTGGACATTGGTTATAATAGTGAGGTAGGATGACATTCACACCATATGTACAAAAAAATAAAATAAATAGAACAAAATAATAATCAAAAGTATATACAATAGACAATAAAATAAAATAACCTAAAAAATAAGAAAATTAAAACTAAGGAAAAAAAAAAAAAAACACATGCATACCTATATACAATCAGGCGAGGGAACTCCAGGAGAACCCTGCGCTACTCTCCCAACCGCGTCACTGGTACTAAAGCCAGCGGAGATTGGTCGAGAGCACTTTAGCCACATACACACATGTCTTGAGTGAAGAATCTGGCCATTGCCAGAACTCCAATTTATATAATCTACAAAAGGTCGCGAGGCCACTGCCGTTTCAACCTTCTTGGAGGATTATAGGGATGGGAGATGCTTGATAGGGATTGTGCAAGAGGATTTGGGTGGTAAGTAAGGTTCTGGTGAAATTTGGAGAATTTTTCTGGGATAAGGTCTAGGACAAATGGGATGTTAAGGTCATGATGTAGGGTTTTGTTGGATACATAGAAAGGAGCATCGACTATTGTTCGAAGGACTTTAGACTGGAAGGATTGGATGCGCTTGATGTTAGAAAATTTTGCTGATCCCCACAGTTCTAGTCCGTAAGTCCAAATAGGTTTCAGTATTGTCTTGTAGATCAGTAGCTTGTTTTCAATGGAAAGTTTAGATTTTCTGCTTAGTAGTCGGTATAGTTGGCCGTATCGTCGGTTGAGTTCTTGTCTTTTGAGTCTAGTATGCGGGTTCCAAGTTAGTCTTCGGTCTAAATGAAAGCCAAGATACCGGACTGTGTCTGAATAAGGAAGCTGGATGGAATTAAAGAGTACTGGTGGACAGGAATTGCGTCGGAGTGTAAAGGTAATATGTTGGCATTTAGATTCATTAACTTTAATGCGCCAGTTATTACACCAGTGCTCAATCAAGGTGAGGTGACTTTGGAGATTTAAGGATGCTATTTCGGGATCAGAGTTGGATGATAAGATTGCGGTGTCGTCAGCGAATGTTGCAAGAAAAGTATCGGGATGAACAGGGATGTCAGCAGTAAAGAGGATGTAAAGCACGGGACCCAAGACGCTGCCTTGGGGAACACCGGCTTTAACGGAGTAGATATTGGAAAATTCTGTTCCACAGCGAACTCGAAAGGAGCGGTCAGAGAGGTAGGATCGGAGGACTAGGTACAAGGACTGAGGTAAATGGATTTTAAGCTTGGAGAGCAGTCCGGAGTGCCATACCCGGTCAAATGCCTGTGCAATGTCCAGAAAGGCACCCGAACAGTATTCCTTGTTTTCTAGGGCTGAGGAAATATGATCAACAACTCGGAGTCCTTGTTGAACAGTAGAATGTTGAGAGCGAAAACCAAACTGATGGGAAGGGATATTTTGGGATTCTATAATGGGTAGGATTCGTTTCAAAAGGATCTTTTCAAAAATTTTTGAAAGGATTGGGAGTAGGCTGATTGGTCTATAGGATGTTGAGCTATTGAGAGGTTTTCCTGGTTTTGGGAAAAGGATAATAGTGGAGTGTTTCCATAACAGAGGGAAGTGGGTGGTGCGTAGGATACAATTGTAGATATATGTAAGGAATATGACTGCTTTGGATGGAAGTTGTCGAAGGATTTGAGGTGTAAGGAGATCATGTCCAGGAGCTTTACGGGGGATTAGTTTTTTTAATTGAAATTTTACTTCGGAAGGATGAATAGCTTTTGGGGGCAAGGAAAGTGGGATTGGTGATGTAAGGAGTTCTTCTACTGTTACGGTGTGGGCAGGATGGGATTCCGGATGTGAAATAAATGTATTGGATAGGTGAATGGCGAACTCCTCAGCTTTATCTTCGTCAGATGCTGCCCAGGAGCCATCACCTCGTCGGAGAGGATGGGAAATGCGGTGAGGATTTAGGATTTTTGTTGTGGTTTTCCAAAGGGAATTGTCGCGAGAAGAGAGGGAGGATAGGTAGGAGTTGAAGGATTGTGATCTGAAGGTGGCTAATTCCAGTTTTAATTGTTTGCAGTAGTAATTATAGGAGCAGCGGTCGGTAGGATGTCGGGTACGTTGCCATAATAATCTGGCACGGCGTTTGGTGCGGATTAGGTTAAGGAGGTGTTGGGGTAGAATGGTCTTTATAGGAATTCTGGAGGAGTCTTTTGGGAAGGAGGCAGTCCAGGCGGCTTGTTGGATTGTGGTAGTAAAGGAATTTACGGCACTATCAAGGTCATCGGGAGTTTTGAGGGATATGTTGAGATCAATATTATCGGAGATTATTTGGCGGAAAAGGTCCCAGTTTACTGGGCCCCTAATGAATGACGGTGGAGAAGGTTTGGGAACAGGTTCAAGTGAAACATTAAGGATTAGAGGACTATGGTCAGAGGAAAGTTCATTTAGACGTGTAATGGAACAATTGAGGGGACTTAAGCCGCTGTGGATAAAGAAATCAAGAAGATCAGGATTACGGTTGGGATCTGTGGGCCAGTAGGTAGGAGAGTTGGGGGAAAGGAGGTGAAAACGTTGGGAATTGAGTGCAGACAGCAGGGTTCGGCCACGAGAATTCGTGGTTCTGGAACCCCATTGTTGGTGCTTGGCATTTAGGTCTGCACCCAAGATGAAGTGATGTCCTAAGGAGTCGAGGAGAGAACTGAATTGGGCATTGGATATGGATCGGTTAGGAGGGCAATACGCTGATGCAAGAGTGACCGGAAAGGAGAAGGTTTTTATCACGATAGCGGTGGACTGTAGGAAATCATGTATTGGTAATGGGAGTACGTGATGGGAGAGGGATTGGTGTACAATTACAGCAGTACCGGGATGTGCTTTTCCGTCAGGGTGGTCAGGTTGCCAATCTAGCCAGACAAAATTCCAAAAATGAAGATTACGAATTATGTTATAAAATGTATTAATAACATTTGCTAACAGGTTTATTAGTAATAAAATTCATAGATTACTGAAAGATAATGTCAATAAGGCACTTTAATAAACAACTAAATAATACCTTTTCAACTCGCTGTGAGTTTGGACACAATATAATATACTCCTTCTATCTTTGAGCTTTAAATAATAGTACCACCTTCTGATTATTTATTTTTACTCTTCCGCAATTAAATATTCATAAGTTTTTCTTCTAATTACAGAATATTTTAGGCGCTGAGAATCTTTTTATTTTATTGAGTATTATTTTTATTGAGTACAGTCTGCCACACTGAAGGGCATTGGTACTAGGGTTATAGTATTCATTCACACAACATTTATATATGAAAGGAAAATAAACAAAAATGACCAAGTAAGATAAAAAAAATAAATTTAAATAAACAGATAAAGTAATATAAAAAATAAGTGAAATAACAGATTAAAGCTGAATGATAATAAAATAAATAAAACACATTCACGGCTATGTACAATGGAAAACCGTTGGACGTCCTGGACCGAAAAAGTTGGCGGGAAAGTGGTAAATTTTTTTATTTTTTTTTTATTGAATAATAATACAATCAGCCACTGTTGGAGGGCTATAAGTATTAAGGCTAGAAGTTCTCATTCATACAGTATATACAAGTAATATAGAAGTAACTATAAATATAAAAAGTGAATAAATAATACTTATAAAAAAATGTAAATCAATAGGAAAAAAAAATAAAATAAACAAACAAAATAAAATAAAAACTTCTAAACACATTCATACCTAAATGGTAAATTAGCTATCGTTAATATATTATGAACTGTGTCTATATTTCATCAGCCCTAGCTTATATAAAACCTTTTTTAATGTTGATGTAACTTGTTATTGTATCGAAATAACTAACTCAGTTAAATGCTTAAATGGTTGGTTGCAGTACTTAAAAGGAATAAAATGGAAAAACTCACTAACATTTTGTTTCTAGTATTATTATGTAGTTCCGACATTTGTTTATCCAAAATTTAAAGTTAGGAGCTTCTTTATATTTATTCTAAAGTTAGAGGAAATTTAGGCATTAGTTTAAACATAGTTTAGTATAACTTTAACGAATTTCTATTAATAATTTAAATTAATACAGTTGATGGGAATATAATGACAGTGAACACATGGGATGGGAGTTTATGTGAGACTTTTTAACGTTTATCCTTTTATAATACTCTATTTAATTTTAATTAAAATTATGATATTTGAGATTATGAAATTCGTTTCTTTTGTAATTTATTAAGTGTTGATTTTCTATTGCAATAAAGGTATCACCGGGAATTTTTTTTTCTATCGTAGAATAGGAAAATTATTTACAATAATGTCTAGTTTTATCACTCTTTAATATTTTTTCACCGTGTATCCAATAGCGATAGCGAGGGGGCTAAGTGAGCTGCCTACTTGGCAGATGTTTTTACTCTCGACCTAATATCGAAATTAGAAGGAAATTAAATCATTTGTATATGTTCTCAAGACTTCCACCTCGCCCTCTCTTATATATCGGCCAGCAATGATAAGCAAGAGCATTAAATAGATATGGTGATGCGTTAAATGGATGAGAAATATGTAGCGGCTCTATGTGAGGGGTGGTGAGGCACCTGCTACAATTTCCTTCCTTTCGCTCAACAAAGCTCCCTTATTAATAATTTGTTTTTTATTCGACTAACTGAAGGCTTATTTTTTACCTTATGTAAATTGTTTTATATTTTTTTTATTGGCATCAATATTTTTGAAGTAAGCTGTACTTTCGCCAGTTAAATAGGTCATACAGATTTTCTTTAAATCTGTCTTGCAGTTAAATCGAGTCTTGCAGTTAAATCGAACTGAGACTATTTTCAGATATGGTGCGGTGCTTAAACATTTTAACCATCTAATCTAAAGCGTTGTTTTTTCTTGTGGAGTTGCATATTTGAGTATAACTTTCCAAATAATAATAAGAAATTGATCTTTTTTTTTGTTCTCCCCTACCTCGCCTTTTATGTTATACGGGAGTTTTCGCGGGCCAGAGGGTGAGGGCGGGGGATTAATGCCAGAGTTAAAAGACCCCCCCGGGCAGCGGGACGCGAACTCATAATTATTTTACCTTCTCCAACTTCGGTTCTCAGGTTGCCGGGCAATGCGAAGCGCTGTGCACACAGGTTAGTCCGCTTGGCCATCCCCCGCCCACCACTAAAATTAATCATTTGCCAGGACCGGAGCAAGATAAGAAAAAAAAACGCGTTTTCATGAATAAAAATTAAGATTTTAGTTGCTATAATGAAATTTCTCTTCACAAAAAGAGGACACTCACGGGTAATTAAAAATTGAATGCTATAGACAGATGTCCGTTTTAGAAAGATTGAAAGAAAAATTTGTTAAAAAAATAACATTTAGAAAACTAATAAAAACATTTTTCCTTTTAAACTTACAAATTAAAAATATTTTTATGAGAATTTAATGATATATTTTGCATAATAAAATAGCACATAAGAAAGGCAAATCTGTTTGTATATAGTAAAAAAATAATAGTACTTTGTAATTTTTGTTTCGTCTAACATAACTATTTTGTTTTAGAAATTGTTATGAATACATAAAATCGTTACAATTGTTCCACTATCCTCGTTGAAAATGAACATTGTTTCTCAGCCAACTGATTTTTGAGAGAACTTGTAATGAAAATGTATTGTCAGCTCAAAGGTCCAGCGCAAGTATCATTGTTACAAATGATTGTGCGAACGATGGAGTTCAATAACAATGGGGTTCAAGAACATTGCTGTCTGCACTCAATTCCCAATGTTTTACTTTCCTTCCTCCCAATTCACCTACCTACTGGCCGACTGACCCTAACCGTAATCTCGATATCCTCGATTTGTTTATCCGCAAAAGTTTAGGTACCCTCCATCATTCCCTTGCACGTCTTGATGAGCTTTAGTCAGACTACAGCCCATTAATATTCCAAGTATCATTAGCTCCTATTCCTAAACCCTCTCCACCATCTTTCAACAGAGGCCCAGTTAACTGGAAATTCTTTCATCAAATCCTCTCCGATAAAATTGACCTCAGAGCAATCCTGATAAACTCCGAAGACATGGACAATGCTGTCTAGTCCTTTACGACTAAAATTCAGGAAGCAGTCTGGACGGCTTCCTCTCCTGATCATTCCTCAAAACTATTCAAGAAACCCAATTTACCTCAACATCTCCTTGAACTAATCCATATAAAACGCCGTGCCAGATTATTATGGCTACGTACCAGACATCCTGCCGACCGCCACTAATACAATTATTGTTTTAAAATATTAAAACAAGAATTAGCCACCTTCAGATCCCGATCATTCAACTCCTACCTCACCACATTCTCTGCTCATGATAATTTCCTCTGGAATACCACCAAAATAATCCTAAAATCCCATCATATTTCCCACCCCATTCGCCGAGGTGATGGTACCTGGGCAGCGTCTGACTTAGACAAAGCCGAGGAATTTGCCAAGCACCATTCCTATACCTTCACTCCCCATCTAGAATCTCATCCTACCCACACAGTAAAAGTAGAAGAATTCATTTCTTCACCTATCCCACTCTCCTTACCACCTAAAGCAGTTAATCCCTATGAGGTCAAATACCTATTACGCAAATTCACTCCTCGTAAATCTCCTGGATACGACCTTCTAACCCCACAGATCCAACAACAACTACCATCCAAAGCCATCATATTTCTAACCTATATATACAATTGTATTCTGCGAACAGCCCACTTTCTTATGGAAACATTCCACCATCGTTTTCCTCTTGAAACCAGGCAAACCTTCCTACAATATACCATCCTATTGACCAATTAGCCTACTCCCAATCCTCTCAAATATTTTTAAAAAGATCCTACAGAAACGAATCCTCCCTATACCCTTCCTACTCATCAATTCGGATTTCGTTACCAACATTCCACTGTCCAACTAGGACTCCGAGTTGTTGACCATGTATCATCAACCCTAGAAAGTAAGCAGTATTGCTCGGATGCATTCCTGGACATAGCGCAAGCTTTTGACCAGGTATGGCTCGTCGGATTGCTCTTCAAGCTTAAATTCCATCTACCATAGTCTTTATACCTAGCACTCCGATCCTATCTTTCGGACGGCTCCTTTCGAGTTCGCTGTGGTACCGAATTCTCCGACTGTTACTCAATTGAGGCTGGCGTTCCTCAAGGCAGCGTTTTGTGCCCCATCCTTTACATTCTCTTAAATAAATAATAAATAATAATAAAAGGCATAGCGAACCCGAAGGTTCGATGCCGACACCATCAATCGCTTATTACACACCTCCCTCCACCGGTCACCGTCCAAACCCAGTCCCTTCAGATCGGCTTTAATGAAATCTTCCCACCTTCGCTTCGGTCTACCCCTTGGACGCTTACCATTCGGCACCGCACATATTAACCTTTTAGGAATTCTCTCGTTACTAAGCCCAACAACTTTACACGCCCGTTCGGTCCGAATATTCTACGCAATACTTTATTTTCAAACACCTTAAGACGCTGCTCATCCCTAAATGTAAGCGGCCAAGTTTCGCATCCATAAAGAACTGTAGGCAAGATAATTGTTCTATAGATTCTAATTTTTAAGTTCCGGGACAAGAGGCGCGAACTAAGTAGTTTTGTCACAGAAAAATAACAAGCATTTCCCGACTTCAGTCTAACCTTAATCTCTTCTTCAATTTCGTTTTTTCTAGTTATCGTAGAACCTAGATACCTAAATTTCTCTACCTGTTCAAACATATTACCATCTATATCGATATCACCAGTAGTATCGCCATTTTTGCAGCTAACCATATATTTTGTTTTATTTCGAGTCCTAGTTCTTTACCGGCTTTCATTAACGTTGTCGTATTTAGTTTTATAGTTTCAACGTCTTCGCTTAACAGTACCAGATCATCAACATAGCCCAGCACGGATGTTGTCCCGCCCAGATCCAACCCTTTCTCGGTACGCATTACCTCCCTAATGGCATGTTCTGATGCCAAATTGAACAGGACAGGCGAAAGAGAATCCCCCTGTTTTAAACCCGAACGAACCTCAAATTTTTCGGACAAATTATTACCGATTCTAACTTTATTGAGTGTCTCCGTCAAGCACATCCTGACTAGATTTACTAGTTTTTTTTGGAATCCCCAGCTCGATTAGAATATTATACAGTTTCTGGCGGTCAATAGAATCGTAAGCCTTTTTAAAATCTATATACAGCTGGTGAACAATACCGTTATACTCCAATTTTTTCTCTAATATTTGCCGTAAAGAAAATATTTGATCAATTGTCGAACGATTCCGTCTAAATCCGCATTGGTAGTCTCCGATAATTTCCTCGGCGTATTCCGTGATTCGACTGGTTAAGATTGAAGTGAATATTTTATAACATACCGGAAGGAGTGAAATTCCTCGATAGTTATTACAATCCGTCCTCGGACCCTTTTTGTGAATCGGAATAAGAATAGATTCTTTCCATTCTTCAGGTAATTTCTCGTTCACCCAGATCTTTTTAACCAACCGATGTTTTTTAGAAACTCCAGCTTCTCCGCATGCCTTAATTAGTTCAGTAGGAATATTATCGGTTCCCGCTGCTTTATAAGATTTTAATTTTCCGATAGCTACTTCAACTTCCTCTTTACTTGGTCCTTCTATTAACGGTTCAGCACTCTGGTACTCAGAAGGAGGACACAGATCATAATTTCCCGTATTTAAAATATTGTCAAAGTGGTCCTTAAACTTATTCAATATGTCAACCGGATCGGTCAGAATATTGTTATTATCATCCCTAATTCCAGATGTTACGGGTCCTACACATTTACGTGATCTGTTTATACCTTTGTACATGTCTCTTACGTTATTTTCGATTCTATTAGTTTCTATTTCAACTATTTTATTTTGAAGATACTCCCTTTTTTTATTTTTGAGCAATTTTGTCGTTTCGTTCTTTGAGGTTCGGAAGTATTCCATATTGTCTTCGCTAGGATTATTTAGAGCTTTTAATTTAGCGGATTTTCTTTAACCACGGTTTGTTATTCTTATTTTCCTTTTTTTCCTAGGCACGAGTTACCGACCGCTTTAATATTATCCCTGATCTCTACCCATAACTTGTCAATATCCTCGTGGGCTTCGTCAGGGAGCTCTAAAGCTTCAAACCTATTCTTAACATCTAGCTCGAATTGGTTTCTAATTGATGAATTTTTTAATTTTTCCAAATTAAAATTCTCAAAATAGAAACGGTTTTCTTTTCTCTTTTTTATATTAAGTTTTTGTCGAAGTTTCGCGATTACTAATTCATGATCCGACCCACATTCTCACATTTTACATTCTCTTAACCGCTGATATTCCTGTCCATCCCGATACCCTCCTGGCAACTTTCGCTGATGACACTGCTCTCCTTTCTTCCAACTCAGATCCTGAAACAGAGTCCGCAAACTTACAAAGGCACCTCTTCCTGATTGATCACTGGTGTAAGAAATGGGGCATCAAGGTAAACGAATCTAAATGTAATTACATTACCTTCACCCTTCGGCGTAGTACCTGTCCACCAGTTTATTTTAACTCCATTCAGCTTCCTTTCTCAGACACAGTCCAGTATCTTGGCTTTCTCTTAGACAGACGACTAACATGGAATCAACATACTAGACTAAAAAGACAGGATCTTAACCGACGGTATGACCAGCTATATAGAGTACTGAATAGAAAATCTAAACTTTCTTTTGAAAACAAATTACTGATCTACAAGACAATAATGAAACCCATCTGGACATACGGACTAGAGCTGACAAACGCATTGAATCCTTTCAGTCTAAAGTCCTCCGTACAATAGTCGATGCTCCCTTCTATGTAACTAATAAAACCCTGCATAATGACCTTAATATTCCATTTATTCATGGTCTTATCCCAGCCAAATTTTCCTAATTTCACCAGAACCTTCCTCATCACCCAAATCCCGTTTTACAACCCCTTTCAAGCACCACTCATCCCTACAATCTCCTTCATAATTTAAAGCGGCAGTGGCCACGAGAACTTTTGTAAGTATGGATATTTTGGAGTTCTAGCAATGGCCAGATTCTCCACTCAAGTCATGAGTATCTGTGGCTATAGCGCTCTTACTCATCCTCCGCTGATTTTGAATACCAGTGAAGTGGCTGACGGAGAAGCGTAGGGCCTAAGCCTCGCTTTTCCCTCCACACGTGGGAGGACAAGATTGGTTCGGAGAATACCTGTCTGATTTTAAATAGTGTATATAGGTATGCTTGCATCTAAGATGTTTGTTTTACTTCTATTTCTATTTTCACTTACTTATGTATATATATATAAGATAAAGACCGGAGACTGGCGATATCAGCCTTAATACCATCTGGCAATGTAAACAAACATGCTAAATGTATATAAGGAGAATTACTGATCGAATAAAGCAGTGTTTATTCAGAAGCCGAGAGTGTTGCATCTCTATCCCTTTCCTTCTTTTTTTTTATTTTTTTGAAGTCCGACGACGCTTAACTGGTGCCGAAACCCGGGAAAACGTCAGGGAAGTAATTTTTTTTTGCTAAGTATATTTTTTTTTTGTTGTTGTTTAGCCATAAGGAAAAGGAGAGATGCCGACCGATGGGCTTAATTAGACCAGGAGTATTAAGCGCACCGAAAATTCCTCAACCTCAGGAAATTCCTCAGATCAACCAGGTACCCCAGATCACGCCTCAGGTACCTCAGATACCTCAAATTCCTCAGGTAGCACAGATCCCTCAGATCCAGGAGATCCCTCCCTTACCAAGGGACACGTTGGCAGAAGAGCACGCCAACGCCTTGGAATGGATGAAAATAAGAGCAACAACTACGCAGGACTTACGGAGGGCCATTGCGGACCTGGAACGCTTCGGAGGCGAGGTAGGTGAGCTCAACCATTTCTTGAAAGGCGGAGATCGCCTCATGTCAAGAATCGAGGTAAAGGTGGCGGAGGACCTGGTGAACCTAGGGGACGCAGAAGCACTAAAAGCAGCTCTTGTGTGCCGAGTAAGGAGGAACGTCCTGAACCAGATTCAAGCGGACGAGGAGACTCCGTGGCCGGTGATTAAGGAGCGGTTGAAGAAGGCTTTCGGAGGAGGTAGATGGACGCCGGAAGAGGATATCTTCCAAATGTTTAGGGAGCGGCGGTCCCAACGTCAGACAAGGGGACAGTATGCGGGGGTACTCGTGGCTAAGTACAATCGCATAACCGAGAAGATGCGTGAAACGATGAGCGTGGGAGAGGTCGAAGCCAGGATGGAGTTCCTGTCGACAATATTGAAAGTCCAGCTGGCTAAGGAAACGGGGAAGAGGGACGGACTGCCCAGAGAGCGATCGTTCCTCGAATGCGCCCAGGAGATGATCGACCTAAGTGCAAGAGAGGAAGAGACACGGATGGACGTGGAGGAACCGGGATGGATCCGAGTGACGGATAGACGACCACGGACAGCCCCGACAGGTTGGAGGAAGAGGGACACAAGGCAACAGAGTGGAGAAAAGGCCATGATGAGGGAAAGAAGATCCGGACAGTCGTCGAGGCCGAGGAATGGTCCCCGGAGGGAAGAGAGAAAATGTCACGGGTGTGGGAAGCCGGGACATTTAGTAGCGCAGTGTCCGCGCACTAGATGCTTCGAGTGCGGGACCGAAGGGCACATAGCAAGACAGTGCCCATACATATTTCGCAGGAGGGAGAGACCTCAGGACGAACCAATGGAGGTGAATGTGCAGAAAATGAAAAGGCGAGCTAGGGTACAGCAGAGGGACGGATCTTCGGAGGAGGCAACCGAGGAGTCAGGAACTTCAGGAACGGAGACGGATGAACCAGGCAGCAGCGGAGGCGAAGGAGGCAGGCGCAGCCAACGGAGCGAGCAGCGACGAGCGGCGGCAGTAAGGAGGAAGCGGGGCGACATCTGAGGAGTGTGTCAGCAGAGAGGCGACCGCACAGCAACATGCAACAGTGTCCGAGGTAAGCCATGCTGGTTGCCAATTATTGAAGTAGATGGGGGAGTAAAGTGTCTTGTGGACACGGGTAGCTCGAGTACTATCATGACCAGAGGGGCGTTAGGGAAAGTGTGCGGGAGCGAGAGGGTACTCCGGATACAGAAATGCGACTGCCAGCTGATCACTCTGGGCGGGCCCTGTAGCGTAGAAGGGGAGGCGATAATTAGGCTTGACCGATGGGCAGGGAAAGAGGGTGAGCTAAGGGTGCATGTGGTTGAGAACATGACACGGGAATACCAAGTCATAGTAGGGTGCGATCTGTTAGGGCAGGTGGGGGCGAGCATCAGAAACCATAAGGGAGCCTGGAGTATTAGGCTGGGAAAGAGGAAGTTTGAATGTGTAGGGGTCGCGAGAGAAAGAAGGGTACGGATAGGAGCGGTGAACAGGGTAGAGGACTGGAGGAAGTCGCTACAAACGGAGTTCAAAGATATTTTCTTCAGGGAAGGCGAGGTATTGGGGGTAACGGGGAGGACGGTGCATGAAATCCCACTGAAGCAAGATAGGGTAACCTACGTGAAGGAAAGGAGATACCCGCAGGCGCTGAGGCAGCATATTCGGGAGGAATTAGACAGCCTAAAGGAGCAAGGGATCATCGTCGATAGTACCTCACCATTTAATAGTCCCCTGTGGGCGGTGAAAAAGAAGGCAGTGCCGGGGGATAACAAGGAAAGATATAGGGTAGTAATAGACTATCGGAAATTGAATGACAATACACTGGATGAGAAGTACCCGATCCCCAGATTCGAAGATATACTCGATAGGTTAAGTGGGGCAGTAGTATTTAGCACATTGGACCTCAAAGCGGGATATCACCAAATACGGATGCACCCAGAAGATCAACACAAAACGGCGTTTACGTTTGAAAGGGGGCATTATGAGTTCACCAGAATGCCGTTTGGTCTGAAGAACGCGCCCATAACGTTTCAACGTCTGATGGACGAGTTTTTGAGGGGTATTGATGACGCGGTATGCCAAGTGTACATGGACGACCTGCTGATCTTCAGTAAAACGGAAGCCGAACACGTGGGGCATCTGAGATCAGTTTTCGAAAGGCTACGGCAATTCGGACTGAAATTGTCGAGCGAGAAGTCCCTGCTGGGGCAAACGCGAATTAATTTTTTAGGCCACACTATCTCTAGCGAGGGGGTCAGACCGGATGCAGCAAAGGTGGAGGCAATCACACGGATGGCGGTACCACGGACGTAAAAGGGATCCGGAGGCTTCTCGGGACGCTTAACTACTACCGGAGATTCGTGCCTGAGATGGCAGAGTATTTGGTACCTATCAACAATTTGCTGAAGAAAGGCGCGAAGATTGCGGTGACACCGGAAATGGAGAACAATATCCGGAAATGCATGAGTAGGTTGCAGGCAGAGCCTGTATTGGCGTTCCCGGATTTTGAAAAGCAATTCAACATAACCACCGACGCGAGCGAATATGCGTTAGGGGCCGTTTTGTCTCAGGGAAGCAGTGAGGGGGAACGTCCGATAGCATACGCGAGCCGTCGGCTTACGGGTGCGGAATCAAGGTACAGCGCTTTGGAGAGGGAGCTACTCGCGATAGTGTGGGCTATCGACCATTTCAGGCCATACGTATTCGGTAGAAAGTTTCGAGTCCATACCGACAACAAACCCCTTCAGTGGGTAGGAAAACTCAAGGAAACCTCAGCTAGGGTCACGAGATGGAAGGAGGTCCTTAGCCAATACAACATAGAGGTGGTGTATAAGCCGGGATAGGAAAACGTGGTGGCAGACTGGCTCTCTAGGGCCATCATGATCAACGCGGTTGAAGAGGACAGGGGAGGACCATCGCGGGACGTGCGTCAATTCTTGAGCGAATGGACTCCCAATGGCGAAGGGGCAAATGATACCGCAGGTATAGAGGACAGGGGAGAGTCCCCAGAAGAGGAGAGCTCAGCGGAGGAAAGGGCAGCGGAGATGGACGAAATAGATGAGATCGTGAACGACGAACACCGTCAGGTGATCTGGAAGACACGAACAGCCGGAATCATGAAAATCGACTTCAGAAGATATGGGAGGAGTAGGATCCGCGTCATTTGGTCGCAACCCGGGGTAAGCGAAGAACAAATCTGTACGGCACTGAGGGACGCCTCGGAAGCGGGTAAAACGCACTATCTATACGTTGGAAACAATACAGTATGGGATAAGATAAAGCGAATGTGGAGGTCCGAGCGAATAGGTGTGGACAGGACATTCATCCGGTGCAAGTATGCGGTAGAGACGATACAAGACGAAGAGCAGCAGCAAGCAGTCACATTGGCATATCACCAGGGGGAAACCAATCACCGAGGCGTGAACGAGACGTTGCAGGCATTACGTCGAAAGTATTTCTGGTGGGGCATGAAGAGATCCATCCAGGAAATCATTGGGAAATGTGAGATATGCATGCGCACAAAATACGATCGACACCCCCCCCAGAGGAGTTCAGGAGGAGACACCTACAGGGAATATGCCGCTACAGGACCTCCAGATTGATACATTCACCTGGAAAGGGTTCAAGTGGGTCACGGTAATCGACATATTCAGCAAAGTGGCGATGGCACATCAAGTGATGGATAAGTCAGCCAATGCAGTTGCGGAAGCCCTACAAACCTGGGTGCAGTTCTATGGGGTCCCCGAGAGGATTACATCGGACGGTGGTAGGGAGTTCGACAATGCCGCGATTAGGGAGGAGGTGAAGCGATTGGAGATTGCGTGGCATTATAACACCCCGGGACATCCTAAAGGTAGAGGCGGTATCGAACGGTTGCACAGCACACTAAGCGACCACATCCGTGTATATCAGGGGGAAAAAGGGTTGGAGCCGGATGTGGCAATGAGGAAGGCGGTAACAGCCTATAACCACTCGATCCACTCCGTAACGGGATTTTCACCCATAGAAGTTCGATTCGGGATGCGCAGGCCAAGGCGGGATTATGGGGAAACTACGATTACCGAACCGTTAGTAGAGCAAATTCAGAGCAATAGGGTAGAGGTAGAGAAAACATGGGGAAAGGTAACGGGGAGAATTAAGCGGGAAAAGAAGAAGCGGGTGGAGAGGCAGAATGTGCAGGTACGCGACCAAATGGGGGAACTAAAGATCGGAACAATAGTTTACCGGAGATTGGGAACCAACAGAGGGAAACAATTGCTACGGTACGAGGGTCCATTCAGAGTGGTTGCTATTAGGGAGCATAATCTGCTAACTATCGAAAGCGTTAATGAGCCCAGAAAGAGGAGAACCGTTCACATCGAACAATTAAAGCTCCCAATGATAGAACCGGACCATAGACCAACGGATTCGTAGTACCCTCACCGCTGTATATAAAAAAATATGTTTTTTTTTGCCTGTCAAAACATAAAAATAGTGTAATTTATTTTTATTATTTCATGTAAATATAATTATAGCAATACTGTAGAGGAAATTGTATTTTTTTTTTTTGTGTAGGTTATTAAGAGTTCTGTTCTTGGAATCAAGTGTTGTGTTTAGTTTCTGTGTTTTTTTTTATTTTTTTTTCGTTCCAGCTGAGTGGAAGTGAGTTTTAGTATCTTTTAAGGGTATACTGTAAGAACAATTGTAAAGTGTTAAGGCTGGTCATCGTTGGCTCCGATCTAGGATTATTTAAGTTTCCGAAAAGCCTGTTCGTAAACTGGTGGGGGGGAGATAAAGACCGGAGACTGGCGATATCAGCCTTAATACCATCTGGCAATGTAAACAAACATGCTAAATGTATATAAGGAGAATTACTGATCGAATAAAGCAGTGTTTATTCAGAAGCCGAGAGTGTTGCATCTCTATCCCTTTCCTTCTTTTTTTATTATTTTTGAAGTCCGACGACGCTTAACTTATATATATATATATATATATATATATATATATATATATATATATATATAAGTTAAGGTACGGAGCGGCACAGTATTAGCGTATCGACGTATAACGTATCGATGTAAACATGAGCTAACTGTATATACAGAGGATTAGAAGCAACAATAAACCAGTATTGATTCCGACTTCATGCGTTTCATTTCTACAACCTTTTTCTCTTTTTTTTTATTATCATGAGTCCGAAACACTTAACTGGTGCCGAAACCCGGGAACATTGAGAGTGCAGGGGTACGGTATTTTTTTTTGTAGTGAACAGAAAAATCATTCACTAGGATGCCTGAATTCGATCTGAGGCAGCCAGCGCCTACGAATGTGCCGGAAATCCCTCCACTGCCGCAGGGAACTTTTGCTGCGGCACATGCAAACGCGATAGAGTGGATGAAAATAAGATTAGCCACGTCGCAAGACCTGAGGAAGGCAGTATCTGATCTGGAGCGATTCACAGGAGAAACGGGTGAGTTGAACCATTTTCTCAAAGGCGGAGATCGGGTTATGACAAGAATAAACGTAAAGGTAGATGAAAACCTTGTCAACGCTGGGGATGCAGAGGCCCTTAAGGCGGCTCTCGTATGCAGAGTGAAAAGAAGTATTCTGAACCATATTCAAGCGGACGAAGAGACACCTTGGGAAACAGTCAAGGAAAGATTAAAGAAGGCATATGGTGGTGGCAGGTGGGCCACAGAAGAAGATATCTTCCAGATGTTTCGAGAGACGAAATCCGTAAGGCAGTCGAATGGGCAGTATGCCGGTACACTCTTAGCTCATTTTAACCGCATTACGGAGAAGATGAGGGAAACTGCGGGTGCTCCAGAAGTAGAGGCTAAGATGACTTTCTTATCTACCATCTTAAAGGTGCAATTAGCGAAGGAGACCATAAAAAAGGATGGCTTGCCCAGAGAGCGCTCGTTCATCGAATGTGCTCAGGAGATGGTGGATTCCAGCGCCAGAGAAGAGGAAGCCCGATTAGAGACTGAAGAACCGGGGTGGAATCGAGTGTTCTATAGAAAACCAAGGAGCACACCAACCGGATGGAAAAGGAGGGAGTTGGCATATAATGGTAGGGATAAACAGATAGGAGGTGAGCGTAGACCAGGGCAAGGCAGGACAAGAACCAGCCAGAAGAAAGTGGACAGGAAATGTCATGGCTGCGGGAAGAGTGGGCACTTGGTGGCACAATTTCCCCGCACGAAATGCTTTGAGTGTGGGACGGAAGGACACATTGCGAGGCAGTGTCCATACATTTACTCGAGACGAGACTCGCAACGCGGAGGGGCGATGGAAGTAAATGCGCAGCGCTTTAGGAGAAGGAATTTGCAGTCAAGGAGGAGTGGGGCATCGAGGGACTCTACGGAGGAGTCGGCAGATCCCGCTGAAACAAGAGAAAGTGAGTTACGTGAAGGAGAGGAGATACCCACAAGCTCTTCGCCAACACATCAGGGGGGAAATATGAAGCTTGAAGGAGCAGGGAATAGTTGTGGACAGCACATCACCATATAACAGTCCACTATGGGCTGAAAAGAAAAAAGTAGTGCCGGGAGAGAGTATGGAGAAATATCGGGTAGTCATAGATTACCGCAAACTCAACGAGAACACCGTAGACGAGAAATACCCGATCCCGAAGTTCGAGGACATTTTGGATAGGTTGAGCGGGGCAACGGTGTTCAGCACTCTGGACTTGAAAGCGGGATACCACCAAATTAAAATGCACCCGAGAGACCAGGCGAAGACAGCGTTCACGTTCGAGAGAGGGCACTACGAATTCACGAGAATGCCATTTGAACTCAAAAATGCCCCTATAACATTCCAGAGGTTGATGGACGAATTCCTAAGGGGGATTGACGAAGCGGTGTGCCAAATTTATATGGACGTCTTGTTGGTATTCAGCAAAACAGAGGCAGAACATGTGATACATCTACGGTACGTAGTGTATTCGAAAGAGTGAGGCAATTTGGGCTGAAATTGTCCAACGAGAAGTCGCTGCTGGGACAAGACCAGATCTTTAATCCACAGGATTTCATAGGATGGAGTTAAACCCGATGCGAGAAAAGTAGAGGCAATAAAGAAGATGACAATTCCTCGAGATGTAAAAGGGATCAGGAGGTTGTTAGGGACCCTTAATTACTATCGACGGTTTGTGCCTGAAATGGCGGAATATCTGGTGACCCTTAACAATCTATTGAAAAAAGGGAGTAAGGTGGTAGTAACCCCAGTAATGGAGGATAATATTCGGAAATGTATGACGCGGCTGCAGGAGGAGCCAGTATTGGTGTTTCCGGATTTTGCAAAGGGATTTACCATTACAATAGACGCTAGTGAATACGCAATGGGGGCTGTGTTATCCCAGGAAGGGAATGGGGGGGATCGCCCGGTAGCATATGCCAGCAGGCGCCTTACAGATGCGGAATCTCGATATAGTGCGCTAGAAAGGGAGCTGCTAGGAATCGTATGGGCTATAGACCACTTTCGACCTTACGTTTTCGGAAGGAAATTCCGCGTTCATACCGACCATAGACCCCTACAATGGGTAGGCAAGT
Organism: Nezara viridula; assembly: GCA_928085145.1. Classification (NCBI taxonomy): domain Eukaryota; kingdom Metazoa; phylum Arthropoda; class Insecta; order Hemiptera; family Pentatomidae; genus Nezara; species Nezara viridula. Next base: position 5,981,882 of record OV725078.1, read on the forward strand.
TAAAAGAGTCCTCGGCGAGAGTCACGCGCTGGAAGGAGTTCCTCAGCCAGTACAATATGGATATCATGTACAAACCGGGAAAAGAGAACGTAGTGGCGGATTGGCTATCAAGAGCAATACGGGTAAATGCCATAGAAGAAGAGACAGGAGAGCCGTCGAGGGATGTGAGACAGTTCCTGAGGGAATGGACGCCAGAGGGAGAGGGAGGACAAGCGGTAGAAGAAGAGGAGGAGAGAGGTGATGCCCAGGAAGAGGGGAACCCAGCGGGAGAGAGGTCAGCAGAAATGGAAGAGCTAGAGGAGATTGTCAACGACAAAAACCGCCAGATTATCTGGAAGACCAGGACGTCGGGTCTAATGAAGGTACAGTACAGCAAGTACGGAAACAGCCGAATAGTTACCATTTGGTCACAGCCAGGAGCCAATGAAGACCAGATTTGCAGGGCTCTGAAAGACGCGTCTAAGCCAGGAAAAACTCACCACATATACGTAGGGAACGAAACTATTTGGGGGAAAATAAAAGGAATATGGCGATCCGAACGGATAGGCCTGGACAGGACGTTCATTCGGTGTAAACTAATGGTAGACACAGTGCGGGACGAGGAACAGCAGAAGGAGGTGACACTCTCTTACCACCAAGGCAAAACGAATCACCGCGGAGTGCAGAAAACGTTCCAGGCGTTGCGTCGGAGATAGTTTTGGTGGGGAATGAGGAAGACCATAGAAGAACTCATAGGGGCTTGCGAGGTCTGCTTGAGTACGAAATATGACAGGCACCCCCCCAGAACTATGCAAGAAGAAACACCCACAGTCGATGCACCGCTGAGCGACCTGCAAGTAGACACGTTCACGTGGCGGGGATATAAGTGGGTCACTTTGATCGACCTGTTTAGTAAAACAGCGATGGCACACCTGGTACAGGATCGATCAGCGGAAACGGTTTTAGAAGCCCTGTAAACGTGGTTCCAATTTTATGGAGTGCCCGACCGAATAGGGTCTGACGGGGGTAGAGAATTTGATAATGCCAGAATTAGGACGGAGATGAAGAGCTTAGGCGTAAAGTGGCACATCAACACTCCGGGGCATCCCAAGAGCCGGGGAGGGATAGAGAGACTACACAGTACTCTCAGCGATCATTTGAGAGTATACCAGGTGGAGAAAGGGCTGGAACCAGATATAGCGATGCGGAAAGCGGTGGCAGCATATAATCACTCCATTCATACAGTAACGGGGTTCTCTCCATTTGAAATTCTCTTCGGATTACGCGGGCGGCAGCGCGACTGGGGAAGCGGGTGGCGCGAGAAAACTTAAAGGTAAAGGAGGTAACAGGGGGATTGAAAATCGGATCCGTTGTCTACCGGAAGCTAAGTTCAAATAGGGGAAAGGAGTTGCGGAGAACATAATGAATATTTTGAACATAATGATTAGGGAACATAATGTTGTTACGATTGACAGTATCAAAGAACCGAAAAAAAGAAGAATGGTTCACGTAGAACAGTTAAAATTCCCAATTTCAAAACCAGAGCAGCCGTAGAATTGGAGTTCCCTTGCCTCCAGAAAATAAGATTTTTTTTTATTTTTGTTTTTGGTAGCATATTATAGAGGTTATTTTTTTTTTTTATTATTTTTGTACATAATATAATTTACTGTATGTCTGTGAGGAGAAGTTTGACACCTCTTGGCAAGAAATAAAAAAAATAATTATAATATTTAATCAGCTTAGAAAACGCGGTGCGTCGGTCATTTCCTCACGTGTGGAGGAGAGGGGAGACTCAAACAGATCCCAGGGCTTCCCTCTCAACCACCGTCATGTAGTGGGGCCAATAGCTGATCTAGGACGACAAAATTCATAGTTTTCTAATGAAAATGACATATTAGACACAAATAAAACTTTTGTAGTTCTAATTAATTCAATATAAATTTAATGATTATGAAAGTTGATTTTTTTTTATTGACGTTGACGGTTGTATAGTTAAAATTTGAGAATCTTTTCTTGAGATGGATTTTGTATTATGGGGGGAGGAGGGTCAGAATTCAATTTCATAAAATTGGGTCGGGAGGGAGGTGGGGGGTTATTTTGAATTTTTTACGGCGAAGCTTATGGAAGTCAAGATTTCGCAATAGTCATAACAAAACCTTTGTTATTCGGTTATTTGTTTAGGTACCACACAACTAAACCGACCACCACCGATCCATTAAAATTTTTCAAGTGTTTAATTTTCATTTATGATGAAGCAAGGAGATTGTTGAGTCGATTGATTAATCAAAAAGAGTTGTAGTCTTTAGAGTTGTATACGACAACATTTGTTAAGCTCGGGAAGTTGAATTGAATGGCACATTGAATAAACATATGTTTATTATTAACATTTATTATCAACATTAACCAAGATCTCTAGACAATTTACTTAAGAATTCATAACTTTGGTTATACTCATTGTTTTGTTTTCATTTTAAGCCTATGTTTTAAGTCAATAAAACCTTAATATAATGTTAAAATTTCCAAAGTTTACAATAAGCCATTGCTTCATTCTTTTCAGACGCCTCGGAGGGTTATAAGGAATTGAATATGAAGCAAGGCTAGAAACAAGATGATTTTATTTATAACAAAGTAAGGAGCATTTAGGATTTTACGAAGTATTTCGGATTGTGAGGATTGGATACGAGAGGAATTTGAAGGTTTAGTGGAGACCTATAGCTCAACTCCGTAAGTCCAAATAGGCCTTATTATAGTATGTAAATTTTTTTTTTTGTAATTAATTGGAAGGTTAGAGCGTTTGTCTAGTAAGTGTTGAAGTACTCGGAAACGTCGAGCTGTTTCTTGTATTAAAAGTCTGGTATGAGGATTCCAAGTTAGAAGTTTGTCCAGGTGGAGTCCTAGGTAACGGATTTCTTCAACAGGAATAAGTGAAGTGTTATTAAAGGATACTGAAGGAAAGAAAGTCCTTGGTTTACAAAGAAGGGTGAACGTAATTTGATGGGATTTGTTGGAATTTATTTTAATTCTCCAGTTAATGGAAAGGAGACAACGTCTACCACACGATGGCATTGCTGGATAGTGGAATGGGAGGAGTGAAATCCAAATTGGTGATCTGATATTATGTGATTAGAATTTAGGATGGGGTACAGGCGTTTTAAGATTAGTTTTTCCAGGCCCATAATGGGAGGGGGCGGGGTGGCCGAATAGGCTAAAGCGTGTGTAACAGCACCGCTAGTTGCCTGGCAACCGGATAACAGAGATTTGAGATGATATAAAAAGTACGAGTTCGCGTCCCGGTGCCGGAGGGAATTTTAAATTCCCCGCCCTCACCCCCCGGCCCGGGAAAATCCCGTATAGCCTAAAAGGCGAGGTAGGGAAGAACAAAAAAAAAAAAAAAAGGCCCATAATGGGCCTGGAAAAACTCATCTTAAAACGAGTGTCTCCCATCCTAGACTAAACCATCGAATTCCCCTCGTATCCAATCCTTACAATCCAAAATCCTTCGTACATTTTCGACTACAGCACTTACTAGACATACGCTCTAAGCTTTCAATCAATTACAAACGACTCATATATATGACAATAATAAGACTTATTTGGACTTACGGAATGGAGCTTTGGGGCTCCACTAAACAATTGAATTCCTCTCGTAGCCAATCCTTACAACCCAAAATCCTTCGTAAAATCCTCAACGCTCCTTACTTTGTCACAAATAAAATCATCCATAAAGACCTTAATGTTCCATATGTTTCCGATTTGGCCCAATCCAGATACCTATCCTCACATAACAAACTGCAGAACCATCCGAATCCTCTCGTTTCAACCCTTGCTTCCTCCTCGATCCCTGATAACCCTCCGAGGCGTCTGAAAAGAAGATGGCCTCGGGATCTTCAACTATAGAACTTTAATTTGAGTTCTACCAATGGGTAGTTTCTCTTCATGTTGTACATGTTATGTTACCAATGTCATATTTACTTGTTGTGTTTTCCATGTATTACATTTGTAAATTTCATTAAAATAAAAAAAACAATTTTTCCTGGATTTTTCCTATGATGGGTAAAAGAGAGATAGGACGGTAAGAGGATGGGTATTCTGGTTGCTTTTTGGGTTTGTGAAACATTTTGACAATAGATATTCTCCAAGGATCAGGGAAATATGTGGATTGGAGTACAGCATTATACACTGATAGGCAAAAAATTCCACCTACTTGATTTTTTCATGTTTTCATCTAAAAATATTTCTGCTTTGGATTGGTCTATTGTTTTTAATGAATAAATAGGTAATCTTTTTGTTTGTTTTCAATTAGGAATGTTAATATAGAGGACAATAACCCTTGATCCTTAATTCAATGAAATGATTCTATATTCCAATGTTTACTTTCTATGTTATCAAAATGTTTATTCAGTATCATTAGTTCAGTGCCGTTTCTTGCAGCACATTTCTTAGTCTCCGGCTTTTAATTTTTTCAATATTAAGTTTAAAAATGCGAAGAAGATCGAGGTGTGCAAATTTCTGAACGTACAGCTCGGAGAAGATTAAATGAGTATGGATTAATGTATTTTCGTCCAGTTAGAGGACCAGAGTTGACCAGAACTCACAGAATAACACAGCTGGCTTTTGGTAGAGAACACATCCATTGGACTATGGAGGAATGGAGTGCTGTACTTTTAAAAGATGAGTCAAGATTTGCTCTTCCATCTCCAGACGGGCGTGAAGGGGTGTGGAGAAGAAGAAACGAAAGACATGCAGAAAAATCAAGTGGGTGGAATTTTTTACCTGTCAGTGTATATGAAAGAAAGGAATAGGATGGCTTTTCGAGGAAGAAGTTTTAATATCTGGGATGTTATTAGGTCATGTCCACTGGACTCTCGTGAAACTCTTCATGTCCATCTAGGCAGTAACTTTATAAAATGTGTTTAGCGTTCTAAATTGGAGCTTAACTTTAACAAGTTTCATCCCTCTTTAATTATTTTTCCTATTCCATATTGATGTATAGTCCCCGGGCTCCTTTATCCTGTACTATCTTTTAAAATTTACTTTGGCATTAAAAACATAGAAAAAGACTATGTTTTTCTGTCATAAAATAAAGAAAATTATCTATGCCTCATAGAATTCTTCAGCTTCTTCATTTGAGGATGTTGTAGTTGGTGCATGTACTTGGATGCAATTAATTTTTCTACAATCCGATTTTAGTATTAATTTAGCTAATCTTGCGGAAATAGTTTCAAATTCAATAACATTTTATTTCCCGTTTTATGTTTAGAATAAAACCCGTCATATAGTTTCGATTTACCGCTTTAAAAAGAATAAGTAAGTTGATGCGAAGGTTTTGCTCTCAACTCGTTCTTAGCTTTGTCTATCTTTCAGCGGAATCTCTCTGATTATTTACTGAATACAGTTCAAGTGCACATCAGAGCAGTCAATATTTACTTTTTGATATATTTGTTTTTCGTTTTCTTCTCTTATGATAATTAATAAATAATTAATATGAGGACTCGGTCAGATGGCGTTAGTACCCCTCGTGATTCACCAGCCAAACGAAGAACTCGTCGCTGCCTACGAGAAACCGCTCCAATAACCACAGTCAACACTCCAGATCCAGAACATCAGCCTCAACCCGGTACGTCTTTGCAAGAAATAGTTGAAGAATCCCCTTTCTTTACTCCAAACCCGTTCCAAGTGCTTCATAATGACGGAGAAGTAACGGAGACAGCAGCAACACCCAGTGAACCAAGGCCTCCTCCGTTATTTGTTAAAAATATCAAAAATTTCTAATTATTGTGTACACTACTAAACAAAATCTGCCCTGGCAGTTATTCTTGCCTTAACAGAACCAAAGATACAAAAATAACACCAGATACTGCAGAAACTTACTAACACAAAAATTGTGAAGTACCTGTCAGAAACGAATGCAAATTTCCATACGTACCAGCTGAAACAGGAAAGATCGTTAGGAGTGTTGATAAAAAATTTGCACTCCTACACCCTAACTGAAGTGATAAAAGAATAAATACGTCGCTTGGTTTCAAAGTAGGTCTGGTTACCAACGTTCTGAAGGAGAATAAAGAGCAGCCATTGTCCAGGAGCTTTACGGGAGTATAACCTGTGAATGATGTTGGATATTTCTGTGGGATGAGATGCTTTAGGTGTAAGGAACATTTGGAGAGGAGTATCCAGTTTTGATTCAATACATTCGATGTGGATTGAATTAAGGATATCAGAATGTGGGTTGAAAGTTTGGAAGAGATGTTTACCGAATATTTGGACTTTTTCTTCGTCGGATTTGGACCACATTTGGGATTCAGTAAGAAGTGGGTGATTAAAGTCTTTAAACTTCAGAAGTTTTTTGGTTGTGGTCCATAGTGATTTGTCAGTTGTTGTAATATTTCCAGTTAGAGTAAGTAATTTTTGAGTTTTATATTTTCTGATTTCTGATTTTAGTTTGTTAGTCAATTCGGTGTAGTAAGTTTTGACTGCAGAATATTTAGTCCTGTGCCACTTCGATGTTGCTCTGCGTTTATCCCTTAATAAGATTCGAATATGTTGTGGCAAGTTAATGTGTCTTGAATTAATGCTTTTATTAACAAATGTGTTATTATTTATACTCGTTGTTACAGATGTAGTAAGGTTTTCTATGGCTTAAGTTGAAATTTAAAATCATAATTCCTAAAAATTAACCAAAAAATAAAACATTAACAATAATATTAATAAAAATGAAACCAGTGTGAAAGTATTCAAATTAATTTAATATATTCCCTCAACTTTATAATCAACATCATTAGGAAGCTCACTCTCTGGCTTAAGTCCCTCATAATCGCTTCCTAATTGCAATTTAAATTTTATTCTTATTTTCTTCATTTTTTCAACCTCATCTACACAGTCTACAAATATGTTCCCCCTTAAAAAATCCATAACTCCGTAAAAATGTGCTCCCTCACATTTTTTTTTGGTGTGTCTTGGGTATAAAATTTGAAGATTTTTTTTGAAAGAATATAAAAAATTTTACAAAATGAAAAAGCATATTTGTAGTGGTGGAAACCGGGAAGGGTATTTTATAGACTATGTAAGTGTCATGTATTTTATTATTCTATATACGTATATACGTATAATATACATGTTATTTACTATTCAAATCATGTATTTCAAAATATAAAACTAACTGAACCTAAATTAATCCAATGAGAATGAATGTGTCAAAGATACCTCTAATACTTAGAACCTTCTGTTCTTGTGTAGCAACCCAATAGAGCTCATCCTGTATTAATCTGTCACAAAGCGTTAATATATTTTTCCAGTGGGGTAAGCTGATTACCTATTAAGTAATCTGACCCTTTAAAGTAGTCACGAATATGATATTATACTCTTCAAATCAATAAACATTGTTCCCCAATATCGCTTTTACTTCAAAAGATTGAGGAAGGAACTTTCGACACATTTTTTGATTTTTAGTGCAAACATTTTTTTTTTTTTTTGAACAGTTTAATTTATCTGATAAAATATTTTTAAGTAACTGAAAATATCATATACATAATGCCAACCATATTCATCATAACCAATCATCGCAGTTTACTACGGTACGATTTTAGAGGAAACAATATTGTTCTTTTTTTTCGTTAGAGAAAGGTTCCAACTTCTGTTCCCAAAACTTTAACATCCCTCACAACTGTAGGAGAGAGTTTCAGATATCCAAAGTATTCAGGCAGACAAATAGAAGAAATAATGAAGCCTTGGCCATTGAAAAACCCAGCCAAGCATGAAAATGTAGTGTCTGAGGATGGCTGATATATTGACTAAACAGGTGAAAGAAAAACAGGAATGATGGTGGTAGGGAAACTGTTAACAAAAGGTGATGGTGGGGAGGTAATGGGATACCGAGGAAGTGGGGTCGACTTGGCAGCATCTCTTCTTACACTACCTCCCTACCTCCCTACCTCCCAACCTCACAACCTCCCGACATAACAGCGACCTCGTACCCTTGGCCTGTCTTCGGCTCTTGGCCAGATGTCACCCGTCATGAAAGGAGGATCTCGTCCAGGTCTTGTAAGAAAGTCTCTGGCTGGGTCATAAGAAAGTCTCTGGCGATAGATATTTTGGACATTTTTTTATTGGAATTTCTTTTAAATACTTTATACAAACAAAAAAATAGGCACTTTTTTATTTTATTGAGTAACATAGCATACTGTAACATTGATAATGGCTAGTGAGGTAGGATTGCAGCCTAAACTAAAAAAACAGCCAGCGATTAATACAGTTTTTACTAGTATTTGAAGTTAGTGATTTGCTTTAAAAAAATTGGTTTTTTATTAATTAATTGATTTGATTTTTTTATTACTTACTTTTTACCTAACGGGATTTTAAGTAGTTTTTGTAGTATTTTTTTCTAAGCTGTTATAAAAATATGTTTCCAAATCAGAGTGTTAAGTGATTTTATTTATTTTTAATAGAGAATAGAATAAGTAAAAAAAAAAAAAAGGAAAACGTTCTAAACTAATGATTTTTTTTTTAATTCTGTAAGTATTTCATATTTTATTTATTTTTAATAATAAAAACACTCATTGATCACATTAGTTCTCCTTTATTTCACCAACATTTCAATAGTCATCAACATACAATAGCTCTAGAGCTATTATCGAGGAAAGAACTCTATTTTTAAAATGAAATAAATTTTATATCGGCTAAATTAAATAGTCACAATAATGTAACAGTCTAATAATAGTATTACAAATAAAAATAAAGTAGGATTAAAGTGATCAATGACTGTTTTTATTATTACTATTAAAATAAAATCCTAACCAACAATATATTACTAACTTATTTTACTTAACCCTAATGTTCCTATTTTTAATTTACTTTCGTTATAGGTTATAGCGCCTCTGCTCAGCATCCACTGATCCTTAATACCAGTAATGTGGTTGAGTTAGAGGCGCTGGGATCTCCTAGAGTCCTGTCTTTGCTTCCACGAGTGGGGGGAAAGGCTTAGCTCAGAGTTTCTCTGAATGAATGAATTCTGTAAAAATTGTATAAAAGTATGTTTGTATTTAAGTAGTTATGTTGATTAGTTTATTTTCTTTCGTTTATTTACATTTAGTTTTAGTTATACTATTTTCATGTTTAATTTATTTTTATGTATTGTTGATATAGTGTGAATTTGCCCTCTGAACAATATTATAAATGTCCTTAATTGAGACAGATTGTTAAATTTCTCAATAAAAAAGTTCTAAAAAAATATATGTTCGTTATAATAGGCACATAGAAGTATAATAGGTATATAATATGCAGGGTGTCCCAGCTCTTGATGGCCAACTCTAGCAGAATCATCAAGAAAAAATTTTAAATAAAAAGTTTCATTTTCGAATTTTCTGCCGATTTCGAACGGAAAAGGAGTCAAGTCTCATTTTGTCTTTTCTTTTTTACTTTTATAGGAAGCCACAACACAATAATTATTTAATTCTGATAATAAAAAAATGGTTCATAGCTAACTAGATAAAATTTCCTTCAATTACAAGTATAGTTTTTCTTTATCTAAACCATTAAAAGTAGTCTTGCGCATTCAGTCTTGACCTTGGTCTATGTCTTAGTCTTGCGCAAGAGTCTCGCAGTTACATATCAGTTTATTACTATAGACATATTACTGTCATTTTTCAGATTGGGGCAACCTAAATAAGCCCAAATGAAAGTTTGAAGCGTTAAATGCAAAAGCATTTTGCTCATACCAATTCTTTACATCTAGTAACTAAAATTGTTAAGTATTAGTAATTGTTTGTCTTTGTTTCTTTCTCATCTCGCTAATTCTGCAATTACTGCAGCTATAATTTGTGAACAGTGAGCTTTTGTACATTTAAACATTTTCACATTAAATAGTGAGGTGAGAGATATTTATTAACAATTATGTTGAAATAGTTAATTGATAATCATTTGGTAGAGAATGCACAGCTGACGGTAATTCCCTTTACGGTTCTTGCCTAATCTACGTAAATTCACGACCAAGGCTCTATTTACTAATACATTTTCCTTCGAGTGTATCAAGTTCGTGTCCAAGTAATAAACATTTTTTTTCTCTTCTCCTTATTTCATTTATTTATTTTTCTCTGAATCTTTTACTTTTATTTAATTATGTATATGGAGAATTTGTTTTATTTATCTTTACATAATTTTGTAAATAGTTTTAAAGAATTAATTTCGTATATTTTCATCTTAGTATTATAATAGTTATAGACTATTATTTCTTTTTTTTTTTTTTCTCATTATGGAACCTAACAATATGTCTGGTGAAGAATCGGAGGAAGAGATCCCATTTTCCTAAGTCAGTGAGTCTGATTCACAATATTGAAAAAGAAGGCCTCCTCAAAACTTTGTTCAAGGTCTCCTTGAAACAAAAAAAGCTACACCAAATACTCGCAGCAAAATCACCTTAGCCAGCATTAAGATCCAACAACTCGTACCACACGTCGGGCACATCCTCCTTCCAACAATTCTAGTCACATAAATTACCCGGACCCTAATCCACTTTACAGCCAAAAACCATCCGATATCAATCCTATCCTTACTATGTTCCTGATAGATTTTCGAGAGACTATTAAACCGCTGATTACCCTTCTCACTAGACTCCTTTCCGAAATCCCTTTCAACTTTCCTCAATGAACACAAAGCCCCTATCTTTCCTTTTATGGAACGCTAATGGACTACTTAACCACCGAGAAGAACTAGACATATTTCTCCATGACAATCACATTGATATGGCCCTTCTAACGGAAACTCAGTTCACTCAACGGACGGGTTTCTACATATATGACTACATCGCTTACAGATCTGACCACCCAGACAACACTTCCCACGCCGGTTCCTGCATCCTTGTACATATATCTTTATCCCATTCCCTTTTTCCTTCCACTCCAACCGATGCCATTCAATCGACTTCTGTATTCCTTTCAACTCACCTTTTCCATCTCACATTCTCAGTTGAAATTCTGGTATTTCCCACTCCTATAGCCACCTTGAATCTTTATTCCAATCCCTTGGATCCGCTTTATTCCTGGAGAAGACTACAATGTCGAAGACGAAGACGGACTTAAACTGTTGGAGGACAGCAAAATTTTCTAGCATCAAACGAGTCCTATCCTTTCAATCTGAAGTCCTTTGAACAACAGTTGATACTCCGTTCTATGATCTATAATCTATGTTCTATGATCAAAACCCTACACCATGACCTTAATATCCCAATTGTTCTAGACCGTATCCCAGAGAAATTCTCCAAATTTCACCAGAACCTTACCTGTCATCCAAATCGCCTTGCACAATCTCTATCCAGCACTACCCATCCTTACAATCCTCCTCGAAGGCCGAAGTGCCAGTGGCCCAGAGACCTTCTTTGAATAAGCATATATTGGAGTTTTGGCAATGGCCAAATCCTCCACTCAAGCCAATTATGTGTGATTATAGCGCCTCTCTTGGTTCTTAATACCAGTAATGCGGCTCAGTGCGAGGCGTTGGGATCTCCTAGATCCTGCCTTTCCTTCCACGAGTAGGGAGAAAGGCTTGGCTCTGAGTTCTTAAAAGTTAAATAATATTAGTTTTCACAAATTATTATTTATAATTTTTTGTCACTCTCCATTACATTCAACGATTTTCTATACTCTATATTCTAAATTCACAGCTTTCCAACGATATATTATGTGTATACATTCTAACTAGTATTTCCGAAAATTCATTCTCGACCTAAATATACACTTTCCCTTTTTTCTCCATTTTCCAATTATCTAATTCTTTCAAAAGTTATATTTAGCATTTTATCGTAACTCTTAATAATGATAGATGGTTAATTATTTAAAATAAACCAAATTAAATGTTCGTTTGATGCTAGAAAATTTTGCTGTCTCCCACAGTTCAAGTCCGTATATTCATATCGGTTTCAGGATTGTCTTGTAATAATAATAACAATAATAATAGATTACCCAGAAATGACAGTTGAAGCTGTTTGTCATTGGGCCTATGTTGCAGCTAGGGTCATTATTATTGAACTTGGCTTGGAAAAACAAGGAAAAAAGAGAGATAAAAATAATACAAAACTTCCACGCTGGCAGAGAAGATTGGAAAATAAAATTGCTTCGCACAGGGCAAATATTGGAATAATAACGAGTTATGTCAAGAACCCGGTTGGAACAAGTACAAAAGTAAAACGAAAAAATCGACGAAATAGTTGCACTACAAATAGGGATGGTGTTAGGATATGAGGTTACTGAAAAACTGGCTTTACATGCTGATATACTGAAGCAAAATTATTTATGCATTTTTTTTAGTTTTATGCAAACAGAATACTAAGTTTATGCAAACAGAATACTAAGGTATAAAAAGTAGTTACGCAGAAAACAGCAGAACAAAATGTTCAATAGTTCAGTGTTAGCGTTCGAAGAGATAAGACGTCCCTTTACAGTCGCTCACAGATAAGATTAAATACATTTATTAATTTCTGTTTCTTATAACTTTTCACTTATTATTTGTTATTCATTATAAGGATATATATATATTTTTAATATAAACTATAAGGATATATTTATTTTATTCCATTTTATCATTTTTTTTTTCGTATTTTTCTCTTTATTAATCACTTTCTTTTATTACGTTTTATTTTATTTTTCTATGGGGGATCCCATAGATGTAAATAGCCCAAAGGTTAAACCAAAACGACCTCGGGGTCGTCTTAAATTCGAAGCCGAAAATACGGATGGTGCGATCCCTATTAGCCCACCGTTCTTAATAATACAAAGATAAGATGATCAAAATTTTGTAAAAGTATCTCCGTTCTTAGTAAACAAGTTTCTTTCAGGTTTAGTAGGGGACTTAAAAAATGTGAAAAAGCTAAGAAATGGTACATTACTTATTGAAACCAAAAACAGAAAACAATCAGAAGAATAATTAAATTGTAAAAATTTTGGTGGCCAATTTCCTGTTCAGGTTTCCCCCCACAATAGCTTAAATTACAGTAAAGGACTGATTCGATGTTACGATCACCAATTTCTAGATATAGACGAAATAAAAAATGAATTATCTTCAGTGATAAAAGATATATTACGTATTAAAAAAAAAAAAAAATGGAAATGAGATATTGACAAATTCTTATATACCTTTCCTACACCGAGGATTTCGGGACCAATCTAGATAGGATTCCATACGGTCAAGGTACAGGATCATATTCCTAATCTGCTTCGCTGTTTTAAATGCTCATCTTTCGGTCACCCTTCGAACGTCTGCAAACACAAAAGTAAATTTATTCAGTGTGGGGAAGCAAAACATGAAGATAACGTGAGATGTACGCGCCCAGCCCGCTGTAGTAATTGTGCCCAAAATCACAACTCATTAGATCGTCGATGTCTAATTTTTATTATGCAAAAAGAAATGAAAACTATCCAAACCATAAATAAAATATCTTTATACAAAGCAAAAAGAAATTATAAAGAACAGAATCCAACCCAGTTTACTAGATCTTTTGCTGAAATTACAAAACAAAATTCTAACACTATCGAAAAGAAAGAAATCGGCATTCAAACAAATTCATTGTTTAATTTTGGAGAAAACATATTCAATACAGTTAATACTATAAATACCCAAACATCAACAAATCCTATCCACTCCCTATCCCTTCCCTCTATCCCTCTTCCCAACACTCCTCTTGTCCCAACTCCAGACCCCTCCCACCCCCCACCTCCGGCCGTCTCCCTGCCACTGCCACGGGCCACCCCCCTTTATATAGCCGCCAGCCGCCTCCCTAGCGGCCCCAAAGCCTCACCGCAAGTCCAGATCAAATTCTAGGAGTCGGGCAGATCCTCTCCCCTCTCTTTTTTCTCAAGACTCGTGTCCATCAAAAACATCAGAAGCCGCGTTTGCGATCGTAGGTTCTGACCAAAACTCAGATATCGATTCGGAAGGAGAGTTCACCATCGTACATAATAAAGAACAGCGCAATCGTAATAAAAAGACAACCTAATAACTTACGAAACACTAACAGTATACGATTACAAGTTTTTATTTTATATCTTTTTTTTTTTCATTCCAAACAAACCAGTATAATGTCTATCCGTGCCCTAACATATATTTTAAATTGGAAATATAAGTATTTTCATTGTGATAAATATATATATCACTACTACAGCAATAAAAATAAAAGCAATGCTATTTACAACGCTCGAAGCATTTACTTATTACTGCCAGACATAACAATAAACACCTACAGAACCCTCACTGCCGCAATCATAAACAAACATCCTACGTTATTCTTATTCTATTACTACAAAAATAGACCTCATTTTCCTATAATAAGGAAACACTCTATGTTCACTAACTTATTTATCTACATAGCCTGCGTTTATTTCTATTATATGAATGTTTATAGATTCGTATATGCATATGTGAATGACTTTGTTATACATTCCTGTACATATATATGTATTTATGTAGGCTTATATTTTTTTCATTTATACGTGTTTACTTTTGTATTTTTACGTATATACATAAGTATATATGTGATTGTGCTTATATGTGTACATGTATATAAGTGTGTAGATATTTGTGTACGTACGTACGACCCTGTGTTAATCTATAATACCGTTATTCTCGCCATTACCATAGGGATCTCTGAAATCACAAACAACGAAGCTAGCTTATTATTATTGCTAGACTAATAGGAAAATATATATTATTTTCACTATTTAATATTACCTCTGAAGCCTCTACTTTCTGCTATCTCAAATATTTCTTCTTTTAGAAACTTATATTATATAATTTTTTTTTGTTTTACTCATATATGCACATATAACAATTCTATTCACCTCGCAAATTAAATTAAATTCAATATAATTTTACAAATTACTTTGCATTACGATAGCTCTATTTTTTCTCCTGAAGATCTGTTATACGTCTCAAGCTCCGAAATAAATATAAATTATAGATACCCTATTTCCGTCCATATATTTATCCAATTATTTTTTATTTCTTATTTTTATGTAGAAGTATCTACATGTACGAATACTTATTTTAACGCCTACATATTATGTATTATTATTATATATATATATATATATATATATATATATATATATATATATATATATATATATATATCTTTATGTGCGAATATAGATATCTGTGCGGATATATATGTTTATGTATATAGTTCTACATGTCTTCTTTGGTATGTACATTTGTATCTTTGTATATGTTTGTGGGCACATAATAGCACACAAACATTGCATGTGTGTATATATGTATGTGTGTGTGCGTGCGCGCCCATATGTAAATGTGTGAATGTATGTTTGTATACATTGTATATTCTATGTGTTTGTCTGCATATATTTCTATTTCCGAGGAAGCAGTTTTAGGATCTGGGAAGAGATAAGGTCGTGTCCAGGAGCTTTTCGGGAAGGCAATCTGTTGATGATATTAGATATTTCCGAAGTATGAAATGCTTTAGGTGGAAGAGTCATTTGGATTGGAATATCCAGTTCTGCTTCAATTCATTCAATTTGATGTGGATTAAGGATATCAGGATGTGGATTAAAGGTTTGGAAGAGGTATTGACCGAATAGTCGGATTTGGACCAGGTTTGGGATTAAGTTAATAGTGGATGGTTAAAGCCTTTAAACTTTAGTATCTTTTTCGTGATCGCCCATACAGATTTGTCAGTAGTTGTACGATTATCAGTTAGGTTAAGTAATTTTTAAGTTTTGAATTTTCTAATTCCTATTTTTAGTTTGTTAGTCAATTCGGTATAGTTAGTTTTATCTGAAGGAAAACTAGTCCTATGCCATTTCGATCTTGCTCTGCGTTTTTCCCTTAATATGATTCGAATATGTAATGACAAGTTACTATATCGTGAGTTATTGTTTTTATTGATGGAAGCGTTATCAGGGTTATAACAGCTAGGGCTTTTTGTTCATCCAGGAAAATTGAACGGTATTTCGGAAAGGAATCTGGTGCGAAGGGTTATGAGTGGTTTGATAGTCTGTTGAAGGTCTATCAGGAATGTTGATAGGATAGAATTTATGTCAGATGATGTTTGGTTGTGAAGGATCTGTGGATTCGGATCAGGAGGAGGTTGTGGTTGGTAATTTGTGCGATTAGGGTTATTGGTAGGGGGTTGGGTCCGTTGTTGGGTACGAGGAGTTGGTTGAAATTTCTGAGGTACATATGATGGGGGGTTCATCTGGGGATTAGGATGGGATGGTGATGGATGCGGGTGCTCTGGCGGAAGTTTGACCGTTAGGGGAAGATAAGGAGGGGGGATTTGTTGACGTGGAGGTTGATGCTGAGGATTAGTGATTTATAAGGTCTGAGGCGCCTGAGGTCGACGTTGCTTCTTGATGATAGTGGTTTGGGAGTGTTGCTTGGTGGATTCTTGTTGAGGAAGGTCCGTTGATATAATGGTTGATGGCCGTTGTTGAATGATTCGAGGTGTTGTCGGCAGTACTGGGAAAACTTCCAGATTTTCAATTTCAGGTGGTTCTGTGTTACTTTTCTAAACAAGGTTCTGGCTTCTTACTGCTATATTATGGGATCTTTGCTTGTGGAGACTTTTATAAGCCTCACAACCTCTGTAGCTCGCAGGGTGGGCTTCACCACAAAGAGCACATATTGCAGGTTCGTGCCTTGGTTTCTGATAAGTGTCTGATGCGTGTGAACCTGCACATTTCACATATCTGGCCTCGTGAAAACAGTAGGCTTTGGTATGTCCCAGATTTTGACAATTTGTGCACTGCACTACTATGGGCTTCTGCCTAGGTTCCTCAAAACGGACTGTTGAGTATACTAATCTCGTTACCTGAAATATTTCGGACTTGTTTTTGCTGGTTCCAGATCCACGAACAATAGTGGTAACGTATATTTTTCCCTAGGTAGTGTTTTGGGTGAAATATTTCTGATACTGTGGCCTATTTCTTCCAATCCGATTTTAATAGCGTTTGTGGTGGTACTTGAATGCAGACCTCTCAAGATTACTCTATACACTTTTTCCTGTGTTAGTTGATAGCAGTGGAATTGGTATTTTCTTGATGTAAAATGCTTGATGAGTTGTTTATAGTTTTCTCTAGAGTTAGTGTTAATTTTTATATCATTAACTCTTGAGAAACATCGAAAATTAGGCTGTACTATCATGTCAGCAATGTCTTGCCCGAAGGACATAAAATTCTCAATTTTTGATACAAAAATAGGTGGCGGTTCTGGATCCGAAAATGTTTTTGGCTCCTGAGTTTTATATGATGAAATATTGGTAGTAACAGAATTACTGATTGAGGTGGATGATGGAACTGTTTCTAATTTGTTGGTTGCAGTGGTTTTATTGCGGGTGTTTTGTGTAGATTTGCTATTTTCAGATATTGTTTTTGATTTGGTGGCTTGGAAAATGGTGTCTCTGATTCATGACCCGACGTATTATCAAGATCCATGATAACAAAATAATTAAAAGTCTATAAAAGTTATAATGGAATTAAAATGGAAATAAAAGAAATTAATTCTTAAAACTAAGCTATTTACAAAAATATTTACAGGTAAAATAAAACATTTCTCAATGTACATAAATAAATAAAACTATTAATAACTAAACTATTAAATTAATCCCCCGTAAAGCTCCTGGACATGATCTCCTTACTCCTCAAATCCTTCGACAACTTCCATCCAAAGCAGTCATATTCCTTACATATATCTACAATTGTATCCTACGCACCACCCACTTTCCTCTGCTATGGAAACACTCCACTATTATCCTTTTCCAAAAACCAGGCAAACCTCCCAATATAGACCGACGACATTTAGACCGAAGACTGACGTGGAACCCACATACTAGACTCAAAAGACAAGAACTCAACCGACGATACGGCCAGCTATACAGACTACTAAACAGAAAATCCAAACTTTCTATTGAAAACAAATTACTTATCTACAAGACAATACTGAAACCTATATGGACATACGGACTTGAACTGTGGGGTACAGCAAAAGACCAATTAGCCTACTCCCAATCCTTTCAAAAATTTTTGAAAAGATCCTTTTGAAACGAATCCTACCCATTATAGAATCCCAAAATATTCCTTCCCATCAGTTTGGTTTTCGCTCCCAACATTCTACTGTTCAACAAGGACTCCGAGTTGTTGATCATATTTCCTCAGCCCTAGAAAACAAGGAATACTGTTCGGGTGCATTTCTGGACATTGCACAGGCATTTGACCGGGTATGGCACTCCGGACTGCTCTTCAAGCTTAAAATACATTTACCTCAGTCCTTGTACCTAGTCCTCCGATCCTACATCTCTGACCGCTCCTTCCGAGTTCGCTGTGGAACAGAATTTTCCAATATCTGCTCCGTTAAAGCCGGTGTTCCCCAAGGTAGCGTATTGGGTCCCGTCCTTTACATCCTCTTTACCGCCGATATCCCTGTCCATCCCGATACCTTCCTGGCAACTTTTGCTGATGACACCGCTATTCTATCATCCGACTCAGATCCCAACATAGCATCCTTAAATCTCCAAAACCACCTCACCTTGATTGAGCACTGGTGTAATAACTGGCGCATTAAAGTTAATGAATCTAAATGCCAACACATTACCTTTACACTCCGACGCAGTTCCTGTCCACCAGTACACTTTAATTCCATCCAGCTTCCTTACTCAGACACAGTCCGGTATCTTGGCTTTCATTTAGACCGAAGACTGACGTGGAACCCACATACTAGACTCAAAAGACAAGAACTCAACCGACGATACGGCCAGCTATACAGACTACTAAACAGAAAATCCAAACTTTCTATTGAAAACAAATTACTTATCTACAAGACAATACTGAAACCTATATGGACATACGGACTTGAACTGTGGGGTACAGCAAAAGCTTCTAACATCAAACGTATTCAATCCTTTCAATCTAAAGTCCTTCGAACAATAGTTGATGCTCCGTTCTATGTAAATAACAAAATCCTACACCATGACCTTAATATCCCATTTGTCCTAGACCTTATTCCAGAAAAATTCTCCAAATTTCACCAGACCCTTACCTATCATCCAAATCCCCTTGCACAATCTCTATCCAGCACCCCCCATCCTTACAATCCTCCTCGAAGGTTGAAGCGGCAGTGGCCCAGAGACCTATTGTAAATAAGCATCTATTGGAGTTTTGGCAATGGCCAGATCCTCCACTCAAGCCCGAGTGTGTATGATTAGGTTAGTTCTTTTGTTTATATACATTTATTTTATTTTATTGTATTTATTTTTATTTTATTCATTGTATTTATTATTATTAAGTTTCTGTATTATTTTATTTTATTTTTTTTATTGTAAATAGAGTGTGAGTGTGCTTTCTCAGAACACTATTATAAATGTCCTTGATGTGACAGAATGTAATATTTCTAAATAAACAAATAAAAAAAAAAAAAAAAGAAGTCTCAAAATAAAAAGAATTAAAAAAAAAAAATATTGTTTCTTAGATACGATCTCGATATCACTTGAAGGAAGGTGTGTTGGTACCAGGTCTTGACCGTGAATCTATTAGTCTGTGTGCCAGACCCCCCTACCGTGCACCCCCCCCCCCCACATCCCTATAAATTGCATATCGTTGTGTTCCTTGTAACAATTTATTTAAAAAAAGCCAATGTTCCCACAAAAAAAGTGAACGCACTGCCCCAAAATTTCAACACCAAATTTCCCTAACCACCCCTAACCACCCCTAACCACCCCAAAATGGCGTCCAAAGATGGCGGATTGACGACTTTGACTTTAGTTAGTTTCTTGGTCACTGAGAATCAGCATTTGGCTTAATATCCTCATAGTTGGTCTTTTATTAAAGCTGAATAGTCATAGAATAATAAAACATGAAGAAATATTAAAAAATAATTGGCTTAGGCTACGAAAAACACCAGTAAAGTCAATTTTTTTTACAAACAAATTTTCAAGTCACAAACCAAGCCTCGTTTGTAATTAAACGGCCTACAATAACGCAAAACGTTCTGAAATAAAACTGACTGACTGAGACTGGCGATATCAGCCTTAATACCATCTTGTAATGTAAATAAACATAGCAATTGTATATAAGGCAGATTATTGAACGAATAAAGCAGTGTTTATTCAGAAGCCGTGAGTATTGTTTCTCGTTCCTTTTTCCTTCTTTTTTTTTATTTGCAAAGCCCGGCGACGCTTAACTTATATATACATACATACATATATATACATATACACACATTCATACATACACATATATACACATACAAACTCTGACAATCATACATATACACATTTTCCCATATATACACACCCACACAACACGTATAATAATATATACAGGTATACACATACACATAAACACACAGAATATAAAATATATATAAGCATACATTCACACATATACAGCTGCTCGCCCGCGTACACACACATACAATGTGTGTTTGATGTTATACACCACCAGTATATACAAAGATACAAATGTGCATACCAAAGAAAGCATGCAGAACTATATTCATAAAGATTAATATCATAAAAGCACGGATATTTATATTCGTATATACAGATATACACATAATAATACACAATACATAGGCTTTAAAATACCTATTCGTGCATGTAGATACTGTCACATATAAGAAATTAAAAAAAAAAAAAGTAGATAAATATATAAACGGAAATGGAATATCTCTTATTTATATGTATTTCGGACTTTGAGAGATATAATAGATCTTCGGGAGAATAAATAGAGCCATCGTGATGCAAGGCAATTTGCAACGTTATCCTGAACATAATTTCATTTGCAAAGTGCATAGAATTCTTATGTGTGAGCATAAGAGTAAGAAAACAAAATTTTTTATAATATAAGTTTCTAAAAGAAGAAATCTTTGAGATAGTAAAAAATAGAGGCTGTAGAGGTAACAAAAAATTAAATAGCGAATAATGGTATATATTTTCGCATTGGTCTAGCAATAATAATAAGCTAGGTTCGTTGTTTGTGATTTCAGAGATACCAATGGTAATGGCCAGAGTAACGGAATTATAGATAGACACAGGTTCGTACGTCCGTACACAATTATATACACACATGTATATATATATATATATATATATATATATATCTCAATATATATATCACAATATATATATATATATATACATATGAGCACAATCACATACATAGCCATGTATATACGCAAAAATACAAAAGTACACACGTATACATAAATAAAATATAAGCCTACATATATACATATACATGTATAGGAAAGTATAACAAAGTAATTCACATATGCATACATACATCTATACATATTCATATAATATAAATAAATGTATGCTATGTAGATAGATTGGTTAGTGAATATTGAGTGTTTCTTTATTATAGAAAAATGAGGTATATTTTTGTAGTAATAGAATAAGAATAACGTAGGATGTTTGTTTATGATTGAGGTAATGAGCGATCTGCAGGTGTTTATTGTTATGTTTGGTAGTAATAAGTAAATGCTTTGAGCGTTGTAAATAGCGCTGTTTTTATTTTTATTGCTGCAATAGTGATATATGTGTTTAACGTAATGAAGATACTTATATTTCCAATTTAAAATATATGTTAGGGTACGCATTGACCTTATACAGGTTTGTTTTGACTGAAAAAAATAAATAAATAAAAAATTGAAAATAAAAATGAAAATTTGTAATCGTATATTGTTAGTGTTTCGTAAGTTATTAGATTTCCTTTTTATAACGATTACCCTGTTTTTTGTTGTGTACGATGGTAAACTCTACTTCCGGATCGATATCTGAGTTTTGGTCAGAACCTACGATCGCAATTGCGGCTTCTGATGTTTTTGAAGTACACGCGTCTTGAGAAAAAAGAAAGGGGAGAGGATCTGCCCGACTCCTAGAATTTGATCTGGACCTCCGAGGAGGTTTTGGAGACGCTAGGGAGGCGGCTGGCGGTGGAAGAAGGGGGGTGGCCGGTGACAGCGGCAGGGGGACGGCCGGAGGTGGGGGGTGGGAAGGGGCCGGAGGTGGGAACACAGGAATGTTAGGGAAGGGGATTAGTGGTGGGGGTAGGGAGGGGGTAGGATTTGTTGTTGTTTGATTATTTCTAGTATTAGCTGTATAAGTGGTATTAAATATGTTTTCTCCAAAATTAAACAATGAATTTGTTTGAATGCCAATGTCTTTCTTTTCGATAGTGTTAGGATTTTGTTTTGTAATTTCGGCAAAAGATTTTGTAAACTGGGTTGGATTCTGTTCTTTATATTCTGTTCATATTTTTTTTGCTTCGTTTAAAGATATTTTATTTATTGTTTGGATAGTTTTTATTCCTTTTTGCATAATAAAAATCTTACACCGACGATCTAATGAGTTGTGATTTTGAGCACAATTACTACAGCGGGCTGGGCGCGTATATCTCACGTTATCTTCATGTTTTGGTTCCCCACATTGAATAAATTTACTTTGTTGTTTGCAGACATTCGAAGGGTGTCCAAAGTTTAGGCAGTTAAAACAGCGAAGGGGATTAGGAATATAATCTTGCACTTTAACCGTATGGAATCCTATCTTTATTGTTTCCGGAATTCTCGGCGTAGGAAAGGTCACGATATAAGAATTTGTCAAAATCTCATTTCCATTTTTTTTAATTTTAATGCGTAATATATCCTTTATCACTGGAGATAATTCATTTTTAATTTCGTCTATCTCTAGAAATTGGAGGTCGTAACATCACTCCTTTACTGTAATTTAAGATATTGTGGGGAGAAACCTGAACCGGAAATTGGCCACCAAAATTTTTACATTTTAATAATTCTTCTGATTGTTTTCTGTTTTTGGTTTCAATAAGTAATATGCCATTTCTTAGCTTTTTCACATTTTTTAAGTCTCCTACTAAACCTGAAAGAAACTTATTTACTAATGACGGGGATACTTTTTGAAAATTTTGGTCATCTGATCTTTCTATTATTAAGAACGATGGGCTAATTGGAATCGTACTATCCGTATTTTCGGCTTCGAATTTAAGACGACCCCGAGGTCGTTTTCGTTTAACCTTTGGACTATTTAAATCTATGGGGTCCCTCATAGAAAAATAAAATAAAACGTAATAAAAGAAAGTGATTAATAAAGAGAAAAATACGAAAAAAAAATTGATAAAATGAAATAAAATAAATATATCCTTATAGGTTATAAAAAAAAATGTATATCCTTATAGTAAATAACAAATAATAAGTGAAAAGTTGTAAGAAACAGAAATTAATAAATGTATTTAATCTTATCTGTGAGCGACTGTAAAGGGACGTCTTATCTCTTTGAACGCTAATACTGAACTGTCTTTTCATAAGTTTTAATGTCTTCTATCACATATTATCAATTTTATGAAATTAATGGAAATATAAACTTCATATCATAATTACGAAATTCCCCATTGATTGATATCAAATATAATTCTGTTGTTAATGACTTTTAAGAATCATTAAAATATTTGAGAGTTGATTAATAATTTAAAAGATGAAAATATTTTTAAAAAACTAAATAAACTTCAAAGTTGTATCGTCTGCTATGAACAACATCAATTTCTTGGTTGGAGTAATTTTTGCTGAAAGTGGTAATGCAATAAATATAATCTCATAAATATCTCCGTAATCATTGATTTCATTTAAAAAGTGTATAGCATCGTTTTAATAGAGATTTTAAAGTACTTGGATATATTTTTTCCCCTTTCGTTGGCTCAAGAAGACTCCCACTGAAGTCCTATACTTCTACTTCAATATTGTACTAAACAATCTTTGCAAAAAACTTGATACTTTTTGAGATAGATTAACTTGTCCACTAATAAATCCTCTGAAAGAATTTTCGTAAATATTTTTTCAGATGAAAATTCACAATAAATAGTAAAATCAGATTTTATCCCTAAAGTTGCCTGAAGAGGCGAAAATTTAAAATAAAGTATTTTAAATATTGAGACTAAAAACACCTTGTTTCTTCTTATTAAAGTATCTAATCCTAATATCATCTTTTACTAACAAATAATTCAATTGAACTCCATTCTATTGAATACCGACCATTCAGTGGAGAATATGGTGATAAAAGATTTGATAGGAGAGGAAGGATGCAATATTATAAAATATGGGAGGGGTGAAGGGAGAAAGGGGCGGGCGGAGAGCTCACCTGTTATGATAAAAGATCGATGCGGTTGCCGTGGTAACCTAGGGCCAGCCAGGTTAGGGCCAACCAGGTTTGGGCCTACCAGGCCCTCCTCGAAATTAAAGGGACAGCCAATGAAGGAAGAAATACTGTCCGCCCCGCACTGGAACAATGCTCTCAATAATCCCAAACTAACTCTCTACTTATTCCTATTCAATATCTTAACGAATCACTAGTCCTGGAGCGAATAGCAAAAAAAGCTGTTTAATTTCATACTAAGGTTTGACCATGTTCAAAGCCCTCAAAAAGAAAAATGCGCCTATGCCATCATATGGCCGCTGTAATGAAAAATGGATGACAGGCGAAGACGATACTATTTTCTAAAAAAATGACACATTTCATACTAAAAAAAAAAAGCTGTAATAGATACTAGATTCCGTCCGAAAATTAAAATTAATCGTCTGCCAACAAATATCCGCTGTTAACGAGCGGAAGGCGTGATTCAAAATCTTACCTTTTTGACGAACCAAAATAGTTTCATTTCAAACTGCATTAAACTTGTTATTTAAATATAGACTCTAAAAAATGACCATAAGTACATATCTGCCATCAAATACCCGCTGAGTACGCGCCGCAGACGCGACTCAAAATATCACTTTTTTTATGGCATCCATTTTTCGTTCCAGCGGCCATATGATAACCAGAGAGATTCCGCTGAAAAATAGGTAAATACTGAAAGACCAGTTGAGAGCACAACCTTCCCTTCAGCTAATCCATATAAATATTAGGATTAGAAACAATGAGTTGGTGACTTTATGTATATATATCAATTCCTGCAATAGATAACTGGTTTAAAATGACAGTTCATTTTCATTTTAGATGATAAATATTCGAAAAATCATTATTTTTTAAATTTTATTTTACATAAATGCAATGTGTATTTTTCCACATAAGTTTATTTCTTATGTATAAGGATCAATTCCTATAATCGCGAACTTGATAAAAATCACATTTTCATTATCACATTAGGAGATAAATATTCGAAAAAACATAACTTAAATTTTTTTTTTATTAAAATGTGTACTTATATTAATTATTATGCATCCCAAGTCACGGAAAAAAATAAACTAAAGTTTTGAAATGATCTATTGTAGTCATTTTTGTTGAAAACACGGGTACATTTAGGTGACAGAATATCTAGATAGATAAAGAGAAAACAAACTTTATTCTGGGACTAAGTCCCTTTAGAATAGCAAAATTGTACGAAAGAATAGAATACTACTGGAATAAAAGTTTGAAACAATAAATAAAATTGATAAAATAAAATGAAACGTAAAGAAAACCTAGGTGAATAAGCTATATACAATGCAGATAAAACTATCAACAAAACTATATATAACGGTATAACAACATAAACATAGACTTTGAGAAATGATGAACGAAAAAGAGATAGAATAAGTTCATTTCATAAAAAAACTTTACTTGTATATATATCTAAAAAAAGTTAGTTATAATAGAATAAAAAAAAAATGTATGTATTGAAATTCGTACGTCGATAGTAGGAAATGCATGTAATACTCTTACCAAGTATTATCATATGATTATATGATTGCTACACAATACATATATAGTATTAATAGTTAGCTGGTATCTGACTGTTTTTGGAACAGGAATTTTAATTGGAGGTTTTCGAATGTGTATAGGGAGGGGGTATGCCGAATTTTGATCGGGAGGGAA
This sequence comes from Nezara viridula, assembly GCA_928085145.1. NCBI lineage: Eukaryota > Metazoa > Arthropoda > Insecta > Hemiptera > Pentatomidae > Nezara > Nezara viridula. The sequence goes on from OV725078.1 coordinate 6,007,713, forward strand.
TTCCAAAAGTTGACAGAGCGGGCTATAAAGGAGTTTTGGAATGAGGCAGATCTATGAGAAGGGGTGTATAGGTCAGAGGGTCGAGATCTTATAGTGAGGGAATGGATTGAGGACTTAAATTGGAAAAGGTTGTTGTCATAAGAAGGACGATGATCGATAATAATTTGATAAAGGAATGTGCCTAGGAAATATTGTCTTCTTAAGGAGGGGAAGAGCAATCCTAACTCAGTGTAGTGGTGGGAGACACGGGAGCGTCTCGGGGTCCCAATTACAAATCTTATGAAGCTATTCATAAGTCTATCGCGGAGTTCCAACGAGAGACCATCGTACACCACACAACTGTAGTCAAAGTGGGAAAAAATGAGAGAGCAAACTAGGAATCTACGGGTATTTTGGGGTAGAAGATGGCGGAAGTGATGGAATAGTTTGAGGGCAGAAATTGCACGACAGGAGATATGCGAGATATGGTGATTCCAAGAAAGGGTTTGATCTATGAAAAAGTCTAAATTTTTAACAGAGGGATAGAAGGTGATGAGGTGGTTGTTTAGATAGAGCGAGGGAAAGTTGGTGTGGGATCTAAGAAGGGGCTTGGAACCAATGAGAATGGCCTGAGTTTTGGAAGCATTTAGCCTTAATCCATTTAAGTTGGCCCAGGCACTAATCCGATCTAAATTTTCTTGAATTTTGGCAAATGCCACCAATCACTCAGCGGGAGAAAAGGATAAATAAATTTGAGAATCGTCGGCATAAAGTTTGTGGGAACAATGGATGATTGAATCATTTAGGTCATTAATATAAGAGCTGAGAAGAAAAGGAGACATGCTTGAACCCTGTGCAACTCCAGAAGATAAAGGAAGATAGGCAGATAGATATTGGGTATGGAAACTGCTTGGGTTCGTTGTGAGAGGACCAGAAGATGCAGTCTAAACATCACTGGTAATTGTAATCAGAGCAGACTGTGTAGAGTACCCAGGACGGAAGCCAGATTGGAGAGGATCGAGTTGGTTCGATTGTTCAAGGAAATTGGAAACTTGGGATTGCACTAACCTTTGTAGGGGTTTTGCAAGATTATCTATAAATGGATATTTATACATCTTGAGGTGACTCTCAAGTTATGTCGTATTAAAGCTCATGTTAATTAATATGGAGTTGAAGAAAGTTTAAACAAGGAAGTTTTTTTAAAGGTGGGGTATCTGTAGTATAGTTGGAGGGTCATAAAAAATAGCGAATAATTAATTTTTCTTTTTTAAAACAGAACTCATCTTAGTTCAGCCGCTTTAACAACGACAACCTTTCAAAAGTTTTAACAATGACAAACTCTACTTTTATTTGAAGTAAATTTGGACTAATTTACAATTAATCAAATTATTTACTTGTATTAAATATTTTTTTAGTGATCGGTTCATATTCAACTAAAAACCTGAATTACTTGAAAAAAACACAAAGAGCAACAAACCAAAACAGAATAGATAGTCAAGCTGAGACTATTTTCAGATATAGTACTGTGCTTAAACATTTTAATCATCTAATCTAAACAGCGTTGTTTTTGTTGTTAGTCAGCTCGGACACCCCTCCTCTAAAAATTAATCATTTGCCAGGACCGGAGCAAGATAAGAAAACAAAACATGAATAAAAATTAAGACTAAATGGTTAGTAATACTAGCCCATTTTAGCTAATACAATGAAACTTACTTTTGACCGGGTATGGCACGCCGGATTGCTCTTCAAGCTTCAATCTACTCCTTTCCTTATCTTTTATCCTCCGATCCTACCTCTCTGACCGCTTCTTTCAAGTTCGCTGTGGTACAGAATCCTCTAACTGTCATTAAATCAAGGCAGGAGTTCCTCAAGGCAGCGTCTTGGGTACCGTCCTCTACATCCTGTTTACCGCTGATATTCCTACTCATTCCAAAACACTCCTGGCAACATTCGCTGATGGCACAGCCATCTTATCTTCCAATCCAGATCCTGAAACAGCAACCTTAAACCTACAATGTCACCTCTCTCTTATTGAACACTGGTGTAATAAGTAGCGAATCCAAGTAAATGAATCCAAATAAAAACATATTACTTATACCCTTCCACGCAATTCCTGTCCACCAGTCTACTTCAACTCCATACCACTTCCTCTGTCCGACACAGTCCGGTATCTTGGCTTTATTCTAGACAAAAGACTAACATGGAACCCACATACCAGACTTAAAAGACAACAACTTAGCAGATGATACGGACTATATAGACTATTGAATAGAAAATCTCAACTTTCAGTCGACAACAAACTAATAATCTACAAGACAATCCTGAAACCTATTTGGACCTACAGAATAGAACTGTGGAGGACAGTAAAACTTTCTAACATCAAACGCATTCAATCCTTCCAGTCTAAAATCCTCCGATCAATATTCGATGCTCTCTTCTATGTATTCAATAAAACTCTCTATAATGACCTTCATATCCCATTTGCTCTTGACCTTATCCTAGACAAATTTTCAAAATTTCCCCATAACCTCACTCATCATCCAAATCCTGTAGCACAATCCCTAAATAGCTCCAGCCATCCCTACAATCCTCCCCGGAGGTTAAAACGGTAGTAGCCCCACGACCTTCTGTAAATGTTTATATATTGAAGTTCTGGCAATGGCCAGATTCTCCACTCAAGACATGAGCGTCTGTTGCTATAATGCAGTCCATCAGTTTCCACTGGTTTCAAATAACAGTGACGCGACTGAGAGAGAAGCACTGGGATTTCCTGGAGTCCTGCCTCGGCTTCCACATCGGGGGATAAGGCATGATTCAGAGTCTCCTGGGTGAATGTAAATATTGTACATAGGTGTGAATGTGTTTTATTTACTTTAATTTCATTTAGCTTTTATCTATTATTTCGTTTTTTTGTACACATGCATATCAATTTACTAATTTTATTTTATTTCTTTTTCTTTATTATTGAAATCTTAGTTATTATTTGTATGTACATACTGTGTGAATGAATCATGTAGCCTTAATGTTAATGCCCTTTAATGTGGGAGAGATCAGCTGATGCGAAGGTTGTTTAGGTATTTCTTAATAAAACACTCACTGATAATTTTTACACTTTTAATTACCAAAATACATTACATTATAATCAACAAAGGCAGTAAGTACCACATTGTACAGCAATCTACATACGGTTAAACTCAATCTCTTATAACACACCCAGAGGTTATAATAGTTAACACACAGAGGTTCAAAAATAATCGATTTTATAATAAATTATGTTTTCACTTTAACACTTTCCTTCATAATTTCTTTTAAAATAATTTAAACTAATAAATTGAATATAATACACAAATAGAATTTTTAAATCAGACCTAAATCTTTATTTAGCTTCTTCAGTCTAGGGCCTAGCACAGGCTTTGTTAACCCGTCGGCAAGTTGATATGCAGTATCCACTCTCCGGATATGAATTTCTCCCTCTTGAACCTTTTCTCTGACAAAGAAGTGGCGAATGGATATATGTTTTGTACGTTTGTGCCACACAGGGTTCTCTGCTAATTTAATGGCAGCATTATTATCGACAAAAAGCGTACCTTCTTTAAAGTCAGTCATCTCTTGAAGAAGCCTTTTGAGCCAAACCATTTCTCTTGTACCCTCACTTGCAGCGATGAACTCAGCTTCATTGGTAGAGATGGAAACTGAAATCTGTCTTTTACTCGACCAAGATACGACACCACCCGAATACAGACAAGCAATGCCAGTTGTAGACCTGCCAGTTAATTTGTCACCACCAAGATCTGCATCAGAGTAGCATTGAAGAATTCCGCTTCTATGGTTTTTCTTGTACATTATTCCAAGTTCAGAAGTCCCTTTTAAATAACGGAATATTCGTTTGACCCTGGTTATGTCACTATCGCAAGGATTATCAAGTGTTCTTGATGCTATGTTGATGGAATAAGCAAATACCACCTGCATGCCGACGACATTCAAATTTACCTCTCCTTTAATCCGACAGATATCTCAGATGCCACTCTAAAACTTCAGAAAGACATTGACAGAATAAGTGCTTGGGCAAACCTCAATAGGCTCACTCTGAACGCCGAGAAGACAAAAGCCATCTTGATCGGATCCCCCTCACTCCTCAAATCCTCCCCGGTATCTCCCAATCTCCTCCTGAACAACTCACCTATCTTATTCCACACCATCGCTAAAAACCTAGGTGTTACTTTCGATCAATCCCTATCCTGGAAACCTCACATCTCCCAAATTTCCCGTCGCACTATCTCCACCCTAAAACAGTTCAATCGTCTACGATATCTCCTTCCATATAAGTCCCGGCAACTCCTAGTTTCCTCCCTTGTTTTCCCCCACTTCGACTATGGCTGTATGGTGTACGGTGGACTCTCGGAAGATTCTGAAGCCAAACTTAAACGCCTAATGAATTGCGCACTACGACTTGTTTTCGGAATCTCAAGGGATACGCATATTACCCAGTATTACACTGAGTTGAGGTGGCTCTACCCATCCTATCGCCGTCAGTACTTCCTAGCCACCTTTCTGTATCAAATCATTAGAACCCACCGACCCTCCTATATTTTTCACAGCTTACAATTCAAATATTCCATCCAATCCCGTCCCACCAGATCTCGTACTTCCGACCTCTATCCTCCTCCTCACCGAGCTGCTGCGTTTGACAAATCCTTTGCAATACAAGCCGCCTCCCTCTGGAATTCCATCCCAGCTGATATTCGACAAGGTCAATCAGTTTCCTCTTTTAAACCTCTCCTCTTTAAGCACCTACTCCTTTCTCAATCCGAATGATTGTGAAATATATCTAAGAGAAATAGCTGAGCACCACCAGAGACTACCTCAATTTATTAAGGTTATTTTAGTTTCTCATATATATGTATAATTTAATTTTTCTTTTCTTTCTCTTTTCTGTATTTTTATCGTAAGTCAACTTTCATTGTAAATATACAATTTAATTGTAACCACACAGACATGCAATCTGTATTCATATTTTGTTCTGAAGGGACAACAGTCCCAGAATAATAAAACATTTTTTCATTTCATTTCATTTCAATATCCGGTCTTGTACATATCATCAAATACATAAGTGAACCCACAGCTTCTCTATATTGAAAATTCGTTGTCTTGATGTCTACATGTTCTTTTTCATTGTCTAAATCATCCTTTAAAATTGGAGTACTAACAGGTCGACACTCATCCATCTGGAATGTTTTGAGAAGTCTCCTAATGTAAGATTGAGTTATTTTTATACCTTCCTTGCTCCTGTTAATCTCTAGTCCAAGATAGAAATCAGCTGGTTTAGTCTTGATTTTGAACTCCAGTTTTAATTTGTCTAAGAGCTCCATTGCTTCCCTTTCATCCGAAGCAGCGATCAATCCATCGTCAACATACAAACACAACAAAATCCTCTTACCATTCACATTTTTGATAAATAGGCAAGGATTTGCTGTACTAATTTGAAAACCAATGCTAACCAGGAAATTTTTCATCTTATCGTTCCAACAACGTGGAGCCTGTTAGAGCCCGTATAGGCTTTTATGTAATCTGCAAACCTTCCCTGAGTTGTTACTGAAGCCTTCTGGTTGCTGAATATAGATTTCCTCCTTGAGTTCTCCATTTAAAAATGCAGTCGATACGTCAAACTGATGCAGACTCATATCTTCATTGGCAGCAATACTGATTACTGTTCTGACAGTGGTTTGACGAGCAACTGGACTGAAGGTTTCTCCAAAATCTTGACCTTTCTTTTGTGCGAATCCTTTTACCACTAGCCTAGCTTTATATCTTTCTAAATTTCCATCAGGTTTATATTTCTTATTGAAAACCCATTTTGAAGGAATAACTCTCTTATTTTTAGGCAAATCACAGATAGTCCACGTCTTGTTCTCTTTTAAAGAAGTCATTTCTTCTTCCATGGCTTTTTGCCACTCCTTAGCTTCCTCACTGTTCATCGCACCGTACAAGTCCAATGGCACATCTTCACTCCCTTCGACGATGTTGACATAATCATCCATAAATTTAGGTTTATTAATTTTATCCTGACCTCTCAGATTTACGCCTCTTTTCCACACTATATCTTCTATTTCTGGATCTTCATTTTCTTCTTCATGAGATTCCCCTTGATCTTCCAAATGTATTTCTTCAGATTCTCCTTCTTCTTCCAAATATTCTTTCGGATTCTCTTCACAATATATGTCAATACCTTTTCCTTCAATTTTATGAAATGACAATTTTTCACATATCGGTGCTTTGAGTGACTCCTGGAATATGACGTCTCTTGATCTAATTAGTTTATTATTTGAGAAGACTCGGTATGCATTGTCACCATCATATCCAACAAGTACTCCTTGAGTAGCATTTTTATCAAATTTTCTTCTATCTTCTTTATGAACATGGACCCAACATTTGCATCCTATAACACGAAGATTTTTGACTCCTGGTTTAATACCCATCCAATGTTCAAATGGGGATTTTCCTTTTTCTGATGATGGACCTGTTCGATTTAATATATAGGCTGAAGCGTTAATCATTTCTGCCCATAGCTCCTTAGGTAGAGATTCTTCTCCTGAGTGCATGAGGGCTCTTGCAGTTTCTACAATGGTGCGGTTTTCTCTCTCAGCGCAGCCATTTTGTTGTGGCGTGTATGTCATAGTGTAACTAATTTCAATACCTTTTGATTTAAGGAAGTTTTCTACTCTTTCATTTTTAAACTCGCCGCCATGGTCACATCGAATGCACATTACTTTATGACCTAATTGGGTAACTTCAGCTAAAAATTCCTTCAATTTTTGAAATACTTCATCCTTGGTCTTAATAAAATAAACTTTTCTAAATTTTGAAAAATTATCCTTAATACCAGAAAATATTTAAAACCACCTTTCGAAGGGATAAAGGGACCGCATACATCAGTGCTTATAACTTGACCAGTTTTCTCAGCTCTTTTCCGACGCCCAAACTTGAGTCTATGAGCTTTTCCTTTTATGCAGCCCTCACAGAGTTCACCATCAAGAGTTAAGTCTAAATTGATAATTATAATTATTAAATACCCTCTATAGAATCCCAAAATCTTCCTTGCCATCAGTTCGGATTTCGTTCACAACAGTCCATGGTAAAAAAAAAAAGCTACTCCGAGTGGTCAATCATATTTCCGCTGCACTGGAAAGCAAGCAATATTTCTCGGGTGCATTTCTGGACATAGTTCAAGCTTTTGACCGGTTATGGCTGAAAACCCATCTACCCCAGTCCTTGTACCTCTTAATTGTTCGTTCCTACCTCTCTCATCGCACCTTTCGAGTTCACTAATGTACAGATTTTTCCAATTCCTACCCAGTTGAAGCCAGTTTTCCTCAAGTTACCGTCTTGGGCCCCGTCCTTTATATCCTATTTACCGCTGATATCCCTGTCTATCCCGATACCTTCCTTCCAACATTTGCTGATGACACCGCCCTCCTATGCTTCAATTCAGATCCCGAAATAGCATCTTTAAATCTGCAAAGTCACCTCACCTTGATTGAGCACTGGTGTAATAACTGGCTCATTAAAGTTAATGAATCTAAATGCCAACATATTACTTTTACACTCCGACGCAATTCCTGTCCACCAGTAATCTTTAATTCCATCCAGCTTCCTTACTCAAACACAGTCCGGTATCTTGGCTTTCATTTAGACCGAAGACTAACGTGGAACCCAGATACTAGACTCAAAAGACAAGAACTCAACCGACGATACGGCCCATTCTACAGACTACTGACTAAAAAATCTCAACTTTCAACTGACAACAAATTACTGATCAACAAGACAATCTTGAAACCTATTGTGACCTACAGACTGGAACTTTGGGTGACAGCAAAATTTTCTAATATCAAACACATCCAATCCTTTTAGTCCAAAGTCCTCCGAACAATAGTCGATGCTCCGTTCTATGTAACCAACACAACCCAACATCATGACTTTAATATCCCATGCGTCCTTGACCTTATCCCTGAAAATTTTTCTAAATTCCATCAGAACCTTTTAAATCATCCAAACTCCCTTGCACAATCCCTATCTAGTCTCACTCATCCCTACAATCCTCCTCGAAGTTTGAAGCTGCAGTGGCCCAGCGATCTTTTGTATTATATATGTTGGAGTTCTGGCAATGGCCAGATTCTCCACTCAAGACATGAGTATATGTGGCTAAAGCGCTCTCGCTCGATCTCCACTGGCTTTAGCACCAGTGACGTTGTTGAGTGAGTATCCCAGGGATCTCTTGAAGACCTGCTTTTTCCTCTATAGGGACCAGCTAGACTAATTGTGTATATTGTATATAGGTATGACTGAGTTTTTATGTTTTTAATTTAGTTATCTCTAGGTTATTTTATTTTTTATTGTATATAATTATTTATTATTTTTTCAATTCTCGACTTTTAGCCGGATAAATCCCCTGATCCGGACCGAGGTTTAGGGTACAGTTTGACTATTTAATTTAAATATTAAAACTTTTTCGAACAATGCTGGCGGTTCCCAGCATTACCGCTTTCTGGATTTGGATGGATGTTTCCATTTATTATTATTTAGTTATTATTTTACTTTTCTTAATTTTATGTTTTCTGTTTACATGGCGTGGATGTGTTCATATATCACTATAATTGTTGTCTAGGTGACAGATTATTATATTTCTAAATAAATAGATAAATAAAAAAAATATATATTTAAAAATAATCCAAGCAATAAGCAGGGTCTTTTTTATTTTAAACATAAAAGTAAATAAACGGTTCCAAAGTTAGATCAGTTTCTTTTTTTAATAAATAAGAAATGCTTTATTACTTATTCATAAATTATAATCCTCAAATCATTGGACATTTATACAGCATGATTATCCGTCTGTCGGAGATTAGTTATAACTTTATATGTCAATTCCGAGAATTTGCAGAAAAAGAAATAAATTTCATAATATTCGTTATTATTATATTGCTCTAACTCTCAATATATCTAAATCTCTATGTATATAGATAGATAACTTTATTTTGGGACAATGACTTTTAAGAATAATAAAATGTTACCAAGCAAAGGAAAACTTTTGGGCTAGAGAAAAAAATTAAATAAATAAAATATCTTTTGTAAACTAACAAATATAAAAAAAAAAATAAAAGTAACAAACTGATGAAACTATATACAAAGTATCTAGAACTGCAATACAAATAAGAAATAAAACAAAATAATCACTGCTTAACTAAAAAAGTAATAAAACACAAAGAAAAAAAGCAATAAATAAAAAATAAATTCCTCTAGTAAATGAGCACCAACTAAAAATAACTAACCGTAAAGTAAATATGAATAAATAAAGATTTATATATTCTATTTTAATAACAATCAAAACATTAATAACAAAAATAGTAATAAAATAAATAAATTAAACAATTTTAAGAGCAGAGTAATCTTGTCGAACAGCAATGACACGGTATAAAAAATTTATTTACAAGTTTATAAATACACGTAAGAATATACAGAAGCACAAGAAAAGTAATGAAATATATATATATATATATATATATATATATATATATATATATATATATATATATAAATGTTTTTGAGAAGGAATTAGTCGAGGGTGCGGTCAAAAAAATAAAAAAAATTAAAATATATAAATAATTTTAATTTTTGCCGACGTTTCGACCCACTTTGCAGGTCGTCTTCAGGGCTACAAAAGATACAAACATGTTGAAAATATAAAAATAAAATAAAAAATAAATATAAGTATATATAAATTACGAAGAAGTTGTCAGATACAGAAATAAAAGATAAAGAAAATAAATACATGATAAGAAAATAGATAAAAGAAAATAAATACATGAATGTTAACGAATAAATGAATGTTAACGAATAAATTGATTGAAAATTGAATAACTATTGTTACAGTAAAGTTAAAATATGGATAAGATAACATAATAATAAGATATCAGTGGATAACAAGCAAGTGGAGGTTACCTTTAATTGTAAATAAACAGATAACGGGACCAAAGGTTAAGAAGTGAAGAAATTGAAAGATTAATAGGGTAACATTAGTGTAATATTGTTGGGATAGATTATTAAGTATAAATAACTCTATAAGAAAACAATAATTTTAAAAGAATACTTTAAAATGTAAGAATAAATGTAAAAACAAGGTTATGATGATAAAGAAACAAAAAACAGGTTGTACTATATATAGATGACAATTGACATTTAGTTTTTTGAAAGCGGTAATGGAATGGTAGGCTGTATGAAGATAATAATAAGGTGTATAGTTAAAGGATAGGTGTGTTAAGAAAGGAATCTCAATAAAAGTCAAAACATACCGTTGGATGTGGCACTGCGGGAGGCGGTTGAAACACTGGCAGTGTCAAAAACTCTAGTTAGCAGTGTCAAAAAAAAAGTTCTAGTAAAAATAAACGCATACATACATACACATATATACACATACAAACACACACACACACACACACACACATATATAACATATATAATATATATATATATATAAAAGTAAAAGTAAAAGAAAGTATAAATGGAAGTGAGAAGATTAAATAGAGGTTTATGATCGAGACTTTTTTAAAATGTTGATGATTTGGGAGTAGGCGAGTGATAGATTTTGCTTGTCGGTTTTTAAGTTAAGTGGTTTGTAGTCTAATTGAATGAAAACACTTTCCGTAAGTAGTCTTTTGTCGTGGTTAGGTACTGTGGCAAGAATGGAGGTATTGTCAAAGTCAAATGTGTGGTTTGAGGTTAAGGCGTGTTCAGAGAGTTTAGAAGCAGTAGAGTTCTTAGAAGTAATTGAGTATTTGTGTTGTTTGATGCGGTCTTTAAGTTGGTTTTTGGTTTCTCCAATATAGGCGGAGTTACAATTGGTGGTAGAGCAAGGAATGCGGTATACGATATTAGAGCGGTGTTGCGGAGGGATGGGGTCTTTTAGGTTGGAGTAAATATTGGCAAGTTTGTTATAGTTTTTAAAAGCAACTCGCAGGTTGGGAATAGAGGAACGTAAAGATTTTTGAATTCTATCCGAAAGTAAAGGGATGTATGGTAGAGATCTATATAAAGGAATGGGGGGCTGATTTTGAGAACTAGAGAAAGGGATGGAGGATGAGGGGCGGGTTTTGTAGTCAGTAATAAGTTTTTTAATGGTGTTGGAGGGGAAGTTATTAGACAATAGTATCCGTTGTATGCGTCTAGTGTTTGTTTCATGTAGGTAAGGGTCAGATAGAGAAAAACATCGGTGAATGAGGTTTTTGGCAACGTTAAGTTTTTGGTGAAAGGGGTGTTGAGAATAGTAGTTGAGTAATCTGCCAGAGTATGTTGGTTTTGTGTACCAGTCTGTGGATAAAGTATTGTTGGGATGTCTTTTAATGAGAAGATCGAGGAAAGGGAGGGAATAGTTATCTTCGTATTCAACTGTAAAAGAGAGGCGGGGATGATATGAGTTAAAGGCGGAAAGGATGTCAGGAATAGTATCAGGATTGACGATGAGAAGAAGGTCATCGACGTATTTTTTTATAAGAAATATGTCATTAGGAAACTGTGGGGCTATGGTGTTTAGGAGATCATTAAGAACAATGTTAGATAAGTCGGGTGGGAGAGGATTACCCATAGCTAATCCTGCAATTTGATTATAAAATTGTCCATGGAACTGGAGATAACCAGATTTGCAACAAAGTTGTAGGGATTCAATAAATGATGAACGGTTAAGGGAGGTATGAGACTCTAAGGATGACCAGTTATTTTCTACTATAAGAAGGGCTTTATCTATAGGGATGTTGGTGAAGAGGCTTTTAACGTCGAAGGAGACTAGAATGTAATTATCGGGAATGGTTAGGGATAATAACAAATTACGATAAAAATTAATTTAGATGAAAGGAGTTGTGGATATCATATGGATTGTCATGACTAAGGATTTGTAAGGATGGGAGTAGAAATTTGCTGAGTTTTAAAGAGGGAGAGTTGATATTAGAAGTGATAGGACGGAGGGGAGTGCCGGGTTTGTGAATTTTTGGAAGACCATAGAAACGGGGAGCCACGGAGTTATAAGAGATGAGGTTTCTGTAAGTAGGATATGTGATTTGTTTAGAGTGTAAGAGGTTTCTGATATGTTGGTTAAATTGGATTTTAAGAGAAGGAGTGGGGTCACGAGTTGTAGGAGCGTATGTAGATATGTCTGATAGGAGTTCAGTCATTTTTCTATTATAGTCTGTGAGGTCCATGATAACTGTTTTATTTCCTTTGTCCGCTTTAGTGATGATGATGTCGTCATGATTTTTAAGGAAGGAGCGTGTGGAAGAAAGATCTTTGAAGAATTGAGGGGAAAAGTTAGAAGTAGTGGATGGGGGGTGTTGGAGATGGTTAGAGATAATGTTAGTTATGGAAACACGAGATAATTCTTTATTATCATTAGAATGGTGAAAGATCGGATCGTTATAAATATATTCCAAGTCAGTAATAAGTTCAGGGATGAGTTTGGTAGAGGAATTAGGGGTGGAAAAATTCGCTGCCCCCCATTCCTTTATATAGATCTCTACCATACATCCCTTTACTTTCGGATAGAATTCAAAAATCTTTACGTTCCTCTATTCCCAACCTGCGAGTTGCTTTTAAAAACTATAACAAACTTGCCAATATTTACTCCAACCTAAAAGACCCCATCCCTCCGCAACACCGCTCTAATATCGTATACCGCATTCCTTGCTCTACCACCAATTGTAACTCCGCCTATATTGGAGAAACCAAAAACCAACTTAAAGACCGCATCAAACAACACAAATACTCAATTACTTCTAAGAACTCTACTGCTTCTAAACTCTCTGAACACGCCTTAACCTCAAACCACACATTTGACTTTGACAATACCTCCATTCTTGCCACAGTACCTAACCACGACAAAAGACTACTTACGGAAAGTGTTTTCATTCAATTAGACTACAAACCACTTAACTTAAAAACCGACAAGCAAAATCTATCACTCGCCTACTCCCAAATCATCAACATTTTAAAAAAGTCTCGATCATAAACCTCTATTTAATCTTCTCACTTCCATTTATACTTTATTTTACTTTTCCTTTTATATATATATATATATATATATATATATATATGTATATATGTGTGTGTGTGTGTGTGTTTGTATGTGTATATATGTGTATGTATGTATGCGTTTATTTTTACTAGAACTTTTTTTTTGACACTGCTAACTAGAGTTTTTGACACTGCCAGTGTTTCAACCGCCTCCCGCAGTGCCACATCCAACGGTATGTTTTGACTTTTATTGAGATTCCTTTCTTAACACACCTATCCTTTAACTATACACCTTATTATTATCTTCATACAGCCTACCATTCCATTACCGCTTTCAAAAAACTAAATGTCAATTGTCATCTATATATAGTACAACCTGTTTTTTGTTTCTTTATCATCATAACCTTGTTTTTACATTTATTCTTACATTTTAAAGTATTCTTTTAAAATTATTGTTTTCTTATAGAGTTATTTATACTTAATAATCTATCCCAACAATATTACACTAATGTTACCCTATTAATCTTTCAATTTCTTCACTTCTTAACCTTTGGTCCCGTTATCTGTTTATTTACAATTAAAGGTAACCTCCACTTGCTTGTTATCCACTGATATCTTATTATTATGTTATCTTATCCATATTTTAACTTTACTGTAACAATAGTTATTCAATTTTCAATCAATTTATTCGTTAACATTCATTTATTCGTTAACATTCATGTATTTATTTTCTTTTATCTATTTTCTTATCATGTATTTATTTTCTTTATCTTTTATTTCTGTATCTGACAACTTCTTCGTAATTTATATATACTTATATTTATTTTTTATTTTATTTTTATATTTTTCAACATGTTTGTATCTTTTGTAGCCCTGAAGACGACCTGCAAAGTGGGTCGAAACGTCGGCAAAAATTAAAATTATTTATATATTTTAATTTTTTTTTTTTTTTTTGACCGCACCCTCGACTAATTCCTTCTCATATCATATCAACGGTCAACCATCTCTACATCATTATAAATGTTTTTGAAACCAAGACTCTGAATTTTAACCATTAGCCATTTTCTGACTGTTTTTTTAAAATAGGAATTGGAATAGGTGGGTTTTAAAGTTGAATGAAAAGAGATCATGCTGGATTTTTAAAGGGAGGGAATCCCAGAGATTAGCAGACCGGGCAGCAAAGGAGTTTTGGAAAGAGGCAGATCTGTGAGATGGGATATAAAGGCCAAATGGTCGGAATCTTGTGAGTGGACTGAGAACTTGAATTGGAGAAGATCATAAGGATAGGACGTTATTGGCCATAGGGGCGTTTATTGTTGATGTGCCTAGGAAATATTGTCAATAGAAGGAAGTAAAAAGTCACTCAGTGTAATGGTGGGAGACGTGGGAACGTCACGGGATCCCAATGACAAATCTGAGAAAGCTATTCGTGAGTCTCTTCAGTCTGTCACCGAGTGGCAACCGTACATCACGCAGCTGTAGTCAAAGTTGGGGAAGACGAGTGAAGCAACTAAGAGTCTGAGGGTAGGTTCGGGTAGGAGATGTTAGAAGCGATGGAATAATTTTAGAGTGGAAATTGACCGTCGAGCGATGTGGGAAATGAGGAAGTTCCAGGAAAGGATTTGATCAATGAAAAAGCCTATGTTTTTAACATAGGAGCAGAAGGTAACGGGTAGGTCATTTAGGTATAGTGTTTGAATTAGATCGGAGAAGGGGCTTAGAAAAAATGGCAAAGGCCTGAGTTTTTGCAGCAATTAACCTTAATTCGTTTAGGCATGCCTATGCACGGATCTAGATCTTCTTGAATCTTGGCAAATGCTACAAATAACTCAGAGGGAGAGACTAATAATTTTTTTTTTATTTAATAATATTTTATTGAGAAAAAAAAAACATTTTGCTTCAATTAAGGACATTGAGTATTTAGGATGAATGAAACACAAACATACCATATATACAATAAAAGAAAAACAAGATTATAACAAAAGAAAAGGAAATAAAAATTGGAATAACAGAATAAATCAAACATGAGACAACATTAAATAAAACACATTCATACTTATTTACAGTCAGCCGAGGGAGCTCCGAGTCGGGCCTTTTCCCCTACGTGTGGATGATAAGGCTAGACTCCAAGAGATCCCAGCTCTTCTCTCTCAGCCACATCACTAGGATAGGAATCTAGTGGAGACTAAGAGAGGGCACTAAAGCCACATACGTTTATGACTTGAGTGGAGAAGCTGGCCATTGCCAGGACTCCAATGACGTCTTTACATAAGATCTAGAGGCCACTGCCGCTTCAACCTTCGAGGAGGACTGTAGGGATGAATGGAACTGGATAAGGAATTAGGATGTTGCACAGGCGGATTTACGGGGAGGGCTTTCCGGCTGAAGCCCCCCCCCCCCAAAATGGTAAAATATAACTATGTTTTATGGTAAAAAATGATGTCTTGAAGTATTACTGTTCGTTTAATTACATTTAATAGGACTTCAAGAATCACTTAAACACCATTTCATATAGTTGGTTAGTATCTTTCTGTTTTTCTAAAGTAATTATCGTTATATATATGAAAAAAAGCTTCCGGGCTGAAGCCCCCTCCCCAAAAAAATTAAATCCTGGATCCGCTTGGATTAGGTTCTGATAAAAATTTGAAAATCGGGATGGAATAACGTCAAGGACATAAGGGATGTTAAGGTCATGATGTAAGGTTTTGTTAGTAATATAATAAGGAGCATTGACTATTATACGGAGGACATTAGACTGGAAGGATTGGATGTGTTTGATGTTCGAAAATTTATTTGTCCCTCACAGTTCAAGTCTGTAGGTCCAGATGGGTTTCAGTATGGTCTTTTATATAAATTGTTTTTTGTTTTTTTCAATTGAGAGGTTACATTTTCTGTACAAGTAGTCTGTATAACTGGCCAAGTCGTTGGTTAAGTTCTTGTCTTTTAAGTGTGGTATGTGGGTTCCATGTTAGTCTTTTGTCTAAAAGGAATCCAAGATACCGAACTGTGTCTGAGATGGGAAGAGGTACTGAGTTGAAAGGGATATGTGGACAGGACCTGCTTCGGAGGGTAAAGGTGACATGCTTCCATTTGGATTCATTGAATTTGATGCGCCAATGGTTGCACCATTGCTCTATTAGGGAGATGTGTCTTTGAAGGTTTAGGCATGCTGTTTCAGGGTCTGGATGGGAAGATAGGAGGGCGGTATCATCAGCAAATGTTGCTAGAAGGGTATTAGGATGGGTTGGAATGTCAGCTGTGAAAAGGATGTAGAGAACTGGGCCCAAGACACTGCCTTGTGGAACACCAGCCTCAACTGGATAATAATTGGATAATTTGGTGTCGCTGCGGACTTGAAAAGAACGATTTGAAAGGTAGGATTTGAGGACTAGGTACAAGGATTAGGGTAATTGGGTTTTAAGCTTGAAAAGTAAGCCATCGTGCGACACCAGGTCGAAAGCTTGCGCTACGTCCAGAAAGGCTCTAGTGCAACATGGCTTGTTTTGGAGAGGATATATGGTCAAATACGCGGAGGACTTGTTGAACAGTGGAATATCTTGAGCGGAATCCAAACTGATGGGAGGGGATATTATGGGTTTCTAGAATGGGTAGGATACGTTTGAGAAGGATTATTTCAAAGATTTTTGAAAGGATCGGAAGTAACCTTACTGGTCTATAGGATGAGGCATTATTAACAGGTTTACCTGATTTAGGGAAGAGGATAATAATGGAGTGTTTCCATATCAGAAGAAAGTGAGTTGTGAGGAGGGTACAGTGATACAGGTATGTGATGAGGTATTATTGCTTTTTGTGGAAGTTGTCTAAGGATCTGGGAAGTAAGGAGATCGTGTCCAGGGGATTTTCGAGGATTCAATTTGGTTATAAGGAATTTGACCTAAGAGGGTTTGACAGCTCTAGGAGGCAAGGAGAGATAAATCGAAGAAGAGAGAACTAGTTAAAGAACTAATTTCAGCAGTGTGGGTGGGATGGAGTTCGGTGTGGGAAGTGAATGTGTTGGATAGGTGTTTGGCAAATTCTTCAGTTCTAATCTCAGCTGACGAAGCCTAGGTTTCATCATCTTGTCGGAGTGGGTGGTAAATAGATTGGTATTTAAGAATTTTTTTGGTCACTTTCCAGAGGGAGTTGTCATCGGTTGAGAGGGAAGAAAGGTAGAAATTGTAGGATTGAGAACTAAAGGTAGCCAGTTCTTTTTTAACCTGTTTGGAACAGTGTATAATTTCCGATCATCAGGATGCCTGGTTCTTTGCTAGAGGGTCCTAGATTGGCGTTTGGATTTAATAAGGTCAGTAAGCTTTTGGAGCAACGTATTCTTTTTAAGAGATTTTTTAAGGGAGAGGTGTGGTGAGGATGCAGTCCAGATTGCTTGTTGGATCAAGGTGGTGAAGGAACTCACTGTATTGTCTATGTCTTGAGGGATTTTTAGGAATACTCTGGGGTCTATTGCATATGTTATTGTTTGGCGGAAAAGGTTCCAGTTGACTGGGCCTCTGATGAATGAGGGAGGAGATAATTTGGGGATAGGAGATGCGGTAAGGATCAGATTTAGCGGACTATGGTTTGAGGAAAGGTCATTGAGCAGTGAAATTTAGAAATTTAGCGGCCCTAGACCTTTGTGAATGAAGAAGTCAAGGAGGTCAGGATTACGGTTAGGAAATAAGAGTAGACAGCAATGTTCGCCCGCGGGAATTCGTGGTTCTGGCTCCCCATTGCTGATGTTTTGCATTAAGATCTGTTCCTATAAGGAAATAATGTCCCAAGGAATTAAGAAAAGAAATGAAGTTAGGTTGAGGTACGGCTAGTTTAGGTGGAGAATATGCTGCTACAACTGTAACAGGAAAGAGTGAGGTTTGGATTGTTATAGCTGAGGTTTGTAGGAAATTATGAACTGGTAGAGGATACAAGTGATGAGGGAGGGATTGATGTATGATGACAGCAGTGCCTGTATGTCCTGTTCCATCGGGGTGGTCAGTTCGATAAATCTTGTAGCCAGGTATGCTCAACTGTCGTTTGTTAGTTAGTCGGGTCTCAGTAATTAGGGCTACGTCAATGGCATTCTCCTGTAGAAAAAAAGTTTGTTCGTTGGTAAGGTTTCGAACACCAATCGCATTCCAGAGGAGAATGGAGTTAGGTTTTATTGAGGACATTTAAGGAATTCTTGGAGGTGGGGTAAGTTGGTTATGACATTTGTAAGTAAGGAAACGAGCGGAGTGATAAGAGATCTGAATTCTGAGAGAAATGATGTAAGGAGACTGGTGAGGTCATTCGAATTGTTAGGAGGAAGAACATAAGAGATTTAATGAGGGCTGGATTTTTTGGTGTTATTATATTGGGGTGGTGGATCATGAGGTTGTTGATGATTTTGCAGCAGGGCCTGAGGTTGATTTGTCTGTTCAGTCTCTACTGACATTTCAGCAAAAGACACTTCTTTATTCAAACGTCTAGAGGGTTACCTTGGTGGTCTGGGAGTCCTGCAGGTCTCTTCCTGTCTGCTTATTTCTAGCTGGTTTTGGTAACCTAGTGCGCACACAGCAAGAGTTTGCCTAGACTTGGTGCAGTCCTCAGACCTTTGCTGTTGTCCGCACTTCACACATCGAGGTAAGCGATGGCAGTAGTTTCTTGCATGACCATAGGTTTGAGAATGATATAAATAAATAAATTTGGGAATCGTCGGCATTAAGATGATGGGAACAGTTGAGGATTGATTTATGAAGATCGTTTATGATTTTCACACATACCAGCTGAGGGAGGATAGATCATTACGAGTGGTGATAAGAAACTTTCACTCCTCATCCCCAACTAAGGTTATCAAGGATGAGCTAACAGCGTTAGGGTTCAATGTTCGCCAAATAACAAACATTCTGCAAGAAAATAGAGACCAGCCAGAAGTAAAAACTATAATTCCACTGCCTTTATTTTTTGTGGATTTGCAGCCAACACCAGGGGTGGAAAAAATATACGGTATAGATCGACTCTACTATACCATTATAAAGGTTGAAAAAGCATATACAAAAAAAGAAATTGTCCAGTGCCACAATTGTCAGGCATACGGCCACATTAAGTCATATTGCCACCACATACCGCGCTGCGTGAAGTGCGGCGAGTCACACCAATCTGGTGAATGTACTAAAGCAATAAAAGATCCTGCAGTCTGCGCCCTATGCTTGGCGGGTCATCAACGATAATTGTTGTGAAATCTACAAAAACCTCAAAACTAAATACAAGCCCCGGAACCACGATGCTATACCTAAACAAACAAGAGGACCTGCTAAAATCTCGGACTCTAAAGTTTCCTTTGCTAAGTTACTCGGAGGTAGAGACCCGACTAATGAATGGCCATGCCGGAACAACCAACTCAATCCCTACCTCAATATCATATCCCTCCTAATTTACCTAAACCTCAACAATTATTTACCTAACCAATATCAAATCCCTCAAATTCCCCGACCGTCTAATGCCACAGATCTTACTAGTTTATTGACATCCTTCCTTACCGAATTTAAATCCCTTGTCCCCCCACTGATACCACTTTTTACAAACCTGGTATATCATCTCATTCCTCCTTTAAAAAATCCTTAAATGACTTCCATCAAACCCATATCCATTCTACTATGGAATGCGAATGGTGTTAGAAATCACACACGCGAACTAACAGCTTTACTATTAGACAATAACATTGATGTAGCCTTAATTACAGAAACTTGACTGACCAAAAACCAGCTTTTGAAAATACCACAGCAGTTAACGTATCGGACAGACAATCCTGACGGTAGAGCACATGCAGGTACTGCTGTCATCGTACATCAATCCCTCTCTCATCACATAATCCCATTTCCTAATCACGATTTCCTAAAATCCACTGCAGTTGTAATCAAAACCTTATTCTTTCCTATCACCACTGCATCAGCATATTGCCCTCCTAACTTTTCCATCTCCAATGTCCAGTTCACTTCTCTCCTAAATTCCTTAGGACACCACTTCATCCTGGGTGCAGACTTAAACACCAAGCATCAACAATGGGGTTCAAGAATTAAGACTTCTCGTGGTCGAACATTGCTGTCTGCACTCAATTCCCAATTTTTTATCCTCCTTCCTCCCAATTCACCTACCTAGTGGCCCACTGACCCTAAACGTAATCCCGATATCCTCAATTTCTTCATCCACAATGCTTTAGGTACCCTCCTCCATTCCCTTGCACGTCTTGATGAGATTTCCTCAGACCACCCCCATTAATATTCCAAGTATCATTAGCTCCTATTCCTAAACCCTCTCCACCATTCTTCATCAGAGGCCCAGTTAACTGGAAACCCTTTCATCAAATCCTCTCCGATGAAATTGACCTCAGAGCAACCCTGAAAAACTCCGAAGACCTGGACAATGCCGTTAATTCCTTTACCACTAAAATCCAGGAAGCAGTCTGGACGGCTTCCTTTCCTGATCGTTCCACAAGAAACCCAATTTACCTCAACACCTCCTTGACCTAATCCATATAATATGCCATGCCACATTATTATGGCAACGTACCAGACATCCAGCCGACCACCACTCCTACAATTATTACTGTAAAAAATTATAATATATATATTTGTTTATTTAGAAATATTACATTCTGTCACATCAAGGACATTTATAATAGTGATCAGAGAAAGCACACTCACACTCTATTTACAATAAAAAAAAAAAAATAAATAAATAATACAGAAACTAATAATAATAAATACAATAAAATAAATAAAATAAATACAATAAAATAAAATAAATGTATATAAACAAAAGAACTAACCTAATCATACACACTCGGGCTTGAGTGGAGGATCTGGCCATTGCCAAAACTCCAATAGATGCTTATTTACAAAAGGTCTCTGGGCCACTGCCGCTTCAACCTTCGAGGAGGATTGTAAGGATGGGTGGTGCTGGATAGAGATTGTGCAAGGGGATTTGGATGATAGGTAAGGTTTTGGTGAAATTTGGAGAATTTTTCTGGAATAAGGTCTAGGACAAATGGGATATTAAGGTCATGGTGTAGGATTTTGTTATTTACATAGAACGGAGCATCAACTATTGTTCGAAGGACTTTAGATTGAAAGGATTGAATACGTTTGATGTTAGAAGCTTTTGCTGTCCCCCACAGTTCAAGTCCGTATGTCCATATAGGTTTCAGTATTGTCTTGTAGATAAGTAATTTGTTTTCAATAGAAAGTTTGGATTTTCTGTTTAGTAGTCTGTATAGCTGGCCGTATCGTCGGTTGAGTTCTTGTCTTTTGAGTCTAGTATGTGGGTTCCACGTTAGTCTTCGGTCTAAATGAAAGCCAAGATACCGGACTGTGTCTGAGTAAGGAAGCTGGATGGAATTAAAGTGTACTGGTGGACAGGAACTGCGTCGGAGTGTAAAGGTAATATGTTGGCATTTAGATTCATTAACTTTAATGCGCCAGTTATTACACCAGTGCTCAATCAAGGTGAGGTGGTTTTGGAGATTTAAGGATGCTATGTTGGGATCAGAGTTGGATGATAAGATTGCGGTGTCGTCAGCGAATGTTGCAAGAAAAGTATCGGGATGAACAGGGATGTCAGCAGTAAAGAGGATGTAAAGCACGGGACCCAAGACGCTGCCTTGGGGAACACCGGCTTTAACGGAGTAGATATTGGAAAATTCTGTTCCACAGCGAACTCGGAAGGAGCGGTCAGAGAGGTAGGATCGGAGGACTAGGTACAAGGACTGAGGTAAATGGATTTTAAGCTTGAAGAGCAGTCCGGAGTGCCATACCCGGTCAAATGCCTGTGCAATGTCCAGAAATGCACCCGAACAGTATTCCTTGTTTTCTAGGGCTGAGGAAATATGATCAACAACTCGGAGTCCTTGTTGAACAGTAGAATGTTGGGAGCGAAAACCAAACTGATGGGAAGGAATATTTTGGGATTCTATAATGGGTAGGATTCGTTTCAAAAGGATCTTTTCAAAAATTTTTGAAAGGATTGGGAGTAGGCTAATTGGTCTATAGGATGTTGAGATATTGGGAGGTTTGCCTGGTTTTTGGAAAAGGATAATAGTGGAGTGTTTCCATAGCAGAGGAAAGTGGGTGGTGCGTAGGATACAGTTGTAGATATATGTAAGGAATATGACTGCTTTGGATGGAAGTTGTCGAAGGATTTGAGGAGTAAGGAGATCATGTCCAGGAGCTTTACGGGGGATTAATTTTTTTAATTGAAATTTCACTTCGGAAGGATGAATAGCTTTTGGGGGCAAGGAAAGTGGGATTGGTGATGTAAGGAGTTCTTCTACTGTTACGGTGTGGACAGGATGGGATTCCGGATGTGAAATAATTGTATTGGATAGGTGAATAGCGAAGCCTTATCTTCGTCAGATGCTGCCCAGGAGCCATCATCTCGTCGGAGGGGATGGGAAATGCGGCGAGGATTTAAGATTTTGGTAGTGGTTTTCCAAAGGGAATTGTCGCGAGAAGAAAGGGAGGATAGGTAGGAGTTGAAGGAATGTGATCTGAAGGTGGCTAATTCCAGTTTTAATTTTTTGCAGTAATAATTATAGGAGCAGCGGTCGGTAGGATGTCGGGTACGTTGCCACAATAATCTGGCACGGCGTTTGGTTTGGATTAGGTCAAGGAGGTGTTGGGGTAGAATGGTCTTTTTAGGAATTCTGGAGGAGTCTTTTGGGAAGGAAGCAGTCCAGGCGGCTTGTTGGATTGTGGTAGTAAAGGAATTTACGGCACTATCAAGGTCATCGGGAGTTTTGAGGGATATGTTAAGATCAATTTTATCGGAGATGATTTGGCGGAAAAGGTCCCAGTTAACTGGGCCCCTAATAAATGACGGTGGAGAAGGTTTGGGAACGGGTTCAAGTGAAACATTAAGGATTAGAGGACTATGGTCAGAGGAAAGTTCATTTAGACGTGTAATGGAACAATTGAGGGGACTTAAGCCGCTGTGGATAAAGAAATCAAGAAGATCAGGATTACGGTTGGGATCTGTAGGCCAGTAGGTAGGAGAGTTGGGGGAAAGGAGGTGAAAATGTTGGGAATTGAGTGCAGACAGCAGGGTTCGGCCACGAGTATTCGTGGTTCTGGAACCCCATTGTTGATGTTTGGCATTTAGGTCTGCACCCAAGATGAAGTGATGTCCTAAGGAGTCGAGGAGAGAACGGAATTGGGCATTGGATATGGATCGGTTAGGAGGGCAATACGCTGATGCAAGGGTAACCGGGAAGGAAAAGGTTTTTATCACGATAGCGGTGGACTGTAGGAAATCATGTGTAGGTAACGGGAGTAGGTGATGGGAGAGAGATTGGTGTAAAATGACAGCAGTACCGGCATGTGCTTTTCCGTCAGGGTGGTCAGTACGATATGTCAGGTATTGTGGTATTTTGAAGTGCAGTTTAGTGGTTAGTCGAGTTTCAGTAATTAGTGCCACGTCAATATTTTTGTCAAGTAATAATGTAGTTAGTTCGTTTGTGTGATTCCTAACACCATTCGCATTCCAAAGGAGAATGGATAAAAGTTTATTGGAAGTCATTTAAGGATTTTTCGCGGGAGGGATAAAATGTAATACAAGATTGGTGAGAAGAGATATCAAAGGAGTAACAAGGGATCTGAATTCGGAGAGGAAAGATGTAAGTAAACTGGTTGGATCTGTGGTACTGTAAAAAATTAAAACAAGAATTAGCCATCTTCAGATCCCGATCATTCAACTTCTACCTCATCTCCCTCTATGGTTATGATAATTCCCTCTGGAATACCACCGAAAAAATCCTAAAATCCCATCGTATTTCCCATCCCCTTCTTCGAGGTTATGGTACCTGGACAGCGTCTGATGTAGACAAAGCCGAGGAATTTGCCAAGCACCTTTCATATACCTTCACTTCCCATCCAGAATCTCATCCCACCCACACAGTAGAAGTAGAAGAATTCCTTTCTTCACCTATCCCACTCTTCTTACCACCTAAAGCAGTTAATCCATCTAAGGTCAAATACCTATTAAGTAAAATCACTCCTTGTAAATCTCCTGGATACGACCTTCTAACCCCACAGATCCAACTACAATTACTATCCAAAGCCATCATATTTCTAACCTATACATACAATTGTATCCTGCGAAGTACCCACTTCCCTCTCTTATGGAAACATTCCACCATCATCCTTTTCCTGAAACCAGGCAACCCTCCAAAATATACATCATCCTATAGACCAATTAGCCTACTCCCAATTCTTTCGAAAATTGTTGAAAAGATCCTACTGAAAAGAATCCTACCCATAATAGATTCCCGAAAAATCCCTGCCCATCAATTCGGATTCCGTTCCCAACATTCTACCGTCCAACAAGGACACCGAGTTGTTGACCACATACCCTCAGCCCTAGATAACAAACAATGTTGCTCAAGTGCATTTCTGAACATAGCACAATCTTTTGACCGGGTATGGCACCACGAACTGCTCATTAAGCTCAAATCCCATCTACCACAATCCTTATACTTAATACTCCAATCCTACCTCTCCGACCGCTCCTTTCGAGTTTGCTGTGGTACAAAAGTTTCCGAATGTTACTCAATTGAGGCTGGAGTTCCTCAAGGCAGCGTCTTGGGTCCCATTCTTTACATCATCTATACCGCTGACATTCCCATTCATCCCGATACACTCCTGGCAACTTTCGATGATGGCACTAGGATCCTTAAAAAGTATATGAAATTTAGGCATAAATGTTAAATTTTATTGAAAATAGTGGAATATTGAGTCAAATATAAGATAAATCTACTATAACAGTGCCTATGAAACTAATGTAAATGGATTCATAATAATTAAAGCGTGAATATATTCTAAATATAGACGAAAATGGTAAGAAATATAGGTAAAAATAACAAATAACAAAAATATACGTCAGTATCATAAAATCAAGGAGACTGTGGACAATACCTTAGATGAACATCAGTGATTCTGATGGTAGTGACGTCACACCCCTATATGTTGCATTATATTTAATTAATGTTTAGGTTGTGTTGGTAGTATTGATAATTATTTAGGTTGTGTTGGTAGTACTGGGCATTCAAGAGTATATAAGAGATGTCAGTTTCGCGAGACCTCATTTGCGTCTTTACTTTCGTAGTGTGAACATCGTATTGCGGTCATATAAATCTTTGTTTGTTGTATAGATTATTTTGTTTGATTTAGTTTTTGTAGGTTATAGTATTTTGTTTAGGTTATCAATTGCATAGGTTATAGTTATTGTTATATTGTATAGGTTATTATTGATTTTTGTATTGTGGAGGTAATATATATATATATATATATATATAAGTTATGGTTAGAGGTAAGACAATATAACAGTTAATCCTAAGTTAATCCTATTTATGAAGTGTAAACAAAGTGTAATACTATATATATGGCATTACTAAGGCAATAAAGTCAGTATTATTTGAGTAACCACGTGCTTCATTTCGGATCCTTTTTCCCTTTTTTTTATTATTTCTTGTTCGAACTGACGTAAGTGGTGCCGAAACCCGGGACCTTTAGATTCAGTCGGGGAAGTAGTTTTTTTTTTCTCTTTCTTTTCGTTGTTGTTATTAACGTCACAAGAAATAAAAATGAGGAAGGATGCCGAACGGAATAGGGCAACCGCCAGCATCCACCGCACAACAGGTAGCACAGCAGGTAGCACAGGCGATACCGCCGACGGCACCACCAGCAGCACCGTTGGCTCCACCGCCGGCGTTCCCTCCGCTGTCAGAGGCGTTAGCGAGGGATTTTCCTCCACTACCTACGGAAACGTTGGCATCAGCACATGCAACTACGTTAGAGTGGTTGAAGGTGAGGACGGCGACGTCGCAGGATCTTAGGAGAGCGATATCCGACTTGGAAAGATTCGATGGAGGAGTGGGTGAGTTGAATCACTTCCTAAATGGTGGCGATCGGGTGATATCGCGTATATTGGCTAAGGAGGAGGAAAACCTGATAGACCCGATGGACGCCAATGCATTAAGGTCAGCCTTGGTATGCCGGGTTAAGAGGAGCGTGCGGAATATGATTCAGGCGGATGAAGACACTCCATGGAATGTTGTGAAGGATCGGCTGAAGAAGGCGTTTGGAGGAGGTCGATGGGCGCCCGAGGAGGACATCTTGCAGATGTTCCGGGAAAGGAAACAGCCTCATCAGACCAACGGGCAATATGCTGCAAATCTGCATGCACGATTTAACCACTTAACAGAGAAGACGAGGGAAGTGGCTGATGCGGTGGAAACAGGAGCCAGGATGGCATTTTTGTCAACCATCCTTAAAGTTCAGTTAGGGAGAGATACTGGAAAGAAGGATGGACTACCGAGGGACAAGAGCTTTGTGGAGTGTGCTCAAGGGATGATAGATGCAAGTGCTCGGGATGAAGAAGCAGCCCGTGGGGATGAAGAGAATGAGTATGGATGGAACAGGGTTTCATATAGGAGGGCGGAAACCGGGAGGTTCAAAGCAAGACAGGAGGGGTGGAAGAAAAGAGGAGGAGAGGTTAGTACAAGAGAAAGGCCGACAATGAGAGAGAGGAAGCCAGGCAAAGAAAGGAAGAAATGGACAAAGGAAGACAGGAGATGTCACGGGTGCGGAAAGATAGGCCACCTAGTGGCGAATTGCCCGCGAACCCGATGTTTCGAATGCGGAACCGAGGGACACATCGCCAGACAATGCCCGTATATGAGTAGACGGGGAGACGTGGGCCGGGATGAACCAATGGAAGTGAACGCCCAGAGATTGTGGAGAAAGAGAGGAGCAGTATCGGAGTCAGATGAGTCATCAGGGACATCTGGAACCGAGGAAGAGGAGACGGAGATAAGAAGAGCTCGAGGAGGAAGAAGTAGCAGGAGGAGTGGAGAAGGAGGAGCCGTTGCGGACAGGAGAGGAAGATCAGACGAATGAGGAGAGGAGCAGAGGAGAGGCAGCCACGCGGTAGTAAATAATATTGGAGGTGAGTGCGTTGGTTTGCCAATTATAAGTGTTGTGGGGAGGGGGAAGTGTTTGGTAGATACGGGGAGCTCTAGTACAATATTATGTATAAAGATGCTGGAGGTATTGTGGAAAGGAGAGAGGATACCAGAAATAAAAAATTGTAAGTGTAAGTTGATTACTTTGGGTGGTCCTTGTAGAGTCGAGGGGGAGGTAGAATTAGATCTGGATCGATGGGTGGCCGAAATCGGGAAATTGAGGGTTCACGTGGTGGAGAACATGCCGAGAGAGTACGGAGGCATAATAGGTTGTGACTTATTAAGTAAGGTAAGGCCGAGGATAGATTACAGGAGTACAGGTTGGGTTGTTCGAATGGGAGGGAAGAAGTATCGGTGTAAGCGATTGATAGTGGACGGGACAGGGAATGTCGGGGCAATAGAACAAGCGGAACATTGGGTACAGAGGATAAAGAGGGAGTACGCGGATATTTTTTTTAAAGACGGGGAAGTGTTGACTGCAACAGGGAAAACGGTCCATGAAATTCCTTTGAAACAGGAGAAAGTGACATACGTTAAGGAACGACGTTATCCGCAAGCGCTACGGAGACTCATCAAGGAAGAGATAGAGAGCTTGAAGAAGCAAGGCATAATCGTGGATAGTACGTCACCGTACAACAGTCCCCTATGGGCAGTGAAGAAGAAGACCACGACAGGGGAGGAGAAGTATAGGGTAGTGGTAGACTTCAGGAAGCTCAACGACAATACCTTGGATGAGAAATACCCGCTCCCACGATTTGAAGACATCATTGACAGACTGAGCGGAGCCACAATCTTCAGCACTCTCGATCTAAAGGCAGGTTATCACCAGATACGTATGCATCCCAGGGATCAGCATAAGACAGCTTTTTCATTCGAAAGGGGGCATTATGAGTTTACTCGCATGCCGTTCGGGTTGAAAAACGCTCCTATAACCTTCCAGAGGTTTATGGACGAATTTTTGAGGGGACTGGACGAAGCATTCTGCCAGGTATATATGGATGATCTCCTGGTCTTCAGTAAAAATGAAACGGAACACATTGATCATTTGCGCCGCGTATTTGACAGAATGAAGCAGTTGGTGTTAAAATTGTCTGCTGAAAAGTCGATTCTGGGGCAGGATGAGATCAATTTTCTGGGACATTCGATTTCGAGGGAAGGGATCAAGCCTGATAAGCAGAAAGTAGAGGCGATACAAAAGATGGCGATGCCCAGAGATGTCAAGGGGATCCGGAGATTATTGGAGACGTTGAATTATTATCGTCGGTTTGTCCCGGAGATGGCGGAATATCTAGCACCTCTTAATAATCTCCTAAAGGAAGGCCGGAAGATCGCAATAACACCAGCGGTAGAGAACAACGTGCGGAAGTGCATGGCAAGGTTGCAAGAAAAGCCGGTACTTGCTTTTCCCGATTTTAACAAGGGTTTTATTATCACCACTGACGCAAGTGAGTATGCGTTGGGAGCAGTACTTGCGCAGGAAGGAACGGACGGGGAACAGCCAATAGCGTATGCGAGTCGGCGACTCACAGAAGCGGAAACAAGGTATAGCGCCCTGGAAAGGGAACTCTTGGGAATAGTATGGGCGGTCGGCCATTTTAGACCGTATATTTTTGGTCGGAAGTTTAAAGTGCATACCGATCACAAACCGTTGCAGTGGGTGGGCAACCTGAAGGAATCATCGGCAAGGGTCACGCGATGGAAGCAGTTCCTAAGTCAATATAACATGGAGGTCAGGTATATGCCAGGCAAGGAGAATATAGTAGCGGACTGGTTGTCCAGAGCAGTAATGGTAAATGCCATTGAGGAGGAAGAAGGGGAGTCGTCGCGGGACGTGCGGCAGTTTTTTAGAGCATGGACACCGGAAGGTGAAGGGGAACCTGGGGATGCGAGAACAGAGGAATCGAGAGGAGAAGAGAGCTCGGTGGATGAAAGGCCTACCGACATGGAGGAATGTGATGAGATCATTAATGATAAGCGACGACAAGTGATTTGGAAGACCAGAACGTCGGGGCTTATGAAGATCGACTTCACTAAATATGGGAAGAAGAAAATTAATACCATTTGGTCCCAACCAGGGGTGAAAGAGGAACAGATTTGCAGGGCTTTGCACGACGCCTCGGAGCCGGGAAAAATTCACCATCTGTATATAGGCAATGCAACCATTTGGGAAAAGATCAAGAAACTCTGGAGGGCAGAGAAAATAGGTGTCGAAAGATCATTTATTAAATATAACTACTTGGTTGAAACATTAATGGACAAGGAGCAGCAAAGGGAGGTAACACTGGCACATCACCAGGGCAAGACGAACCATCGGGGGGTACAGGAAACATTCCACGCACTACTCAGGAGATATTATTGGGATGGTATGCGGAAAACGAAGTCATTGGAATGTGCGAAGTGTGCGCGCGCACTAAGTATGACAGACGACCACCTCAAGGAGTACAAGAAGAAACCCCTACAGGAGATACGCCGTTGAAAGATGTGCAAATCGACACATTCACGTGGAGAGGCTTTAAATGGGTCACCATGATAGACCTCTTTAGCAAAATGGCAATGGACATCGGGTACAGGATAGGTCGGCGGAGGCTGTCGTGGGAGCTCTCCAAACGTGGGTTCAGTTCTATGGAGTGCCAGATCGCATAACGTCGGACGGAGGCAGGGAGTTCGACAGCAGTACCATCCGAGAAGAAGCGAAGCGCTTGGATATAGTTTGGCACTTCAATACGCCGGGATATCCAAAGGGCAGGGGAAGTATCGAGAGGTTGCATAGCACCCTAAGTGATCACCTACGTATATATCAGGGGGAGCAGGGATTAGAAGCGGACGTAGCAATGCAGAGGGCGGTAGCGGCCTACAACCATTCAATCCACTCCGTTACAGGGTTTTCCCCAGTCGAGGTACTGTTCGGAATAAATATACGGCGTCGAGATTGGAAGGAAACAGTCACGAGCGAGGACCACGCTCAACAGATAACGTGTAACAGAGCGCAAATAAGGAAAGTGTGGGATAAAACGAAAGGGAGAATAGAGAAAGAGAAGCGGAAAAGGGTGGAAAAGGTTAATTTGAACCTCAGAGATAGAATGGGTGCATTAAAAATAGGGACGGTCGTCTATCGTAGGGTCGGATCCAATAGAGGGAAGGAATTGGCGCGCTACGAAGGACCATTCAAGGTAATTATACTTAGAGAGCACAACGTTTGTACGATCCAAAGTCTCAAGGATCCCAGAAAAAGGAGAACCGTTCACATAGAACAGTTAAAACTCCCGATAGAGACGGAATCACTACAGTAGTGGGATATCCTCTTTTCTGTCTCCTACAAGCTAGGGACTGACACTAAAAGGTTAATTTGATTTTGTTGTTCACTTTTGGCTGTAAGATAACAGTGTCTTTTAATTTCATTTTTATTGTTTTTTTATTTTATTATTACTTTGGCTGTTCTAGGTACTCCAACGGCGATTATACCTTTTATTTTTGTTTGTTTGTAGTTGTTGTATTTTGGTTATGTATTACGTCAGTTACCCTCTATCAGTTTATGAGGAATGTTCATAAACTGGCGGGGGGGAGTTATGGTTAGAGGTAAGACAATATAACAGTTAATCCTAAGTTAATCCTATCTATGAAGTGTAAACAAAGTGTAATAATATATATATGGCATTACTAAGGCAATAAAGTCAGTATTATTTGAGTAACCACGTGCTTCATTTCGGATCCTTTTTCCCTTTTTTTTATTATTTCTTGTTTGAACTGACGTAAGTTATATATATATATATATATACATTTTTTTTTTTTTTATATTGTAGAGGTTATATATATATATATATATATATATATATATATATATATATATATATATATATATATATATATATATATATATATGTATTTTTATATTATAGAGGTGATTTTTTTAAAAATATATTATAGAGGTTATATTTATTTATTCTTTTTACATTATAGAGGTTATATTTTATTTATATTTTGTAGTTCATATTTATTGTTTCTTGTAATATTGTAGAGGTTATATTTATTGTTATATTGTATAGGTTATAAATATCTGTTTTTAATTTCAACTTTCGGACATCGTTCACACTCTTTATAAATCGTATAGGTTTTTTAGTTATAACGACAAAAATGGATCAGTTCAAATGTAACTTTTGTGGAAATTCTTATGAGTATTTGAAGAATCTTTGCAGACATGAAAAATTTTGTAATGGTAATTCGGTGTATACTTGCAGTAGATGTAGAGGAGTTTTTTCAAATGATTATAACGGCAAGAGAAATGAAGATCTTTGCACCCAGGAACCGTTCCTAAAAAAATCTAAATTATCTGAGCCACAAAAAAATGAAGTACTAACACTCGTTCCAGATGAACAGGGAATTAATATGTATGAAACAGCGTTTCAAAACAGATTAGCGTCATTCTTCAATAGATCGCCGATTGTATGGATATTAATTCATTTTTGGAAAGTATTAAGAAGCTCTTAGCGGATAAAATTCAAGATTTACTAAATCAAAATAACGCATTAAAAGTAAATTTTCTATTGGAATGTACATTTACAAGTTCTCTTGGTGAAATGAATGATAGAGCATTCAAAACACGAAACAAAGCTGTATTTGACAATGGCAAATTTATTGAGAATCGTTTTATCAAGATTACAACCGAAGCAGAAGAGTCTCAATTTCAAAAAAGTGGATGGAAGCTGAGTGGAGTTGATGGCACCAGATTGAGAATCAACAAATATTTACCTTAAGAGGATCTACATATCTTCCTATCCCGGCATCTATAGAATTGAAGAAATGTTGCATTATTGTACAGAATAATGACATCTACTGTTTCAAGTATTCTATTTTAGCAAAATTTGTGGAAATTATAACAATTTATAGTATAACAATTTAGAAAATTTGTATTATTTTAGTTGCATATCATTCCCAACTTCTCTGAACGAAATAACAAAATTTGAAAAGGTAAATAATATATCTATCAGTGCTTATGGCTTGGATGAAAAAACAAAAATTTATCCTCTGAAAGTTTGCAAAACGGAATTGAAAGACCATCGGGATCTTTTACTTCTTTCTGAAGACCAAACTTGCCATTATATTTACATAAAGAATTTTGAAAGACTAGTCGGAAATCAAATTAGCCATATGGACATAAAGTAACAATTTGTAAGCACTATTTCAAACATTTCGATAACCAGTATGGGAAACGAGCAAGTGAAAAACTTGAAGAACATAAAATATATTGCTCTGAAAATAAACCTGTAAGAATAGACCTACCTATGAAAGATCCTTTTATCGGATTCTCAAATGTGGAGCGACAAAGTAAAGTACCATTTGTTATCTATGCTGACTTCGAATCCATATTAGTCCCTATAAATGAACCATCATTGAATACAATCAAATATCAGAGGCATGATCCTATATCATTTTGTATATATGTTAAAGTAATTGAAGGAGTAGACATTCCGATAACCGAACCGTACGTTTATAGGGTAACAAATACCGCTTCTCACTTTATGGAATATATTACAAAATAGTAAACAAAATACAAGAAATTTATATGATAAAAAACCCGATAAGGATCTCATCAGAAGAAGAGGAAGATTGGACTGAAGCTAAAACGTGTTATATGTGCCAAAATGTATTTAATGAAAATAATATAAAAGTTCGAGATCATTGCCACCTAACAGGAACTTATTTAGGACCGTCTTGTAATAATTGTAACATAAAACGTATGAATTCCTCGTTTATACCCGTTATAATGCATAACTTGAGTAATTATGACTCACATTTCATAGTGAAGGAATTGGAGAATAATCCTGGGGAAGTTGAAGTAATACCGAATAACGAAGAAAAATATATATCATTCACAAAATATGTGGGTAAAATAAAATTGAGATTTATACATTCTTTTAGATTCATACCACGAAGCTTAGATTACCTGGTAAAATCTTTATCTATGGATAAATTCAAGGAAACTTCAAAATATTACAGGGATGACGAATTAGCATTGGTTACTAGAAAAGGCTTGTTTTATATAGACGATGGAGACAAATTAAGTGAAACAGAGCTCCCACCCATTGAAGCTTTTTACAATAAATTATCTAATACTAATATCAGCGTTGAAGATTATACACATGCTCAAAACATATGGAAACAATTCAAATGTAAATCTTTAGGAGATTACGCAGATGTATATGTTAAAACTGACGTTCTTATATTCTATGACGTCTTCGAATCTTTTCGGAGTGTTATGATGAAAACCCATAAACTGGATCCAGCTCATTATTTTACCGTCCCCGGTTTAACGTGGCACGCCATGTTAAAATATACCAAAATGAACATAGAGCTCTTACAAGATTACGACAAGATTTTAATGATAGAGCATGGAATTCGAGGAGGGTTATGTCAAGTATCACACCGGTATGCAGAAGCAAATAATAAATATATGAGTAACTTCAATTCAAACGAAGAATCTAGCTACATAATTTATTTAGATGCAAATAATCTTTATGGCCAATCAATGAGCATGTATTTACCGTATGGAGGATTCGAGTGGGTTAAAAATCCTGAATCTATAAACATCTTCGATCTTGAGGACGAAGATGAAGTCGGATATATTTTCGAAATTGATATTAGCTATCCTAAAGAACTGCATCATATTCATAACGATTTGCCCTTTTTATCTGAATCAATCGTACCACCGCAAGCCAAATGTAATTCAAAAAAATTAATAACTCATTTCGGAAAAAGAAATCGCTACGTCCTCCATTATAAAAATTTGATACAGGCCTTAAAACAAGGCTTAAAATTAGAAAAAATTCATCGTGCTTTAAAATTTAACCAATCACCATGGCTTCGCTCGTATATAGAATACAATACAGAGTTGAGAAAAGGAGCCTGCAATGACTTTGAAAAAGATTTTTATAAGTTACTGAACAATGCAGTGTTTGGTAAGACTATGGAAAATATTAGAAATCACCAAAATATTCACCTAGTAACTGACAGTAAAAAATTAATGAAATTCATTACTAAGCCAAATTTTATAGACCGGGCAATCTTCAATGAAAATATAGTAGCTGTGCATATGGGGAAATCGAAAGTATTGTTTAACAAACCATATACATTGGAATGTGCATATTAGATTTATCCAAAACTGTAATCTATCAATTTCATTATGATACAATGTTGAAAAAAAATTCTAATAATAACTTAAAGATGATCTTATAGACACAGATTCGCTTATTTATAGAGTTTTAATAGTTGATGTTTTTGAAGATATGAAAAAAATGCATCACTACTTAGATTTCTCTGATTATCCTAAAAATCATTTCTGTTTCTCAGAAGAAAATAAAAAAAAGTTAGGAAAGTTTAAAGATGAGTTAAATTCCAAAATAGTTCTAAAATATGTTGGGTTAAGAGCCAAAATGTACGCTGTTATGATGGAAGATGGTGTAAAGAAGCGTGCTAAGGGTGTAAAAGTGTCATCGTTAAAACAATATATTACTTTTGAAGACTATGAACAAGTGTTATTAAACAATGAAATTATGCATACGCCTATGAGATCAATACAATCAAAGAAGCATAGTATTTTTAGTACCGAGATAAATAAAGTCTCTCTGTCTCCATTTGACGATAAAAGACATATACTAGAAGATGGGGTCAATACTTTGGCGCTATGGTCATTATGGATTGACTGAGTTGAAAATATAGAAATAAAATTTTGAAAAATAAAATATATAATAAAATGAAAAAAAAATGAAAAGAAAAGAAAAAATATTAAAAAAAGAAGTTTTTCAATTAGTTATTTATTTTATGTTAATTGTATTAAGAAATTTTGTTATTTTTTAGTAGATTTTTTGGTTGCTTTTGCATTTTGGTCAATGGCGTGATATTGATTTACCCGTAAACCAAAAGTGTGTGTGTGTGTGATTTGGTCACTGGCACGGTATTGATTTACCCGTAAACCAAAAGCGTTTATGATTTGGTCACTCTGGCGAGGCTATGAAAGCCCGTAAACCAATGTATGCATGTTGTGGTCACTGGCGAGGCTATGAATGCCCGTAAACCACTGAACCCTCTCGATGCATCTTCACCTTGACGTGGTGAGAGGGCTTAAAGCCATAAGCTGAACTAAGAAAGATGCACATAATTACCTAAATATATATGGACAATTCTTCGTAATATTATATTTATTATACAAATAAAAATATTTTTTTAAATGAAAATACTCCTTCTCATTATCCGTTTAAAGTTTAATAAATAATATGCTAGTTAATTATTATAAATAATATAAAGTTTAATAAATAATATGCAGTATTCGCTACTGGTTGGTTTACAGATTACTTAATTAGGATAAACATGTAATGTTCAAAATTTAAATTTAATTACAATTTAAAATAAATAAAACAGAGTTTAAAGGCTAAAATGAACGATACAGTGTTTAAAGGCTCAATAATTTTAAATGATGAAAACAATCTGTAAAGGCTAGAATATTTAAATGTAAGAAACACTGTAAGAAACAGTGTTTAAAGGCTAAAATTACTGAACGATTTAAAGTGAGCGCAACAGTGTTTAAAGGTCACAATTTTCGAACGATTTATTATGAACGAAACAGTGTTTAAAGGCTAAAATTTTTGGTGGGTAATGGGCGCCGCCATCTTGCACCGAGGACCTGCTCCAGGATCGGCTTTTTAGAAGAAGCGCAGGGATCTCCTGAAGCCTCGCTTTCCCTCCACATGTGGGGGGACAAGTATGGTTCGAAGTTCCCATGGCCGACTGTAAATAGTGTAAATAGGTATGCCTGCGTCTAAGATGTTTATTTTTAATCTTTTTTTTTTCTTTAAAGATAGTTTTAATTCTATTTTATTTATTTATGTTTATTCTATTATTACTAATATTTATATTTTCTTCCTTTGCTATGATATTTTATTTTGTTCTTATTTCGCTTTATATTATTTTGAAATTACTTTATTTATTTTTTGATTTTGTAAATATGGCGTGAATGTGCTCTCTGAACTCTATTATAAATGTCCATTATTGAGACAGATTGTAATATTTATCAATAAACAAATAATCCACTAATAAAAAAAAACTCTTCTTTTATTTCTTCAATTGAACAAAAATTTAGATCTGGTCACCATATAAGGTCCTACCTTCACTGGGAAATTATTTAGTATGTTATCACATTTTATAAGTTTTTCGGACTGTGTTTCTGAAAATACTTCTATTAATAAGGTGTCCAGTTCTGCGCATGCGTTAACCTTACACATACACTCATTTTTTCGTCTCTTATTAATTGACTTTATTACCAGTGAAATAATTCAAGTTATATGTGACAAAGTAGTGTAAACTGTTAAGTTAACAACTAAGTTGAAACTGGACATAAATAAGGTGAGTAATCACTTATTTATAACGGCATTGTGAACAGTGCAAATAGACCTGAGGTTAGTGATATATAACAAGCTGGCCATATACATTCGCTAATCCGACCAGTGGGCTGCTACCCTTCGACGGAGGCAGATCTACGTTACCCACACTTCTACAAACTCGCGTTATATATACGTAATTGATAAAGGACATTTTTTTTGCAAATTATTCCATTTACCTCTAATTAAATTAATATGAGATGCGCTATTTTTACATGGTAATGTCGAGCAAAGGTAACAATCCAACTTTAAGATCTAGGAGTCTCGATACCACAAAGAGTTCACCTATCAAGAAAAGGGCTAGACTCTCTAAAAAAAATACCCCGCCAGCTACACCAGAGAGCTCAGTTGACGAAGTCGAAAATCAACCTGGCACATCATCACAAAATATGTCAACACAAGCTATACCAATACAAGGTACGTAGAAGAATCGCCCTTTTTTACAGCTAATCCAGTCCAAGTGCTGTCAAACACACAGAATGAACAAATGGAAGCTGTAACCATCCCTAGTGAACCTAAACCTCCATCAATATTCGTTAGAAATATAAAAAAATTTCAATTAATGTGTCTACAATTAAATAATATAGTGGGCTCAGGTAAATACTTATGCCAAAGCCGCACTAATGACACGAAATTAATGCCTGACACCCCAGATACGTACAGAAAAATATTCAAGTATTTATCTGACACTAAGGCGGATTATCATATATATCAGCTGCGCCAAGAGAGAGCGCTCAGGGTGGTGATCAGAAGATTACCCCCATCAACACCGCTGGATGCCATTATGAAGAACTAACTGAGATGGGGTTCCGTGTTCGCCAAATAGTGAATATGTTCAAGAAAGATAGAGAACAGCCTGGCACAAAAAATAAAATACTTCTCCCACTATTCTACGTTGACCTTGACCGTACGCCCCAGGTCGAAGACATCTACAAGGTCACACGCCTTTATTACATTAGCGTTGTTGTAGAAAAGCCCTACACTAAGCGCGACATTGCACAATGCCATAACTGCCAGGCTTATGGTCATACGAAACGCTATTCTTACCACATTCCTAGATGTGTCAGGTGCGGTGATCAACATAAAACAGAGGACTGCCAGAAGTCCAGAAGAACAGCAGCAGTGTGCGCTTTATGCCATCAAGGGCACCCAACGAACTACAAGGTTGCCAAACATATAAGGAACTGAAAGCAAGAATTTATGCAGCTCCAAGAGAAGAACGGCCATCCAGGCCACCAAGACAACCCTCTAGAACTGTAAATACTAGAGTGTCCTATGCTCAGATGTTCAAAGGAGACACTGCACCCACACAAACTCAGGCCCTGCCATAAGAACCTCAACCTCGAGAATTCACATCTCAACCTCAAGACCCTTATCCCATCTCTGAACCTAGGCCTAATAACCAGACATTCATCCCTCCTCCTCCCAATGCCACTGCCCTCACAAGCCTATTGACTTATTTCCTCTCTGAATTCAGGTCACCCCTCACTCCTCTCATTTCTTACTTACCAATGTTGTATCCAACCTCATCCCACTGCCGAGAAATTCTTAAGTGTCCCCAATCAAATCCCTCTCCGTTCTCCTTTGGAATGCGAATGGTATTCGAAATCACTTCAACGAACTAACAATCTAATTACAGGACAAAATCATTGATATAGCATTAATAACTGAAACTCGACTTACCAACAAACGACCACTTAACATCCCCAACTATCATATCTATCGAACCGACCATCCTGATGGAACAGCACATGCTGGCACTGCCATAATTATCCATCAATCCTTTTCCTATCATCTATTCCCTTTGCTAACCCATAATTTCCTACAATCCACTGCCGTGATAATCCAAACTCCCCTCTACCCAATAGCAGTAGTCGCAGCATACTCCCCGCCTAAAATACCCATCTCAGAATCCCAATTAACTTCCTTCCTTAACTCCTTAGGACACCACTTCCTTCTAGGTGCAGACTTAAATGCTAAACACCAGCAATAGGGAGCCAGAACCACAAATTCCCGAGGACGAACATTGCTATCTGCACTTAATTCCCATCACAGCAACATCCTCTCACCCAATTCTCCCACATACTGGCCACCAGATCCTAACCGCAATCCCGATCTCCTAGATTTTTTCATCAGTCTATAGCCCCTTAATTATTGCATTTCAAGACTTTATGATCTTTCCTCAGACCATAGTCCCCTAATCCTAACGGTCTCCACATCACCAATTCCCAAACCACCTCCACCTTCATTTATCAGGGGGCCAGTTAATTGGAACCTCTTCCGTCAAATACTGGATGACAATATTGACCTCAGAGTTTCCCTAAAAGCACCTGCAGATCTAGATGAAGCAGTATATTCCATGACTACCTTGATCCAACAAGCAGTTTGGACTGCATCTTCACCTGATCCTTCTAAAAAATACCGCAAAATAAATCCTCTACCCCAAGACCTACTGGACCTTATTAATAGAAAACGATGCTCTAGGACCATCTGGCAAAGAACCAGGCATCCTGATGATCGGAAATCATATAACTATTATTTCAAGCAGGTAAAACAAAAACTGGCTACTTTTAGATCCTAATCCTAGAGCAGAAGAGTTTGCTAAGCATCTGTCGCACACATTCACTTCTCATCCTGAACTTCATCCCTCCCATACTGCTGAAGTTAAAGAATTCCTCTCTTCACCGATTCTTCTCTCCTTACCTCCTACAGCTGTCAACCCCTCTGAGGTCAAATTCCTTTTAAAGAACCTAAAACCTCCCAAGTCTCCTTACTTCCCAGATCCTCAGACAACTTCCCAAAACCTCAATTATATTCCTTACATACCTATTCAACTGTATCCTCCGCACAACCCACTTTCCTCTGGTGTGGAAACACTCCATAATTATCCTTTTTCCTAAACCAGGTAAACCTGTTAATTATACATCATCCTATAGACCGATAAGCTTACTTCCGATCCTTTCCAAAATCTTTGAGAAAATCCTTCTCAAACGCATCCTACCCATACTCGAATCCCACAATATCCCTTCCCATATTCTCCACTCATGTCCTGAGTGTCTGTGGCTCTAGTGCCCTCTTTCAGTCTCCACTGGCTTCTAATACTAGTGATGCGGCTGGAAAAGTGGCATTGGGATCTTCCGGAGTCTTTCTCTGCCTTCCACGTGTGGGGGAAAAAGCCTGGCTCGGAGATTCTTGCGCGAATGCATAGAAGTTTTTATTTTATTTTATTTGTTTATTTTATTTTTATTTACCTTCTTCATCAGTATTATTTATTTACTTCTTATATTTATATTTATTTCTTTATTATTTGTATATATTGTATGAATAAGAACTTTTAGCCATAATGCTTATAGTCCTCCAGCAGTGGCTGATTGTATTATTATTCAATAAAGAGATTTAAAAAAAAAATTAATAGTGTACCATCTTTCTTTTTTTAGCTATTGTACTTTAACATGTCCTATAATGTCCATTAAGCTTTTATCTATAAAACAAAAAAAAAAACAATTGGAACCCCTCTTTCAAATTATAAAGTATTCTTTTCATTATCCACCTCAACTCTTGTTATAATAAAAAGCTTGAAAGAATTTCTCTTTAACATTTTTATTACTCCCAGTTATGGGAGTTTTAATTCTTCCTTTTTTTCCGTTTTAACGGCGGAGTGAAAAATTATATAAGATAAACTAAACTATAAATTACAAATATATGCCCGCATTCCTCGAGATCTAAACAAAAACCCTGGTCCGGTTGATATAATGAGCACACTTATAGGATATTTTTTTTTTATTATTTTAATGGAATTTACAACTGTATTACATAGAAAATACAATAAGTAAATGTGAAATTGGTAACATGACATGTACAACATGAAGAGAAACTACCCATTGGTAGAACTCAAATTAAAGTTCTATATTAGAAGATCCCGAGGCCATCTTCTTTTCAGACGCATCGGAGGGTTATCAGGGATCGAGGAGGAAGCAAGGTTTGAAACGAGAGGATTCAGATGGTTCTGCAGTTTGTTATGGAAGGACAGGTATCTGGATTGGGCCAAATCGGAAACATATGGAACATTAAGGTCTTTATGGATGATTTTATTTGTGACAAAGTAAGGAGCGTTGAGGATTTTACGAAGGATTTTGGATTGTAAGGATTGGATACGAGAGGAATTCGATGGTTTAGTGGAGCCCCAAAGCTCAATTCCGTAAGTCCAAATAGGTCTTATTATTGTCATATATACGAGTCGTTTATAATTGATTGAAAGCTTAGATCGTTTGTCTAGTAAATGCTGCAGTAGCCGAAAACGTCAGGCGGTTTCTAGTCGTTTCAGTCTGGTATGGGGGTTCCAAGTGAGTCGTTTGTCAAGGTGGAGTCCTAAGTATCGGATTTGTTCGACAGGGATAAGAGGGCTATTGTTGAAGGATACTGTAGGACAGGAAGTCATAGGTTTACGACGAAGAGTGAAGGTTATTTGATGGGATTTATTTTAATCCTCCAGTTTTGGCATCATTTTTCAAGGCTTGTGATGTGTGATTGAAGAGTTTGGGATGCAATAGATGGATCGTTATTAATTGATAGGATACACGTGTCATCGGCATAGGTGGTAATGACAGCGTTGGATTGGGTTGGGATGTCAGCTGTATAAATTGTGTAAAGGATAGGACCTAGGATACTACCTTGAGGACTTATAGGATATTACATTTAAAATATTGTAATGGAACCACTAATTTCTATTGAAGGGATAGAGTGTGGAACAAAAAATTAAACTTGCCCGTTTTCGTAAAAAGTTTAGTTCCGGCCCTTGTATTGCATAAAGTTTCTTAAATATAAAATTTGAAACGTGTTACATTAGTTACTTTCTCTGTTCTTCTTTTTTTGCTTTAAAAAAAGAAGAACAGAGACCTTTACTGACCTTTAATACAATATACTTTTTTATTCAAAACAATACAAGAGAAACATGTATTATAATGGATTAAAGAAAGAATTTTGAAATGATATTCAGATTATGGATGAAGGTTACAAAGACTACTTACTGACTACATCATAACAGTCATAAAACTCAATATTAAGGAGATGATTAAAAAAAATATATTATGTAAATGATAAATAAAAATAATTACAGAGTACCAAGGATCGTGAAAGGAATGATCTTTACACTGACCAGAGAAAACAAATACGATCAGAAAGGAAGTGTACAGAGGATTTGAACTGAAACGGACGAATATACGGCATGTGGTAAGAAGAAAGAAAAGGAGCTTCCGATTTCATAAAAGAAGGAAACTGAAGTGCCCTGGAGACACCTCGGCACCAAAAGATAATTAACAGGTTCCCTCACCAAGAGATGATAAAGGCATCAGGCCTGCTTAATTAATTGATAAAATGCGTAAACCTAAGTGAAACACAAATTAATTATAAATAACAAAACCTCGACAGCTTTCTCGGAATATTAGCTGGTAATGAGTACATTTTTTTTTTTTAACTATCAATTTCTATGTTGGATAACATTAGATAATGAGTAAAATATGTGGATTTTATATTTTTTTTACTTTCACATACCCATATCTGTATGAAATACATGGTAAGTTTTGCATAGGGATCTAATGAATGTGTGTGTAGTAGGTGTGCGTTTGTGTGAATAGCCAAGCTCAAGAATGAAAAATCGTTTGCAAAAAACTGTCGTTACTGTAACACCTCCGGCAAAATTATTATATTATTAATTTGCTCTACAGTCCTCAATGGATCTGGGCGCCAGAAACAAGCTTCCGCCAGGCTTCAATATCGGCAGCTATTCTTCTCCATTTTCTGATACCCATGAGGCCTTCATTCACGTCGTTGATCCACCGCTCCTTCTGTTACACGGTGGGCCAGACCCCCCTAACGTGCATCCCCTCCCTCCCACATCCCTATAAATTGCATATCATTGTGTTCTTTGTAACTATTTATTTAATAAAGCCAATGTTTCCACAAAAAAAGTACGAACTTCCCCAAGATGGGGTCCAAACATGGCGGATTGACGACTTTGACTTTAGTTAGTTTTTTTGTTTTTGAGAATCAGCATTTGGCTTAATTTCTTTATAGCTGATCTTTTATTAAAGCTGGATGGTCAGAAAAAAATAAAACATGAAAAGATATTAACAACTAATTGGCTTAGGTAATAAAAACAAGGAACAAGTCCAGACCAGCTGACTTGCCAATTGCTTCGAACAACTCCTTCTTGCTGGTAAAATGGTCTTCACTATAATCGACCTGCATCGTTCCATTAATATCATCTAAACTCTTCCAGGATTTGACTCCTTTTTAGCTGCATCTTGAAATATTCTGTTCTTCTGTCTACTATATATTCGTTTAGCCATATAATGGATACTGCTCCTTGTTTTCTTTTCCGAGATTTTGGCACTTCCTTTGTCATTCGCTTAATGTATTTTTCTAATGTTTGGGTTCAATTTCGCGTTTTCCCTCATTTTGAGACCAAATACTAACAATCAGTTCCGATTACCCAGAAGAACTTATAACTTCGCCCTTTTCATCTTTCTTTGTGTAGAGAGAATAATGCATTCAATATTAAAATTTCTTATTTTTTTATGATATAGTCTAACTTCCGAACAAAATAAAGGAAATAAAAATGATTTTTTTAATAGTGATATATGAATTTTACTAAACAACCCTTCAACTATTCATTATACATAGTTCAAATCAGGTATATATTATTTTTTTTTTTTGTGTTTATTTAATGGAATTTACAACTGTATACAAATACAACTAGTAAATATGCGCAAATATAAATAATGGCATGTATAGGCTTGAAGAGTTACTACCCAGTGGTAGCACTCTCTAAATAATTTTAAGTAAGAAGATCACGAGGCCATCTCCTTTTCAGACGCCTAGGAGGATTATCAGGAATCGAGAAAGAAGCAAGAGTGGAAACAAGCGGATTTGGATGGGAATGAAGTTTATCATGAATGGATAGATATCTGGCTCGAGCTAAATCAGCGACATATGGTACATTAAGGTCTTTATGAATGGTTTTATTTGTGACAAAGTATGGAGCATTAAGGATTTTACGAAGGATTTTGGATTGTGAGGATTGGATACGATATGAATTCGATGGTTTGGTGGAGCCCCAAAGCTCAACTCCGTATGTCCATATAGGTCTTATTATAGTTATGTAGATAAGTCTTTTGTAATTAATAGAAAGTTTGGAGCGTTTGTCTATATTATTTTAGTTTATAAAACAGTTATTAATATTTCCGAGGAAGTATATACAATTTAAATTACCTCTAAAAATCAGTAAATATATAAAAAAAAGTGTTAAATTGCAAACGTTAAATAAAAAATTCAAGATATTCATCAAAGTATTTTTGAAAATAGTTTTATTATTATAATTATATATTTTTTTATAATTTAAATTAAAAAAAAAAACAAAGATCATAAATTTAAAATTTTATTTTTTACAATTAAATTATTGTATTAATATTTGTTCGTTAATACAATCAATCCAGTGCCTTTCTGGACGTAGCGCAAGCTTTTTCGTCCGGGTGTGCCATGATGGCTTGCTTTTCAAGCTCAAAACTCACTTACCCCAATCCTTATACCTAGTCCTCAAATCCTACCTCTCAAATCGTTTCTTTCAAGCCCGCTGCGGCACTGAATTATCCAACTATTATCCAATTGAAGCTGGTGTTCCAAAAGGCAGTATGTTGGGCCCAGTTCTCTTCATTCTCTTCACCGCTGACATTCCAACCAACCCCGATACCCTTCTAGCAACCTTCGCTGACGATACCGCCATCCTGTCATCCCACTCAGATCCTGAAACAGCATCCTTAAACCCACAAAGACACATCTCCCTGATTGAGCAATGGTGCAACAATTGGCGCATTAAG
This sequence comes from Nezara viridula, assembly GCA_928085145.1. Classification (NCBI taxonomy): domain Eukaryota; kingdom Metazoa; phylum Arthropoda; class Insecta; order Hemiptera; family Pentatomidae; genus Nezara; species Nezara viridula. The sequence goes on from OV725078.1 coordinate 6,052,031, forward strand.
ATAAATGAATCCAAATCAAGCATGTCACCTTTACCCTCCGACGTAGATCCTGTCCACATATCCTTTTCAACTCTGTACCTCTCCCCGTCTCAGACACAGTTCGGTATCTTGGATTCCTTTTAGACAAAAGACTAACTTGGAACACACATACCAGACTTAAAAGACAAGAACTTAACCGACGATTTGGCCAGCTATACAGACTACTTAACAGAAAATCCAAACTTTCTATCAAAAACAAACTATTAATATACAAGACCATACTCAAACCCATCTGGACCAACGAACTTGAACTGTGGGGGACAACTAAATTTTCGAACATCAAACGCATCCAATCCTTTCAGTCTAAAGTCCTCCGTATAATAATCAATGCTCCTTATTATGTTACAAACAAAACCCTACATCATGACCTTTACATCCCTTATGTCCTTTACGTTATTCCATCTCGATTCTCAAATTTTCATCTGAACCTAATCCACCATCCTAACTCCTTAGCACAATCCTTATCCAGCTCCAGTCACCCCTACAACCCTCCTCGAAGGTTGAAACGGCAGTGGCCTCGAAACCTTTTGTAAAGACTGTCACTGGAGTTCTGGCAATGGCCAGCCTCTCCACTCACGTCATGAGCGTCTGTTGCTTTAGTGCCCTCTCTCAGTTTCCACTGGACTCCTGCCGGTGACGCAGCTGAGAGAGAAGCGCTGGGATCTCTTAGAGTCTCGCTCTGTCCTTCACACGTGGAGAAAGGGCTGGACTCGGAGCTCCCTTGGCTGATTGTAAATAAAGTATGAATGTTTTTTTTTTTATATATATTAAGTATGAATGTTTTTCTTTTTTATATTTCTATTTGTTTTACATATGACTTATTTAATTTGCTACCAATTTCTGTATTTTTTATTATTATTATTTTTTTTTTTTTAATTTGAATTCAAGTTACATTCCTTTAGTTTTATAGTTTTTACCTTTGTTATATAGATATATATTTTATTTATTTATTTTTATTATTATATTTTTTTTTTTTATTGCATTGTATATACAGTATGAATGGACCTCACTCGGCTTTAGTACTCATGTATTTATTTATTTAAATGTATTATTTCTCAATAAAAAGATTTAAAGAAAAATACAATCAATATAATGTACAAAAAAATGTTATTATAGCACTATAACTAAGCCATTTATGAGTACTGAATGGAGTGGAGAGGCCTGTAGGCACCTACGCCAGTACCGCTTTTCTGCCGCTTAAGTATATTTTCTACAAAACTGTTTCAAATATTTTAAAAAGTAAACAGTGTTTTAGAAAGAAAAATATATTTTCCATATGTTTTATTTCAGCACATTTTGCTTTATTGTTGGCCGTTTAATTACAAACGACGCTTGATTTTCAACTTGAAAATTGTTTTATTAAATAAATTGATTTTACTGTTGTTTTTTATTACCTAAGCCAATTAGTTTTTAATATTTTTTCATGTTTCATTTTTCTCTGACTATCCAGCTTTGATTAAAGACCAACGATGACGAAATTAAGCCAAATGCTGATTCTCAGTAAACAAATAACTAACTAAAGTCAAATTCGTCAATCCGCTGTGTATGGACCCCATTTTGGGGAAGTTCGTTCACTTTTTTTTCACTCATAGAGCTCGTCATTTTTCCGTATTCGCCACTGTTCTTTTATTTTTTTCGGACCGTGTATTTTCCTCAGGACTTTTCTCTCCCAGGTTATTAGCAACCTCTCACTTTCCTTTGTCAAAACTCATGTTTCACACCTGTAGGTAACGACTGGCCTTATAATGGTTTTATAAATTATTACATTTGTATTCCAGGTAAGTTCCTTGGATTTTATTATTTTTGCCAGGGCAAGAAAACTCCTATTGCCAGCGGTAATTCTGGCCTTTATTTAGGCCTGCATTTTGTTCTGGACAATGACTACCACCCCGAGGTATTGGAATCATGTTCCTATTCGAAAAAGATGCTGATTAATTGGAACATATTCATTCATAGCTACATTATTTCTGGAGGACTTCATGTAAAGACTTCTTCGATCCAATTATTTGATGGATCCCACAATAGACAATGTGCAAGGGCTGATAAGAATATCGTCCGCATATGCAAGACATTGAGTAAGTCTATTGAATATAGTCCCTCCAGGATTGGTCCTTATTGCTCTAACAGCCCGCTCCAGGAATAGATTAAAGAGGACTGGTGATATAGGGTCTTCAAGCATCCCTGTTTCAAGCACTGTTTTACCTTAAAGCTTTTTGAGAAGACGTTTTGAATCTTTACCTTATATAGTATCTTTTAGCGTGGTATCTGTCAAGACAATCAATTTTTCAGGAATTTCCAGAATCCTCATAGCTTTCTGTAATTCCTTTTTATCTATAGAATCATACGCCGGCTTGAAATCTATAAAGACATGGTGCAGATCCACGTTATGCTCGTATGTTTTCTCTTACATTTGTCTTACAGCAGAGATGTGATCCACTGTTGACCTACTTTTACTGAAACCACATTGATAGTCTCCAAAAATTCTTTTCCCCATGACGCTAGTCTCTTACTAATAGCAATGAAAAGGGCTTCATATAAAGTTGGCAATTTTGCTATTCCTCTGTTGTTATCGCAGTTCAACTTGACCCCTTTTTAAAAATAGGACATAGAACTGCATTGTTACATTCTTCAGGTATGGTTGCCTGCACCCAGATCATGTATATGAGGTAGTAGAATTGCTTAGTTAATTCTTCTCCTGCATTATATAGTAGCTCTGCTGGTATTTCATGCACACCTGGTAATTTTTTATTCTTTAAAAAAATAATTGTTTCCTCTATTTTTCTTTTTCCGGAGGTATTTCCTTTTCCTCACATATGTTTTCTCTATTTCTATACCTTTCCTCTTCATTACTCAGTTCTATGTTTCCCTGATTTAATAATTCGGAAAAGTATTCCGTCCATCTATTTAATATTTATTTTCTCGATAACACTCGATGTATTTTCTCGATCCCCTTGCATCCATTACAGATCTTTGCATTTCTTACTCCTTTGTAGAATTCCCTAGTATCTTTTGCTGCATACAGATCTTGCATATCTTTTTTGATTTTGCTTTCCAAAGCCACAAATGCTTGTAGCCACATCCCTATAAATTGCATATCGTTGTGTTCCTTGGAACTATTTATTAAGAAAAAGCCAATGTTCTCACAAAAAAAAGTCAACGCACTGCTCCTCAATGGCGTCCAAACGTGGCGGATTGACGACTTTGACTTTGAGAATTAGCATTTGGCTTAACTTTCTCATAGTTGGTCTTTTATTAAAGCTGAATAGTCAGAAAATAATAAAACAAGAAGAAATATTAAAAAATAATTGGCTTAGGCTATGAAAAACACCAGTAACGTCAATATTTTTAACAAAAAAATTTTCAAGTTAAAAATCAAGCGTCGTTTGTAATTAAATGGCCTACAATAACGCAAACCATGCTGAAATAAAACATGTAGAGAATATATTTCTCTTTCCAAAACGCTGATTATCTTTTAAAAATTTTGAAGCAGTTCAGTGGAAAATGCACTTATGCGGCAGAAAAGCGGCACTGGCATGGGTGCCTACAGGCCTCTACGACACCATTCAGTGCACATAAATGGCTTAGTTATAGTGATATAATAACGTTTTTGGTACATTACATTGGTTTTATTAACGAATATATATATTTATTATTATAGAAATTTACAACTGTATTAAATGACAAATGGTATCTAGGTTCTAGGATGAGTTCTGCGCATGCGTTAGCCTAAGTTAAACATACGTCAGGTCATCTCTTACAAAATTCTTCATTAATAGTGGCAGTGTTCAACTTTAATGTGAAACAACAGTGTTACCTGTTATATTAACAATTAAGTTTGTTACTGAACAAAAGAATAAGGTGAGTAATCACTTATTTACAGCTCAATAGTGAACAGTGTAAATAGACCTCAGGTTAGTTACTGATAGCGGCCGGCCATAACATCGCTAATCCCACCAGTGGGCTCTGGCTCTCCGTCCAAGGAGGTTCTGTGCCGATCAGTCCTCTCTAAGCACGCGTATATATTTCCGTGTTTAAAAAAAAAAAAAAAAATTGTTATCACTTCTCATTTTACAATTTTTACTATCACTTATAATATGAAATGCGATATTATCATATGCTAATGTCGAGCAAGGGTAAAAATACTAGATCCAGGAGCCTCGATACTACAATGAGTTCTCCTATTAAAAAAAGAACAAGGCGTTCGAAAAGAAATACTCCACCAGCCACACCAGGGAGCTCTGTTGAAGAAGTGGATCCCCAACCTGGTACCTCACAACAACAAAACAATCATGAGACAACTCAGACTGGTGAAGAATCGCCGTTTTTTACTCAGAACCCATTTCAAGTGCTATCTAATACACAAAACGAAGAAATGGAAGCAGCACCCACCCCCAGGGAACCCAAACCCCCACCAATATTCCTTAGGAATATTAAAAACTTTCAGTTAATGTGTCACCAATTGAATAACCTAGTGGGCTCAGGAAAATATTTATGCCAAAGCCGCACCAATGACACTAAATTAATGCCCGACACTCCAGAAACTTACAGAAAAATTATAAAATATTTATCTGATACCAAGGCGGATTACCACACGTATCAACTGCGTCAAGAGAGGGCGCTCAGGGTCGTTATCAGAAGACTGCACCCATCTACGCCAACTGATGCTATAAAAGAAGAGCTCGTGGGTATGGGATTCCATGTTCGCCAGATAGTGAACATATTCAAGGAGGATAGAGAACAGCCTGGAATAAAAAGTAAAATACCGCTCCCACTATTCTTCGTTGACCTTGACCGAACGCCCCAGGTTGAAGACATCTACAAGGTCATACGCCTTTATTACACCAGCGTTGTTGTGGAAAAGCCTTACACCAAGCGCGATATCGTTCAATGCCATAACTGTCAGGCTTATGGCCATACGAAAAGATATTGTCATCACATTCCTAGATGTGTGAGGTGTGGTGAGCAACACAAAACAGAAGAATGTAGGAAGTCTAGAACTTCACCTGCAGTATGCGCTTTATGCCACCAAGGGCACCCTGCCAACTACAAGGGTTGTCAAACATACAAAGAATTAAAAACAAGAATGTACGCAACTCCTAGAGAAGAAGGGACATCCAGGCCACCAAGACAACCCTCTAGAACAGTGAACGGAAGAGTGACCTATGCTCAGATGTTCAAAGGAGACACTATAAACACTCAATCTCAGGCCCTGCCACAAGAACCTCAACCTCGAGAATTCACAAATCGACCTCAAGACCCACATCCCTCCATCCCTGAACCTAGGTTCAATACCCAGACATACATTCCTCCTCCTTCCAATTCCACTGACCTCACAAGCCTATTAACTTCTTTCCTCTCTGAATTTAGATCCCTTATCACCCCTCTTATTTCATTACTTACCAATGTTATATCCAACCTCATTCCACCGCCGAGAAATCCATAAATGTCCTCAACCAAATCCCTTTCCATTCTCCTATGGAATGCGAATGGTATTCGAAATCACATCAACGAACTGACAATCTTATTACATGACAAAAACATCGACATAGCACTAATAACTGAAACCCGACTAACCAACAAACGACAAATCAACGTTCCTGGCTACAATATTTATAGAACCGATCATCCTGATGGAACAGCACATGCTGGCACTGCTATAATTATCCACCGATCTCTCTCCCATCATTTATTTCCCTTACCAACCCATAATTTCCTACAATCCACTGCTGTAATAATCCAAACTTCCCTTTACCCAATAACATTAGTTGCGGCATATTCCCCGCCTAAAATACCCATTTCCGAATCCCAAATAATTTCCTTCCTGAATTCCTTAGGACACCATTTCATCCTAGGTGCAGATTTAAATGCAAAACACCAACAATGGGGAGCCAGATCCACAAATTCCCGAGGGCGAACACTGCTATCTGCACTTAATTCCCATCGCAGCAACATCCTTTCACCTAATACTCCCACATACTGGCCAACAGATCCCAACCGCAATCCCGACCTTCTAGACTTTTTCCTACACAAAGGTCTAGGATCATTACACTGTTCCATTTCAAGGCTTGATGATCTTTCCTCAGACCACAGTCCTATAGTCCTAACCGCTTCCACATCACCCATTCCTAAATCATCCTCTCCTTCATTTATCAGGGGACCAGTTAACTGGAACCTTTTCCGTCAAATATTGGATGATAATATAGACCTCAGAGTTTCCTTAAAAACACCTGAAGACCTTGACGATGCAGTGGACTCCTTTACTAAGCTGATCCAGCAAGCAGTTTGGACTGCATCCTCACCTGATCGTCCCAAAAAACACCTCAGTATAAATCCTCTACCCCAAGACCTATTGGACCTTATCCATAGCAAACGATGCTCTAGGGCCCTCTGGCAAAGAACCAGGCATCCTGATGACCGGAAATCGTATAACTATTATTCCAAACAGGTAAAAAAGAAACTGGATATCTTTAGAACCCAATCCTACAATTCCTACCTTTCCTCATTAACATCTAGTGATAACTCCCTCTGGACTGTAACTAAAAAAATCCTTAAAGTCCAATCCATTTCCCACCCCCTCCGCCGTGATGATGGTTCCTGGGCTTCGTCAGATGCGAATAGAGCTGAAGAGTTTGCTAAACATCTATCCTACACATTCACTCCCCATCCCGAACTCCATCCCACCCACACTGCTGAAGTTAAAGAATTCCTCTCTTCACCAATTCCTCTCTCTCTACCTCCAAAACCTGTTAACCCCTCTGAGGTCAAATTCCTCATAAACAAATTAAAACCCCGAAAATCCCCTGGATATGATCTCCTCACTTCACAAATCCTTAGACAACTTCCCAAAAAATCAATTATATTCCTGACCTATCTATATAATTGCATCCTTCGTACTACCAACTTTCCCTTGATGTGGAAACACTCCATAATCGTGCTGTTTCCAAAACCAGGCAAACCCGTTAATAACACATCATCCTACAGACCGATAAGTTTACTCCCTATCCTCTCAAAAATCTTTGAAAAAATCCTCCTCAAACGCATCCTACCCATACTCGAATCCCACAACATCCCTTCTCATCAATTTGGATTCCGCTCAAGACATTCCACTGTCCAACAAGGCCTTCGTGTTGTGGACCATATATCCTCTGCACTTGAAAACAAGCAATATTGCACTGGTGCCTTTCTGGACGTAGCGCAAGCTTTCGACCGGGTGTGGCACGATGGCTTGCTTTTCAAGCTCAAAACCCATTTACCCCAATCCTTATACCTAGTCCTCAAATCCTATCTCTCAAATCGTTCCTTCCAAGTCCGTTGCGGCACCGAATTCTCCACTTACTATCCAGTTGAGGCTGGTGTTCCACAAGGCAGTGTTTTGGGTCCAGTTCTCTACATCCTTTTCACTGCCGATATCCCTCCAAATCCCGATACCTTCCTAGCTACATTTGCCGATGATACTGCCATTCTATCCTCCCACTCAGATCCTCAAATAGCATCTCAAAACCTACAATCTCACCTCTCCTTGATTGAGCAGTGGTGCAACGACTGGCGCATTAAAATCAATGAAGCAAAATGTAAACATATTACTTTCACTCTGCGACGCAGATCCTGTCCCACAATCCTTTTCAATTCAATACCACTTCCCTACTCAGATACAGTCCGTTACCTTGGCTTCCTTCTAGACAAAAGACTAACTTGGAACCCACATACGAGACTTAAAAGACAAGAACTTAACCAACGATATGGCCAGCTATATAGACTACTAAGCAGGACATCTCATCTTTCGATTGAAAATAAACTTTTAATCTACAAGACAATACTGAAACCTATCTGGACCTACGGACTTGAACTGTGGGGAACTGCTAAACATTCGAATATCAAACGCATCCAATCCTTCCAGTCCAAAGTACTTAGAACAATAGCCAATGCCCCATATTATGTCACAAATAAGACCCTACACCATGACCTTAACATCCCTTTTGTCCTCGACATCATCCCATCCAGATTCTCAAACTTTCACCAGAACCTTATCCATCATCCAAATCCTCTAGCTCAATCCCTATCCAGCTCCCACCATCCCTACAATCCCCCTCGAAGGTTAAAACGGCAGTGGCCGCGAGATCTATTGTAAATATGCTTCTGGAGTCCTGGCAATGGCCAGCTTCTCCACTCAAGTCCTGAGCATCTGTGGCTCTAGTGCCCTCCTTCAGCCTCCACTGGCTTTTAATACTAGTGATGCGGCTGGAAAAGTGGCACTGGGATCTCTGGAGTCCTGCTTTGCTTTCCACATGTGGGGAGAAAAGGCTGGCTCGGAGATTCCTGGGCGAATGTATATAGGTATGAATGTGTTTAGAAGTTTTTATTTTATTTTGTTTATTTATTTTTTTATTTTATTTTATTTTTTTTTCTATTGATTTACATTTTTTTTTATAAGTATTATTTATTTACTTTTATATTTATAGTTACTTCTGTATTACTTGTATATACTGTATGAATGAGAACTTTTAGCCTTAATACTTATAGCCCTCCAACAGTGGCTGATTGTATTATTATTCAATAAAAAAAAAAAAAAAAAAAAAAAAAGGTTCTAGGATAACTAGAAAAAACGAAATTGAAGAAGAGATTAAGGTTAGACTGAAGGCGGGAAATGCTTGTTATTTTTCTGTGACAAAACTACTTAGTTCGCGCCTCTTGTCCCGAAACTTAAAAATTAGAATCTATAAAACAATTATCTTGCCTACAGTTCTTTATGGATGCGAAACTTGGCCGCTTACATTAAGGGATGAGCAGCGTCTTAAGGTTTTTGAAAATAAAGTATTGCGTAGAATATTCGGACCGAAGAAGGATGAGTTAACTGGAGAGTTCAGACGGTTACACAACGCCGAATTGCGTGAGCTGTATCCGGGTAATATAATTGAGGTAGTTTCATCGCGGCGAATCAAATGGGCTTGTAAAGTTGTTGGGCTTAGTAACGAGAGAATTCCTATAAGGTTAATATTTGCTATTCCGAATGGTAAACGTCCGAGGGGTAGACCGAAGCGAAGGTGGGAAGATTGCATTAAAGCCGATCTGAAGGGACTGGGTTTGGACGGCGAACGGTGGAGGGAGGTGTGTAACAAGCGATTGGTGGTGTCGGCATCGAACCTTCGGGTTCGCTAAGCCTTATTATTATTATTATTAAATGACAAATACAATAAGCATATATGAACGAGCAACATGACATGTACAACATGAAGAGTAACTACCCATTGGTAGTGCTCCAATTATATTTCTATATTAGGAGGTCCCGAGGCCATCTTTTTTCAGACGCCTCGGAGGGTTTTCAGGAATAGAAGAGGAAGCAAGGTTGGAAACAAGATGGTTGTCGGGGTGGTCTGATCAATAAGTGATGTAGTCACGTATGTAGAAATATGAACGTTGATTAAAGTGAGTTTCTGTCAGTATCAATATCAATGTGGTAGTCATGAAGAAAAATGTCAAGTTCGTCTCGGTTATTGTGTAGTCCATTAGCAATACATAAAAGAACATCTAGGGACTTTGTACTCATCGTGAGAGATTGACGGGAATTTCGGTAAGGATTCTTGTGAGGAGAGTAATAAGAGGTTTTATAGTATTTTGGAGGTCCAATAGGAAGGATGATAGAATGGAAGTTATATCAGATGGATGTTGGTTGTAAAGTGAGTTCAGGATATGTTCTTGTGGCGGGTCAGGAGTGTTAATCAAGGACATCATCCGTCGTCTTGTACTAGGTGGGTCTGGAATCAAAGGTGCTTGTGCGGGTTTTTTTTTCTGAACATTAGGTTGAGGTAGCTTAGGGTACTGTAGAGGTAATTTTACTCGTAGGGGTAGATCATAAGGGAGAATATGCTGACGGGGAGGATGAGATTGAGGATTGGGAGTATGAGGTTTGAATTGGAAGATCTGAGGCGCCTGACTTCGAGGTTGCTGCCTCTTGATAGTGGTTTGTGTGTAGGTTTTGCTGAAGTCCTGACGAGGATGATAGATGTCAGTTGATGTAAACGCTTCTTTTTGTGTGACATATGTAATTCTTGTCGGCAATTCTGGAAAATTTGAAATATTTTCAATGTCTGGTGGGTCGGTGTAACTTTCTAGGTTATGTTTAATGGTTTTTAAGGCTATGTTCCGAGATCGTAGCTTATAGTGATTTTTGTATACTATACATCCCTTGTAGCTTGCCGGATGGTCTTGTAGCTCCTTGTGCTCCCTTGTAGCTCGCAGCAGAAAGCACATTTAGAAGGCTGGTCTAGAGGTTTCTGACATGTGTTAGCTGGCACATCTTACGCACCTGGCCTGGCCTTTTTGTTCTCCAGTTCTTGACCTTAGTGCATTGCACTATCACTGGTTTTTGTCTAGGATCTTCGAATTTAACTGTTGAATGTATAAGTCTGTACTTGAAATATTTCGATGTTATTATTAGCAGGCTCTAAATTAACGAAGAATAAAGGTAATGGATATTTCGGCGTTGGATGTAATACGCATGAAATGTGCCTAACTTTATGACCTATTCCTTCCAGTCCAGACTTGATAACATATATAGGGGTGGTTGAGTGTAGGCTTCTGAAGACCACTCGGTATGCCTTTTCTTGTCTCAACTGATAACAGTGAAAATCGTAGTTTTTAGATGAGAAGTAGTTGATTAGTGTTTTATAATTATCTCTTGAATTTGTGTTGATCTTTATATCGTTTGCCCTGGAAAAACAGCGGAAATTTGCCTGTCCTACCAGATCAGCAATTTCTTGACCAATTGATAAGAAATTATCAATTTTGGAAACAAAAATAGGTGGCGGCTCGGGGTCAGTAGGAGCTTGAGGCTCCAAAGGCTTGATTGGTGAGTTACTAACAGGAACAGAATTATTGCTGGCTATATTAGTCGGTGCAGTCGGCGCTGGTTTTGTGGTATTTGTTTTGCTTCTAGTTTTGGGTGATGATTTATTTTTCTCGGCTGTTTGTTTGGATTTATTTTGTTCGGCTGACAATTTAGATTTTGTCGATTTTTTTTTCCTTGTTGGGTGAATTGCCCGCTTACCCAGGGACAGAGTTTCTGTGACGCTTTTGAAGTGAGTGTCTTTTCAGATATTGCGAATCAGTTTCGCTAACTTCAGAAAATGGTTTCTCTCATCTGAATCTTCACATGAAGATTTCTTGTCCAAATTCATATTTTCCATGACAAGAACAAAAAAAAAATATATATATATATATATATACCTAAATTAGAATTACAAAAATAAATATTTACAAATTCTTAAAAAAAGATAATAAGCTATTTACAAACTTAGAAACAGAAATAAAACAAAACATTTATGAGAATAAATAAACAAGATAAGAAATAATTAAAACAAAACTGTCTCTGGGAGAAAATAAAAAATAATCTATTAGTCTTTGGTTTCGAACTGAGACCAGCTGACGAGAGAGAGCCAGAGTATATACAGACCTTGCCCGTGAACTTAACGTAGTAAGATAAGAACGGCAAGGGAATTAACGGCCACTTGGGCTACCCGAACGAGCACCAATTTATTACATGTTAATTGTTAATAAATCGTGAAGCACCTGTGAATCCGCGAACGTAAATATGTTCAACTGTCACTGTTCATAAAGTCACTGTTGATAAAATATTACCACAGGGTTTTAACTATTAAGCACATATCAAAGTAACAATCAAAGAACGACATAGAGTTCTGCGCATGCGCTAGATTGTATCAGTCGACCCTTACTTCAGTTCTTAAAAATATTCATTTTTCGTAAGAAAAATAGTGTTAGTTTTAATTAAAACAGTGTCAAGACGTCAGTTAATCACCTAGACCAAAACATGAACTACTTCTACTGTAAGTACAGTTGTTATTTATTGTGTACTGTTGTTAACAGTGAATAGAAGTTAAGGTGGATAACTTCCTTATCTCACCCAGAGATGGGCATATTTATATTCAAAAATATAAATACGAATACCATTTATATTTATGGTACAAATGAATATAAATACGAATATATTCGTATTCATAAAAAATAATATGAATACAGAAGATACGTATTCACGACTGTAAAAGTGAATACGGCTGTATTTACACTTGTAAAAGTGAATACGGCAGTATTCAGGTTTACTAAAATGAATAAGGTTAAATTTACAGAAGTGAATGGAAATATTTTCACAAAATCTTATTAATTATTTAACTCTTATTTATTAAAAAAAAATGTATTTATTAAATTATTTATTAAAAAAAAAAGATTTGCTATATATATATATCATTTTATTTTTATAAATAGTACTATTATTCTCCCTTTTACAATATGTTTTGTTAATTATGTTGCAATGTATAATGTTATGTTAATTATCACATATTCACGACTGTAAATATAAATATGGCCGTATTCACGATTGTAAAAGCGAATAAGGCTGTATTCACATTTACTAAAATGAATAGCCTTAAATTTACAGAGGTGAATGGAAATATTTCCACACAACTTTATTAATGAATACTCTTATTTATTTTTTAAAAAAGTATTTATTTTAAAAATATATTTACTATATATATCATTTTATTTGTATATATACTATTATATTCCTTTTACAATATGTTTTGTTAATTATGTTGCAATGTATTATGTTATGTTAAGTATCACATATTCACGACTGTAAATATAAATATGGCCGTATTTACGATTGTAAAAGCGAATAGGGCTGTATTTACACCTGTAAAAGTGAATACGGCAGTATTCACGTTTACTAAAATGAATAGCCTTGAATTTACAGAGGTGAATGGAAATATTTCCACTCAAATTTATTAATGAATACTCTTATTTATTTTTTAAAAATGTGTTTATTTTAAATTATTTTTTTAAAAATATATTTACTATATATATCATTTTATTTGTATATATAGTATTATATTCTACCTTATACAATATCTTATGTTAATTATCATTCTTAATGTTTGTACATAATATAAATTGCCGAGCCTTTGTATTTATAGCAAAAGTGAATGCATATTCACGTTTATGAAAATGAATACGCTTAAATTTATAGAAGTGAATGCAGACATTTTTACAAAATCTCATTTATCAAAAAAATATATTTATTAAATTATTTATATTCCATTTTATTTTTATTTATAGTATTATATTCTTCGTTTTACAATATATTATGTTAGTTATCACTCGGAATGTTTGTACGTAATATAAATTCACAAGCATTTTTTTTTTTTTTATTGGGGCCAGAGGGTGGGGTCTCTCCCGTACCAGAATGGAAAGCCAATTAGTCTGTGGGCCAGACCCCCTTACCGTGCACCCCCCCCCCCCCACATCCCTATAAATTGCATATCGTTGTGTTCCTTGTAACAATTTATTAAAAAAAAAGCCAATGTTCCCACAAAAAAAAGTGAACGCACTGCCCAAAAATGGCGTCCAAAGATGGCGGATTGACGACTTTGACTTTAGTTAGTTTTTTGGTCACTGAGAATCAGCATTTGGCTTAATATCCTCATAGTTGGTCTTTTATTAAAGCTGAATAGTCATAGAATAATAAAACATGAAGAAATATTAAAAAATAATTGGCTTAGGCTACGAAAAACACCAGTAAAGTCAATTTTTTTTACAAACAAATTTTCAAGTCACAAACCAAGCCTCGTTTGTAATTAAACGGCCTACAATAACGCAAAACGTGCTGAAATAAAACATCTGGAGAATATATTTCTCTTTCTAAAACGCTGATTATCTTTTAAAAAATTTTAAGCAGTTCCGTAGAAAATGTACTTATGCGGCAGAAAAGCGGTACTGGCGTGGGTGCCTACAGGCCTCTACCACACCATTCAGTACACATAAATGGCTTAGTTATAGTGATATAATAACATTTTTGGTACATTATATTGGTTTTATTAATTGATTTGTTTTTGGTATCAAAATGATGAAAAACGCCTAATTGAACCAGAAAATTGGAAAAATACAGTAAGCGAACCAGAAAGGAAGTGCCAAAACCTCGGAAAAGATAAAAAGGGCCAGTATCCATTATATAGCTAAATGAATGTTTCAAAATAATTCAAGATGCTGCTAAAAGGGGGTCAATTGCAGTTTGGATGATATTAAGTGGACGATGTATGTTTATTATGGTGAAAACCACTTTATTTTCGATTGCTGAAGGTGCACATCGGGACGATCTTCACTTTGAAGCAGGATATAGAGAGATACATCAAGAAAGTTATAGCTCATAGCTCTCCTTCTGTTTAGTGCATTTGAAAAAGATTTTTTAAGGAATCTTATATTAGTTAAAGCTCGTTATTGTTCAAAAATTCCGAAATAAATTGTTTGAATTTGTACCATATCATAAAAAAATAGGAAATTTTAATATTGAATGCATTATTCTCTCTGCACAAAGAAAGATGGAAAGGGCGAAACCGAACTGCTTCGCACAGTTTTGCGCGTACATGGGCAACAAGTATATTAGAAAATGATATGATGGGACTGTGGTTTTTACCTTACTAGAAAGGAGATACTAGGAAATGTAAAACCCATCATGATCTTTTCCTGTTTAGTGTACCAAACAAATTATACTCAAGAATCGTATATGAAGATGGAATAAGAAATATTGTCGGTTGCCAGTGCGATATGGATTGAGGAACTCAAGTTGGGCATTGGAAGAGAAGTTAAAAATTGGGACTGTCTTCACTTTAAGTGAGGTTATAGAGAAGTCCATATAAAAAGAAAAATAGCTCTCTATCTGCTTAGTGTCTCACACTTTGGATTATGCTAATATCTAATTGTCTTTCAGAAAAGCTCGTTTTCCTTTTAGATTCCTTAAAAAATCTTTTTCAAATGCACTAAACAGAAGGAGAGCTATGAGCTATAACTTTCTCGATGTACCTCTCTATATCCTGCTTCAAAGTGAAGATCGTCCCGATGTGCACCTTCAGCAATCGAAAATAAAGTGGTTTTCACCATAATAAACCCACATCGTCCACTTAATATCATCCAATCTGCAATTGACCTATTTTTATTTTAGCAGCATCTTGAAATATTTTGAAACATTCATTTAGCTATATAATGGATACTGCCCTTTTTATATTTTCCGAGGTTTTGGCACTTCCTTTCTCGTTCGCTTACTGTATTTTTCCAATTTTCTGGTTCAATTTCGCGTTTTTCATCATTTTGATACCAAAAACAATCAGTTCTGGTTTATAGAAGAACGTATAGCGTCAACCTTTCTATCTTTCTTTGTGCAGAGAGAATAATTCATTCAATATTAAAACTTCCTATTTATTTATGATATGGTCCAACTTCCACTCAAAATAAAGGAAATAAAAATTAATTTTTTAATTAGTGATATATGAGTTTTATTAAACAACCCGGTAGCTATTTATTATATATAGTTCAGATTAGATATATATTATTTTAGTTTATAAAACCGTTATTAATATGACTCATTTCCTGGGAAGTATATAAAAATTTTAATTACCTCTATGAATCAGTAAATATACAAAACACAGTGTTAAATTGCAAACGATAAATAAAAAAAAATCAAGATATTTAGCAAAGTATTTTTTAATTAAGTTTTATTATAATCATTATATCATTTTTACAATTGAGGTCTTCTTATACGACCTACTTATAGAATAAAGGAGGTTAAATTAAAAAAAAATAACAATACATTTTGTTTTAATTTAATTTTTTTTACGATTAAATTATTGCATTAATATTTGTTCGTTAATAAAACCAATATAATGTACCAAAAATGTTATTATATCACTATAACTAAGCCATTTATGTGTACTGAATGGTGTGGTAGAGGCCTGTAGGCACCCACGCCAGTACCGCTTTTCTGCCGCATAAGTACATTTTCTACGGAACTGCTTAAAATTTTTTAAAAGATAATCAGCGTTTTAGAAAGAGAAATATATTCTCCAGATGTTTTATTTCAGCACGTTTTGCGTTATTGTAGGCCGTTTAATTACAAACGAGGCTTGGTTTGTGACTTGAAAATTTGTTTGTAAAAAAAATTGACTTTACTGGTGTTTTTCGTAGCCTAAGCCAATTATTTTTTAATATTTCTTCATGATTTATTCTTTTATGACTATTCAGCTTTAATAAAAGACCAACTATGAGGATATTAAGCCAAATGCTGATTCTCAGTGACCAAAAAACTAACTAAAGTCAAAGTCGTCAATCCGCCATCTTTGGGCGCCATTTTGGGGCAGTGAGTTCACTTTTTTTTGTGGGAACATTGGCTTTTTTTTAATAAATTGTTACAAGGAACACAACGATATGCAATTTATAGGGATGTGGGGGGGTGTACGGTAAGGGGGTTTGGCCCACCGTGTATACGTTTTGATCCTAGACGTACAGACTTTTCGATGCACTGTTTACTTATTGGCTGCTAATGGTAATAAAGATAAGTTTAATAGACGGCCAGGGTAGGAACAACACTCGGAACGATACCCTGGAAATCCCATCGGGAAATACGTGTACACGACAGAGTTGAAGCAAGGAAAGGGGCAAGAGCTGTCAAATTTGAACAGTGACCTTTCCGGACCTGCCGTTCAGTGTGTAATGTGTGAATATATTTGTTAATGTGTTAAGTTTTGCATGTAGAACAATGTATGAAGTTGATAGCGAAACTGAGTCTGTTTGTTTAGCAGGCTCTTGTAATCTGGATGATAGGGATTTTTTTTTAAAAATTTTTTTCACGAGAGTACCTGCTCTTTAAGGAATTCCAATATTCTCACCTACTCAGAATTTTTATTGGGGGGAAGGAGAGAGGCGATGCCCGAAGAATATAATACTATATATAAAAATAAAATGGTTTATATAGAAATTTTTTAAAAATAAATAATTAAATAAATACATTTTTTTTATAAATAAGAGTATTCGTTAATAAGATTGTGTGAAAATATTTGCATTCACTTCCGTAAATTTAAGCGTATTCATTTTAATAAACATTAATAATGCCGTATTCACTTTTACTAGTGTAAATACAAAGGCTCGGGAATTTATAATACGTACAAACATTACAAGTGATAATTAACATAACATAATACCATGTAACATAATTAAAATAACATATTGTAAAAGGATGAATATAATACTATATATAAAATAAAATGATATATATAGTAAATATATTTTTTTAAATAAATAATTTAATAAATACATTTTTTTTAATAAATAAGATTATTCATTAATAAGGTTGTGTGAAAATATTTGCATTCACTTCTGTAAATTTAAGCGTATTCATTTTAATAAATATGAATACTGTCGTATTCACTTTTACTAGTATAAATACAAAGGCTCAAGAATTTATTTTATGTACAAAAATTACAAAAGATAATTAATATAATATAATACATTGTAACATAATGTATTATTGTATGTATTCGTACAACCTTATTATTCGTACAACCTTATTAATGAATACACTTATTTATTAAAAAAAAATTATTTATTTAAAAAAATATATTTTATATATATATATATATATATATAATATATATATATATATATATATATATATATATATATATATTAAATATATTTTTTTAAATAAATAATTTTTTTTTAATAAATAAGTGTATTCATTAATAAGGTTGTACGAAAATATTTCCATTCACAAATTTTAACTGTAAATTTAACCGTATTCCATTTTAGTAAACCTGAATACTGCCGTATTCACTTTTACAGGTGTAAATACAGCCGTATTCACTTTTACAGTCGTGAATACGGCCGTACTTATATTTACAGTCGTGAATACGTATCTTCTGTATTCATATTACTTTTTATGAATAAGAATATATTCGTATTTATATTCATTTGTACCATAAATATAAATGGTATTCGTATTTATATTTTTGAATATAAATATGCCCATCTCTGATCTCACCATAGTGCCACGTAGTTAGATATCAACAGGTCAGTTGGGCTGCTGATCTCCAGCAGTGGAGTTGCTCTCGGCCTGCACGCCGTTTATTAATTGAAGGTCAAGTTCAAGCAGACGATCTTTTTTTTTTTTTTTTTTTTGTGTTTTATTTATTATTATTTTTATTTTTATTTTATTTTTTTTATATATATATATGATCCTTCATTTATGCGATATTTTCATCAGGTCATGTCGTCAAAAATTCACCTAAGCGGTGTCGATCTGTCGGATCCACACCACGCTCGTCTCCTGAGAAACAAAAAGGTCGTCGAGCGAAAAGAATGGCTCCACCAGCGACTCCAGCTAGCCCGGTAACAACAGAAGTCATTCAATCTCAGCCTGGTACTTCTCAAGATACCGAATCACCTTTTTTTACTCCTAATCCTTTTGAAATTCATCAAAATGAAAAAGAGTATATGGAATCTGCACCCATTCCTAAAGATCCAAGATTTTTGTTAAAAATATAAATACTTTTCTTTATTGTGCATACAGCTAAATAAAATAACAATTGCCGGGAGCTACACCTGCTTAAGTCGTACTAGCGATACTAAAATATCCCCAAGCATAGCTGATGCTTATCGACAAATAGTTAAATATCTGACAGATACAAAGGCAGATTTTCACACATACCAGCTCAGGCAAGAGCGCTCTCTGAGAGTAGTGATCCGTAACTTACACCCCTCTACACCAGTTGAAGCGATACAAGACGAACTTACAGCCATGGGATTTAAAATAAGACAGGTCACCAATGTAATGAAGGACAACAGAGATGACTCAGGGGAAAATAGAAAAATTCCATTACCTCTATTTTTTGTTGACTTAGAACGCTTTGCAGGAGTAGATAAAATATATGAAATTAAAAGATTGTATTACACAAGTGTTAAGGTTGAAAAAACTTACACTAAGAGAGAAATTGTCCAGTGACACAACTGTCAGGCATATGGCCACACCAAGGCTTGCTGCCATCATATACCAAGATGCGTGAAATGCGGACAGACACACAAGTCTGGCGAATGCACAAAATTGAAATCAGAACCCGCAGTATGTGCTCTATGTCTGGAAGAACATCCTGCCAAATACAAAGGGTGTGAGATCTACAGAAATATGAAAAACCAATTCTACAAATCTCGAAACAAAGAAGAAACATCCCAACCCGGAAGAGGACCTGCTAAAAAAGTGGACCCAAAAGTTTCCTTCTCTCAGATATATGGGGGTAGAAACCAGACTGATAAATGTGAGGCCCTGCCGCAACAGCGACCCCAACTCCAACGTCATCATCCTGTCCCTCCTAATGAACAAAACCCTCATCAACATCAAATTCCTCTATTCCTCCTCCATCACATGCCACAGATCTTACCAGTCTGTTGGTATCTTTCCTTACTGACTTCGAATGCCTGGTTACCCCACTGATATCACTCCTCACAAATCTTGTATCTCATCTCATGACTCCTTTAAAAAATCCTTAAATGAATCCCATCAAACCCTTATCCATTCTCCTTTGGAATGCGAATGGTGTTAAAAACTACACTGACGAACTAACAGCTCTACTACTAGACAAGAACGTTGACGTAGTCCTCATTACTGAAACTCGACTGACCAAAAAACAGAGTTTAAAAATCCCACAGTACTTAACATATCGTACTGACCACCCTGACGGTAGGGCACATGCCGGTAATGCTATCCTTGCACACCAATCTCTCTCGCATCACCTACTCCCAACACCAAGCCACGATTTCCTACAATCCACTGCTATCATAATCAAAACCTTCTCCTTTCCTTTTACCGTTGCATCAGCGTATTGCCCTCCTAACCAATCCATCTCCAATACCCAATTTAGTTCCCTCCTCAATTCCTTAGGACATCCTTTCTTCCTGGGTGCAGACTTAAATTTAAAGCATCAACAGTGGGGATCAAGAACCACGAACTCTCGTGGTAGAACATTGCTGTCTGCACTCAATTCCCAACGTTTCTGCCTCCTTCCCCCTAACTCACCTACCTACAGGGCCACTGATCCTAACCGCAATCCTTATATCCTTGATTTCTTCATCCACAGTGGTTTAGGTACCCTCAATCATTCTCTTACCCGTCTTGATGACCTTACCTCAGACCACAGTCCTCTAATACTCCAAGTATTACTAGCTCCTATTCCTAAACCCTCCCCACCATCCTTCATCAGAGGTCCAGTCAACTGAAAAATCTTTCAGCAAATCCTTTCCGGTCAAATGGACCTCAGAATAACCCTGAAAACCACAGAAGACCTTGACAATGCCGTAAATTCCTTTACCACCATGATTCAACAAGCAGTCTGGACTGCTTCCTCTCCAAATCACTCCCCAAAAATCCTTTAAAAAAATAGCTTACCCTAACATCTCCTTGAACTAATCCATATCAAACGACGTGTCAGATCATTATGGCAACGCACCAGACATCCAGCTGATCGCCGTTCCTATAATTATTACTGTAAGCAACTGAAGCAGGAATTATCCTACTTCAGATCCCAATCCTTTAACTCCTACCTTACATCTCTTTCCACTCATAATAATTCCCTTTGGAATATCACCAAAATCCTAAAATCCCACCATGTCTCCCATCCCCTCCGACGAAGTGATGGCTCCTGGGCGGCGTCAGATGAAGACAAAGCTGAGGAATTCGCCAAACACCTCTCCTGCACATTCACTTCTCATCCGGAATCCCATCCTTCCCACACTGCAATAGTAGAAGAGTTCCTTTCTTCACCCATTCCACCCTCCTTACCACCAAAAGCAGTTAATCCTTCTGAGGTCAAACATCATTTACAAAAACTATCTCCCCGTAAATCTCCTGGATACTACCTTCTAATCCCGCATATCCTTCGGCAACTTCCATCCAAAGCAATCATATTCCTCACTTATATATACAATTGTATCCTACGAACTACCCACTTTCCTCTCTTATGGAAACATTCTGTCATCATCCTTTTTCTGAAACCAAGTAAACCTTCTAATAACACCAGTTCCTTTAGACCAATAAGCCTACTTTCCATCCTATCAAAAATCTTTGAAAAGATTCTACTGAAACGTATCCTACCCATTATAGAATTCCGAAACCTTCCTACCCACCAATTCGGATTTCGTTCCCAACATTCCACTGTCCAACAAGGCCTCCGAGTTGTTGACCATGTATCCTCAGCCCTAGAATGTAAGCAATATTGCTCGGGTGCATTTCTGGACATTGCGCAAGCATTTGACTGGGAATGGCACACCGGATTGCTCTTCAAGCTTAAAACCTATCTACCTCAGTCCTTATATCTGGTACTTCGATCCTATCTCTCTAACCGCTCCTTTCAAGTCCGCTTTGGAACTGATTTTTCCAAGTGTTATTCAATTCAGGCAGGAGTTCCTCAAGGGAGCGTCTTGGATCCTATCCTTTATATTCTATTTACCGCTGATATTACTACTCATCCTGAAACTCTCCTGGTAACATTCGCTGATGACACGGCCATCCTATCTTCCAATTCAGATCCCGAAACGGCATCCTCTAACCTACAAAGTCACCTCTCTGTTATTGAACACTGGTGTAATAAGTGGCCCATCCAAGTAAATGAATCTAAATCCTAACGCACCACTTTCACCCTTCCGCGACGTGTCCACCAGTTTATTCCAACTCCATACCACTTCCCCTCTCCGACAAAGTTCGGTACCTTGGCTTCCTTTTAGACAAAAGACTAACATGGAACCCACATACCAGACTTAAAAGACAACAGCTTAACCGACGATATGGCCAACTATATAGAATACTCAATAAAAAATCTCAACTTTCAGTTGAGAACAAACTATTAATCTACAAGACAATCCTGAAACCTATCTGGACCTACGGACTCGAACTGTGGGGGACAGCAAAACTTTCCAACATCAACGTTAAAACGGCAGTGGCCCCGCGAACTTTTGTAAAAATGTATATATTCGAGTACTGGCATTGGCCAGATTCTTCACTCATGTCCTGAGCGTCTGTTGCTCTAGTGCCCTCCATCAGCCTCCACTTTCTTACTATAACAGTGACGCGGCTGGGAGAGAATCACTGGGATATCTTGGAGTCCTGCTTTGGCTTCCACAGATAGGGGACTAAGCTTGATTCGGAGTCCCCTGGGCCAATGTAAATATTGTACATAGGTGTGAATGTGTTTTATTTGTTTTGTTATTACTCGGCTGGTTTGTTGTTTCAATTATCTTATATATATATATATATATATATATATATATATATATATATATATATATATATATATATATACTTTCTTTTTTTTTCTTTCTTATGTACATATTGTGTGAATGAATACTATAGCCCTAGTACCAATGCCCTTCAGTGTGACAGACTGTATTAATACTCAATAAAAGTTAAAAAAAAAAAAAAAAAGAACGACATAAACGTTATACTGCTGTTGCGGCCATGACACTTGCTACGTTTTACAAATATCGAAAAAAAAAATATATTAATGCAATAATTTATTTTACAACAAAAATTTTTTTTTTAATTTATTCTTTTTTTTTTAATTTAAATTCCTTTATTCTATACGCAGGTCGTTTAAGAAAACCTCAATAGTAAAAATGAAATAATTATAATTGTTAACGCCGCATACGTTTAAATCTTTTTTTTTTTCTCTCACTATATTTACCCTTTTAAATATTAATGAAGAAAATGTTTTTTATTTTTTTTTTGGTAAAAATTGTGGGACAATTGTCTCAGAAATATATTTGTGTTTGTATTATTTGTATATCTGCCTTCGTTTGCGATGTATTATCGCTCATTTGTATACACACCAGCCCGGCAGTAATACCTATTCTTAGGGATTAAGACACAAATAATGCCATAATACTGTTGCGATGCAGTCTTAAGTCAGTCTGGAGCTACCTTTCGTATGGAGCAGAAGTCTACCCCCACCATTTTCACCAAGTTCCAGGCTCATTCTTCACATCACTAGCGCCATTTTCGAAGATCAGCTGTTGGGCGCAGCTGAGTAATCGATACACATCGATGCCACCCTACCATCGATTACTCGACAGCTGGATATCGGAAGGTAACAGGTTGGAAGCAGAACCTCCAACTTGGGTTGTGTTTTCATTTCTCACCAAGACGTTTAAATATTAATTAACTGTTTTCTTCGCTAAATTAGTTTATTCTTTTGGACCATCATTTTTCTCTCTCGTTTTATTTTTAATTTCAAAAATTGATTTCTTTGTTTCTTTATGAATAATTGTTAATTTGGGTTTATGTTCACTGAGTTATATGTTGTGTTTTAATCATTTCAGTGAACTTCACACCACTCTTTATTTGGTGTTTATCTATTGTATATATTTTATATCTCTTTTTTTTATTCAATACATTTGTGAACATTTAAAAAGGATTTTTTTATTTTCCATTTTTTTATTTTATTGAAATATTTCTATTTTTTAATATTTTCTTGTGCATGCACATTTTTTATGTTTTACAGATCTCATTTTATTTACTCCTTTTTCCCTCTTTCCCAACGTTTTTAATTTTACTCGAATTTTCCCCACCATTGAGATCTCATTTTATTTACTCCTTTTTCCCTCTTTCCCAACGTTTTTAATTTCACTCGAATTTTCCCCACCATTGAGGAAACGCACCGGGGAAAGATTTGTACTTCGGTTTTGAAGTACCCCTGGCCCCAACAATAATAATAGAACTTAATTAAAAAATACTTTGCTGAATATCTTGAATTTTGTTTATTTAACGTTTTCAATTTAACACTTTGTTTTGTATATTTACTGATTCTTAGAGGTTATTTAAATTGTATATACTTTCCAGGAAATGAGTCATATTAATACCTATTTTATAAACTAAAATAATATATACCTAATCTGAACTACATATAATTAATAGTTACCAGGTCGTTAAGTAAAATTTCTTGTTCAGAAATTGCGGAATAAATTGTTCGGAAGTTGTACCATACTATAAAGAAATAGGAAATTTTAATATTGAATGCATGATTCTCTCTGCACAAAGAAAGGTGGAAAGGGCGAAGCTATAAGTTCTTCTGGGTAATCGGAAGTGATTGTTAGTATTGGTCTCAAAATGAGAGAAAACGCGAAATTGAACCCAAAACTGGTAAATTACATTAAGCGAACGAGAAAAGAATCTCGGAAAAAAAATAAGGATATTCCATGGCTAAACGAATATATAGTAGACAAATGAACAGAATATTTCAATATGCTGCTAAAAAGGAATCAGATGCTGGAGAAGTTTGGATGATCTTAAGGGGACGATGCAGGTTTATTATGGTGAAGACCATTTTATCAGCAAGAAAGATTTGTTCGAAGCAATTGACAAGTCAGCTGGTCTGGATGAGTTAAACCGAACTGCTTCGTACAGTTTTGCGAGTACATAGTGCTATGCATTGATCATAGCGAATAAGGTTTTAAAATATTATGAGGTATAGAAAACAAAGGTGAACGAAACCGACTTCTGGCACCAAAAACAGCGTCAAGGTGATGGAGCAGATAGATAAGGACCGAAATGTACCAACACCCTGCGGAAGGCTTAGAGTAAAAACTAGTAACGGGCTAAGTAACTGGTTCCTTGTATGGTGTTACCAGTTATTGTGGAGTAATAGGGTGAAGTGATGAACCAATGAGAACCATCCTTGCCCCACCCTCAATATTTCTATTAAATCTACCGAGAAGGAAGAAAAGAGGTCTCATGTGAATGCCCGGTATGGAGAAGAGGTCTTATGATGATTTCTGGCCTTGAGGATAGGTCTTATGTTGAGTTTCGGCCTTGAGGATGGGTCTTATATTTTCTTCCGGCTTGGGAACTGAAGCCTTGGCCCTGCATAGACCATGATGATCCTGGCAGTGCTTTGAACCATGACGAGATGATCTCAACTTCATATACAATAGAATAACAATAATAATAACAATTTCCAACAATAAATTTACCAATGTTAGAATATTTCATGGCAATATAATTCTCAAAACAGTCCATCTGAAATCATACCTTCACAGTTAATTATTAAATTCATTGAATCACGTATTTAGTTTCTTATAAATATAATTTGTATATATTCTTTATTTAACATAGAAATAAATTGAGTTTTTAGTAAAGGTTATTTGAATTCTGCCACCCATTCATGTTTTGATGATCACAGGTAATGTTGGTAATTAGAAAGCATAATAAACACAAACCAGCCTTTGAGAAAAGAAATTCAATTAATTAATTCTGGACCAATCAATATATTATAAACCCAAATTTATTTTACTTATTTTTTTATTAAACATTTCTGGGAAATTATCATCAGTAATTATCCAGTGGCATCTCGAATAAACTTAAACACTCCAAAAGTAACATTTCAATAGGCAACAAATATATTAGAAAATGATATGAAAGGACTGTAGTTTTTACCTTTACAACAAAAGGAGATAATAGGAAATTTAATACCCATCGAGATTCATTGTTGTTTAGTGTACTAAAGAAACTCTACACAAGAATCGTAGAAGTTGGAATAAGAAATATTGTCGATTGCCAGAGCGATTTGGATTAAGAAACCCAAATTGCACATAAGAAGAGAAGTTGAAAATTGGGACTGTCTTCACTTTAAGTCAGGTTATAGAGAAGTCTATATAAAAAGAAAAAATAGCTCTCTATCTGCTTAGTGCCTCAAACTTTGGATTGTGCTAATATCTAATTGTCTTCTAATTTTAGATTCCTGAAAAAATATTTCGCAAATGCACTAAACAGAAGAAGAGCTATTTCCCTTTCTCTATATACCTTTCTATATCCTGCTTCAAAGTGAAGATAGTCCCAATGTGCACCTTCAGCAATCGAAAATAGAGTGGTTTTCACCATAATAAACCTACATCGTCCACTTAATATCACGCCAAACTGCAATAAAAATTAAGTTTTTAATTAGTGATATATAAGTTTTACTAAACAACCCGGCAGCTATTCATTATATATAGTTCAGATTAGGTATATATTATTTTAGTTGAATATTTAATAGATGACCGTTGCCTTATAAAGGAAGGAGATGGTCCGGGGTGGCGGTCACAAATAGGCTAAATAGTGGTAAAACTATTTTATTAAAAGCCAAAGTTTCGACCCGACTTTGCAGGTCTTCTTCAGGATGTCCGGTATGGAGAAGAGGTCTTATGATGATGTCCGGCCTTGAGGTTAGGTCTTATGTTAAGCTAGAACGGACAAGGTACAAACAGATAGAGAATTGTGGAAGTTACATAATATTTAGACAAAAAATTATAAACAATGTGAATAAGCTTATTAAAATTATAAACATTAAGTACATTAAAATATAAACAGAGTAAGCTAAGTAACAAGATCCTAAACTGAAGTAAATAGATGGCAACAATTGTTGTAGTGTAATATATAATATATGCAAATATTAATATACTTCTACAGGTCTACAGGAGAGATTAAAGTAAAGGAAAAAGGATATAATATGAAACAGTAGACATAAAGGAACGTGGAGAAAGAAAAGAAAAACAAAAAAATTAAATAAATAAGTAAATAAACATAGAAGAATAAAATTAGATACAGGTGTGTTCAGCTAGGAGTTTCACTTAGAAATGGAAAACCAGAGTAAGGGGACAGGTATTGGGGAATTTGGCGATTTGTTTGGGTAATGGGGCAAGACCTAGAAAATTACAGAATCTAAAATTTGAAGATATGGATGGATACAAGGGAAAAAATACTATATAATGAATATCTAATGAATGAAATATTAAATTATAAATATATACATATACATATAAAATAGAATTAAGAGATTATATATAAGAGTACAATGTGAATAAAAACAAAAATGAAAGAAGTAAAACGTAAATAGAAGTAAAATATAATTATAGAAATAAGAGACCATACATTGTAGAACTAACTTAGAAATATAGAGAGGAAAAAAAATGAATTATTATAATTATATTTGGTTGTAGATATGTAACAAAATTACATTTAAATGTTAGATAATGCTGAGACGTGGTTAAAAAGGAAAATGAATACAGTAAGTGCAAACGGATGATCATACATTGATGTAGAATGTAAAAATAAAATTAAAATAAAATAAAAGAGGGATCATACAAAGCGGAAATACTTAGAATAATGAACAATCAAATTGAATGAATCAATAAAAATTGAAAGTAGAAAAAAATAAAATTAATAGGATGTAATCTATAAGTTAATTTTCACTTATAAGATTTAAAATGTGTCTATATGTTAAAGAAATACAGTTTGTATCTACTTTGTGATCAGGGGGAAGGTAATTACTGTAAATAGCAAACAGAGTATTAGACAAGGAGGAACCCTGACGGACACCACAGAAGAGGGGAAGTATCTATATATGTGTCTATATTTAAGGGAAGTATATGAATATATTTATAATGTAATATTTCATAGATATAGTATATTTTCCCTTTTATCCATCCATATCTTCAAATTTTAGATTCTGTAATTTTCTATGTTTTTCCCCATTACCCAAATAAATCATCAAATTCCCCAATTCCTGTCCCCTTACCCTGGTTTTCCAGTTCTAAGTCAAACTCCTAGCTGAACACACCTGTAAGTCTCTAATTTTATTTACTTATTTATTTAATTTTTTTGTTTTTCTTTTCTTTCTCCACGTTCCTTTATGTCTATTATTTCATATTATATCCTTTTTCCTTTTCTTTCAATCTCTCCTGTAGATCTGTAGAAGTATATTCACATTTGCATACATTATATATTACACTACAACAATTGTTACCATCTATTTACTTCAATTTAGGATCTTATTACTTAGCTTACTCTGTTTATATTTTAATGTACTTACTGTCTATAATTTTAATAAGCTTATTCGCATTGTTCATAATTTTTTGTCTAAATATTATGTAACTTCTACAATTCTCTATCTGTTTGTATCTTGTCGGTTCTAGCCCTGAAGAAGACCTGCAAAGTCAGGTCGAAACGCTGGCTTTTAATAAAATAGTTTTATCACTATTTACCCTATTTATGACCGCCACCCCGGACTATCTCCTTCCTTTATATATTATTTTAGTTTATAAAAAGTTATTAATATGACTCATTTCCTGGGAAGTATATAAAATTTAAATTACCTCTAAGGTAGCATACCTCGCGTGGGCTCATTACCGCGTATGGGGAGCGTCCCACGGATGGCGGATGTGGGGATGGTCGGTGGAAATTCCTTGGAAGTTCCTCCTTGGCTAAGTCCGATGGACTCGCTGACCAACAATGAGAGGGGGCCTCCAGACTTGCTGGAGGGAGGGGACCTCCAGACTTGCTGGAGGTAGTAGCCCACCAGACTTGCTGGAGGGTGTGACGTAGGATTGAACGCCCTACTCACATATCTTTAGTTCACCAAACACCACAAATAGTCATGGATCTCCCTAAGGTAAAACGCTCATTATCCGGAGGTAAACTAGTCCCCCGTTCGGGTCTCCGGGTGGGGACTGCTTTAGGGGATTCATGGCGCAAGTTGAAATATAGGGATTTAAATATTGGTACGTGGAACGTAAGGAGTTTAAACACAGCAGGGGGGCTAAAATCGGTCGCGAATGAGGTAAATGGGTACAATTTGGATGTCGTGGCTCTGCAAGAGGTTCGCTGGCCAGGGGAGGGCTCGATGAGGGAAGGAAAGTACACTATTTGGTACGGAGGAAGCGGGAATCATTGTTTGGGTAACGGGTTTCTAATTAGGAGTAGATTACTATCCGCTTTGAAGGACGTACAATTCTTTAGTGATAGAATTTCGGTAGCTATATTTCAGGGACGTTGGTTTAAAATCGCATTAATAAACATACATTGCCCGACCGAAGACAGTGACGATGAAGTCAAAAGTGAATTTTACGATAAACTCGAATGGGTTTATGATAAACTACCGCGAAACTACATGAAAATAATTGTAGGTGACGCGAACGCAAAGGTAGGAAGGGAAGAAGTTTATGTTCCGACGATTGGTAAAGAAAGTTTGCACGAATATAGTAATGATAATGGGATCCGTCTGATAAACTTTGCCATCTCGAAAAACCTGATAATTAAAAGTACGACGTTTAAACATAAGGATATTCATAAATATACTTGGACATCACCGGATTCGCAAACACGAAATCAAATCGATCATGTCTTGATACAACACAGCTGGCAAAGCAGTATAATTAATGTACGGTCTTATCGCGGAGCAGAATGTGGGCCGGATCATGAATTAGTAATCGCGAACTGCGACAAAAACTTAATATAAAAAAGAGAAAAGAAAACCGTTTCGATTTTGAGAATTTTAATTTGGAAAAATTAAAAAATCCATCAATTAGAAACCAATTCGAGCTAGATGTTAAGAATAGGTTTGAAGCTTTAGAGCTTCCTGACGAGGACCACGAGGATATTGACAAGTTATGGGTAGAGATCAGGGATAATATTAAAGCAGTCGGTAACTCGTGTCTAGGAAAAAAGGAAAATAAGAATAACAAACCGTGGTTTGATGAAGATTGCTTAATCATGTGCGAAAAAAGAAAAGCCGCTAAATTAAAAGCTCTAAATAATCCTAGCGAAGACAATCTGGAATACTTCCGAATCTCAAAGAACGAAACGACAAAATTGCTCAAAAATAAAAAAAGGGAGTATCTTAAAAATAAAATAATTGAAATAGAAACTAATAGAATCCAAAATAACATAAGAGACATGTACAAAGGTATAAACAGATCACGTAAATATGTAGGGCCCGTAACGTCTGGAATTAGGGATGATAATAACAATATTCTGACAGATCCGGTTGACATATTGAATAAGTTTAAGGACCACTTTGACAATATTTTAAATACGGGAAATTATGATCTGTGTCCTCCTTCTGAGTACCAGAGTGCTGAACCGTTAATAGAAGGACCAAGTAAAGAGGAAGTTTAAGTAGCTATCGAAAAATTAAAATCATATAAAGCAGCGGGAATCGATAATATTCCTACTGAACTAATTAAGGCATGCGGGGAAGCTGGAGTTTCTAAAATACATCGGTTGGTGAAAAAGATCTGGGTGAACGAGAAATTACCCGAAGAATGGAAAGAATCTATTCTTATTCCGATTCACAAAAAGGGTCCGAGGACGGATTGTAATAACTATCGAGGAATTTCACTCCTTCTGGTATGTTATAAAATATTCACTTTAATCTTAACCAGTCGAATCACGGAATACGCCGAGGAAATTATCGGAGAATACCAATGCGGATTTAGACGGAATCGTTCGACTATTGATCAAATATTTTCTTTACGGCAAATATTAGAGAAAAAATTGGAGTATAACGGTATTGTTCACCAGCTGTATAACCAGAGGGATTCTCTTTCGCCTGTCCTGTTCAATTTGGCATTAGAATATGCCATTAAGGGGGTAATGCGAACCGAGAAAAGGTTGGATCTGGGCGGGACAACATCCGTGCTGGGCTATCCTGATGATCTGGTACTGTTAAGCAAAAACGTTGAAACTATAAAACTAAATACGACAACGTTAATGAAAGCCGGTAAAGAACTAGGACTCGAAATAAACGTGGATAAAACAAAATATATGGTTACCTGCAAAAATGGCGATACTACTGGTGATATCGATATAGATGGTAATATGTTTGAACAGGTAGATAAATTCAGGTATCTAGGTTCTACGATAACTAGAAAAAACGAAATTGAAGAAGAGATTAAGGTTAGACTGAAGGCGGGAAATGCTTTTTATTTTTCTGTGACAAAACTACTTAGTTCGCGCCTCTTGTCCCGGAACTTAAAAACTAGAATCTATAAAACAATTATCTTGCCTACAGTTCTTTATGGATGCGAAACTTGGCCGCTTACACTATGGGATGAACAGCGTCTTAAGGTTTTTGAAAATAAAGTATTGCGTAGAATATTCGGACCGAAGAAGGATGAGTTAACCGGAGAGTTCAGACGGTTACACAACGCCGAATTGCGTGAGCTGTATCCGGGTAATATAATTGAGGTAATTTCATCGCGGCGAATCAAATGGGCGTGTAAAGTTGTTGGGTTTAGTAACGAGAGAATTCCTAAAAGGTTAATATTTGCTGTGCCGAATGGTAAGCGTCCGAGGGGTAGACTGAAGCGAAGGTGGGAAGATTGCATTAAAGCCGATCTGAAGGGATTGGGTTTGGACGGCGAACGGTGGAGGGAGGTGTGTAACAAGCGATTGGTGGTGTCGGCATCGAACCTTCGGGTTCGCTAAGCCTTATTATTATTATTATTAATATCTAAGGTAGCATATTGGTTCCCGTCCTTTACATCCTCTTTACCACCGACATCCCTGTCCATCCCGATACCTTCCTGGCAACATTTGCTGATGACACCGCCATTCTATCATCCGACTCAGAACCTGATATAGCATTCCTAAACCTTCAAAGACACCTCTCCCTTATGGAGCACTGGTGTAATAAATGGCATATTGAAGTAAATGAATCCAAATGCCAACGCATTACCTTCACACTCCGATGCAGTTCATGTCCACTAGTAAACTTTAATTCCATCCAGCCTCCTTTCTCAGACACTGTCCGGTATGTTGGCTTTCTCTTAGACAGACGACTAACACGGGACCCTCATGCTAGATTTAAAAGACAAAAACTTTACCGACGATACGGCCAACTATACAGGCTACTAAATAGAAAATCTAAACTGTCTATTGAAAATAAAATATCTACAAGACGATACTGAAACATACTTAAACTATGGGGAACAGCAAAATTTTCTAACATCAAACGTATCCTTCCATTCCCAAGTCCTTCGAACAATAGTCGATGCTCCTCACTATGTAACCAACAAAACCCTAATATCTAACCTAAATATCTCATTTGTCCTAGACCTTATCCCAGCAAAATTCTCCAAATTTCACCAGAACCTTGCCTATCATCCGAATACCTTTGCACTATCCCTATCCATCACCATCCATTCCTATAATCCTCCAAGAAGCTTAAAACGGCAGTGGCCCCGCGACCTTTTATAGTTTGTAAATATTTCAGTTCTGGCAATGGCCAGATTCTCCACTCAAGACATGAGTGTATGTGGCTGAAGCACTCTCGCTCAATCTACACTGGGTTTAGTCCCAGTGAAGAAGGGGTTGAGAGAGAAGTGCAGGGATCTCCTGGAGTGTGGCTCGGAGTTCTCTCGCCTAATTGTAAATAGTGAATATAGGTATGTATGTGTTCTTTTTTATTTTTAGGTTATTTTTTTACTTATTTATTGTATATATATATATATATATATATATATATATATATATATATATATATATATATATATATATATATATACTGTAAATTTATTTTTTATTGCACATAGAGTGTTAATGTGATCTCAAAACACTATTATAAATGTATTTTGAGACAGATTGTAATATTTTCAATAAACAAGAAAAAAAACCTTGATTATGAAGATTGAAAATGCAGTGGCCTCGAGATCTTTTGTAAATATGTCTTTGGAGTTCTAGCACTGGCCAGGTTCCTCGCTCAAGTCATGGGCGTCTGTGGTTGTAGTGCTCTCTCTTAGTCTCCACTGGACTCTAATTCCGGTGACGAGGCTGAGAGAGTAGCGATGGGATCTCTTAGAGCCTAGCCTTCTCCTCTACATGTGGGGAAAAGGGCTGGACTCGGAGCTCCCTTGGCTGATTTGTTTTTTTTTTTTTTTTTTTTTTTTTCTTACTCAATTCTAAAAAAATTTTATCATTAATATTTTTTTTATTATTATTATTTTAATGAAATTTACAACGGTATTACATAGAAAATACAATAAGTAAATGCGACATTGGTAACATGACATGTACACGATGAACAGAAACTACCCATTGGTAGAACTCAAATTAAAGTTCTATATTAGAAGATCCCGAGGTCATCTTCTTTTCAGAATCCTCGGAGGGTTATCAGGGATCAAGGAGGAAGCAAGGTTTGAAACTAGAGGATTCGGATGGTTCTGCAGTTTGTTATGGAAGGATAGGTATCTGGATTGGGCCAAATCGGAAACATATGGAACATTAAGGTCTTTATGGATGATTTTATTTGTGACAAAGTAAGGAGCGTTGAGGATTTTACGAAGGATTTTGGATTGTAAGGATTGGATACGAGAGGAATTCGATGGTTTAGAGGAGCCCCAAAGCTCAATTCCGTAAGTCCAAATAGGTCTTATTATTTTCATATATATGAGTCGTTTGTAATTGGTTGAAAGCTTAGAGCGTTTGTCTAGTAAGTGCTGCAGTAGTCGAAAACGTCGGGCGGTTTCTAGTCGTTTCAGTCTGGTATGGGGGTTCCAAGTGAGTCGTTTGTCAAGGTGGAGTCCTAAGTATCGGATTTGTTCGACAGGGATAAGAGGGCTATTGTTGAAGGATACTGTAGGACAGGAAGTCATAGGTTTACGACGAAGAGTGAAGGTAATTTGATGGGATTTATTGGAATTTATTTTAATCCTCGAGTTTTGACACCATTTTTCAAGACTTGTGATGTGTCATTGAAGAGTTTGGGATGCAATAGATGGATCGTTATTAAATGATAGGATACACGTGTCATCGGCATAGGTGGTGATGACAGTGTTGGATTGGGTTGGGATGTCAGCTGTATAAACTGTGTATAAGACAGGATACTACCTTGAGGAACACCGGCAGACTGAGTAAAAAGAAATGAATAAGCATTGTTATGATTGACTTTGAATTATCTGTCAGTAAGGTAGGAACGGATAATGAGGTAGTATATAGATGGTAGGAATTTACGGAGTTAGTACATGAGTCCCGGATGCCAGACTATCAAACGCCTGTTCAACGTCGAGAAAGACTCCCGTGCAGTACATTCCGAGCTCCAATGCAGAGGAGACTACATCTACCACACGATGGCAACATTAATATTAATTTAATTTTTTTGCTTATGAATTTTCTGTATTAAATAAGCTATATTTCTTTGTTTTTATTTTTGTTACATATACATTATTATCTATTATATATCAATTTTTATTTATTTCATTTTTTTTTGTTTTATTATATTGTAAATATGGTATGAATGTGCCTTACAGCTGTAATACTCAGTACCCTTAAGTGTGGTAAAATGTATTATACCTCAATAAAATGATTAAAATAAAAATTGTTGATTATCACTCCTAATTTTTATACATAATGTAAACTCCATCGTTCTCCCCAACCAAAATGGAAAGTATGTATCTATGTTTCCTGTTTGCAATACTTGTATAAGCTCATGGCTCATTGGTTGGTATAAATAAGTAAGTAGAGGTTTAGATTGATAAAATATAAAAGCTCGAAATTTCTACCACACAGGTAAGAGATTACTAGGTAACATAATCTCCTGCGACTACTAGTATAAAATAAAATAACTATTACTACTACAATTTAATCACCCTTGAGGAGAATCTATCTATTGCAGAAAGTATCGATTATTTTGAACATGGATGTGCACTAGCTGTGGCTTGCGGTTTTGTGTACCTACCGCCATGACGGACGGGCAGTGGGTGACGAAACTGCTGGCTGCGGTGGTAACATGATACGCCTCAGATTGATTGCACGAGGTTCCATTGGAAATCAGCCTTTTGCCACTGTTGAATCCCAATAATATAAAAGCTGAACAACCATTTATATTTATCAAACCTCCAAATATAAATAGTTTAAGATCTTTTATAGTCCTAAAAAAAATAATTTCCGATGCAATTCAATTAAACAACGATTCGAAAAGTATCTCATTTGTTGAACATTTTTAATACGATTTCCTCATTCAAGCTATAAATTTGTAATTTTATTAATTAGTAAAAAATAAAACTGAAATTTATAGAGAACTATAATATGAAAAGAAGTGGACTGGAATGATATATACTAATCGTGTTGAGTTGTGCCATTGTTGAGTTGTGCCATTGTTGAGCTGTGCCATTGTTGAGTTGTGCCATTGTTGAGTTGTGTACACTTGCTATATTGGAAGAACAAAAAGACGGCAAAGGCTGTACGCTCGGAAGAAGGGAATTTAAAATGATTCGTATAATGGTAAATAGTAAATGAGATGATGAGTTCCAATGATGAAAAATAGTCGTGTATTGTGCACCCTAAATTAACTTTTTAGTAAATATTTCCTTTAGCCAAATAAAAAATGGCAGTCCGAAAGATTTTTTTTCATATACATATAACGATAATTAATTTGAAAAAAAAAGAAATTAATTACCTATATGAAATGGTGTTTAAATGGTTCTTGAAGTCCTATTAAATATAATTACACGAACAAGAATATGTTAAGAGATAGTTTTTAATATTTTTTTCTGTAAAACATGGTTACATTTTACCATTTTTTTTGGGGGGGGGGGGGGACTTCAGACCGAAAGCCTCTCCCGTAGATCCGCCTGTGCAATCTACTAATGGTCTGTTATTTTCTATTTATTTATTTGGTAGTTCATATATGGTTAATACATTTTTCAAAATAACAAAACTCCAGGAACTTTCTCGATTTCCAATTCAATTTGGTACTACCTTCACCATCGTAACGTTTTATCTTGGATATTGGAATCCAAGAATTATATAAAAAAAAAAAAGAAAACATACTAACATTAAGTTATAATATACTGAGCATTGCATTTACATACAAAAAACAGCTGCGTCGATAAAAGTATAAAAGAAAAATATACATACATAAAATACACACTATATATAAAGTAATTTAAAAAAACTACGGAGGTAGCAATCCCTCCGCAATATAAGTCACTAGAAAGTAATACTATTATACATAAGTAAATAAAAAAAATAATAAAAAAAATAAATATATAAAATTAAACAAATAAAAATGAAATAAATAAATAGATAAATAAATTTTTTTAAAAAATTAAAATAAATTAAAAAAACAACGTAAATTATGGCATCGATATAATATTGAGTATCACCCTATAAACGAGGAAGCAGCCTGAACCAATTACTGTAATTCATGTGGGAACCTTTAAGGACTCTCATTGTAATGGCGTTCATCGTTCTCTTGGGGATGAGAACCCCAAGACCCCCTTACCGTGCACCTCCCCCTCCCGCCCCACATCCCTATAAATTGCATATCGTTGTGTTCTTTGTAACTATTTATTAAAAAAAAGCCAATGTTCCCACAAAAAAAGTGAACGCACTGCCCCAAAATGGCGTTCCAACATCGCGGATTGACGACTTTGACTTTAGT
Organism: Nezara viridula; assembly: GCA_928085145.1. Classification (NCBI taxonomy): domain Eukaryota; kingdom Metazoa; phylum Arthropoda; class Insecta; order Hemiptera; family Pentatomidae; genus Nezara; species Nezara viridula. Next base: position 6,088,141 of record OV725078.1, read on the forward strand.
TAGTGTTTTGGTCACTGAGAATCAGCATTTGGCTTAATTTCCTCATAGTTGGTTTTTTATTAAAGATGAATAGTCATAGAATAATAAAACATGAAAAAAATATCAAACAATAATTGGCTTAGACTATGAAAAACACCAGTAAAGTCAATTTTCTTAACAACAAAATTAACGTTTGCAATTAAGTCTGTATTTTGTATATTTACTGATTCTTAGAGGTAATTAAAATTTTTATATACTTCCCAGGAAATGAGTCATAGTAATACCTGTTTTGTTAATTAAAATAATATATACCTAATCTGACCTATATATAATAAATAGCTGCCGGGTTGTATAGTAAAACTCAGGTAACACTAATTAAAAAATTAATTTTAAATTCCTTTATTTTGTGCGGAAGTTGGACTATATCATAAATAAATAGGAAATTTTAATATTGAATGAATTATTCTCTCTGCACAAAGAAAGATAGAAAAGGTGACGTTATAAGATTCCTCCTGTTTAGTGAATTTGCAAAAGATTTTTTAAGGAATCTATGAGAAAAACTAGCTTTTCTGAAAGATTATTAGATATTAGCACAATCCAAAGCGGATAGAGAGCTATTTTTCTTTTTATATGAACTTCTCTATAATCTGCCTTAAAATGAAGACAGCCCCAATTTTCAACTTCTCTTCCAATGTGCAACTTAATTTCTCAATCCATATCGCTCTGGCAATCGACAATATTTCTTATTCCAGCTTCTACGATTCTTGAATATAATTCTTGAGTATAAAAAATCTTATGCAAATGCACTCAACAGAAGGAGAGCTATGAGCTATAACTTTCTCGATATACCTGTCTATATCCTGCTCCAAAGTGAAAATAGTCCCTATGTGCATCTTCAGCAATCGAAAATAAAGTGGTTTTCACCATAATAAACCTACATTGTCCACTTAATATCTTCCAAACTGCAATTGACCCCCTTTTAGCAGCATCTTGGAATATTCTGTTCATCTGTCTACTATACATTCATTTAGCTATATAATGGATACTGGTCCTTTTTATCTTTTCCGAGGTTTTGCAATTTTCGGGTTCAATTTCGGGTTTCGCTCATTTTGAGACCAAATCCAAACAATTAGTTCTGGTTTATAGAAGAACTTATAGCGTCACCCTTTCTATCTTTCTTTGTGCAGAGAGAATAATTCATTCAATATTAAAATTTCTTATTTATTTATGATATAGTCCAACTTCCGCAAAAAATAAAGGAAATCAAAATTAATTTTTTAATTAGTATTATATGAATTTTACTGTACAACCCGGCAGTTATTCATTATATATAGTTCAGATTAGGTGTATATTATTTTAGTTTATAAAACAGGTATTAATATGACTCATTTCCTGGGAATTATATAAAAAATTTAATTACCTCTAAGAATCAGTAAATATACAAAACACAGTGTTAAATTGCAAACGTTAAAAAAACAAACAAAAAAAAAAACAAGATATTTAGCAAAGTATTTTTTAATTAAGCTTTATTATTATAATTATATCATTTTTATAACTGAGGTCTTCTTAAACGACCTACTTATAGAATAAAGGAGGTTAAATTTTAAAAAAATAACAATAAATTTTTTTTTTTATTTAATTTTTTTTTTTACGATTAAATTATTGCATTAATATTTGTTGTTTAATAAAAGCAATATAATAAAAGCAAAAACGTTATTATATCACTATAACTAAGGAATAAAAATGAACTAAGGACCGCCAAACAAGAAGAAAAAATTCTCAGAATGTATGTCCACAAACGCTTTGTTTAGAAGATATTCACACCTAAAGATTTTCGTTGTTATGAATTGTTTACGTTATATGAAATAAATAAAACATATTTATTAGTTCTAACTACATTAGCAATTAAATGTAAACATTAACATTGTGCAAAGTGATTTCTTTAAGCATTAAGTCAGGCACGGCATCTTTCTTCAAAAGTGGAAGAACGGCACTGGAAATGTGTTATTGTTTCACAAGATTCAATTATCCTTCTTCCTAAGGAATTAAGGTCATTGATCAGACTTTTTGTTTAATTTGAACCCAAACAAAAAAATCCAGTGGTGTCAGGTCAGGAGAGCCTGCAGGCCAAGCCACTGGTCCAGCACGGCCAATAAATTGATTGGGATACATAAACATTTAGCCACTGTCGGGAACCACTTCCGTAATGTGCAGGAAAATGATCTGTATGATGTATGATGTTGTAGTGGAATATGTTAAACTAAATCATAGTAATCATTATTAAGAAATTCCAGAAATGTGCCCGCATTAAGTCTAAGCGGCAAGAAATGCGGACACCTGATGAATTTAATGTTTACATTTAATTATTAAAGTAGTTGAAACAAAGAAATCAATTTTATTTACTTAATATATTGTAAATAATTCATAACAATGAAAATCTGTATGTGTGAATATCTCCTAAACAATGCGTTTGCGGACATACCTTTATAGGAATTTTTACTTTCACTTACCTATATATGTAATATATAGTAAGTGTAAGTATTGCGATGGTGAAAATTTTGAGTCTGAGTTTTCAACGGAAATACACGTTTTGAGGTATCCCAAGTCCAAATAACCAAGTTCCGAAAAATGATCTGTGTGTACGTGAACACTCTAGCTCGAAAACTGAATGTCGAACGAAACTGATATTAGGCACTTAAGATAGGTATATGCCTTAGATGTTCTAGCAACTTTTCCCTTATAATCGGCTAATCGTTATTGCTACTTTATATCAACACTAGAGAGTAAGTGTCATGGCCGCTACTGCAGTTTAGTTTTCAGTTCGCTCTGTGATTATTACTTTGCTATGTGCTTATTAGTCAAAACTCTGTGTTAATAATTGATTAATAGTGACATTATAAACAGTTGAACATTTTTAAGTTCACGGATAAAGAGGTGAGTTACAATTTATTAACAATGAAGTGATAAATTAGTGCTCGTTTGAATAGCCCATGTGGCTGTTAATTCCCTTGCTTCTTATCTTATTTACGTTAAGTTCCCGGCCAAGGTTTGTATACTAGCTCGCTTCCGTCAGCTGATCTCAGTACGAAACCAAAGACTTGTAGAACTCCTTTTTTTTTTTTTTTTTTTCTTCTCCAAGAGACAGTTTATTTAATTTTTTTCCTTTGTTTATTTATTCTCAGAAATGTTTTGTTTTATTTCTGTTTCTGAGTTTGTAATTTTTTTTTTTACTTCTTTTTAATAGATCGTAAATTCTTATTTTGTAGCTTTAATATTTAGGTATATATATATTTTTTTTTCTTTCTTTTCTCCTCTTATCATAATGGAAGATATGAATTTGGACGAGAAATCTTCATGTGAAGATTCAGAGGACGAGACACCATTTTCCGAGGTTAGCGAAACTGATTCGCAATATCTGAAAAGACGTTCGCTTCAAAAACGTCACAGAAACTCTGCCCCTGGATCAGGTGGCAATTCGCCTAACAAGAAGAAAAATAAATCAGCAAAATCTAAAAAGACAGCTGAACAAAATAAATCTAAACAGCCTGCCGAGCAAAATAAATCACCACCCAGAACTAGAAGAAAAATCAAACACCACAAAAACTGCTCCAACTGCACCAAATACCACAGCCAGCAATAATTTTGATCTTGGTAGTAACTTACCTAACAAGCCTCCGGTACCTCAAGGTTTTACTGACCCCGAGCCGCCCCCTATTTTTGTCTCTAAAATTGAACATTTTATATCATTCGTTCAAGAAATTGCCAATCTTATCGGACAAACCAGTTTCCGCTGTTTTTCTAGGGTTAATGACATTAAGATTAACACGAGCTCTAAAGAAAATTATAAAACTCTGATAAATTATTTTACAACTAAAAAAATTGAATTTCACTGTTACCAACTGAGACAAGAAGAGGCATATCGGGTGGTATTGAGAGGCTTGCACTCAACCACTCCCATATCCGTTATCAAATCTGATCTAGAGGAAATAGGACATAACGTTAGGCATATAGCATGCGTCCTACATCCAACGCAAAAATATCCATTGCCACTGTATTTCGTTGATTTGGAGCCTGCAAGCAATAACATTGACATATTTCAAGTTAAGAGGCTTGTGTATTCCACAGTAAAATTCGAAGAGCCTAGACAAAAACCTGTCATAGTTCAATGCTCCAAGTGTCAAGACTTGGGGCACACAAAGACCTATTGCCATCATCAAGCGAGGTGCGTTAGATGTGCCGGGCCACACGCATCTAACACTTGTCAGATCCCTCGAGACCAGCCTCCTAAATGTGCTCTCTGTGGCGAAGACCATCCTGCAAGCTATAAAGGATGCATAGTATATAAAAAATACTACAAGTTAAGAACTCATAACATAGCCTTAAAGTGCAGCCAACTAAATAAAGACACTTACACCCAGCCACCAGAAATTGATATTACAAATTTTCCTGAGTTGCCAAAACAAACTACCCATTCAACACAACAAGAACCAACTACTTCAACTGAAATCGCCCATCCTCAACAGGAATCTACCAAAACTAGCACCCATACCATCATCAAGAAGCAGCAGCCAAGACGCCAGGCGCCTCAGGACTCCTAACCTAAACCTCATACTCCCAATCCTCTCATATTTCATCCTCCGCGTCAGCAAATTCCCCCTCATCATCTACCTCTACGAGTCAAATTACCGCCACAGCAATCGCACCCATCTCATCCTAATGCCCAGAAAAAAAACCCAGCACAAGTATCGTCGAATCCAGTCCCACCTCGTACACAACAACGAATCCCACTCTCAGTTAACACTCCTTACCCGCCACCTGAACCTGTCCTAAATCCACTTCACAATCAACATCCATCTGATCTAACTTCCATTCTATCATCCTTCCTATTGGACCTCCAAAACACCATAAAACCTCTTATCACTCTACTAACCAGATTCCTGACCGAAATTCCGTTTAATTTCCCTCGATGAGCACAAAGCCCCTAACAATCCTTTTATGGATTGCTAACGGACTACACAACCACTGTGACGAACTTGACATATTCCTTCATGACAATCACATTGATATAGCTCTACTGACTGAAACGCATTTCACAAAACGGACACATTTTCACATACGAGACTACATCACTTATAGATCTGACCATCCAGACAACACTGCCCACGCCGGTTCTTGCATCCTTATACATAAATCTTTACCCCATTCCCTTATTCCTTCCACTCCAACTGACGCCATTCAATCAACTTCTTTAATCCTTTCAACTCGCCCTTTCCATTTCACAGTCTCAGCTGTATACTGTCCTCCTGGTAATTCCCTCTCCTTTAATCTCCTTGATACGTTGTTCCAATCCCTCGGATCGCGCTTTATTGCTGGAGGTGATTACAATGCTAAACACCAACGGTGGGGTTGTCGAACATCCAACTCCCGCGGTAACATCCTTTCCCGTCTCTCATCTTCTAATAGTTATTCAATCCTCTCGCCCATGAGTCCTACTTATTGGCCAACATTCCTCAAAAACGTCCCGATATCCTGGATATATTTATCACCTCCCAGATTTCCTCCTCCCAAACTATAATCAAATCCCTGGATGACCTTTCTTCAGACCATAGTCCGGTTCTGCTTTCATTACATTCTGACTTTGCTCCTAAACCATCACCTCCCAAACTGATCACTGGACGAGTAAACTGGGACAAATTTCGTGATGATTTGGAAAACAAACTTGACCTCGAAATTCCGCTAAAGACAAAAGAAGACATTAATGGTGCCATAGAAAAACTGACATCAACAATAACAGACAGTATAAATAATAATACCTTTATCAATAAGATTAACAAACCACGAAATACTAACTTGCCACAGCATATTCGCATCTTATTAAAGGAAAAACGCAGAGCAAGATCGAAGTGGCATCGAACTAGATACCCGATAGATAAAGCGCATTACACCCAACTGACTATCAAACTGAAATCAGAAATAAGAAAATACAAAATTCAAAATTTACTAAATTTTACTGAAAAACTTACACCTACCGATAAATCACTATGGACGACCACTAAAAGGCTCCTGAAATTTAAAGACTGCAACCATCCACTACTCACTGAAGCCCAAACCTGGTCCAAATCCGACGAAGAAAAATCCCAAATATTTGCCCACCACCTCTTTAAAACCTTTAATCCACATCCCGATATTCTTAACCCAAATCACCTTGAATGTATTGAAGCAGAACTGGATATCCCACTCCAAATGACTCCTCCTCCTAAAGCCTTTCATCCTTCAGAAATATCCAACATCATTCACAGGTTACCTTCCCGCAAAGCTCCTGGACACGACCTAATTACATCCCAGATCCTAAAACTACTTCCTCGGAAAGCCATTCTATTCCTTACATATATGTATAATGCTGTACTCCGATCAACATATTTTCCCGACCCTTGGAAACTATCCATTATCAAAATGATACATAAACCCAAAAAGCCACCAGAATACCCATCCTCTTACCGTTCTATCTCTCTTTTACCCATCATGGGAAAAGTCCTAGAAAAACTCATCCTAAAACGCCTTTACCCAATCCTAGATTCTAATCACATAATCCCAGATCACCAGTTTGGATTCCGCAGATCCCATTCCACTATCCAGCAATGCCATCGTGTGGTGGATGTTGTCTCCTCTGCATTAGAGCGCGGATTGTACTGCACGGGAGTCTTTCTCGATGTAGAACAGGCTTTTGATCGAGTCTGGCACCCGGGATTACTTTACAAACTCCGTAAATTCCTACATCCTACATACTTCCTCATTATCCGTTCCTATCTAACTGATAGATACTCAAAAGTCAATCACAATAATGCTTATTCATCCCTCTTTTCTCAGTCCACTGGTGTTCCTCAAGGTAGTATCCTTGGTCCTATCCTTTACACAGTTTATACAGCTGACATCCCAACCCATCCTAACACTGTTATTACCACGTATGCCGATGATACATGTGTCCTATCCGTTAATAATGACCCAACCATTGCATCCCAAACTCTTCAATCGCACATCACAAGGCTTGAAGAATGGTGTAAAAACTGGAGGATTAAATACATTTTGTTTTTAGAGTGCTACCAGTGGGTAGTTCCTCAACAAGTCATTTCATGTTTTTATTTTCTGTTATCAAATTTACTTAATGTATTTAATTTTTTAATACAGTTGTAAATATCATGTATAAATAAATAAATAAAAAAATAAATATCAACACTGAAACAAATTTTTACAATTTCCTAAAAAAAAAGGCTCTAACGATTTTGATTAAACTCGGTGTGTCAATGTATAATTTAGTGGTCTTTAATATCACTTAGGTCTTATCCCCGTTGATGTCACTTTACAAGGCTTAAATACCCAATGTTTTCCTCTGAAGTACCTTTAATATGTTTCATTTGGAATAATTAACTATCTCTCATTATTAAAAGTTACGTAAAAATGCTAAATACAAATTTTGAAAGAATTTGATAATTGAATAAAGGAGAAAAAAAAATAAAAATACTTATCCAGGTCTAAAATGAATCTACGGAAATACTAGTCAGAAGGTATATGTATAATATCTCGTTCTGAAGCGGATAATTTTAGAAAAAAACAATATATAATATAGAAAGTTGTAGAAGGTAATGGAGAGTGGGGAAAAATTATAAATAATAATTTTTGAAAACTAATAATATTTAACGTAAATCGCATGTTTTCAAGAAAATTACATGAAATTTACAAACTAAATTTAAGCTTTCAAAATATTTTTAAGTTTGTAAAATGTATTTAAAATCCAACTAATCAAGGCAATGGCATTGTTAAAAAAAAATAGTTCATTATACTTGTGTGAAAGAAGAAGTAAAATATAAAATCTTTTCATGGATGCATAAAGCATATGTTTATAACCTTAAAAACATTTACTGTACTTTAGTGATTATAGATCAGCTATTATATTTAAAGAATTAGGTATTGAAGTTTATTCCGAAAAATTGTTATGTAACATTTAATAAAAGTTAATTAGTGTATAATTTGATGAATTTTCCCTTTGTGATATTCCAGTAGTATCCCCTACTATTTCATTGTACTTGCATGAAAGGAAAAGTGAAATATATAAATATCATAGATACGTTTATAACCTTAAATATATTTACTTCAGTTTAATAACTCTAAATCTGATATTATATTTAAATATTTAGGTATCTATCGTCTGTTTATTTCGAAAAATAATCATGTAACCTTATAGAAAATTAAATTAGTGAATAGTTGGACGAAATTTCCTTTTGTGATATTTCAACAGTATCCACTTACAAGTAGTGTGTCAACTTTTGACCTGCCTATGACAGATAATACAAATCTCTAAATTCCATTTTAGTAAACTTTGCAATGGAAAAGAACAGTTTAATAACCATTAGTCTTACAATCCATAATCAACGGATCGTACAATCCATCATCACCAGGTGATATAATAAATAAGACTTTCGTTATTTTTATGGTATTTATGATTTGTTATCTGTAACATTTTATCTTTAGCTCAGTTAAAAATGCAATTCATAAATTTTATAATAGCCCAACATGGCCAGAAAATAATTTCTATTAAAAAGTAGAGCGGTAAGTGAAAGTTGTGTGTTGCACCCACGAGATTTTTTTTCTTGTTTTAAGTTCCTTAATTAATATTTTCAGTTTGGCCACCTAACCCTGAAAAACCCTGTATATATATATATATATATATATTACGAACTAAATTAAGAAAATATAGTAAAGTGCCTGCATGCCGTAGCTTTAGAAGCTGTCGGAGAGGAAAGGAAAGAGGTTAGAGGAAAAAACAAGCCTTGGTGGAATGAGGATGCTGAAGTGGCTGTTGAAGAGAAAAAATATTTATACAATAAATGGTTGAGAAGTCTAAAAATGAGAAGGACCTGAGGGAATATAGAAATGCCTGTAAAAAAGTAAAAGCTATTAGAAGGAAGGCTTTAAATATCTATTGGGAGAAAACCTGCAAGTATGTGGACACTTACATTGATGGACAAAAGTCTAGTGCTGCTTGGAGGACATTAAAAAAATTGAAAAATCCCAAAAGATGTGGAGATAACTTCCCATTGAGCAAGGAGCAGCAATGGGTGAATTACTTTGAAGAATTATTTCATGAGGAGCGACCCGAATTCGCATGGAACCAATCCGATGAAATAATGCTAAATAAGGAAGATATACCGCCAGTCACAATCATAGAACTGGATTCAGTCCTCAAAGGAATGAAAAATAGAAATTCTCCCGGCCCTGGTTCTATTCCAATTGAATTAATTAAAGCAGGCCCGACCGAACTCAAAATGGCACTGGCAGAAAGTATGACACTTCTGTTAAATGGTGGAGAGATTCCTGAAGAATGGAAACAGGGTTATATCACTCCAGTTTTCAAAAAAGACCAAAAGAAAGATGTTTCCAACTACAGAGGTATTACTGTTACCAGCTCGCTGAGTAGATTATACGGCCGGATAATTAAAAGCAGAATTGAAAATGATTTAAAGGAAGAGATCAGAGAGGAACAGGCGGGTTTTCGAGATGGAAGATCATGCACTGATCACATTTTTAGTCTCTCACAACTTATAGAAAAGCGAAATTGTGGAAAGCTTTGGAAGCCACATCTATTAAGAGATACCTCATCAGAGCAATTCAAGAGCTCTATAAAAATATAACGGGGGCTATAAAAATTGGAGATAGAGTGTCTAGAAGCTTCTTCATTAACAAAGGATTGAAACAGGGCTGCTGCCTTTCACCCCTGATTTTCAACATTTATATAGAACAAGCCCTTAAAAACTGGAAAAGATCGTGCTGTGGAATGGGTGTTCAAATCAGGAATGATGTCATCTACAATTTGCAGTATGCCGATGACCAAGTCATAATCGCATCGGATCCGGATGATGTTAGTTATATGATGAGGAAGTTGCTAGACACGTGTTCCAGATGGGGTCTGAAAATTAGTGAAAGTAAAACAGAGTATATGGTTTTCAACGCTCCAAATTTGCCCCTTGAAATTGATGACTGTACGCTAAATGTCAGCCAGCAGTTCAAGTACCTCGGATACTGGTTATCTTCAAAGGGTGGTAGTGAGGTTGATATCGAACATAAAATAAATAATGGGAAAAGAATAATAAGTTCGATAAATTCAACCCTATGGAGGAAAGAAATAAGATTAGAAACTAAAAAAAAGATATACCATTCCTTTGTAGAAAGCGTAGCCACTTACGGATCAGAAGTCTGGACACTGACAAAAAAGATGGAAAATAAGTTGCTTTCCATGGAAATGGATTTCTGGAGAAGAAGCTGTGGCATATCCAGAATCGAGCGGATCCCAAACGCAGCAATTAGAGACAAGGTCGGATGTCAAAAGAACATCCTTCACCTGATCGGGACCAAACGGTTAAAGTGGTATGGCCACTTAATGCGGATGGATGAGAACCGCTGGCCAAAGAAAATTTATAACTATATGCCACCTGAAAGAAGGAAGCGTGGAAGGCCAAAGAAGAAATGGATAGAGGACGTGGAGGAAAGCTTGGCAGCCAGAGGGCTTCGTGAGGGAGATTGGATGGACAGGGAGCAGTGGCTTTTGGGTGTTGGGGATATGACTCCTTAAGTTGTATAAAACCCAAATAAAAAAAAAAAAAAAAAAAAAAAAATATATATATATATATATATATATATATATATATAGTTAGAGAGAGAGAGAGAGAGTTCTGCGCATGCGCTAAATTGTATCAGTCGACCCGTACTTCAGCTCTTAAAAATATTCATTTTTCGTTAGAAAAATAGTGATAGTTTTAAATAAAACAGTGTCAAAACATCAGTTAATCACCTGGACCAAAACATAAACTAATTCTACTGTAAGTACAGTTGTTATTTATTGTGTACTGTTGTGAACAGTGAATAGAAGTAAAGATGGATAACTTCCTCATCTCGCCATAGTGCCACGTAGTTAGATATCAGCAGGTCAGTTGGCCTGCTGCTCTCCAGCGGTGCAGTTGCTCTATGGCCTGCACGCCGTTGATTAATTGAAGGTCAAGTTCAAGCAGACGATCTTTTTTTTTTTATTTTTTTTTTTTTATATATAATCCTTCATTTATGCGATATTTTCATCAGGTCATGTCGTCTAAAAATGCACCTAAGCGGTGTCGATCTGTCGGATCCACACCACGCTCGTCTCCTGAAAAACAAAAAAGTAGTCGACTGAAAAGAATGGCGCCACCTGCGACTCCAGCTACCCCGGCAACAACAGAAGTCATTCAATCTCAGCCTGGCACTTCTCAAGATACCGAATCACCTTTTTTTACTCCTAATCCTATTGAAATTCTTCAAAATGAAACAGAGTCAATGGAATCTGCACCCATTCCTAAAGAACCTCAACCACCTCCGATTTTTGTTAAAAATATAAAAATATTTTCGCTATTGTGCATACAGCTAAATAAAATAACAATTGCCGGGAGCTACACCTGCTTAAGTCGTACTAACGATACTAAAATATCCCCAAGCACAGCTGATGCTTATCGACAAATAGTTAAATATCTGTCCGAAACAAAGGCAGATTTTCACACATACCAGCTCAGGAAAGAGCGCTCTCTGAGAGTAGTGATCTGTACTTACACCCTCTACCCTCTACAGCAGTTGAAGCGATAAAAGACGAACTTACGGCCATGGGATTTAAAGTAAGACAGTTTACCAATGTAATGAAGGACAACAGAGATGACTCAGGGGGAAATAGAAAAATTCCATTAACTCTATTTTTTGTTGACTTGGAACGCTCTGCAGGAGTAGATAAAATATATGAAATTAAAAGATTGTATTACACAAGTGTTAAGGTTGAAAAACCTTACACTAAGAGAGAAATTGTCCAGTGCCACATCTGTCAGGCATATGGCCACACCAAGGCTTACCGCCATCATATACCAAGATGCGTGAAATGCGGACAGACACACAAGTCTGGCGAATGCACAAAATTGAAATCAGAACCCGCATTATGTGCTCTATGTCTGGAAGGACATCCTGTCAACTACAAAGGCTGACTGCTAAACAAGTGGACTCTAAAGTTTCCTTCTCTCAGTTACTTGGGGGTAGAAACCAGACGGATAAATGTGAGGCCCTGCCGCAGCAGCGACCCCAATTCCAACGTCAACATCCTGTCCCTCCTAATGAACAAAACCCTCATCAACATCAAATTCCTCATATTCCTCCTCCATCACATGCCACAGATCTTACCAGTCTGTTGGCATCTTTCCTTACTGACTTCAAATCTCTTGTTACCCCACTGATATCATTCCTCACAAATCATGTATCTCATCTCATCCCTCCTTTAAAAAATCCTTAAATGAATCCCACCAAACCCTTATACCTTCTCCTTTGGAATGCGAATGGTGTTAGAAACCACACTGACGAACTAACAGCTCTACTGCTAGACAAGAACGTAGACGTAGCCCTCATTACTGAAACTCGACTGACCAAAAAACAGAGTTTAAAAATCCCACAGTACTTAACATATCGTACTGACCACCCTGACGGTAGGGCACACGCCGGTCCTGCTGTCCTTGTACACCAATCTCTCTCGCATCACCTACTCCCAAAACCAAGCCACCATTTCCTACAATCCACTGCTATCATAATCAAAACCTTCTCCTTTTCTATTACCATTGCATCAGCGTATTATAAACCCTCCTAACCAATCCATCTCCAATACCCAATTTAGTTCCCTCCTCAATTCCTTAGGACATCTTTTCATCCTGGGTGCAGACTTAAATTTAAAGCATCAACAGTGGGGATCAAGAACCACGAACTCTCGTGGTAAGACATTGCTGTCTGCACTCAATTCCCAACGTTTCTGCCTCCTTCCTCCTAACTAACCTACCTACAGGGCCACTGATCCTAACCACAATCCTGACATCATTGATTTCTTCATCCACAGTGGTTTAGGTACCCTCAATCATTCTCTTACCCGTCTTGATGACCTTTCCTCAGACCACAGTCCTCTAATACTCCAAGTATCACTAGCTCTAATTCCTAAACCCTCCCCACCATCCTTCATCAGAGGTCCAGTCAACCGGAAACTCTTTTAACAAATCCTTTCCTATCAAATAGACCTCAGAATAACAATGAAAACCGCAGAAGACCTTGAAAATGCCGTACATTCCTTTACCACCATGATTCAACAAGCAGTCTGGACTGCTTCGTCCCCAAATCACTCCCCAAAAATCCTTAAAAAAATAACTTACCCCAACATCTCCTTGACCTAATCCATATCAAACGCCGTGCCAGATCATTATGGCAACGCACCAGACATCCAGCTGATCGCCGTTCCTATAATTATTACTGTAAGCAACTGAAGCAGGAATTATCCTACTTCAGATCCCAATCCTTTAACTCCTACCATACATCTCTTTCCGCTCATGATAATTCCCTTTGGAATATCACCAAAAAAATCCTAAAATCCCACCATGTCTCCCATCCCCTCCGACGAAGTGATGGCTCCTGGGCGGCGTCAGATAAAGAAAAAGCTGAGGAATTCGCCAAACACCTCTCCTGCACATTCACTTCTCATTCGGAATCCTATCCTACCCACACTGCAATAGTAGAAGAATTTCTCTCTTCACCCATTCCACTCTCCTTACCACCAATAGCAGTTTATTCTTCTGAGGTCAAACATCATTTACAAAAACTATCTCCTAGTAAATCTCCTGGATACGACCTTCTAATCCCTCATATCCTTCGGCAACTTCCATCCAAAGCAATCATAGTCCTCACTTATATATACAATTGTATCCTACGAACTACCAACTTTCCTCTCTTATGGAAACGTTCTGTCATCATCCTTTTTCTGAAACCAAGTAAACCTTCTAATAACACAACTTCCTATAGACCAATAAGCCCCATCATTTCAAAAATCTTTGAAAAGATTCTACTGAAACGTATCCTACCCATTATAGCATTCCAAAACCTTCCTACCCACCAATTCTGATTTCGTTCCCAACATTCCACTGTCCAATAAGGCTTCCGAGTTGTTGACCATATATCCTCAGCCCTAGAAAGCAAGCAATATTGCTCGGGTGCATTTCTGGACATTGCATTGACCGGGTATGGCACACCGGATTGTTCTTCAAGCTTATAGCCTATCTACCTCAGTCCTTTAATCTGGTACTTCGATCCTATCTCTCTAACCTCTCCTTTCACGTCCGCCGTGGAACTGAATTATTCAAGTGTTATTCAATTCAGGCGGCAGTTCCTCAAGGGAGCGTCTTGGGTCCTATCCTTTATATTCTATTTACCGCTGATATTCCTACTCATCCTGAAACTTTTCTAGCAACATCCGCTGATGACACGGCCACCCTATCTTCTAATTCAGATCCCGAAACAGCATCCTTTAACCTACAAAGTCACCTCTCTCTTATTGAAAACTGGTGGCGCATCTATAATAAGTGGCGCATCCAAGTAAATGAATCTAAATCCAAACACACCACTTTCACCCTTCTGCGCAAGTCGTGTCCTCCAGTTTATTTCAGCTCCATACCACTTCCCTTCTCCGACACAGTCCGGTATCTTGGCTTCCTTCTAGACAAAAAACTAACATGGAACTCACATACCAGACTTAAAAGACAACAGCTTAACCGACGATATTGCCAACTATATGAACTACTGAATAAAACATCTCAACTTTCAGTTGAGAACAAACTATTAATCTACAAGACAATCCTGAAACCTATCTGGACCTACGGACTCGAACTGTGGGGGACAGCAAAACTTTCTAACATCAAACGCATTCAATCCTTCAAGTCTAAAGTTCATCGAACAATAGTCGATGCTCCCTTTTATGTAAACAATAAAATCCTATACAATGACCTTAATATCCCATTTGTACTTGACCTAATCCCAGACCAATTTTCCAAATTTCACTAGAATCTCACTCATCATCCTAATCGTGTAGCTCTATCTACCTCCAGTCATCCCTACAATCCTCCTCGGAGGTTAAAAGGGCAGTGGCCCCGCGACCTTTTGTAAAAATGTATATATTGGAGTACTGACATTGGACAGATTCTTCACTCATGTCCTGAGCGTCTGTTGCTCTAGTGCCCTCCATCAGCCTCCACTGGCTTACAATACCAGTGACGCGGCTGGGAGAGAAGCACTGGGATCTTCTGGAATCCTGCTTTGGCTTCCACAGTTGGGGGACAAAGCTTGATTCGGAGTCACCTGGACCAATGTAAATATTGTACATAGGTGTGAATGTGTTTTATTTGTTTTGTTATTATTCGACTGATCTGTTGTTTTAATTATCTTGTATAATACTTTATATTTTTATTTATGTATATATATATATATATATATATATATATATATATATATATATATATATATATATATATATATATGTATATATATTTTTTTTTCCCCTTTCTTATGTACATATTGTGTGAATGAATACTACAGCCCTAGTACCAATGCCCTTCAGTGTGGCAGACTGTATTAATACTCAATAAAAGTTTAAAATATATATATATAGTTTTCTCTTTCTGAGATAGATTGTAATATTTATCAATAAACGAATAATCTAATGAGTTTTCTTTCTCTTGTATTTTACTTTAATTACCTATTATTATATAAATATTTAATTTAATGTATGGCCATATTGTTATGTTTTATTTATTTTGTATTTATAATTTGTTCTACAGGGCTATAATAATCCCAATATAATAAATATATTTCATTTCAGATAAAATTTATATAAACACGCAA
The DNA here is from genome assembly GCA_928085145.1 of Nezara viridula. Lineage (NCBI taxonomy): Eukaryota > Metazoa > Arthropoda > Insecta > Hemiptera > Pentatomidae > Nezara > Nezara viridula. Next base: position 6,103,882 of record OV725078.1, read on the forward strand.
AAATCTAATGTGTAAAATTAAAAAAAAAATGTTTCTGTCCGATTCAAATTTCCTTTCTAGTTATAATATTCATGACTTTTGATTTGTATATATTGGGAACATTTAATTTCAATAAGTTAAAGAAAAATGTTTTTGACTGAATACCCATAAGGCTTGAGAATGTTTGTTACTTTTTTTTTCAATAAAAAGTTCTTTTTAATTTAAAGAAAAAAATAAGATGACAAGAATCAATCTGAGTATCGTCGATAAGAATTGATTCATTACAATGATTGAATCGATGTGAATCTATTCAGTTAAAAGAATCGAATTTGCCATCTCTACTGCGCATCTTATTTTCCCTCTATCCACCGGCAAACTTGTCTCGGACGGACTCTACCCAATGTTTAAATCGAGAAAGAGAGATGAATATAGGGGATAATAATAATAAATGCTTAACGAAACCGAACTTTCGATGTCAATACCACCAATACTCTCACCCGACCTTTTACTTTGGTAAACCCTCGAAAGCTTACCAGTCCGTCCACCACACTTTTAATTTTTTATGTATTGGTTGATTGGATAACATCAAATCTATTATCTTAATTACATATATCCGGTACAAACCACCCAATTTGGAGTGTGTAGCGGTATAAATTCTGGTATTAACTCGTCCACGTTCGTTCCAAATATTTTGCTCAATGCTTTTCAAAATCCCTAAGGCGTTGTGCATCCCTTATGGAAATGGTCACGTTTCCCTTTATAAAGAACTGTAAAAAGTGCCTATAATAGTTTTGTCAATAGAAGATGGGAGGAGCTAAATAATTTTGCAACCGAAAAATAACTACAATTTCCTTTTTAGCCTAGGCCTAATTTCCTCTTTAATGTAGTTTTTTCTAGTTATTTTCCATACTTACTAATAGCTAAATTTTTCTACCTGTTTAACCGTATTCCACTCAATATCTATATCACCAAAATCGTCTTTATTTCTGTACCTAACCATATATTTTTTCTATATCCGTATTTGTTTCGGGCTCCACTTCTTCACTGTCTTTTACCAACGTTGTTGTACTTAGTTTTTATAGTTTCCGTGTCTTCACTTAACAGTATCAAATCATTGGCATACCCGAGCATTAATTCTACCTATTCTATCCATTATATTCTATTCGATTCTATCCATATTCAAAGCTTTTTCGTTACTTATCTCATGACATCTTCTAGTGCTAATTATATAGGACAACGGAAAAGAACCCTTGGTTTCGAAACTAAATGCTTAACGGATGTTTATGGCCCATCCCTTTTTACAATGGGTAATTACTTGTTTTTTTAATCTCTCCAACTAAAATTTAATATATAACTAATAGCGGGGCTGGGAGTAGACAGAGTTGTTTATTTCAAAATAAATTGGCTAAAATATTGATATAAAATATTAACAAAATATAGCTTATCCTAGACTTTCGTCTGGAGCCTACGATAATGCAATCGCCGAGGTCCCCCAAACCCGAGGGCGCCCTGAAGGAGGATCAAAAATCATTATTCCATATTTTTCTACTACCTCAAAAATAATTGCTTTGTATACGTTCACAATGCCGGCTTTAAGGCGCGGTAACCGGGGCAGTTACCCCAGGGCGCCAACCTGGATGGGCGTTCGTTTGGGGTACCAGCCGATCTTAAGAGGCGCTCGCTACTTGTTAGAAATTTAAAAGAATATTACGTACAAAACAATTAATGTTAGCCTATCAATGAGGCAAATTTTTTTACTTATTTATTTATTTTTTTATTTTTTTACCCACTTCCTGGCATTTTTTCCATACGGGGTTTCAACAGTGCGTTGACACGTTGGGAATACGTACCGCTACTGTTGCCAATATTGTTAATACTAATGCTATTTATTTTATTTTGTCACTGCGGTGCGGCCCAGTGCACGGGTGTACGCCTTACTGATGGGACCGCACCTTAGTCTCCAGCTGCTTGCGTATTTTGCCCTCTTGGGTAGTTTCCTCCAACAGTCCATATTGAGAAGTGTGTAGGTTCCACCTTTTGCCTCCATTTTCGCACGAACTCTACGAAGTGGGGGTATATACCTTCCTCCATCAGTAGAGGAAGATAATCTTCGTCTAGGGCGTACAGTCCTGTTCTCCGCATCAATATGCCTCTGGCTTGCTCCATCGCGGTGCATGATATAACCACGTGCTCAGCCGTGTCAGGGGCACCGCAGTCGGGACATGAGGGGTCGATGTTCTTCCCATGCTTCCTGAGTTTGTCTCTAAACGCCCCATGTCCCGTCAGGATCTGTGAGGTCCAGTAGTCCGGCTCGACCCAATGTGCTTCGAATCTGGAATGAACGGTGGGGAAGTATTTTCTCAAGGTGGCTCCATTCTCACTTACAATCCACCGCCCATTCCACTCCTCTAGTGTCGCCTCTCGGACTATGCCACTCCATCTTCCTGGATCCTCGCGGACCCTCCGTTGAAGCCCCTCTGGGAGTGCCTCCAGTCCCTGCCTCTTTACGTCATTCCTCCAAGCGTCCTCCTGAAGGACGAGGTCCAGAGGCAACTCCCAGGCGAGCACTTGCACCGCTTCGTGGGACACGGTTCTGTAAGTCCTAGTCGTCCTCATCAGGGCGGTCCTTTGGATGGTGGCCATCTTCTTCTTCTGCACCTGATTCAGGCGACGGCTACAAGCTGGGGATGTATACCTCAGTATACCCAGCACAACTCCCTTGTAGATGATTCTTGTCGCTGGGTATCTGAGGCCCCAAAAGGCACTCCCTACCCGCGCAAGGCCATTTAGGGACAGGGCCACTCTACTCCGTAGGTACTCTATCTGAGGAGAAATATTAAATTTTGATTTAAATCTCACGCCTAGGTAGGTGATCTCCTCACCTAGGCGGACTCTATCTCCTCCTACTCTGAGACTAATAGGGTGGGCCCTGTCCTTAGAACCCTTCAACAGTATGGCCTGGGTCTTCGCCGCCGCCATCTTCATTTTCTTCGTTGCACACAATTCTCCTACTATGGTGGAGCATTTTTCTCCTTCCGCCACCAATCTCACTTTACTATTCGCTGCTACTATGGCGGCCAGGTCATCAACATAGGCAACGGCACCGAAGCCCGCTATCTCCAATTCCCCCAGCAACTGGTCAAATACTAACTTCCACAGAGCCGGGCCCAGGACTGAGCCCTGTGAACATCCTATTTCTATTTTCTACCTCATAGAAGGTACCCCGTATTCCTATCGCTGAGGTAACCCCTAATGAGGGAGTACAAGTTGCTGGGGGCGTCGAACTGTTGGAGGCGCTGGAGTATGCAGGGCCACCATACGCTATCAAAGACGGAAGATATGCCGAAGAGGACCATTATGACATATTTCTCCGCCTAGTCATCAACCTCCCTGTGTAATCTCATCAGGGCATCTCCGATGCCGCGACCCTTCGTGGATCCGTATTGCCTCGGGTGACTCGCTGCCCGTGGACTGGCGCCAGACTCTTTATGATGAGGTGCTCCAGGACCTTGCTCATTACAGGGAGGAGGCATATGGGACTGTAGAATTTTGCTAGCTGCTTTTCTTTGCCTCCCACTTGTATAGCAGTCTCATGTCGGCGATCTTCCATTGAGTTGGGAAGTGCCCCCTGTCCAAGCATTCATTCATTATCTCATGTAATTCTTCTTCAATATAGGGAGCACTCCTCTTCAAGATAGCCACATCGATAGTGTTGAGTCCATGAGCTCTTCCTAACCTTTATCTGTCTATCGCCATCCGCAGGTCCCACACGTCCCATGGTGGAATGAACTCGGTACCAGGCGGATACTCCGTAGTTTGCCTCAGAACCTTATCCTCTTCGTTGTCCTGGGACGGATCATCCCTAGGGTAGGTCTGGTCCAAGTATCTTCCAACTGTTTCCTCGAGGGTGGCTTCTGGTCCACCTGCAGATTTTTCAGACCAGCTCTGATAAAGCCCTGAACTTTAGGCCGAAACGTCCACAAAAAATAAAAATAAATATAATTTATTTATTTTTACTGAATATCCCAACCAATCTTCTCTTCAATTATTCACTATCAGTAACAACATTATAAATAGTGAGTTCAATAGAGGTAGTGCGTTTTATTACTTTATACAGAAAGGAGATGGTCCGGGGTGGCGGTCATAAATAGACTAAATAGTGGCAAAACTATTTTATTAAAAGCCGACGTTTTGACCCGACTTTGCAAGACTTCTGCAGTGCTAGAACGGACAAGAAACAAGAAGATATAGAGAATTGTGGAAGTTACATAATATTTAGACAAAAAAAATTATAAACAATGTGAATAAACTTATTAAAATTATAAACAGTAAGTACATTAAAATATAAACAAAGTAATTTAAGTCACTAGTGGATCCAGGATTTAATTTGGGGGGAGGGGGGCTTCAGCCTGAATGCTTTTTTAAAAATAAAAATAACGATAAATACTTCGGAGAAAAAGGCAGAAACTAACTACCTATAAGAAATGGTGTTTAAGTGATTTATAAAGTCCTTTTAATCAAGAAATCAAGAAGGTAAGAAGGTTTTTTGGTTGTAAAGGTTCGGAAAAGGAATACACCTATAATATATAATATATATGACTCTATGGTTGATATTCTTACTACCAATCTCCTAAATATCCTCAATACCCACGCCCCTCTCAAAACCTCTACATTTCGTCACCGGCCTGCTCCTTGGATGTGTCAGGAAATTAAAGAACTGCAGAAGAGACTCGACGCTGCTCGTAGACGCTTCAGACGTACTAGGTTTGCAGATGACTACCAAACGTTCAGGGTGCTTCGCAACTTGACACAAACAAGGATCCGGCGTGCGAAATCCCTCTACTTCCACGAAGCCCTTTCCTCAACTTCTGACATAAAATCAAAATGGCGACTGCTTCGTAAACTCTCCCTTTGTGATCCTTCCAGATCCCCTACAACAGCCTTTCCAATATCCCCTGATGATCTAAACTCGCATTTTATATCTGTTGCTAATACCTCTCCTTTATCCTCCTGTTCCGGCTTTCCTATAGAGATACCATTTGACGACAATAACTTTTATTTTTCCGACATTTCTCCCACAGACCTTTTAACCGCTGTAATGAAATCCCACACCAATTCCATAGGACCCGATGGCATCCCTCTCAAATTAATAAAATTATGTTTTCCTGAAATCCTCCCAGTTCTTCTTTTCATCTACAATTTCTCCCTTCAGAATTCAGTATTCCTTACATCTTAGAAAAAAGCCATTGTCCCTCCTTTGAATAAAAATTCTAATCCGACCTCACCCGAAGATTTCCGCTCAATCTCAATTCTTTCCAACCTCTCAAAACCCCTAGAAAGATTGGTGCAATCCCAAGTCTCCAACTTCCTCGAAAAGTCCAACCAACTTGATCCTCTCCAATCTGGTTTCCGTCCCAGCTACTCCACACAATCCGCCTTAATTAAAATCACCAGCGACATTCAAACTGCAATAGATGATAAAAAGTTAACAATCCTTATCCTTCTCGACTTCTCCAAAGCCTTTGATTCCATTAACCATTCCATCCTTTTCAACAAACTGAAATTATTATCCTTCTCTAATAGTCCCATCTCTTGGTTTCAATCTTTCCTTTCACAACGTACCCAAGCAGTCTCTATACCCAACCAACCACTATCTGCTTTCCTTTCTTTATCCTCTGGAGTTGGCCAGGGTTCAACCATATCTCCTCTCCTTTTCAGCTCCTACATTAACGACCTACCTAAATCAATTCTCCATTGTTCCCATCACCTTTATGCAGACGATTCACAGATGTACCTATCATTTTTCCCTCCTGAGTTACTGGGGGCGTTTACCAAGATCCAAGAAGACCTAGATCGAATCAGTGCCTGGGCAAATGTAAATGGATTACGGTTAAATGCTGCCAAAACTCAGGCCATTGTCATTGGTTCCAAGCCCCTCCTTAGATCCTATACAGACTTTCCCATCCTTCACCTTAATGATCAGCCAATCTCCTTCTACTCTGTTAAAAATTTAGGATTTTTCATTGATCAAAACCTATTTTGGAATCACCATATTTCTCATATCACTCGACGGACAATTTCCACCCTCAAACTATTCCATCGCTTCCGCCATCTCCTATCTCAACATACGCGTAGATTCCTAGTTTCCTCTCTCATTTTCCCCCACTTTGACTATAGCTGTGTGGTATATGATGGCCTCTCTGTGGAGCTCCGTGATAGACTGAAAAGACTAATGAACAGGTACGTAAGATTTGTGATCGGGGCCCCAAGATACTACCATGTTTCTCACCACTACGCTGAGTTAAAGTGGCTTTTCCTCTCCTTCCGAAGACAATATTTCCTAGGTACGTTCCTCTACCAAATCATCAACAACCATCGTCCTTCTTACGCCTACAACCTTCTCCAGTTCAAATCCTCAGTCCATTCCCTGTCCATAAGATCTCGACCTTCTAACCTTTACATGCCTTCTCACAGATCTGCCTCATTCCAAAATTCCTTTATTGTTCGCTCTGTCAATTTCTGGAATTTCCTCCCTATCAAAATTCGACATTCCCCATCCATATCCACATTCAAAACCCTCCTATTCCAATTTCTATCCCAAAAACAGTCCGATAGTTGCTAACCATTCGAGCTGATTTTAATAGAGAATTTGATACATTTTTATTTTTTAATTCTTTATTTTTTTCATAAAAGTGTATACTGGTCTATAAGAGCAAACAGCTTTAAGTGTCTTGTCATAGTATTAATGGTTTTGTATATAGTTTAGTTTGTTTTGTATATAGAATTTTTACCTTATATTTTTTTTTACATTATTTCTTTCTTTTTCGATTGATTTTATTTTGGCCAGATGTAATATATTTATTTTGTTCTATTCTGTTATTCTCAAGGGACTGTGTCCCAGAATAAAGTTATTTTTCTATTCTATTCTATATTGTCGTCGGAAAACTGGATAGAGCCACTTCAACTCCGCATAGCAACTGGAGAGGTGGAACGCCTGGGGACTCCAAGTATACATCTAATGAAATAATTCATTAGCCTCTTTAGTCTGATCTCAAGTCCACCAGACAGTCCACCGTATATAAGGCAGCCATAATCGAAGTGAAGGAAAATGAGGGAGGAAACTAGGAGCTGACGGATTTTAAGGGGCATAGAGTCACATAATCTCAGGAACTGTTTGAGGGTAGCAATGGACTTTCGGATAATTTGGGAAATGTGATTAATCCAGGTCATATGTTGATCAAACATTACCCCAAGGTTTCTTACGGAAGTTTGGAAACTTATGCTTATCCCATTGAGGTAGAGTAGAAGATAATAAGAAATAAGGTTAATCAGATGCTTGGATCCGATAAGAATGGCTTTGGTCTTCTTAACATTCAATTTTAAATCATTGTTCGCTGCCCAGGTATTAATACTCTCTATGTAAATGTACTTTTTTTTTCACATTGTACTTCTATCTATAATTTCTTAATTCTGTTTTATATGTATATGTATATATTTACAATAAATTTTTCCATAGATGTAGTATTTTCTCTGGTATCCATTCATATCTTCAAATTTTAGATACTGTAACATTCCAAGTTTTGTTTTACTTTTACTAATTACCCCCTCACAATTTCCCAACCAGGTCAGCAAATTACCCAAGGGTACTTACTCAGGTTTTCCAGTTCTACATGAAACTCCTTTCTAGTTGTGTAGTTGTGTTCACACCTGTAAATTTCTATTTTTATTCTCTGAATTTTATTTACTTATTTTTTTGGTTTTCTTTTCTTTCTTCACATCCCTTTTTGTTCATTATTTCATATTATATCATTTTTCCTTTTCTTCCAATCTCCCCTATAGATCTGTAGGAGTATATTCACAATTGCATATATTATACTACAACAATTGTTACCATCTATTTACTTCAGTTTAGGATCTTGTTACTTAACTTACTCTGTTTATATTTTAATGTACTTACTGTTTATAATTTTAATAGGTTTATTCACATTGTTTATAATTTTTTTGTCTAAATATTATGTGACTTCCACAATTCTATATACCTTCTTGTATCTTATTCGTTCTAGCTCTGGAGAAGTTTTGCCACTACTTAGTCTATTTATAACCACCACCCCGGACCATCTCTTTTCTGAATAATACAACGGTCAACTATTAAGTATTCAACATTATTTTATATGTTTTCATAACCAATGTTGGGCCCAGCTAAGATACAGCTGGGATCTTCAAAATGGCCCAGGTGAGGTGAAAATGAGACGAGATGGGCCTGGAACTTGGTGAAAATGGTGGGGGTAGACGTCCACTACAAACGGAAGACAGTTCCAGACTCCCGACCTAGCCGTATTTTGATGTCTTAATCCCTAAGAAAGGGTATTACTGCCGGGCTGGTGTGTAAACAACGCGATAATACATCGCAAAATAAGCCCAACTATATAAATACCATAAACTTATATACATTTTAGGGACACTATTCCTCAGCCTATTAAAAAAAATATATATTTATTCCATTAACATTTAAGAGGGTAAATATGGTGAGAGAAAAAATAAACGAAAGAAAAACAAAATACGTACATTTGGGCGTTAACAACCACAGTTATCATAAATGATCACCATCGTAAGATTACGCTGAAATATTTTTTCTATATATTTCAAATTTTTTAAAGGTAAAGTTGTCTTCTGGTAAAGTTTACAGTAAGGTGAGTCTCTTGATAAGCAAAGCAAAATGGGTCGGTGTCAGATATTAATAATTTAAAAAATCATTAAAGTGGGTTTTTAAACCATTGCAATTCAACTGAATTAACGACGTGGTTGGTAATAGTTTTAAATGAATATAACGATGCAATACATATTATACTGTGCTAGTATTTGTTGGGTTCTCTGTCTTAAGTTTTCCTTTCCTGATAGATCTTCAACAGACTATCAAACCGCTTATAACCCTTCTCACAAGATTCCTTTCCCTGTTTAACTTCTCTAGATGAATACAAACCCCCTAGCTATCGTCTTATGGAACGCTAATGGACTGCAAAACCACCGAAACGAACTAGACATATTTCTCCATGACAATTATGTTAACATTGCCCTCCTGACAGGAACTCACTTCACTCAACGGACACATTTCTACATACGTGAATACATAACCTACAGATCTGACCACCCAGACAACATTTCCCACGCCGGTTCTTGCATCCTTATACATAAATCTTTACCCCATTCCCTTGTTCCTTCTATTCCAACTGATGCCATTCAATCAAGTTCTATAATCCTTTCAACTTGTCCTTTCCCTCTAACACTTTCAGCTGTATACTGTCCTCCTGGTAATTCCCTCTCTTATAGCCTACTTGAATCCTTATTCCAATCCCTCGGATCGCGCTTTATTGCTGGAGGAGACTACAATGCTAAAAACCAACGATGGGGCTGTCAAACATCGAACTCCCGCGGTAACATCCAATCACGTGTCTTTTCTTCCAACACTTATTTAATCCTCTCGCCCATGGATCCTACATATTGGCCAAAATTTCTGAAAAAATGCCCCGATACCTGGAATTATTTGTCACCTTCCAGATTTCCTCCTCCCATGGCATTATAAAATTCCTGTATGACCTTTCTTGAGATCCTAGTCCAGTCCTGCTTTTACTATATTCAAAGTTTTCTCCTAAACATTCACCTCCTAAACTGATTACAGGACGAGTAGAAAAATTTCGTGATGATCTGTAAAATAACCTGGATTTAAAAATTCCGCTTAAGACAAAACAATATATTGATAAAGCCATAGAAAAACTTAATACATCTATAACAACGAGTATAAATAACAACACATTTGTTAATGAAAGCAATAATTCACGACATATTAACTTGCAACATATTCGAATCTTATTAAGGAATAAACGCAGAGCAAGATCTAAGTAGCACAGAACTAGATATCCTTCAGACAAAACGTATTATACCGAATTGGCTAACAAACTAAGATCAGAAATCAGAAAATATAAAACTCAAATATTACTTTTTTTTTTTAAATTTATTTATATGATATTTACATCTGTATACAAAAAATACATCTGGTGAATTCGCACATGGATATAATGACATGAACCACATGTAAATATTACTTAACCTAGCTGAAAACCTTACAACGACTGACGAATCTTTATGGAAGAAAACCAAAAAACTTGTACAGTTTAAAGACTGTAATCACCCACATCTTACTGAATCTCTTACCTGGTCCAAATCCTACGAAGAGAAGCCCAAATATTCGGTCAAAATCTCTTCCAAACATTTAATCCACACCCCGATATCCTTAATCCAACCCACATCAAATGTATTGAATCAGAACTGGATACTCCTCTCCAAATGTTCCTTCCATCTAAAGCATTTCCTCCCACAGAAATATCCAACATCATTCACAGATTACCCTCCCGCAAAGCTCCTGGACATGACCTAATAACATCCCAGGTCTTTCCGAGCCTGCTATGTTGTTCCTTACCTACATATATAATGCTGTACTCCTCATATTTTCCTGACCCCTGGAAACTATCTATTGTTAAAATGATACACAAACCCGAAAAATCTCCCGAATACCAATCCTCTTACCGTCCTATCTCTCTATTACCTATAATGGGCAAAATCCTGAAAAAACGCATCTTAAAACTCCTGTACCCAATCTTAGATTCTAATCACATAATCCCAGATCACCAGTTTGGATTCCACAAATCAGATTCCATTATCCAGCAATGCCATCGTGTGGTGGATGTTGTCTCGTCTACGTTGGAACGCGGAATGTATTGCACGGGAGTCTTTATCGATGTTGAACAGGCGTTTGATAGAGTTTGGCACCCGGGACTGCTGTACAAACTCCGAAAATTCCTACATCCTTCCTCATTATCAGTTCCTACGTAACTGATAGATACTTCAAAGTAAATCACAATAATGCTTATTCATCCCTCTTTTCCTAGTCCGCTGGTGTTCCTCATGGTTGTATCCTAGGTCCTATCCTTTATACAGTTTATACAGCTGATATCCCAACCTATCCTAACACTGTTATTACCACGTATGCCGATAATACATGTGTCCTATCCGTTAATAATGATCCAACCATTATATTCCAAACTCTTTAATCACACATCACAAACCTTGAAGAATGGTGTCGAAACTGGAGGATTAAAGTAAATTCCAATAAATCCCATCAAATAACCTTTACCTTTCGTTGTAAACCAATGACTTTTTGTCCTTCAGTGTCCTTTATCAATACCTCGCCTATTCCTGTTGAACAAATCATTTACCTAGGACTACCCCTGTTCAAACGTCTAACTTAGAATCCTCATACAAGACTGAAACGGCAAGAAACCGCTCGACGTATCCGACTACTTCAACACTTTCTAGACAAACGCTTTAACCTTCCAATCAATTACAAAAGACTCATATACAGTAAGGCCTATTTGGACTTACGGAGTTGAGCTATGGGACTCCACCAATCCTTCAAATTCCTATCGTATCCAATCCTTACAATCCAAAATCCTTCGTAAAATCCTCAATGCTCCTTACTTTGTTACAAATAAAATCATCCACAATTACTTTCATGTTCCTTATGTTTCATATTTGGCCCAATCCAGATATCTATCCTTCCATAATTAACTTCATAACCATTCAAACTCTCTTGTTTCTAACCTTGCTTCCTATTCAATTCCTGGTAAGTCTCCGAGGCGTCTCAAACGAAGATGCCCCCGGATCTTCTAATGTAGACATATTATTATAGTGCTACCAGTGGGTAGTTTCTCAACGTGTGTTTCATGTCATTATATCCATGTACGAATTTACTAGAAATATATATATTTTATACACTTATAAATATCATAATAAATAATAAAAAATAAAATTTCCTTTGCAGTAAAGTGACTTCTCAGTGATACCATCACCTGAGCGCAGCTAATCGACCTCAAAGTCCTCGACGTCGCCTTCAGGTTGTCGTTTGTCCAAAGGTTCCTTAGATAAAGATGTGGAGAGTGAGGATTGAGACAAAGGTATAGTGAGGGAGGGAGCCGTAGGAATAGATGGATTAAGGGAGAAGGGGGAAATCGAGGAGTAAGAGGAGGGGATAGAGGAAGAGGAGTGGGGCGGGGAGGGATTGGACTTCGCGGGGACCGCTGCTGAGGACCTGGTGACGACCTTAATGTGCCTTATATTTTTGAACTGGCCTAATCCAGATACCTATCCTTCAATAATAAAGTTCAGAATCATCCAAACCCTCTCGTTTCTAACCTTGCTTCCTCTTGCATCCCTGATAACCTCTCGAGTCGTCTTAAAGAAAATCTTAAAGGCCTCGAGATCTCCTTTTGTAAATACATTTTTAGAGCGCTACCTATGGGTAGTTTCTCAACAAGTGGTTTCATTACTCTAAAGAATATAAAAAATGCTAAAAAATGAAAAACAAATTGTAGAGACGGGATAGCTAGAAGGGTATATAAGCATTATTTATGTATTTCAAATAATTGATTTAAGGCATTTTTTTAATGCAATTTTAACCAACAACAAACTGGTTGAACCTTAATTAATCCAGTGAAAAAGAAAGTTAATAACTTTAAAGATAATCAGATAATTAACTGATTTATCAAGGCAGTTTTAAGCAATAAACAGTTTAAGGCTCTGATTTAATCTATAAATAAAGTAATGTTGGAACTATTTGTCAGCTGGTGAAACTGAAGGCCCAAACCTCTCTCTTCCTCACTCTACTGTGCGAGTTTTAATGAACTTTGAAAATTTTCTAGGCCACTTTTTAGGTGGTCAACTGTCAATAAAAAGAATAATATATTACATTTTTCATATTGTGAAAGTTGTTTTTGTCCTCCTAGATCGGCGATCAGCCCACTGTGACCCGGTCATAATTTTATTGGAATTCTTATTTGTTGTACAATGCGTTTGTTAACTGAAATGTATTCCTTTGTAACATAATGTTTCACCAACTATTAACAAATATTAATGGTGAATATCAATCAATGGAACCTTTGTTTTTTTTTTTAATGTAAAGTGATAATATTAGGAATGTTATTGGAATATGGCTAAGATAACACATTAAAACATCTTTCAATAATTCACAACTCGTTACTCAGTTACTAAATCACTCAAAAAATGTTGACTTTATTTACGACTCTTTAGGATAACATAATGACTTTAAGGAAAAATTTGAATAAAAGATGATTTATAAAGCAAGGTATGAATACAATAATTGAAGCAATATATTATTGTGTTGGGAACTTATTAAAAGAAATTTATGAAAACAAAAAATTCTATTTTAGATTTAAAAAAAAAAGAAATGTGTTGGCCCACCTCGGAGCAGGTGTGATTGATATCTTATGTATGCGGCTCCGGCTCTTAAGTTATGCCCCACACAAACGATTATGGCATCGTTATAACCATCAAGTCTCACAAGTGTTAACTAAAATGATTTACAATCTTAAGCAATGAAGCTATACATGTTTAAACCTATAGTGGTTAGTTAGCAATAGGTCCATTTTATCACTACTTTTTTTTCTTAAATTATAATAGCCATTCTCTCTTTTTTATTTTCACTTACCTATATATGTAATATATAGTAAGGGAAATTATTGCGAACGTAAAAATTTTATAATCTGAGTTTATAAGTATACGTTTTGAGGTCTCCTGAATCCAAATAACCAAGTCTCGCAAAATGGTCAGTTTGTATGAATGTGCTAAAAAACGATAAGTCGTACGAAACTGATATTACGTATGTAAGATAGGTTTACGACTGAGATGTTACAGCAACTTGTTCCTTAAAATCAGCTAACCGGAAGTGCCACTTTAAATCAACGGTGATACACATTTTTACAATTTTCTCAAAAACGACTCTAACGATTTTGATTAAACTCGGTTTGTCATTGTATAATTAAGTATTCTTTATTATCATTTAGGTTTTTACCCCATTGATGTCACTTTACAGGGCTTAAAAGCCCAATATCAACATTTCTTCCAATTCTAAAGTACCTTATACTGAAGAAAAAAAAAATTACACATACAAAAAGAAAAGCAAAACCTCAAGAAAAGAAAAATATCAAAAGTGAGTAAAGGAAACGTTTTTATGTTAAAACATAAACTGCTTTTTTTTTTTTTTTATTCATGATATTTACAACTGTATTAATAAATAAAATACATTTAGTAAATTTGATAACAAAATATAATAATATGAAATCATTTGTTGAGAATCTACCAACTGGTAGCACTCAAAAAACAAAATGTATTTACAATAAGAGATCTCCAAGCCATCTTCTTTTCAGACGCTTCGGAGGGTTATTAGGGATAAAAGACGAAGGAAGGCTAGAGACGAGACGGTTCGGATGGTTCTGAAGCTTATTATGGAAGGATTTGTACCTGGATTGGACCACATTGGAAATATAAGGAACATTAAGGTCATTATGGATTATTTTATTGGTGACAAAGTAAGGAGCATTGAGGATTTTACGAAGGATTTTGGATTGTAAGGATTGGATACGAGAGGAATTCGATGGCTTTAAACAGAAGTTAAAATGAAAACTCGCAATGGTATGGTAAACTATACAAAAAACGGATATCAAGATGGGAAAAGATGTACATATATAAAAATTGAGGAATGTAAAAAATGAAATACATTTCAAATATATAAAAAAATCTGTACCACTACAACCCATGAAGGGTCTTGGGTTTAAAACTATTTAGGGAAAGCACTGTTTCTAGGTCAACAGTTGTGCAAGAAGGTGATTTGACCAAGATCACTCTGAACCGCCAGGTTTTCCCTCTTAATCAATTATTTAATTAACGGTAAACACTTTGTAGAGGCTGGGTGTGCCCCAGGAGAGTCTACCTACCCTGGGTCGCCCCACAGCCAATGAACCTTAGCACTTAATGCCTTTAGCATTGGAGATCAGTACCCTACCACTGAGCTACCCCACTCCTCTTCAAATATATAAAATGTTTTAAATAGAAAAAAGTGGATAAAACACCAAACAATTTCCCATTTATTTTCTTCATCACAGTGCTATGTCAAAACTAATAATGAATATTTTTCAATTCCAAAAACAAAAAAAAAATAATGCTGTATTAAAAGAAAAAAAACATATAAATAATCCTTGTTACATAATTAACCAGCGTCTGATTAGATTGTGAAGAGGAATAAGAATAAGAAGGTTTTGAATAAAAATGGTGCATAGCGGATTAAAAAAAAACACCTGTCTACAACTCACGTCGGGTCTTCGGTGCAGTAGATTGTGAGCAAGTACGGTTGTGCAGTGAAATGATGGGCCGATATCACGCTCAATCCCCAGGTTTTTCCTCTTAATTATTTTTTAATTAAGGGCGCCCATTTTATAGAGGCTAGGCGTGGCCCAAGAGGGTCTCCCGATCCCAGGGTCGATTCACGGCTAATGTAAAATTATTATTCATTAGCCGGATTTGAATCTAGGACCTTGAGATCTGAAAGTAAGTGCTCACCCACTGAGCTACTCCGCTTCCTAAGGCGGATTTTAAGCGGATGGAATTCCAAAAAGTGGTTGAACGGACAATGAAGGAGTGTTGAAATGAAGGAGATCTGTGGAAGGAGTGTAAATGTCAGAAATGCGGGATCTTTTGGAGAGGGAGTGGATATATGATTTCAGTTGGAGGAGATTGTATAAATGGGACGGGCGATGATTGTTGATTATTTGGTAAAGGAATGTGCCAAGGAATTATTGTCTTCTGAAGGAGGAGAAGAGCTACCCAAACTTGGCATAGTAATAATAATAATTTATTCTGGGACGAATCCCTTTAGAATAATTAACAAGGACAGAAATGTGGGCTTTAGAGCCTCAGATATATATAAATGTATTTACAAAGTTAACTAATAGATATAATAGAAAAAAAAAGTTATCTTCTAAATTAAATCGATTAAGAAGAAAAAATAGTAAATGAAAGAACAATGAAATGAAAATAATTCTAGTGGGAACACTGGAACGTCTCGGGGTCCCTTTGACAAATCTTTCGAAGCTATTCATAATTATTTTTCGTGTGTCCCTGAGTTCCACCGAGAAGCCACCGTACACCACGCAGCCGTAGTCATGGTGGGGGAACATGAGGGAGGGTACTACAGGTCTACGTATGGGTAATGCTAGGAGATGGCGGAAGCGATGAAATAGTTTAATGGTACAAATTGATCATCGAGAGATGTGGGCAACATGCTGATTCTAGGTGAAGGTTGGGTCAATGAAAATGCCTAGCTTTTTAAATGTGGAGCTGAAGCTGATGGGATGGTCATTTAGGTACAGACAAGGAATGTTGGTATTGGATTTGAGGCGGGGTTTGGAACCAATGACAATGGCCTGTGTTTTATCAAAGTTTAATCTTAATCCATTTTTATCTCCCCAAACAAGTGTCAGACCTGGCGGTGTGATGAATAATAGGAAAAGGAACGATAAAAGGGTGAAGAGAAAGAAAAAGGTTTTCGAGATAAGCTTTATCGATGGAGTCAAAAAAAAGGAAATTAATGTTTAAGTCACAGGAAATGATAATTTTGGAATAAAGGGGAACAAAGTTGAACAGGAATGATTCGCATGATGGGTCAAATTAATCAAGAGGAGGGCGATATACTACGCTTTAGAGGAGAAGAGAAGTGTTAGATGAGATCTCGACAATCAGGTACTTGTTTTTGGCTGATCTGATGGAATAAAACAATAAAGAATTCGGGTCTTTAGGCTTTCATGAACGTACATAGCTATTCCTCCGCCAGTCTGGCTGTCCCGGTAGTGGCGGATTAGTGTGTAGTAGGGAAGGGAAACAGAAGAGGATGGGATGTAAGACCTTAGCCAGGTTTCGGAATTCTCAATGATGTGGTAAAAGTTTTCGGCAAAATATTCTAGGAATTCATTGTAATGAGCTGAAAGGGATTGGAAGTTGATGTGATAGATCGTTAGGACACTAGAAATGAGTAGGATTTGGGAGAGTTCAATCGGTATTTGATGGATAGACGCAGGAATACATTAGGTACCTTAAATGTGATGAAAAAATAAAGCAAAAGAAGCCAGGCAATAAATGAATCAATGGGTATCAATGATAATATTTCCGATGAAAGTCCGGTGATCGGGCCAAATGTTAATCGATAGTGGAGGGTGATGTAAATTCAATCCACCAGCCGGAGAAATCTAAGTCCTGGACCTGGTCGATGAAAACCACTGGATGGCCGTCGTTGTTTCGGGACCTAACTCTGCCAGCAGCAAACCAGGTGTACTTTACTTGTCCCACGCTTTTCTTCTTTCGAGAAAGCCAATATACCCTATTTGAAGGGTTTTTTCCCTACCTGAGATAGATACGTTGGCATGCACTTTAGTGTCAACCGATTTCTCGCGTCGAGAAGTTCCTTTTAATATTTAGCTTCTGCACTAGGTCGTCCCTTATTGACTGCCTGACAAATCAAGCGATGATAGGAGGTGGACGCGGGTCGTCTGTTCTGGGTCTGCGGCGCTGCACAATGTCCAAATCCTCGATACTGAGCTTGATGCCCAGGCCTGCCTCAGTACTTGTAAACAGAGCTGATCTGCTCGAACCAGGATGCCCCGGATCTCGAGCGATCTACTATGCAGGCCTTGTTCAGGCTGATCTCCAGTTCACCCACCCTAGAGCTCACAGTAAGCATGAAGAAACCAATAATAATGGGTATAGAATAGTGGACTTCGCAATGGAAAGGAACATGTCAGTCAGCAGTACTTACTTCTCTCATAGGAACATACACAAGGAGACTTGGGTATCTCCAGATGGGCAAACACGAAACCAGATTGACCATGTGCTGATCCAGGCAAAACACGCAACGGACATAGCGGATGTGAGAAGCTTTCGTGGAGCTGTCTGTGGTTCAGACCATCATTTGGTGAGGGTGAAAACCGACAAAAGATTGCAGTAAGAACCAGGGGAAGAGCTGAGAAACCTGCGCCACGATTTGCCGTCGAGCGTCTTAAAGAAGAAAATGTGAGGCAGAGGTTTGTAACCAATGTTACTGAGAAGCTCACCAATCATCAGGAAGTACTTAATATCGACTCAAGGTGGACAAAGATGAAAGAAGCACTTGCCACTGCAGCGGTAGAAGAGCTTGGTGAAGTTCAGTAACCAGCAAGAAATGATGAAGAATGCAAGACCCAGGTAGATGCAAGGAATAAAGCAGGCAATACAAGAGAACTTCACAGGACTCCAGGAGTTTCTTCAGAGGTGTAAGAGAAATTTTGCTAAAGACAAGGAGGGGAACCTTGTGGTTGGCAAGGAAGCAGTTATTAGTAAATGGACGGAGCAGAACATAAAACGCAGAAAGGCATAATGAAATAGAAGTAGAACGTGACTCCGAGATACTGGCCGACGATGACGCCCCCTCCCTCCCCCGACAAAGAGGAAATAATGGAAATTGTGCAGGGTCTGAGGAATTATAAGGCACCAGGCATAGACGGAATCCAGGCTGAACTTTTCAAATATGGTGGAGATGAAGTTTGGGATGAGCTCCATAAACTTATTTATGATATATGGATGGTCCCAGGTGAGTGGAAAGTGATATCACACATGGAGAAAGAAGTATGCGAATATTAGTGTGGCTTCAGGAAGGGTAGATCGACTATTGATCAGATATTAACCGCCCGATAAGTGCTAGAGAAGTCACTGGAATACAAAGTCGACCTGCATCACCTCTACATTGATTTTCAGCAGGCATACGACTCAGTGGATAGGAAGGTTTTGATGAGGGATCTTCTCTCTCTGGGTGTGTCGCTCTAAGAAGGTCTAAGTCTAAATATATATATATATATAAGGGCCATCAGGTGGTTTTCATCGAACAGGTCCAGGACTTAGATTTCATCGGCTGATGGATTGGATTTCCTTCACCTTCTACCATCGATTAACATTTGGCACGATCACTGGACTTTCATCGGAAATATTATCATTGATACCCATTGATTCATTTATTGCTTGGCTTCTTTTGTTTTATTTTTTCATCACATTTAGGGTATGAATCTATTCCTGCGTCTTTCCATCAAATACCGATTGAACTCTCCTAAATCCTACTCATGTCTAGTGTCCTAACAATCTATCACGTCAATTCCCAATTCCTTTCAGCTCATTACAATGAGTTCCTTGAATATTTTGCCGAAAACTTTTACCACATCATTGAGAATTCCGAAACCTGCCTAAGGTCCTACATATATTACATATTTAGACCCAGACATAAAATAAATAGTTTAAAATTTATTTGTCCTTAATTGTGACAGATTGTAATATTTCTGAATAAATAAATAAAAAATATTAATTTTGATAAAATATTGTTGTGAGGCCGATATATCGGTCTTAACTCAGATTTATGTTTATATCGATTACATGGCTATTTACTGGCCTATTTATTATAAGTATAAATAATGTGCTAAGCGAAATTTTATGAATAATGATAAAATAAAGTCAAAAGGCCGATATATTGGTCCATGGGAGGGATCAAACAATATTTATTTTATAAAAATAATTTTAAAAAAAGTATCAAACTCTACCTATCTTGATAAAATTAAATCTTAAGGTCGATATATCGGTCTATACTTGCATTTATGTTGATATCTATTCCAAGGCGATCGATTGGCCCACTTATTATCCGTATAAATGATATTTCAAGTGAAACTATGAATAGTGATAAAATAGGATCAAAAGTCATAAATATAGATGCTCTGTTTTAAAACATTGAAGAGGATCCCACTTACTTACTTACTCCTTGGTGCTGTAGTCCGCGTGGGACCTTGGCCTTCACAACAATACGTCGACACTCGTCTCAGTCCAATGCGAAAGCCCTCTACCGCCTGACACCGAGCTGTCTCAAATCCGCTTCAACATCCTCCAGCCAACGGACTGATGGCCTTCCTCTCCTTTTTGCTCCTCCAGGTCGCCCATGTAATATTTTCCTCGGTACTCGATCCGCTTCCATCCTTTCCACATGCCCTAACCATCCTATTCGTCCTGCCTTAACGACAATTACGAGATCTGCGTCCCTGTAGATTTCCTATTTATCCTGGTCTTTTCTAAGAAGGTCACTCGCTTAGTAAAAATGACTATGGCAGATACCAGATGCAGAGTGAAAGTACAAGGATTGCTGTCTGAGGAGTTCTCTGTGGTTTCGGGAATAATGCAAGGAGACACCAAGGCTACTCCCGTTTATAACATGTCCTTGGAGAAGGTTGCAAGAACCAACGCGGGAGGTACCATCTTTGTCCGCTTCACACAACATATGGCGTACGCAGATGATATAGAGATTGTGGCAAGGACGCTCCCAACGCTGGCGGGTGCATTGAAGGAATTTGAGATCACTGCAGGAGCTCGTGGTATACAAATAAACGTGCAAAAGTCGATGTACATGAAGAGTGCAAGACATCGCCCTCATCAAGAACGGACACTAAACATAGGCCAACACGAGTTCCCAGTATGCAGAGAGTTCAAGTACTTTTAATCCCTTATGACGGCAGACAATGATGTTGGAGCTGGTGGAGCTGGAATAGGAGCCAGGATTGCTGCGGGAAGCCGATGGTTTTATGCCATACAGCGACTACTCACGTTTCAAAGACTATCAAGGAATGCCAGATTGACAATCTATAAAACAATGATTCGTCCGGTACTCACATACGTATGCGAGATGTGGGTTATCTCGCCAAAACATGAGAGGGCTCTTGGAGTGTGGGAGGGTAAGATTCTTAGGAGGATTTACGGGCCCGTATTCGAAGAAGGTGTTTGGAGGTCCTGATACAATCGGGAATTGTGACAACTCTACAGGGACGCAGATCTAGTAAGTGTCATTAAGGCAGGACGAATAGAATGGTTAGGGCATGTGGAAAGAATGGCAGCGGATCGAGTACCGAGGAAAATATTATATGGGAGACCTGGAGGAGCAAGAAGGAGAGGAAGGCCACCACTCCGTTGGCTGGAGGATGTTGAGGCGGATTTGAGACAGCTTGGTGTCAGGCGATGGAGGGCTTTCGCATTGGACTGAGACGAGTGTCGACGTATTGTTGTGAAGGCCAAGGTCCCACGCGGACTACAGCACCAAGGAGTAAGTAAGTAAGTGGGATCCTCTTCAATGTTTTAAAACAGAGCATCGATATCTATGACTTTTGATCTTATTCTATCACTATTCATAGTTTCACTTGAAATATCATTTATACGGATAATAAGTGGGCCAATCGATCGCCTTGGAATAGATATAAAAATAAATGCGAGTAAAGATCGATATATCGGCCTTGAGATTTAATTTCATCAAGATTGGTAGAGTTTGATACTTTTTTTTATTGTTATAAAATAAATATTGTTTGTTCCCACCCATGGACCAATATATCAGCCTTTTGACTTTATTTTACCATAATTCATAAAATTTAGATTAGCACGTTATTTATACTTATAATAAATAGGCCAATAAATCGCCATGGAATCGATATAAACATAAATCTGAGTTAAGACCGATATATCGGCCACACAACAATATTTTATCAAGATTAATATTTTTTTTTATTTATTCAGAAATATTACAATCTGTCACAATTAAGGACAAACAAATTTTAAACTATTTATTTTATGGTTCTCCTCATCCACTAGATTTTTGTTCCCCCCATTGGACTGATATTTCGCGCTTACGACATTATTTTATCATGATCCATAAAATTTCGCTTGGAACATTATTTATACTTATAATAAATAGCTTCTCCACCGTCCTTCATCTGAGGCCCCGTTAACCTGAAAACTCTTTCACCAAATCCTTTCCGATAAAATTGACCTCCTGATAGAATAAAATAAAATACTTATCTATAAAACAATACTGAAACCTACCTGGACTTACGGACTTGAACTGTAGGGAACAGCTAATTTTTCTAACATCAAACGCATCCAATTCTTTCTAGCCAAAGTCCTTCGAAAAATAGTAGATGCTCCTTTCTATGTAACCAACAAAACCCTACATCATGACCTTAATATCCCATTCGTCCTAGACCTTTCGCCCTTACGACATTATTTTATCATGAATCATAAAATTTCACTTGGAACATTATTTATAAGGATAATAAATGGGCCATGGAATCGATATAAACATGTGAGTAAAGACCGATATATCGGCCTCACAACCATATTTTCTCAAAATTAATACATTCTAAACTATTTCTTTTATTGTCCTCCTCATCTACTAGATTATTTATTCACCCTATTGGACTGATATATCGGCCTTACGACATTATTTTATCATGATTCATAGAGTTTCAATTTCCGTATAATATTATTTATACGGATAATGAATGTGCCAATCAATCGCCATGGAATCTCTATAAACATAATCATGACTAATGGCCAGTATAACGGCCTTACAATCATATTTTATCATGACTAGTAGAGTTTAAACTATGTTTTTTTTTCTCCACTTACCCTAAATTTTTCTCTCTTAATCTCCCCATTGGACTGATATATCGGCCTAACGACATTATTTTATCATGATTCATAGAATTTCACTTGGAATATTATTTATTTTGATAGTAAATTGGCCCAAACCAAAGGCATTGGAATCGATATAAACATAAATAGGAGAAAAGACTAATATATCGGTCTTAAAATTTAATTTTATCTAGATTGGCAGAGTTTGATAATTTTGTTTAAATTTTTTCTTTAGTGCTTCTTCCAAATGTTGTTCTGTTCATCCCATGGACGGTATACCAGCCTTTTGATCTTATGTTATCATTATCCGTAGATTCACTTGGAATATTATTTATACTAATAATAATGGGCCAATCAATGTATGGAATCGATATTAACGTAAATGTGAGTAAAGACTAATATAGTATTTAGCAATTCATTTATTTATTATAGTGGCAATTTTTATGTGGCTCGTGTAGGATCAAGATCCAGAAATACCGATATAAGGTCAGGAAAATATCACTGGTCACTTTATATATATATATATATATTATTATATATATTATGTATTATTAAACCAATTAAATTGTTTTATCATTAATGTGTGAAGGTGTGAAGGATGAGGAAAGAAAGAATCGATCTTATGCATGTTATGTAGAGGATATGGAGCGTTATTAAGACGGTTTGAGTTGTTATAATTCCGACTCGGCTATTAAGAAGGATATAATAGTAGTCTTAACGGTGTCCCTTAATGCCCACCATTATCTTAAAAGGCCCTCAGTAATGGAATTAACAGAAAAACTTACCAGCCACTGATTTAATTAACTCTTGTTCCTATTGGTAGCTCTTCGATAGTTTGTCTTCGTACTCCTCAATTTATCTTATCTCTACATGGCCGTTACCGTGTAATATGTCAGCTAGCCTATATCACCCATTCCAAATAATTTAATATATGTATATATATTTATGCACACACTGAGTATAACTTTCATGATGTCACAACCCAAAATAGTGATAAATACATTCTAAACTATTTCTTTTATTGTCCTCCTCATCTACTAGATTATTTATTCACCCTATTGGACTGATATATCGGCCTAACGACATTATTTTATCATGATTCATAGAATTTCAGTAAGGATGTAAATATGGACAAAACCAAACTGTCGATATATCATCGTATCGATACGACAAACGATATCCAATAATATCATAACGATAGATTTTATTGTATTATATATTTTCCACCCATTGGGATAATAATAAATATGCTCATACACATATATATTTAATTATTTCTTTAATAATTTATTATGTTTTTTCTTATTTTATAAGAAAAATGTTCATAATTAAATTAAAATTTCATAGGTATATATGAATTAGAGACAGGATTTTTGTGCAGTAAAAACGGAAAAAACATGCATATAAAACTTAAAATGTACAAATTTGTGCAGTAAAAAGTGTAAAATTGTATACATAACATGCAAAAAATGCAAAGTTTTCCTAAGTAGTAGATTTACAACATTCATGCTTATTTTCTCTTGTGTTAATAATTAAAGCTTCTAAGTTACATAGGTATAACGTGCAGTAACGTAATAAAAATCTAATTATAAATTAAAATCAACGACGAAAACTTAATTCTATATGAAAGAACTTAAAAAAACTAATCCTATGTTTTTTAAAAAAACAGGAATTTTTGAATCGAGACTTAATTTTACAGGTGTAAATCAACTTAAATTTTTTAAAAAGTTGACTTTTAATTAAGCTCCTTAGCTTTTATGAAAATGCATTGTCCCTCGAGTAACCCGGCGAAGTTTTGTCAAAAGTTAACGAATCGGAGGCAGTGGAAACTTTATAAGTAATGCTTTTATTCATAGTGTCTGTTACAAATGGCATCTAAAATACAGAGTAATATACTATGGATATATGGGTTGACTACATGAGTTCAATCCAGGTCTCCTGCAGTAAAGAGCATGACATCAAGAGAATTAACTACATGAGTGATTTGGTCTGAGGATCATGGGGGTTATATACTCAGGAATAGTAGGGTTGATGAATCAATTCTAGACGGTCTAGGAAGCGTGTGAATGAAGTTATAACTATTAAGAATTGATATCCTTATCTTTTAGAATTGAAGTCTGTGAGAAAGTACTCGTTTGTTGAAAACGGTTATTGTTCCCTAAGTCTTGATAAGTGTCATCTGTCCAGTCAGTACATTCTAGATAACTATTTCTAAGCTATCAGAGATAGCTTGACCTGGCTATTTAGGGCTTTGTTCTTTTATGATTTGAGCTGTGAGAAACTTATTTTTTTTTATTTTCGAGTATTATAACAATCTGTCTGTTGGACATTGGTTATAGTGAGGTAGGATGACTTTCACACCATATGTACAAAAAAATAAAATAAACAGAACAAAATAATAATCAAAAGTATATACAATAGACAATAAAATAAAATAACCTAAAAAATAAGAAAATTAAAACTAAGAAAAAAAAAACACATACATACCTATATACAATCAGGCGAGGGAACTCCAGGAGAACTCTGCGCTACTCTCCCAACCGCGTCACTGGTACTAAAGCCAGCGGAGATTGGTCGAGAGCACTTTAGCCACATACACACATGTCTTGAGTGAAGAATCTGGCCATTGCCAGAACTCCAATTTATACAATCTACAAAAGGTCGCGAGGCCACTGCCGTTTCAACCTTCTTATAGGATTATAGGGATGGGAGATGCTTGATAGGGATTGTAAGAGGATTTGGGTGGTAAGTAAGGTTCTGGTGAAATTTGGAGAATTTTTCTGGGATAAGGTCTAGGACAAATGGGATGTTAAGGTCATGATGTAGGGTTTTGTTGGATACATAGAAAGGAGCATCGACTATTGTTCGAAGGACTTTAGACTGGAAGGATTGGATGCGCTTGATGTTAGAAAATTTTGCTGATCCCCACAGTTCTAGTCCGTAAGTCCAAATAGGTTTCAGTATTGTCTTGTAGATCAGTAGCTTGTTTTCAATGGAAAGTTTAGATTTTCTGCTTAGTAGTCGGTATAGTTGGCCGTATCGTCGGTTTAGTTCTTGTCTTTTGAGTCTAGTATGCGTGTTCCAAGTTAGTCTTCGGTCTAAATGAAAGCCAAGATACCGGACTGTGTCTGAGTAGGGAAGCTGGATGGAATTAAAGAGTACTGGTGGACAGGAATTGCGTCGGAGTGCAAAGGTAATATGTTGGCATTTAGATTCATTAACTTTAATGCGCCAGTTACTACACCAGTGCTCAATCAAGGTGAGGTGACTTTGGAGATTTAAGGATGCTATTTCGGGATCAGGGTTGGATGATAAGATTGCGGTGTCGTCAGCGAATGTTGCAAGAAAAGTATCGGGATGAACAGGGATGTCAGCAGTAAAGAGGATGTAAAGCACGGGACCCAAGACGCTGCCTTGGGGAACACCGGCTTTAACGGAGTAGATATTGGAAAATTCTGTTCCACAGCGAACTCGAAAGGAGCGGTCAGAGAGGTAGGATCGGAGGACTAGGTACAAGGACTGAGGTAAATGGATTTTAAGCTTGGAGAGCAGTCCTGAGTGCCATACCCGGTCAAATGCCTGTGCAATGTCCAGAAAGGCACCCGAACAGTATTCCTTGTTTTCTAGGGCTGAGGAAATATGATCAACAACTCGGAGTCCTTGTTGAACAGTAGAATGTTGAGAGCGAAAACCAAACTGATGGGAAGGGATATTTTGGGATTCTATAATGGGTAGGATTCGTTTCAAAAGGATCTTTTCAAAAATTTTTGAAAGGATTGGGAGTAGGCTGATTGGTCTATACGATGTTGAGCTATTGAGAGGTTTTCCTGGTTTTGGGAAAAGGATAATAGTGGAGTGTTTCCATAACAGAGGGAAGTGGGTGGTGCGTAGGATACAATTGTAGATATATGTAAGGAATATGACTACTTTGGATGGAAGTTGTCGAAGGATTTGAGGTGTAAGGAGATCATGTCCAGGAGCTTTACGGGGGATTAGTTTTTTTAATTGAAATTTTACTTTGGAAGGATGAATAGCTTTTGGGGGCAAGGAAAGTGGGATTGGTGATGTAAGGAGTTCTTCTACTGTTACGGTGTGGGCAGGATGGGATTCCGGATGTGAAATAAATGTATTGGATAGGTGAATGGCGAACTCCTCAGCTTTATCTTCGTCAGATGCTGCCCAGGAGCCATCACCTCGTCGGAGAGGATGGGAAATGCGGTGAGGATTTAGGATTTTTGTTGTGGTTTTCCAAAGGGAATTGTCGCGAGAAGAGAGGGAGGATAGGTAGGAGTTGAAGGATTGTGATCTGAAGGTGGCTAATTCCAGTTTTAATTGTTTGCAGTAGTAATTATAGGAGCAGCGGTCGGTAGGATGTCGGGTACGTTGCCATAATAATCTGGCACGGCGTTTGGTGCGGATTAGGTTAAGGAGGTGTTGCGGTAGAATGATCTTTATAGGAATTCTGGAGGAGTCTTTTGGGAAGGAGGCAGTCCAGGCGGCTTGTTTGATTGTAGTAGTAAAGGAATTTACGGCACTATCAAGGTCATCGGGAGTTTTGAGGGATATGTTGAGATCAATATTATCGGAGATTATTTGGCGGAAAAGGTCCCAGTTTACTGGGCCCCTAATGAATGACGGTGGAGAAGGTTTGGGAACGGGTTCAAGTGAAACATTAAGGATTAGAGGACTATGGTCAGAGGAAAGTTCATTTAGACGTGTAATGGAACAATTGAGGGGACTTAAGCCGCTGTGGATAAAGAAATCAAGAAGATCAGGATTACGGTTGGGATCTGTGGGCCAGTAGGTAGGAGAGTTGGGGGAAATGAGGTGAAAACGTTGGGAATTGAGTGCAGACAGCAGGGTTCGGCCACGAGAATTCGTGGTTCTGGAACCCCATTGTTGGTGCTTGGCATTTAGGTCTGCACCCAAGATGAAGTGATGTCCTAAGGAGTCGAGGAGAGAACTGAATTGGGCATTGGATATGGATCGGTTAGGAGGGCAATACGCTGATGCAAGAGTAACCGGAAAGGAGAAGGTTTTTATCACGATAGCGGTGGAACTGTAGGAAATCATGTATTGGTAATGGGAGTACGTGATGGGAGAGGGATTGGTGTACAATTACAGCAGTACCGGCATGTGCTTTTCCGTCAGGGTGGTCAGTACGATATGTCAGGTATTGTGGTATATTGAAGTGCTGTTTAGTGGTTAGTCGAGTTTCAGTAATTAGTGCCACATCAATGTTCTTGTCAAGTAGTAAAGTAGATAGTTCGTCTGTATGATTTCTAACACCATTCGCATTCCAAAGGAGAATGGATATGGGTTTAGGGATGTGAGTCATTTAAGGATTTTTTAAAGGAGGGATGAGGTGAGATACGAGATTCGTGAGGAGTGATATGAGTGGAGTAACAAGGGATTTGAAATCGGTGAGGAAAGATGCTAACAAACTTGTGAGATCTGTTGCATTTGAAGGAGGAGGAATATGAGGAATTTGTTGTTGGTGGTTAGGTATATTAGGATGAAGAGGATTTTGAGGTTGGGGTTGAGGTTGTTGTTGTGGCAGGGCTTGACATTTATCGGTTAAAGTCTTACCTCTAAGTAGTTGGGAGAATGATATACATCATTGTTTACAATTCTGGAAGGCTCTCTCTCTCTTCTTGTTCTTAGTGCTTCATCTTGAATCCGGTTTTTCTGGTGTCTGGTTTTGAGATTCTTGTAAATTTGGCAGCCTTTGTAGTTGGCCGGGTGTCCCTCCAAGCATAGGGCACATACTGCTGGATCTTGTATAGGTTTGGTGCACTCTACAGATTTGTGCTGTTCACCGCACTTCACGCAACGCGGCAGATGGTGGCAATATGTCTTCGTGTGGCCATAGGTCTGACAATTATGGCACTGCACGATGTCTCTCTTGGGATATGGCTTCTCAACTTTCACCATTGTGTAGTATATTCTTGTGATATCATATATTTTTTCGATACCTGGTGATGGCTCCAAGTCCACGAAAAACAATGGTAGTGGGATCCTATTTCGTAATCCTGGCTGCTCCCTGTCCTCCTTCAAAACGTTTGTTACCTGGCGTACATTGAAACCAAGCGTCGTTAGTTCTTCTTTAATAACTTCAGTGGGGGTTGAGGAGTGTAAATTTCTTATCACTACTCGTAAAGCTCTTTCCTGCCTCAGCTGGTAAGTGTGAAAATTCGCATTTGTTTCTGATAAGTACTTCACTATTTTTCGGTAGGCTTCTGCAGAATCAGGTGTTATTTTGGTGTCATTGGTCCTGTTAAGGCATGAATAACTGCCAGAGCAGATTTTATTTAGTTGGGTGCAGAACATCTGGAAATTTTTTATATTTTTCACAAATATCGGAGGAGGCTTTGGTTCTCTGGGTATTGCTGCAGACTCCATTACTTCTCTGTCATTTTGAAGCACTTGGTAGGGGTTTGGAGTAAAGAAAGGTGATTCTTCAATCGTTTCTTGTGCAGACGTACCTGGTTGGGGCTGAGGTTCTGGTTCTGAAGTGTTCATTTTGGTCACTGGAGGTATTTCTCGTAGGCAGCGACGAGTCCTTTGTTTGGCTGGTGAGCTAACTCCGTCTGACCGAGACCTCTTGGGCACCTTACTGGCCATCACTTGCTGATCATACCGCATATCATAAGAGAAAAAAAAAAAATAAATAAAAAAAAAAAATTTTTTTTTTTTTCTTAAAATAACAAAAAAAAAAAAGATGCCAACAGTAAATATCAACTGCTCTGATATACACTTTAACTGTATCACGTGAATAATCAGAGAGATTCCGCTATAAAATTGGTAAAAACTGAGAGAGGAGTTGAGGAGACAACCTTCGCATCAGCTGATCCACTCGTGAGAAACTAAGAGATAAAATTGTTGTTGTTTGTTACGGATTAAGTCCATTCCGGAACTAAAGAACATTCGTTCAAGCGGCAATAAAACGTTTCTTTACAAATACTTTCATACTTATTTGTTAGAAATCTGGAAAATAAATATACACATTTTGGACCCGCGAATAACAGAACTACGAGAATAAGGGACTTTGTAAGTGACTGTATGCTCTTGCATTGAACTAAATTATTAAATATGTAACTCCAAATTATACTATTATTTATATTAAAAGTATACAATAAAATGTGTGGTAGATGGATAGTAATGGATAGTATATCAAAAAATACGGGTCTAAAATATCTTTTCATATATATAATAGAGATAAGTTGAAAATGTTATTTGGAATAAAAAAAATTAATAATTATCCAGTCTAATTCTCATGTCTAATCTTTAACGTTCCAAATTGTGACATACCGTCCATTAGCGTTGACCGCCTTATCTGACGCAAGACCAAGAGAGAGATAGCCCAGGAGCCAGGGCCCAAAAATCGATCTGATCGCAGGCGAAGTTTGATTGTAAATTACGAAAGTGTATGTTATTCTGAGTAAAAAAAACCTTGTCTGCCGTTCCAGAGCCGCTGCTTTCAAAAATGGCGGCTGATTTAAAGAATATTAGGCCAGTGATTTGAGGATCGAAACGGGAAATCCATTCCGAAAAATGTGAGAAAAGTTTTTATTTTTTTAACTTGTATATATGGATTTAGACATGAAAAAAACAAAATTGCTAACGCAGGCCACCAAGGGAAAACTTTTTACAGCCAAAAAAGTCAGATTTTTTCGATATTTTTTGGGTTTTTCATCTATAACTCCTAAACAATGCATCAAAGCGAAAAATATGTTCTTTAATAAATTAAAGAACGTTAAATTTTGCGTCAAACGAGTACATATACTTAAAAATTTGGTTTCGCAGTAAGGTATAAAACCACGGTCAACCAACTCTGAGTTTTACCAAATTTGCAAAAACTGGGAACAAATTACTATAATTGGCCCTGTAACTTGGGAAATGAGTTCCCTCAGAGGAAAAACCCATAGAATCAAAGTTGTAGAGCATCAAATTTCGCGTATACTCAGTATCAACTAATTTAATGTAGGTCACTTGCTGCGAACAAAATCGGTAATCTCCCGATGGCTAGAAATTGGTAATGAAGGTAAACGTGATTTTCAATATTTCAACAGTATGGGTGTCTATTCTACTGAGTTAGTTTTGTTTAAAGTCTGTTACATGCAGTATAAGCCTCTTTTCCACCTCTCAATAGCAAAAGATTTTGGTAAACGATGTGCCGAAATATACCGAATTTTATAAAGGAATAACGAATCACGATTCGAGATATATAATTGGCCAACAATAAAAATGTCAGTACCCAGTATACGCAAAATTTGATGCTCTGCAACTTTGATTCTATGGGTTTTTCCTCTTAGGGAACTCATTTCCAAGTTACAGGGCCATTTATAGTGATTTGTCCCAGTTTTTGACAAATTTGGTAAAACTCGGAGTTGGTTGACCGTGGTTTTATACCTTACCGCGAAACCAAATTTTAAAGTATATGTACTCGTTTGGCGCAAAATTTAACGCTCTTTAATTTATTAAAGACCACACTTTTCGCTTTGATGCATTGTTTAGGAGTTATAGATGAAAAACCCAAAAAATATCGAAAAAATCTGACTTTTTTGGCTGTAAAAAGTTTTCCCTTGGTGGCCTGCGTTAACAATTTTGTTTTTTACATGTCTAAACCCATATATACAAGAAAAAAAATAGAAACTTTTCTCACATTTTTCGCAATGGATTTCCCGTTTCGATCCTCAAATCATTGGCCTAATATTCTTTAAATCAGCCGCCATTTTTGAAAGCAGCGGCTCCGGAACGGCAGACAAGGTTTTTTTTTACTCAGAATAACATACACTTATAATATACACAATAGTTTCAGTTTGACTTTACTGCACGACCGCATGAGTCTCGCAGGTCAGTCTTGCAAGTCTTGAAGGGTCAGGTCCTCTTAGCCCTGGAGCCAGGGCCCAAAAATCGACCTGATCGCAGGCGAAGGTTTGATTGTAAATTACGAAAGTGTATGTTATTCTGAGTAAAAAAAAACCTTGTCTGCCGTTCTGGAGCCGCTGCTTTCAAAAATGGCGGCTGATTTATAGAATATTAGGCCAATAATTTGAGGATCGAAACGGGAAATCCATTGCGAAAAATGTGAGAAACGTTTCTATTTTTTTTCTTGTATATATGGGTTTAGACATGTAAAAAACAAAATTGTTAACGCAGGCCACCAAGGGAAAACTTTTTACAGCCAAAAAAGTCAGATTTTTTCGATATTTTTTGGGTTTTTCATCTATAACTCCTAAACAATGCATCAAAGCGAAAAGTGTGGTCTTTAATAAATTAAAGAGCGTTAAATTTTGCGCCAAACGAGTACATATACTTTAAAATTTGGTTTCGCGGTAAGGTATAAAACCACGGTCAACCAACTCCGAGTTTTACCAAATTTGT
Organism: Nezara viridula; assembly: GCA_928085145.1. Classification (NCBI taxonomy): domain Eukaryota; kingdom Metazoa; phylum Arthropoda; class Insecta; order Hemiptera; family Pentatomidae; genus Nezara; species Nezara viridula. Next base: position 6,135,667 of record OV725078.1, read on the forward strand.
CAAAAACTGGGACAAATCACTATAAATGGCCCTGTAACTTGGAAATGAGTTCCCTAAGAGGAAAAACCCGTAGAATCAAAGTTGCAGAGCATCAAATTTTGCGTATACTGGGTACTGACATTTTTATTGTTGGCCAATTATATATCTCGAATCGTGATTCGTTATTCCTTTATAAAATTCGGTATATTTCGGCACATCGTTTACCAAAACCTTTTGCTATTGAGAGGTGGAAAAGAGGCTTATACTGCATGCAACAGACTTTAAACAAAACTAACTCAGTAGAATAGACACCCATACTATTGAAATATTGAAAATCAGGTTTACCTTCACTACCAATTTCTAGCCATCGGGAGATTACCGATTTTGTTCGCAGCAAGTGACCTACATTAAATTAGTTGATACTGAGTATACGCGAAATTTGATGCTCTACAACTTTGATTCTATGGGTTTTTCCTCTGAGGGAACTCATTTCCCAATTAAAGGGCCAATCATAGTAATTTTTCCCAGTTTTTTGCAAATTTGGTAAAACTCAGAGTTGGTTGACCGTGGTTTTATACCTTACTGCGAAACCAAATTTTTAAGTATATGTACTCGTTTGACGCAAAATTTAACGTTCTTTAATTTATTAAAGAACATATTTTTCGCTTTGATGCATTGTTTAGGAGTTATAGATGAAAAACCCAAAAAATATCGAAAAAATCTGACTTTTTTGGCTGTAAAAAGTTTTCCCTTGGTGGCCTGCGTTAGCAATTTTGTTTTTTTCATGTCTAAATCCATATATACAAGTTAAAAAAATAAAAACTTTTCTCACATTTTTCGGAATGGATTTCCCGTTTCGATCCTCAAATCACTGGCCTAATATTCTTTAAATCAGCCGCCATTTTTGAAAGCAGCGGCTCTGGAACGGCAGACAAGGTTTTTTTTACTCAGAATAACATACACTTTCGTAATTTACAATTAAACCTTCGCCTGCGATCAGGTCGATTTTTGGGCCCTGGCTCCAGGGCTAAGAGGACCTGACCCTTCAAGACTTGCAAGACTGACCTGCGAGACTCATGCGGTCGTGCAGTAAAGTCAAACTGAAACTATTTTGAAATATAGTACAGTACTTAAACATTTTAACCCTGCCTTAAATCTAAACAGCATTGTCTTTCTGGTTGAATTGTATATTTGAGTATAGCTTTCAAAATAATAACAAAATATTAAACATTTGCCAGGACCGGAGCAAATAGAAAAAAAAAAGAGCGGTTTTATGAATACAAATTAATACAAAATAGTTACTAATACTTGACCATTTTAGTTACTGTGGTAAAACCTCTCAGAAGTATAAACTTACTTAAATCAAAAATTGTCTGCTATAGAGAGATGTCCGTTTTAGAAAAAAAGGAAGCATGATAAAAAAATATATAAAATTAAAATTGCATTTTACAATTTATTAAATTGTATATTGTTAATATTATCTGTGATCAAATAAGATCAAAGTAGCATAACATTAACAGTCAACTCTTCACAAAACATGGCTCGATGTCCTGGAACGATATAGGAAGATCTAATTAGGACTTATCACTTCAAAAAGAAAAAACAAGTTATTGGATTTCTGGAGAGCTTATGAAGAAATTTTAATATGCTTATTTATTTAATGCGAGACAGTTATGAACTAAAAAAGGTTAGATTAAATATGAGTACTGTAAACATTGTGAAGAATATGCTACCGTTGGGGAGGTAAGTAGATACTCGTCATTGGATTAGAGAAATTATGTAACCATCAGAATGGTTACAAAAATTTTAACATTTAGAAGGTAACAGTCTATGGGGTGGACACCTTACCCTTCAAATAGTAATTTATTTAACTAAAAGTGATGTAACTAAAACATTTTTGTAAAGTTAACAAGTGTAAAACACACACACACGCACACACACACACACACAAACACACACACAAACACACACACACACACACACACACACACAGTAACTAAAGATTTTAAGATGTCTTAGGTCCCATATTATGGTTTATGTTTTAAGGATTAATCATTCAAAGATTAATGTTTATTTATAACGAAAGTCATTATATGTTCAAGATTCATGTTTCCACTGCATTGCTACAGAAAATGTAAACAATGGGAGCTAGTCAGCGGGCCCGTCTCACCTAGCCAGGAGGAACTTCAAGTTGTTTAAAATGTAAATATCGAGTTTCATCAGCGAGACCATCGGACATAGCCGGGAAGAACTTCAAGTTGTCTAAAATCTAAGTATCGAGTTTGATCAGCGATACATCGGGTATAGCCGCGAAGAACTTCAAATTGTCTAAAATGTAAATATCGAGTTTGATCAGCGAGACCATCGGACATAGCCGGGAAGAACATCCATATGGGTAAGAAACTATAATTTGAGGGTTGGTTAGTGATTACCATGGAACCTAGCTAGGAGGAACTTTCAGTTGTGTAAGATGTAAACATTGGAAACTAAAGAGAAAAATGTGAAAAAATAAATATACACAATTGGAAGGTTGCATCTTATAAAGTGACCCGATCTCTCATATTGGTAGATAATAAACTCTAGAAAGACTATGCAGACAGAATGGTGACAAAGAAAATGCATGGATTCGAAGAATTCTTGTCAGAAACGTTCAGCCATTATGACATGGGCACCTGAGGCTTCAATGGATTGAAGTATAAACATGGTTAATGTTAAAAATTATTGCTTAGAAAAATATGTGAAACAAGTATAATGTCGGTACCTGCCCCTTCAGAAGATAATGTAAACATTGTGAAATAAAATGTGAAGAAGCTAGGGAGAGAAATCACAATATGGAGCTATAGAAAGTTATAGAAATATCCAAATGGAGTATGTATCGCAATCTAGTAAGGTAGAACGTGACTATTTTTTTTTTTCAAATAGTTATAACGATAAGAGACATGTCAATGTTTGCATCCAGGAACCGTTTCTAAAAAGATTGAATTATTTGAAGTTAGCTTATTTTTTTTTATTTATTTATATTTTTTAATTTGTAAATATGGTGTGAATGTGCTCTCAGAACTCTATTGTAAATGTCCTTTATTGAGACAGATTGTAATATTTATCAATAAACCATTATAAATGCAAAAAAGGTTGAAAGTATCTGAGCAACAAAATAATGAAGTGTTGACACTCGTTCCAGACGATGAGGGACTTAATATGTATGAAACAGCTTTTCAAAACCGATTGGTGTCATTCTTCATTAGATCGCCGGGTTGTAAGGATATTAACTCATTTCTGAAAAGTATTAAAAACGTCTTAGGGGATAAAATTCGAGATTTACTACATCAACATTGCCCATTAAAAGTAAATTTCCTATTAGAATGTACTTTTACAAATTTTATTGGTGATAAGACTGATAGAGCTTTCAAAACATTAAACAAATGTGTATTTAAAAGTAGCGATCTTAATAAATTTAATGAGATATTTTCATCAAAATTATAACCGAAGCAGGGGAACCTCAATTTTCATTGAATACATTTCACGCTTACATCAGAGCAGTTGATATTGCTGCTTGATATAAATTTTTTATTTATTTTTTATATTTTTATATATTTTTTTCCTTTCTTTCTTTCTTCTCTTATTGTATGCGGTATAGTCACCAAGTGATTTCCAGTAAGGTGCCAAAGAGGACTCGGTCAGACGGATTTAGTTCACCAGCCAAACAAAGAACTCGTCGCTGCCTACGAGAAACATCTCCAACAACAAAAGTGAACACTTCAGAACCAGAACCTCAACCTCAACCAGGTACCTCTTCGCAAGAAATCATTGGAAAATCCCCTTTCTTTACTCCAAACCCGTTCCAAGTGCTTCATAATGACAGAGAAGTAATAGAGTCAGCAGCAATACCCAGGGAACCAAGGCCTCCTCCGATATTTGTAAAAAATATCAAAAATTTCAAGCTATTGTGTACACAACTAAACAAAATCTGCTCCGGCAGTTATTCTTGCCCCAACAGGACGAATGATACAAAAATAACGCCCGGCACTGCAGAAACCTACTGTAACCTATTGTGAAGTACCTGTCTGAAACGAATGCAAATTTCAACACGTACCAGCTGAAACAAAAGAGATCGCTACGAGACGTGGTAAGAAATTTACACTCCTCAACCCAAACTGAAGTGATAAAAGAAGAACTAGCGACGCTTGGTTTCAAAGTGCGTCAGGTAACCAACGTTCTGAAGGAGAATAAGGAGCAGCGAGGAGTAAGTAATAAAGTTCCACTACCTTTATTGTTCGTGGATCTAGAGCCATCACCTGGTATTGAAAAAATATATAACATCAAGAGATTGTACTACACTATCGTGAAGATAGAGAAGCCATACCCCAAGAAGGAAATCGTGAAGTGCCACAATTTCCAGGCGTATGGCCCCACGAAGGCGTATTGCCACCACTTGCAGCGTTGAGTGAAATGTGCTGAACAACACAAATTAACAGACTGCACCAAACCTATACCAGATCCTGCAGTTAGTGCCCTATGCCTAGAGGGACACCCAACCAACTACAAAGGCTGCCAAACTTATAAAAACCTCAAATCCAGATACCAGAAGAACCGGATTCAAGTTGAGACAACCAGACCAAGAAGAGAACCTTCTAGAATTGCTAGTAATAATATATCATACTCCGAACTACTTGGAGGTAATAATTCAACCGAAAAATGTCAAGCCCTGCAGCAACAACAACCTCAACCCCAACCTCAAAATCCTCTTCATCATAATATACCTAACCACCAACAACAAATTCATCATATTCCTCCTCCTTCAAATGCAACACATCTCACCAGTTTGTTAGCATCTTCCCTCACCGATTTCAAATCTCTTGTTACTCCATTCATATCACTCCTCACAAATCTCGTATCTCACCTCATCCCTCCTTTGAAAAATCCTTAAATGACTCACATTCCAAAACCCATATCCATTCTCCTTTGGAATGCGAATGGTGTTAGAAATCATACAGACGAACTATCTGCATCATTACTTGACAAGAGCATTGACGTGGCACTAATTACTGAAACTTTACTAACTACTAAACAACTCTTCAATATACCACAATACCTCAATTCAATAAAATTTATCTCAATATATCCTTAAAAACTTCCGATGACTAAGATAGTGCCGTAAAATCCTTTACTACCAAAATCCAACAAGCTGCCTGGACTGCCTCCTTCCCAAAAGACTCCTCCAGAATTCCTAAAAAAAACCATTCTACACCAACACCTTGACCTAATCCACACCAAACGCCTTACCAGACTATTGTGGCAACGTACTCGACATCCTACGGACCGCATCCTCCTATAATTATTACTGTAAAAATTAAAACTGGAATTAGCCACCTTCAGATCACGATCCTTTAACTCCTACCTATCCCCCCTCTCTGATCGTGACAATTCTCTTTGGAAAACCACAACAAAAATTCTAAACCCTAACCAAATTTCCCATCCACGCCGACGAGATGACGGCTCCTGGGCATCATCTGACGAAGATAAAGCCGAAGAGTTCACCAAATACCTCTCCAATGCATTTTTTTCCCATCCGGAATCCTATCCTGCCCACACCGTAACAGTAGAATTCCTTACATCATCTATCCCACTTTCCTTGCCTCCTAAAGCAATTCATCCTTCCGAAGTGAAACTTCAATTACAAAAGCTAATCCCCCGTAAATCTCCTGGATATGATCTCCTTACCCCTCAGATCCTTCGACAACTTCCATCCAAAGCAGTCATATTCCTTACATATATCTTCAATTGCATACTACGTACTATTCACTTTTCTCTTTTATGGAAACAATCCACCATTATCCTTTTGACAAAACCAGGTAAACCTCCCAACAGCTTGACATCCTTTAGACCAATCAGCCTACTCCCATTCCTTTCAAAAATCGTTGAAAAGATCCTTTTGAAACGACTCTTACCACTCATAGAATCCCAAAATCTTCCTCCCCATCAGTTTAATTTTCGCTCAACATATTCCACTGTTCAATAAGGACTTCGAGTTGTTGATCATATATATCAACAGCCCTAGAAAACATGCAATACTGTTTGGGTGCATTTCTGGATATAGCATAGGCTTTTGACCGGGTATGGCACCCCGGGCTGCTCTACAAGCTGAAAATCCATCTCCCTCAGGCCTTATACCTAATCCTTCGATCTTATCTCTCTTACCGCTCCTTTCGAGTAAGCTGCGGAACAGTATTTTCCGATATTTATCCAATTAAAGCGGGTGTTCCCCAGGGCAGCTTCTTGGGTCCCGTGTTTTACATCCTCTTTACCGCTGACATCCCTGCTCATTCCGATATTTTCCTTGCCTCATTTGCTGATGATACCTAATCCTATCATCCAACTCAGATCCTGAAATAGCATCCTTAAATCCACAAAGACACCTCTCCCTAATTGTGCACTGGCGTAATGAATGGCGCATTAAAGTGAATGAGTCGAAATGCAAACATATTACCTTTACTCTCCGACGCAATTCCTGTCCACCAGTATACTTTAATTCCATCCAGCATCCTTACTCAGACACAGTCCGGTATCTTGGTCTTCTCTTAGACCGAAGACTGACATGGAACCCACATACAAGACTCAAAAGACAAGAACTCAACCGACAATATGGCCAGCTATATAGACTACCGAACAGAAAATCTCAACTTTCAATTGACAAAAAACTACTGATCAACAAGACAATACTGAAACCTATTTGGACCTACGGGCTGGAACTGTGGGGGACAGCCAAATTTTTTAACATCAAAGGTATTCAATCCTTTCAGTCTAAAGTCCTTCGAACAATAGTTGATGCTCCGTTCTATGTAACCAATCAAACCCTACATCATGGCCCTAATATCCCATTTGTCCTAGATCTTATCCTTCAAAAATTTTCCAAATTCCATCAAAACCTTACATATCATCCAAATTCAATTGCACAATCCCTCTCCAGCAATACACATCCCTACAATCCTCCTCGAACGTTGAAGCAACAGTGGCCCAGAGACTTTTTGTAAGATTATATAGGAGTTATGGCAATGGACAGATTCTCTACTCAAGTTATGTATGTCTGGTTTATTTATTTTGTTAGATTGGTTTATTTTTATTTAGTTTAATATCTTTTAGTTCATATACAATTTACTTTAGTATTATTATATTTCCGTTTATTATTTTTATTTATTGTATGGTATGAATGAGCTACTCTATATCACTATTACAATTGTCCTTAAATGTAATAGATCGTAATATTTCACTAAAGAAGTTTTAAAAAAAGAAGGGAATATACATATCTTTCTCTCCCGGCATCTATAGGTTTGAAGAAAGCCTGCACTAATGTCCGTGATAATGACATGTACTTTTTTAAGTATTCTATTGTAGCAAAATGTATGGAAAAGGATGCTCTCCGTGTTAGTAAGTATAACAATTTAGAACGTTTGTAGAATTTTAATTGTATTTCATTCCCAACTTCTCTCAACGAAAGAACTAAATTCGAAAAGATGAATGATATATCTATCAATGTTTATGGTCTGGATGAAAAAAAAATATATATATATATCGTTTGAAAGTCTGCAAAACGGAATTGAAAGACCATCGGGATCTTTTACTCCTATCTGATGACCAAACTTCCCAACATGTTCACAAAATGAATTTTGAAAAATTAGTCTGAAATCAAATTAACCATCATGGACATAAAATAACGATTTGCAAGCGTTTTTTCAAACATTTCGATAACCGGTATAAGAAACGAGCAAGTGAAAAAACTTGAAGAACATAAAATATATTGCTCTGAAAACAAAACCGATAAGAATAGAGTTACCGACGAAAGATCCTTTCATCTGATTCTCAAATGAGGAGCGGCAAAGTAAAGTACCGTTTGTCACCTATGCTGACTTCGAATCCGTATTAGTTCCTATAAATGAATCGTCAGTAAATACAACCAAATATCAGAGACGTGAGCCGATATAGTTTTGCATATATGTTAAAGGAATTGAAGGAGTAGACATTCCGATGATAGAACCGTACGTTTATTGGAGAGCCCATGCCGCTTCTCACTTAGACTGGTATGTTGATGTTTTAGGGATTAAAGGTTCAAAGTCTATTGTTTATAATTAGTTAAATAAGAAATAAAAACTTGATCGGATAGTGTCTTCTCAGCGTTTAGAGTGAGCCTGTTAAGGTTTGCCCAAGCACTTATTCTGTTAATATCTTCTTGGAGTTTTAGAATGGCACCTGAGAAATTGGTCGGTTTCTGGTGCAGTTGGTGCTGATTTTGTGGTATTTGAATTGCTTCTAGTCTTGGGTGGTAATTTATTTTGCTCGGCTATTTGTTTGGATTTATTGAATTTATTTTTTTCTGCTGACAATTTATTTTTTGTTGATTTTTTTTTATTGGATGAGTTGCCGCTGACCCAGGGTCAGAGTTTGGTGTCGTTTTTGAAATGAGCGTCTTTCCGGACCATCTTGATCGGATCCCCTCACTCCTCAAATCCTTCCTGGTATCTCTTAATCTCCTCCTGAACAACTTACCTATCTTATTCCATATTACCGTCAAAAACCTAGATGTTACTTTTGATCAAACCCTGTCCTGGAAACCACACATCTCCCAAATGTCCCGTCGCACTATCTCCACCATAAAACAGTTCAATCGTCTACGTTATCTCCTTCCATATAAGTCCCGCCAACTTCTAGTTTTTTCCCTTGTTTTCCGCCACTTCGACTATGGTGTACGGTGTACTCTCCAGAGATTTCGAGGCCAAACTTAAACGCCTAATGAATTGCGCATTACTATTTGCTTTCAGAATCTCAAGGGATAAGCATCTTACCTAGTATTACACCGAGTTGAGGTTGCTCTACTCATCCTATCGCCGTCAGTACTTCCTAGCCACCTTTATGTACCAGATCATTACAACACATCAACCCTACTATATTTTTCACAGCTTACAATTCAAATACATCATCCAATCCTGTTCCACTAGATCTCATACTTCCGACCTCAATCGTCCTCCTCACCGAACTGCTGCGTTTGACAAATCCTTTGCAATTCAAGCCGCCTCCCTCAGTCATTCCATCCCTGCTGATATTCGACACGTACAATAAGTTTCATCCTTCAAACCTCTCCTCTTTAAACGCCTAATCCTTTCTCAATCCGACTGATTACGAAATATACTTATGAGAAATATCTAAGCAGCCCCAGAGACGACCTCAATTTATTTAGGTTATTTTAGTTTTATATATATATATATATATATATATATATATATATGTACAATTTTCTTGTTCTTTTCTTTCTGTTCTTCAGTATTTTTATTTTTAATTAACTCTTATTGTAAATACATAATGTAGCCATACAGACATACAATCTGTACTCATAATTTTTTCTAAAAGGACAACAGTCCCAGAATAATAAAATATTTTTTCATTTCATTTCAAATACCACATCCAACAAAAATTCTGTTCCTGATAGTAACTCATCTAACAAGCCTCCGGAGCATCAAGGTTTTACTGACCCCGAGCCACCACCTATTTTTGTTCCAATAATAACTTCATATCGCTTCGTCAAGAAATGGCCGATCTGATATGCCATAAAATTTTTCGCTGTTTCATCTGGGTTAACGACATCAAGATCAACACAAACTCAAGAGATGATTATAAAACATTAATAAATTACTTTTCATCTCAAAACTACGATTTTCACTGTTATCAGTTGAAACAAGAATCGAGTGGTCTTGAGAGGCCTCCACTCAACCACCCCTATATCTGTTATCAAGTCTGGACTGCAAGAAATAGGTCACAACGTTAGGCACATTTCATGCGTATTACATCAACGCAGAAATATCCATTACCCTTATTCTTCTTTGATTTGGAGCCTGCTAGTAATAAGATCGAGATATTTCAAGTTAACGTTCTTAAATATTTAACAGCCCCTACAAATGGCTCTCCCATTATATGTAATATCTTTCACGGGTTACATTTTAATTTGAAGAGTCTAGACATAAACCAGTGATAGCGCAATACACTATGTGTCAAGAACTGGCCACACAAATACCTATGTGCCGGAAATGTGCCGGGTTACACACATCTAAGACTTCTCAGAAACCTCTATACCAGCCTCCTAAATGTGCTCTTTACGGCGAAGACCTTCCGGCAAGCTATAAAGGATGCATAACCTAAAAAAATCATTACAAGCCAAGATTACAGAACATAGCCTTAAAAAAACTTAAACTGAATAAAGAAAGTTATACCCAGCCACCAGACATTGAAAATATTTCAAATTTTCCTGAATTGCCGAAACAAATTATCAATGTCATCCAATAATAATCTTCTACTTCAACTGACATCGACCATATCATCATCAGGACTCCAGCAAATCCTATACCCTAAACCACCATAAAGAAGCAGCAGCCTCAACGCCAGGCGCCTCACACCTAGAAATCCAAACATCATACTTCCAATCCTCAATCTCATCCTCTGTGTCCGCTAATTCCCCCTCATCATCTACAGCTACGAGTACCACCACAGCATTACCACCACAGAATTACCACCACAGCATCCTCACTCATCTTATCCTAATGAAAAAAGACCAACCTCCCAGAAAGTATCCTAAATCCACTTCACAACCAACATCCATCTGACACAACTTCCATTTAATTTCCCTCGATGATCACAAAGCCCCTAACAATCCTTTTATGGAATGCTAACGAACTACACAACCATCGAGACGAACTTGACATATTTCTTCATGACAAACACATTGATATTGCTCTACTGACTGTAACCCATTTCACTAAACGGACTTATTTTCACATACGAAACTACATAACTTATAGATCTGACCACCCAGACAACACTTCCCAAGCAGATTCTTGAATCCTTACATACATAAATCTTTACGCCATTCCATGTTACCATTCAATCAACATCTGTAATCCTTTCAACTCTCCCTATCCATATCACATTCTCAGATGTATAGTGTCCTCCTGGTAGTTCCCTCTCCTATAACCTCCTTGATTCCTTATTCCAATCCCTCGGATCAAGCTTTATTGCTGGAGGAGATTACAGTGCTAAACACTAAATATGGGGTTGTCGAACATCTAACTCCCGCGGTAACATCCTTTCACGTGTCTCATCTCTTAACAGTTATTCAATCCTCTGGCCCATGAATCCTACTAATTGGCCTCAAAAAACGTCCCGGTATCCTAAATATATCCCCCCCCCAAACCATAATCAACTCAATGGATGACCTTTCTTCAGACCATAGGCCAGTTCTGCTTTCACTACATTCAAACTTTGCTCCTAAACCATCACCTCAATAAACCATTGATTACAGGACGTGTAAACTGGGACAAATTTCGTGATGATTCGGAAAACAAACTAGACCTAAAAATTCCACTAAAGACAAAATAAGACATTAATGGAGCCATATAAATCTAACATCATCAATAACAGACAGTATAAATAATAACACCTTCATTAGTAAGATTAACAATTCACAAAAGACAAAATTGCCACAGCATATTCGTATCCTATTAAAAGAAAAACGCAGAGCGAGATCGAAATGGCATAGACCTAGGTATCCGACTGATAAAGGTCATTACACCCAAATGATTAACAAACTAAAATCAGAAATTAAAAAATTAAAAATTTAATAATTCTACTGAAAAACTTACCGACTACCGACACATCACATTGGACGACCACTAAAGGGCTCCTGAAATTTAAAAACTGATATCCACTTCTTACCGAAGCCCAAACCTGGTCCAAATCCGACGAAGAAAAATCCCTTATATTTGCTCACCACCTCTTCAAAACCTTTAGTCGACATCCCGATATTCTTAACCAATATTACCTTGAATTTATTGAAGCAGAACTAGCTATGCCACTCCAAATGGATCTCCCATTATATGTAATATCTTTCACGGGTTACCTTCCCGCAAAATGCCTGACACGACCTAATTACATCTCAAATCCTGAAACTACTTCCTCGGAAAGATATCCTATTTCTTACATATATAAACATATATACTTTATATATATATATATAGAATGCTGTACTACGATCCACATATTTTTCTTGTCCCTTGGAAACCTTCTATTACCGAAATGATACACAAACCCAAAAAGCCACCAGAATACCCATCCTCTTACCATTCTATCTCCCTTTTACCTATGATGGACGAAAACGCTTGTACCCAATCCTAGATTCTAATCACATAATCTCAGATCACCAGTTTGGATTCCGCAGATCCCATTCCACTATCCAGCAATGCCATCGTGAGTTGGATGTTGTCTCCTCTGCATTGGAGCTCGGAATGTACTGTACAGGAGTCTTTCTCGATGTAGAACAAGCTTTTGATCGACTTTGGCACCCGGGACTGCTTTAAAAACTCCGTAAATTCCTAGATTCTACATAATTCCTTATTATTCGTTCCTACGTAACTGATAGATACTTTAAAGTGAATCACAATAACGCTTATTCATCCCTCTTTTCTCAGTCCGCTGGTGTTCCTCAAAGTAGTATCCTAGGTGCTATCCTTTACACAATTTATACAGCTGACATCCCAACCCATCCTTACACTGTCGTTACCACGTACGCCGATGATACATGTGTCCTATCAGTTAATAATGACCCAGCAATTGCATCCCAAACACTTCAATCACACATCATAAACCCTGAAGAATGGTGTCAAATTTGGAGAATAAATATAAATTCCAATAAATCCCGTCAAATTACCTTTACTCTTCGTCATAAACCTATGGCCTCCACTCCTAAAGTATCCTTTAATAATACCCCGCTTATCCCTATTGAACAAATCGGGTACCTTGGACTCCACTTGGACAAACGTCTAATTTGGAATTCTCATACTAGACTTAAACGAGAAGAAACTGCTCGACATTTCCAACTACTCCAGCACTTACTAGACAAACGCTCTATGATTCCAGTTAATTACAAAAGACTCATATACATATATTTCCTCATCATCACCTCATTTTTTTTATTTGCGAGAATTTTTCGCATAGTATATGAGAGGTTCACAAGTTAATATTAATATTTTAATCTTTTAGTCAATATTGGAGCTTACTCTTTAACATTTACTAGTGTGAAATCATCGGTTTTTCCTTAATTTGTTGTGTCTTGCTTCAATAGCATCTTCAGACAACTGTCCGATCGGCAAGGAAAAATAAGCAATTATTTCAAGTCCGTGTACTACAATTTTGTGGATACAGCTAGACATATAAAACCAGTCGTAGAAAGAGAGATATTGGACTCTAGTTTCGTCCAACAACATTTGAAAACTATCTTTTTAATTGTTCACTTCTTTTGTTGAACAGTAAATATTACAACCTGCCACATTAAAAGACAGCAAGTAATAAGGCTAAATGTGTTCATTCATACCATATATACATATAATAAGGGAATAAAAAAAAATTAATCAATTAGTAAATTAAGAAAAAAGTAAATATAAAAATAAAACAATATACATAAATAATACATAAGCGAAATAAGAAATAAATCAATAAGTTAAAATAAAATAAATCTTCTCAACACATTCATTCCTATGTACAATATTTACATTCGCCCAGGGAACTCTGAGCCAAGTTTTGTCCTCCAAAATTGATAGGCAAAGCAGGACTCCAGGAGATCCCAGTGCCACTCTTCTAGCCGTATCATTGGTAAGCCAGTGGAGACTGGAGGAGAGCACTAGAGCCACAAATGCTGAGGACTTGAGTGGAGAAGCTGGCCATAGCCGGGACTCCAGAAGCATATTCCCAAGAGATCTCGGTTCCACAGCCGTTTTAATCTTCGAGGAGGATTGTAAGGATGATGGGAGCTGGATAGGGATTGAGCTAGAGGATTTGGATGATGAATAAGATTCTGTTGAAAGTTGGAGAATCTGGATAAGATGATGTCAAGGACAAATGGGATGTTAAGGTCATGGTGTATGGTCTTGTTTATGACGTTGAAAACTATCTAAATTTATGGGATAGCCAGCAGCCAACACCCTTAGAATAATGGAGAACTGTACAATTAACACCGGTTAACTCTGAACCAAGATTAGGGTTTGAAAAAGCGCCTCATTTATTAGTACCTTGTAATGTCAAAGTAATTAAAAACAAATATTCATCAGTGCTTTGTGCATTTCCGAATACTGTATGTGGCCGGAACTGCCTTCGAATCCCCATTTGCATATTAGTTTCACTTCGATAGAAAAATTTTCATGGCATACAATTTTTTTTATATGCCATGAGTTATTGTAAATTTACGGGAGCTGAAATTTCATTTGCAGTTATATGCGTTGGTAACAGGGCATTTTTATGTGAACTTAATGCTAAAAAGGAGGGAAATCAATCCTTGTACACATCATTTACCGTATACCTTAATAATTTATATTTCCTCTCTATAATAAATAAATCTAAATCTAAATACCGAGCTAGTGCTTCACTTAAGGAAATCGCCTTAACGACGACTTTGGATTATGAATAGATTTCTTGGCAATATCGGCAGCAAATATGAGCTTAGCTTTGGTTTATGAATAGAAGATTTCTTGAGAATATCGGCAGCAAATATGAGCTTAGCTTTGGTTTATGAATAGAAGATTTCTTGGCAATATCGGCAGCAAATATGAGCTTAGCTTTGGTTTATGAATAGAAGATTTCTTGAGAATATCGGCAGCAAATATTAGCCCAGCAGATGTCCTACTTTCTACAAGCTCTTTTACCCGCCTTCTTTTCGATTCCTCAAAGGAGGTTCGTGACTTCCAGGTGAGATATTTGGTCCATGTTGGACTAAATTACCTATTGGTATTTTCCAGGAAGCAAGGAAAAATTTTGAACAGATTGCTGAAGCCAAAAAGTGTTTCCCATTTAACATTTTTTTGCGATACCTTCGCGCTTCTTTTAATTTATTATTAAATTTAAGTCAACATAGCCTACTAATCTTCGCTATCCTTTTTATACATTCGTCACTCGGGTCTTCCACATTTAGCAATGAATACAGTTCTTCTATGACAATGGATATATGATCAACTTTTTTTGCTGGAAACATATTTCTGCCGAGTGTGAGTTTCGATGACTCGGTCTATTGAAAGAAATAATAATACAAATAAAGTTTCAGATAGAAGCACATAAACGATAATGAAAATAAAAGTGCATACTCATTGCTACAAGAATATGCAACAAGTACAAAATGATATTTAATGATCCTTTTAATAACGGGTATAACGTTTTAAAGATAAACAAATTGAGTCAATTTAAATGCAGGCATTCAATGATTTATTTTCCACAATTAAAATATGACCCTTTCAAATACATACCTGGGCCTCTAAATTTCATCCTTGCAGCTCATTTTTTTTTTTTTTTTAGAAAAGCCAAGTGCTCCCAGTAAGAAAGGTAAATTTATACTAATAATGTGTTTGTTGCAAAAGGATTAATAGCTCCACTTCGCCCATTATATTGACTTAAAAAATAATGTAAGCAATGATATAATCCTAGAAGATTGTGTTCCAAGTTTTATTAATAGATTTCAAATGGTAATTGACTTGTTAGAAAATAATTCAATTTTTTATTTTTGTCCATTGGTTGGTGCACTTGGTCGGTGCGCCGTATCCAATATTTTTCAATCTTGTATCACCAAAACAAATTTGGTTGAAATAGGTAACCCACTGACTTTAAACTCACCTTGTAAATACCATAAATTATAAAATGACGAACGTCTGATACGAGGCTCTAAATCCACGATTCTAAGAAGATCCATTTCGCCTTGAGATAGTAGAAGGAGAGTAAAGAAATTTCAAAGGCCAGGGGCAGGTTTTTTAGTCATGAGACTGTACCTGGCGGGTGGCCCCTCATTATATAAAACAATTATATAAATCTGGGGTGACTGGGACAGCTTATTAGCTCATGATGTATGGCCCCAGCTAGATCTTTTCTCACCTCCCACCACCTGCCCCTTCCACAAATATTTTTTGTCCTCACAAATCTTCCCTTTCCTCGTATATTTCTCTTTAACAACCACTTATAAAAAAAAGAAATGCTATTTTTTTTTTTTTAATTTGTCGAAAAAAGAGATCCTGGATGATTTGAAATAATTACATTATTTTCATTTTAGAGGAAGAAGAAGGTCCAGGATGGCGGTTATAAAGATGATAAAATAGTGGAAAAAATATTTTATATATATTAAAAGAATATTAATCCTCTATTGTTTATTTCGTGCGTGCAGGTAACAAGTGTTGATAAAAAATAGTGCATATAGGGGTCACAATAAGTATTCTGCACTGTTATTTTCTTGGTATTTGCCATTTACATTCAACTATGATTTCATATATATCGTTAACACATTTAAATCAAATTTATTTTTCAAATAACAACAACTTTGGAATTATATTTCTTCATGAGAAACATTAATAAAATAATTATTCGTTGTACATTCGATGTCACCATATATCTGGCTTCAAGAAGATATAAAAGTTTTCCAGAAAATAAAATTGGTATTTCTCCCCTCATTTTAGCGTTTCGGTCCACTGTGCGTTGGGTGCCCGGTGCTGAACTTGTGGGTTTGATTCCCACCTGGGTTGGATACATTTAATTTTTCGACAGCAATGGGAAATGAATCTTGACATTCCCACTCTGGGCAGAACGCTGCGGCAACCCATCTAGGCAGCCGTCAGTGGTTGGCAATAAGGACCACGGAAGTGCCCATTTGGCGGACTAGTTCCCCCCACCAGTAGCAGCGCCAGTATTCCCACGGACTGATGTATATGAGATAGCTGCTATCTTTCAATAGTAGTAGTTTTTTATTTGCCAAAGAAATGTCTGAGCAAATAAATAGATAAATTTTATGAACAATATTAAATTTTGAATCTAGTTGTGTGTTCACAAATTCCTTTTAAAGAACCTAAAAACTTGCAAATCTCCTCGACACGATCTCCTTACTTCCCAGATCCTCAGACAACCTCCCAAAAAAGCAATTATATTCCTTACATACCTATTCAACTGTATCCTCCGCACAATCCACTTTCCTCTGGTGTGGAAACACTCCATAATTATCCTCTTTCCTAAACCAGATAAACTTGTTAATTATACATCATCCTATAGACCGATAAGCTTACTCCCGATCCTTTCCAAAATCTTTGAGAAAATCCTTCTCAAACGCATCCTACCCATACTCGAATCCCACAATATCCCTTCCCATCAGTTTTGATTCCGCTCAAGACATTCCACTGTCCAACAAGGCCTTCGCGTTGTGACCCACATATCATCTGCACTTGAAAACAAGCAATATTGCACTGGAGCCTTTCTGGACGTAGCTCAAGCTTTCGACCGGGTATGGCACGATGGCTTGCTTTTCAAGCTCAAAACCCACTTACCTCAACCCTTTTACCTAGTCCTCAAATCCTATCATTCAAGTCTGCTGCGGCACTGAACTCTCCAAACATTATCCAATTGAGGCTGGTGTTCCACAAGGTATTGTCTTGGGCCCAGTTCTACATCCTCTGATACCTGAAGTCCTGATACCTTCAAAGCAACATTTGCTGATGATACTGCTATCTTATCCTCCCACTCAGATTCACAATCTGTCTTATTCAAGGACAACAGTGATAGTGATAAAGAGTAGCTCATTCATACTATGCACAATAAATACAAATAAATAAACGACAACATAATAATATTAAAAGTAAATGTATATAAACTAAAAGATCCTAAACTAAACAAAAATAAACTAATAGATATATAATTAGTGATACAATTTTTAGTAATATTTTTTCAAAAATATTTTAGAGATATTAAATAAATAACAATATAAATATGCATTAACATTTTTCTATAGTGATCAATTATACTTCTTAACTGTTCATTGAACATCCTTTTATTATTTCTAGGTTCAACAAATTTGCTGCAGTGAATCAAAAAATGAGGCATTGGGTCAGTCACAAGGGAGTCACATGCTTCACATACTTCCTTAGATTTAATAGCGAGGGTAGCATATTTTAAGTATAATTTTAGAAAATCATTTCAAGTGTATTTCGTATTTAACACTGTCAATTTCCTTGGATGCGTGATGGTTCCTCACTTTTTCAATGATTCCATCTCTAAAACTCATCAGACCTTGGGAAAAAACATATTAACATACATTTCCTCCGGATGTATCTAGAGCTCTAAGCCTCTAGGCAGTATATCATCACTAATTAAGCTCAGCTCGGTCCAATAATTAACTGTTTAGTTTAACACGTCATTGCTTAATGGAGATCTTCCAGTTTCAAGGCTAGCCACAAGTTCGGTGTATTTACTGGTCAATGGAGCAATTGCTTAAAAAATTGAACCTTTGTCCTCTCCAAAACCTCCAGATATCTTGGTCCCCGGATCTCTGCTGCATAGTGCAGTGTAGACGAGAACATCGAGGCAAGGAGGCATGTTTTGGTCTCCCAACAGTCGTTTTTTCCATTTCTTAGAATTGTCATTACTTTAGTCGCTCGAACAGATGATCTTTCCAAGAGATGTGCGGCTTTCTCAAATTTTCCAGATGGAGAAAAAGGTGCCTCCAGATACGTGCAGTAACTTGTATATTCCTTACTTTTGTTTCGCCATACTAAAATCTCAAGTTTCTTCACCTTTGGAGATTTGTGAAAACAATCCAACTAAGTCAAAGGTGCTAGCTTTGACTTAGTTGGGTTGTTGGTTAAAGTTCACTCTTCTTTAAGGTGAAATGAAATATTAATGTCACAAGAATTATTGTGGCTAAGTTTTTGGAGAAATGGTAAAAGGAACTTCCTAAGTTTAGCTGAGGGGGCGTTTATATTGGAGATGATAGTGCGGAGGGGATTTCCAGGTTTTTGAATTTTTGGCAGTCCATATAAGAGGGGTGCTGTAGTACATAAGTTGTAGGATATGAGGAGTGGTAGCCTTTAATATACAAATCTCTCTCCTATAAACGGATTAAGGTTAAATGCGGCTAAAACTCAGGCCATTGTCATTGGTTCCAAGGCCATTCTTAGATCCTATTCCGACTTTCCCATATTAAACGTTGATGACCAGCCAATCGCCTGTTTCTCTGTCAAAAATTTAGGATTTTTCATTGAACAAACCCTCTCCTGGAATCACCATTTTTCTCACATCTCCCGACGGAAAATTTCTACTCTCAAATTATTCCATTGCTTCCGCCATCTCCTACCTCAACATACGCGTAGACTCCTGGTTTCCTCTCTCATCTTCCCCCACTTTGACTACAGCGGTGTGGTATATGATGGACACTCGACTTATGAACAGCTGCGTAAGATTCGTAATTGGTGCCCCGAGATAAGTGTCTCACCACTACACTGAGTTACAGTGGCTCTTCCCCTCCATTCGAAGACAATATTACGTAGGTACGTTCCTCAATCAAATCATGAGCAATCATCGTCCTTCTTACGCCTACAACCTTCTTCAATTCAAGTTCTCAGTCCACTCCCTTTTCACAAGATCTCGACCTTCTGACCTTTACATTCCTTCTCACAGATGCACTGTCTCGTTCCAAAACTCGTTTATTTCTCGCTCTGTTAATTTCTGGAATTCCCTTCCTATCAAAATTCGGCATTCTCTCTCCCTGTCTACATTTAAAACTCTCCTATTCCAATTTCTATCCCATAAACAGTCAGACACCCCTCACTAAGCTGTTATATAAATTTACATATTCAAAATGATTCACATTATATTTACATATACTTCATGACTTAAATACTTACTATGAGATTCGTCTTCTTTTTCTTTTCTTTTTTTCGTCTTCAGAAAAACAGAGTTGAAAAACATTCACTAAGAATAATGTAATGTATTTTTTTTTAAAGTGTATACTTATGTTTTACCACTGTACATAGTTTTAAGTGCCTCAGCATGGTTTCAAGTGTTTTGTATATAGATTTTTTTTTTTATATTGTACATAGTGTTACGGTATTTAATTTAGAAAGATCATTTCCGCAACAAACTTGCCGGATGCTCAGTGGAGACGGCAGGGTTCGAAAAAATAAATAAATAATCAAGGGTCAATTAATTATTAATAAATATCTAACGAGCGCCACGCTATTTATTTGGTTGAATTTGGAAAATAGAAATAGAAAACCATAAAAAATAAAAATAAATAAATAAATTTAAATAAAAAAAAAGATTAGGACGCGGAGTGAGCTACGAACTCGGAACCTATGGGTTTAAAAACATATGTTAATTAACGTCATAACCTGTCAATCCTTCTTACTTGGTTAATAATGACTTTCCCTAATCCCTCGAATAGGGTTTTACAATTCCTTATTAAACATAAAAAAAGCAATATAATATATACATAAAACATGAAAACAAACAGAAGAAAAATAAGAAAATAAAACTGGCTATTATTAATACTAATGATGAATTTACTTATTTCTATTAATTTAAATAACTGTTAAAGGAAATGAAAATTATGTACAAGAAATTAGATTTATAAAAATACAAAGAAAATAAAATTAACTTTAATTATAAAAAAAAGACATAAAATCATTATTGAACTAAACATTAAAATAGAACTATACAACATACCAATTACAAACATTTGGCACTAAAAATAGATAGAAAAAAACTTATATGTACATATTTACAAAATCTCAATGCCGACTTTGTCCAATTGGCATGTTGCGTTATCTGAGAAAGCGGGAACTTATCCCAGCTAGTCAGTTTATCCCCAGTCCACCTCTTTACACTGTGAAAATGTTCATTCACCAACTTGTAAAATCAAGCGGCACTCGTTGCTGATAATCACAGGTCCATAGATAGGAAAAGAAAACCCGGTGTACACCGTAAAATTAAAGTATTTCACACACAAAAATTCTTAGCGTGCCTCAACACTCGCCATTCGGCACAGCAAATATTAACCTTTTAGGAATTCTCTCGTTACTAAACCCAACAACTTTACACGCCCATTTGATTCGCCGCGATGAAATTACCTCAATTATATTACCCGGATACAGCTCGCGCAATTCAGCGATTCCGTCTAAATCCTCATTGGTAGTCTCCGATAATTTCCTCGGCGTATTCCGTGATTCGACTGGTTAAGATTAAAGTGAATATTTTATAACATACCGGAAGGAGTGAAATTCCTCGATAGTTATTACAATCCGTCCTCGGACCCTTTTTGTGAATCGGAATAAGAATAGATTCTTTCCATTCTTCTGGTAATTTCTCGTCCACCCAGATCTTTTTAACCAACCGATGTATTTTAGAAACTCCAGCTTCCCCGCATGCCTTAATTAGTTCAGTAGGAATATTATCGATTCCCGCTGCTTTATATGATTTTAATTTTCCGATAGCTACTTCAACTTCCTCTTTACTTGGTCCTTCTATTAACGGTTCAGCACTCTGGTACTCAGAAGGAGGACACAGATCATAATTTCCCGTATTTAATATATTGTCAAAGTGGTCCTTAAACTTATTCAATATGTCAACCGGATCGGTCAGAATATTGTTATTATCATCCCTAATTCCAGACGTTACGGGCCCTACATATTTACGTGATCTGTTTATACCTTTGTACATGTCTCTTACGTTATTTTCGATTCTATTAGTTTCTATTTCAATTATTTTATTTTTAAGATACTCCCTTTTTTTATTTTTGAGCAATTTTGTCGTTTCGTTCTTTGAGATTCGGAAGTATTCCAGATTGTCTTCGCTAGGATTATTTAGAGCTTTTAATTTAGCGGCTTTTCTTTTTTCACACATGTTTAAGCAATCTTCATCAAACCACGGTTTGTTATTCTTATTTTCCTTTTTTCCTAGACACGAGTTACCGACCGCTTTAATATTATCTCTGATCTCTATCCATAACTTGTCAATATCCTCGTGGTCCTCGTCAGGAAGCTCTAAAGCTTCAAACCTATTCTTAACATCTAGCTCGAATTGGTTTCTAATTGATGGATTTTTTAATTTTTCCAAATTAAAATTCTCAAAATCGAAACGGTTTTCTTTTCTCTTTTTTATATTAAGTTTTTGTCGAAGTTTCGCGATTACTAATTCATGATCCGACCCACATTCTGCTCCGCGATAAGACCGTACATTAATTATACTGCTTTGCCAGCTGTGTTGTATCAAGACATGATCGATTTGATTTCGTGTTTGCGAATCCGGTGATGTCCAAGTATATTTATGAATATCCTTATGTTTAAACGTCGTACTTTTAATTATCAGGTTTTTCGAGATGGCAAAGTTTATCAGACGGATCCCATTATCATTACTATATTCGTGCAAACTTTCTTTACCAATCGTCGGAATATAAACTTCTTCCCTTCCTACCTTTGCGTTCGCGTCACCTACAATTATTTTCATGTAGTTTCGCGGTAGTTTATCATAAACCCATTCGAGTTTATCGTAAAATTCACTTTTTACTTCATCGTCACTGTCTTCGGTCGGACAATGTATGTTTATTAATGCGATTTTAAACCAACGTCCCTGAAATGTAGCTACCGAAATTCTATCACTAAAGAATTGTACGTCCCACAAAGCGGATAGTAATCTACTCCTAATTAGAAACCCGGTACCTAAACAATGATTCCCGCTTCCTCCGTACCAAATAGTGTACTTCCCTTCCCTCATCGAGCCCTCCCCTGGCCAGCGAACCTCTTGCAGAGCCACGACATCCAAATTGTACCCATTTACCTCATTCGCGACCGATTTTAGCCCCCCTGCTGTGTTTAAACTCCTTACGTTCCACGTACCAATATTTAAATCCCTATATTTCAACTTGCGCCATGAATCCCCTAAAGCAGTCCCCACCCGGAGACCCGAACGGGGGACTAGTTTACCTCCGGATAATGAGCGTTTTACCTTAGGGAGATCCATGACTTTTTGTGGTGTTTGGTGAACTAAAGATATGTGAGTAGGGCGTTCAATCCTACGTCACACCCTCCAGCAAGTCTGGTGGGCCCCTACCTCCAGCAAGTCTGGAGGTCCCCTCCCTCCAGCAAGTCTGGAGGGCCCCTCTCATTGTTGGTCAGCGAGTCCATCGGACTTAGCCGGGAGGAACTTCCAAGGAATTTCCACCGACCATCCCCACATCCGCCACCCGTGGGACGCTCCCCATACGCGGTAATGAGCCCGCGCGAGGATCAAATAATAACAATTTAAAAAAAAAAGGAGGTTTAAAAAGTTCGTCATTCCAGAGTTTTTTGTACTTTATTTTTTTTTACTTAATTAATGAATGTTTAATATTGGACCCATAAGCTACCTTCCTATCAATCTCATGTTTTCACTGGGATGGTAGTAATCAATCATGTTGAGAGACAATTGAGCTGCGACCACTTCCAACCACAATGTCTTCTTATTTTTGTCTCACCTAATTGCGAAAAAAACTCTAATGGGATCATTTTAGTTTTTAATTAATAGATGTGAAACCTATTAGATATCTATTTATATTTTCTTCGTATGTAAATTGAGTTTCATTGGTTATGTCGTTTCGGCTTTTCTATCTAAAAATTTTTAGTTTTTATTTTATTTGATGTGAGAGATTGAACCAATTCTTAAATATTGTTTTTATTAACTAAATTGTGATAGGGTGCATATTAAAATAAGATACATTATTTATTAGAAACGTACTTATCGCAGAAACTAAATTTTGAAACTGGTGTCACTGAGACACAGTTGAAATATTTAGCGTTGTAATATAAAATCATTGATTAACTGCTGTAACATTTTAACATAAATTTAACCTAAAATGAGATACATATTCCAGAAACAAACCTCGTTTATAGGAACTAGCTGAACTAATTTTATTTATAATGCGTCGAGGAAATGAAAAAATAGATTTCAAATTTAGGAGTAGAAGAACCGCAAAGAAATTTAAGGAACTGTTGGCACAGTTTAATACGTAAAGAAAACAAGGAATTCATTCTGAATACACAGATGTTGATAGATGATTTATTGAATGAATTACAATTTCATTTATGAATTATTTGCTATTACCACATGACAGAATACATTAACTATTATCACCATCTTCACATGATTTATTAAAGGAAGTCTAGCTTTCAGACACATTGCAGTAAACAGGATTATTTCAAAATTAAAATTATTTCTGTGTATTTTATCATTACATTTGCATTAAATGTTAATCAGGCACTAACAAAGGAAAAAGAAGTGCACTTTCATTCAGTAACATTAGCTAGGAGAAGCTTCAACAAGTTGAATCACTACAAATAATTGTCCTTTGCTCAGTCCTACGTAAACATTGACCATCCAAACTATAAATGCCTAACAATGCTAAATACGAAAGAATAAAGCTTGTACACCTAATCCATCATCTGCTTACTCTTCTTAATGGAT
Source organism: Nezara viridula (assembly GCA_928085145.1). Classification (NCBI taxonomy): domain Eukaryota; kingdom Metazoa; phylum Arthropoda; class Insecta; order Hemiptera; family Pentatomidae; genus Nezara; species Nezara viridula. The sequence continues at coordinate 6,159,967 of OV725078.1, forward strand.
ACTGCAAAGAATGGGGGGGGGGGAGGGCGTATACTAATATTTCTCGAAACTTAAGTTGTCCTTTATGGCATGACCAAAGACATTGTGACAAGTTGTGGCCTGGCACAGCACAAAGTCCGTGTTTAGCCGCAATAAACCGAGGCTATCCCCGAATTAATAGAACAGAGATAACTAAAATTTTTATGTCACACGGAACCAACTCTCGGAGGTGTCAGCTCATCTTATTCCATAAGCCATCAATCATGTTCCGGACACGAAGACGCTTCACAAGAAGGTTTCTGCCATTGCGTGATATCTAAAATGTTCAATATCTAACAGTTACTAAGCCAATTGTGTCAGGGTATTGTATTAATGATTCCCATAAAACGGGGTTCCCCAAAGTATGGCCGGCGAAATATTCTTTGATGAAATGGTCAAATTTTAAAAATTTTAAATTTAGCAATTTAATCACTCATGAGGTTACTACAACATTTATTGCATTGGTTTTTATTTCTTAGAAAGTTCATTTCACAGCTGAAGTTTTATTTATAGAGCAAGATTTTTTTTCATCACAACCCTTGGTCCGCTAGACTTGGGTGGAGGTTTCAATGGCGTAGTCCAAGTTTCAATTTGGCCCGCGGGCCAAATAGTTTGGAGACCTCTGGCATAAAGAATAAAACAATATTTATATCTTCTATATCAATGCATATTGATATAGAAGATATAAAGTTATTGAGTATATCACAATAACTTGTCAAAACTATACAATGTCACCATATCAAAAATCTACAAATACTGGTTATAAATCTACAAAACGCAATTATTAAAAAAAAAAAAAAAAGCCACTCTCATTGCATACACGTCTGCTTTGGTGTATAATTTAGTTTAACGGCTGATTGAATATCGCAACAAGATCAATCCAGCTTGAAGATCTGGACATCGCCTCCTACCAATAAAACAGTATCATTGACAAATGCCGCCACTGTTGTTTTTTTCCTGTTTGGAAAATCACTAGTCTATGGCAAGTATAGAATAGCACCCAGAAAAAAACCTTGTGACCACCTTACCTTCTTTGAGATCGAGTAACTTTTAACACTTTTTTGGGCCGATGAAATAATACCAAAAGATTGGAATAAAATAATCCTCTGCCCTATACACAAGAATGGGAAATTGCTTGTGTATAGGGTATAATTTGAATTTGTAAAACCTACCATGTTTGGTATTTCGCTGTTACCATGTGCCTATAAAATCATCTCCAACATACTTTACAAGCGCCTCATGCCGCATGTTGAAAAACTCTTGGGAAGATATCAATATGGTTTCCATCGGAGTAAGTCTACGATTCATCAGATATTCTTCTTACGCATTACTATGGAGCGTGCCAGAGAGTACCAGATACCCACACACCACTTATTTGTGGATTTCCAGTCAGCCTAAAATAGTGTTTTGCGTAATTCTTTATACCACGTCATGAAAATTTTTACTATCCCAACAAAACTTACACGCCTGGACAAACAGACTATGGAAAAGATTGAAAATATGGTGAGTATTCAAGGCGATCTCTCTCAAAGATTTACTGCTATTAACGAAGTCCAACAAGGAGACTCCCTGGCATGCCTATTGTTTAACTTATGTTTAGAAAAGGCGGCCAGACAAGAACCATAATCCAGACAAGAGGAACCATCTTCAATCGCACAATTTAAATCCTTGGCTAGACAGATAATTTATACATCAGTGGAAGATCGAGAACAGCTGTAAAAGAAGCCTTCCTTGCCCTTGAGTCATGTGGCAAAAAATGGGCCTTGTCATGAACTTTCAGAAGACTAAATACATAGTCGCTACCGTAGTGGAGTTTCCTGATGAAGTTACCATACAGTTATAAGATAATCAGGCACAACCATAGTTGGTAAGATATCCAATATGCAAAACCACCTGGCAGTGTTAAAAGCATTTTTGACATTTAGAGTGTTGATTGACACTTTACTCCCCTTCCCTATCTTACTCCTGCAATTGATTTGCGGACAATATCAGTCACTAGTACAATAGTATCTACTGTAGATCGCTCATTTCGAAGTCCGTATTCGGCCTTTGACTGACCATTTGGACTTTAAGTTTTGTAGCCTCAGACAAAGGAATTTGTCAAAAACTTTCCCTACAGTGTCCAGTAGGCAGATGGGGCGATAATTCGACTTCCGTTCCTCCGTATTTCCTTTACCTTTCGGTAACAAGAATTAACCTTCGTGGGAGCAGGGATTAAAAAGTTCCTTAAAAATAATCGGTCTCTTTTTGAAGGTCGCTATGAGACCGGCATTTGAAATGCCGTTCAATTCAGGTGCCTTACCATCTTGTAGTTCTAAAGCGATAACCTCATCATTGATGAATAATTGACATAATTATGGACATACATTCAATAGTTGTCACCAGTTTCGGGAATAGTATTCTGACGATGTATTTATTCCAAAATATCCAGTCACGTGGTGATCGTGGTGTCAAAACATCATTTCTTGAGTGCTATTTTGTAGGGCCTGCCCCAGGGATATGCATCAACCTCATCACAGATCTCCCTCCAGCCACGTCGTTTACACCCAGTCAACTACAGAAGCTGCCAAATTTACAAGTATCTGAAATCCGGACACCAGAAAAACCGGATTCAAGATGAAGCAGTAAGACTAAGAAGAGATAGAGCCTTCTAGAATAGTGAACAATAGTGTTTCATTCTCTCAATTACTTGGAGGTAAGAACTTAACCGATAAATGTCCAACCCTACCGCCAACACAAACTCAACCCCAACCTCAAAATCCTCTTCTTCCTAATATACCTAACCATCAACAACAAATTAATCATATTCCACCTTCAAATTCTACAGCTCTCACCAGTTTGTTAGCATATTTCCTCGCCGATTTCAAATAAATTTTTACTCAACTCATAGTCTGTGGGCCAGACCCCCTTACCGTGCACCCCCCCCCCACATCCCTATAAATTGCATATCGTTGTGTTCCTTGTGACAATTTATTAAAAAAAGAGCCAATGTTCCCACAAAAAAAAGTGAACGAACTGCCCCAAAATGGCGTCCAAACATGGCGGATTGACGACCTTGACTTTAGTTAGTTTTTTTGTTACTGAGAATCAGCATTTGGCTTAATTTCATTATAGTTGGTCTTTTATTAAAGCTGGATAGTCAGAGAATAATAAAACATGAAAAAATATTAAAAACTAATTGGTTTAGGCATTAAAAAAAATCGGTAAAGTCAATTTTTTTTACAAAAAAATTTTCAAGTTGAAAATCAAGCGTCGTTTGTAATTAAACGGTCAACAATAATGCAAAACGTGCTGAAATAAAACATCTGGAGAATACATTTCTCTTTCTAAAACACTGATTACTTTTTAAAATATTTGAAGTAGTTCCGTAGAAAATGTACATAAGCGGCACAAAAGCGCTACTGGCGTAGGTGCCTCAGGCCTCTACCACACCACTCAGTACTCATAAATGGCTTAGTTATAGTGCTATAATAACGTTTTTGTTATATTATATTGATTGTATTAACGAACAAATATTAATAAAATAATTTATTTGTCAAAAAAATTTTTTTTTAAATTTATTATTATTTTTTTTATCTATTATTATTTATTTTTTAAAATTTAACTTCCTTTATTCTATACGGAGGTGGCTTAAGAAGGCCTCTATTATAAAAATTATATAATTATAATAATACAACTTAATTCAAAAATACTTTGCAGAATATCTTGAATTTTTTATTTAATATTTGCAATTTAACATTTTGTTTTATATATTTCCTGATTCTTAGAGGTAATTTAAATTGTATATACTTCCCCGGAAGGGCGAAGCTATAAGCTCTTCTAGGTAACTGGAACTGATTGTTAGTATTTGGTCTCAAAATGAGGGAAAACGCGAAATTGAACCCAAACATTGGAAGAAATTCATTAAGCGAACGACTAAGGAAGTGCCAAAATTTGGGAAAGATGGGGAAGGATCAGTATCCGTTATATGGCTAAACGAATATATAGTAGACAAATGAACAGAATATTTCAGTATGCTGCTAAAAGGGGGTCAAAATGCTTGATCAGTTTGGATGATATTAAGCAGGTTTATTATGGTGAAGACCATTTCATCAGCAAGAAAGATTTGTTCTAAGCAATTGGCAAGTCAGCTGGTCTGGACGAAGTTACCCGAAATGCTGTGCGTACAAAGGCTAAAAATGTTATGAAAGGAAAATGATATGAAAGGACTGTAGTTCTGTCCCTTTACAGGAAATGAGATACTAGGAAATGTTATTCGAGATTCCTTATAGTACCAAAGAAAGTCTACTCAAGAATCGTAGAAGCTAAAATATGAAAAATTGTCGATTGTTTGAGCGATATGGATTGAGAAACTCAAGTTGCACATTGGAACATAAGTTGCAAATTGGGACTTCATGGTCTTCACTTTAAAGTAGGTTATAGAGAAGTCCACAGAGAAAGAAAAATGATTCTCTATCTGCTTAGTGCCTCACACTTTGGATTGATCTAATATCTACTAGTCTTTCACAAAAGCTCGTTTTCCTTTCAGATTCCTTCAAAAATCTTTTGCAATTGCACTAAACAGGAGGAGAGCTATTTTCCTTTCTCGGTAGACCTCTCTATAACCTGCTTCAAAGTGAAGATAGTCCCAATGTACAACTTCAATAGCAATCTAAAAGAACGTGGTTTACACCATTATAAACCTCGTTTACTTCCTCCAGACCTGCTTGCCAATTGCCTAGAACAAATCTTCCTTGCTGATGAAATGGTCTTCACCATAATAACCTGCTTAATATCATCCAAACTGATCAAGCATTTTGACCCCCTTTTAGCAGCATACTGAAATATTCTGTTCATTTGTCTACTATATATTCGTTTAGCCATATAACGGATACTGATCCTTTCCCATCTTTCCCAAATTTTGGCACTTCCTTAGTCGTTCGCTTAATGAATTTTTTCCAATGTTTGGGTTCAATTTCGCGTTTTCCCTCATTTTGAGACCAAATACTAACAATCAGTTCCAGTTACCTAGAAGAGCTTATAGCTTCGCCCTTTCCATCCTTATTTTGTGCAGAGGGAATAATGCATTTAATATTAAAAGTTCATATTTTTTATGATATGGTCCAACTTCCGAATAAAATTAAGGAAATAAAAATAGTTTTTTTTTATAGCGATATCTGAATTTTACTAAACAATCCATCACCTATTCATTAAAAGTAGTTCAGATTAGGTATATATTATTTTAGTTTATAAAACAGATATTAATACGACTCATTTCCGGGGAAGTATATACAATTTAAATTACCTCTAAGAATCAGGAAATATATAAAACAAAATGTTAAATTGCAAATATTAAATAAAAAATTCAAGATATTCTGCAAAGTATTTTTGAATTAAGTTGTATTATTATAATTATATAATTTTTATAATAGAGGCCTTCTTAAGCCACCTCCGTATAGAATAAAGGAAGTTAAATTTTAAAAAATAAATAATAATAGATAAAAAAAATAATAATAAATTTAAAAAAAAATTTTTTTGACAAATAAATTATTTTATTAATATTTGTTCGTTAATACAATCAATATAATATAACAAAAACGTTATTATAGCACTATAACTAAGCCATTTATGAGTACTGAGTGGTGTGGTAGAGGCCTGAGGCACCTACGCCAGTAGCGCTTTTGTGCCGCTTATGTACATTTTCTACGGAACTACTTCAAATATTTTAAAAAGTAATCAGTGTTTTAGAAAGAGAAATGTATTCTCCAGATGTTTTATTTCAGCACGTTTTGCATTATTGTTGACCGTTTAATTACAAACGACGCTTGATTTTCAACTTGAAAATTTTTTTGTAAAAAAAATTGACTTTACCGATTTTTTTTAATGCCTAAACCAATTAGTTTTTAATATTTTTTCATGTTTTATTATTCTCTGACTATCCAGCTTTAATAAAAGACCAATTATAATGAAATTAAGCCAAATGCTGATTCTCAGTAACAAAAAAACTAACTAAAGTCAAGGTCGTCAATCCGCCATGTTTGGACGCCATTTTGGGGCAGTTCGTTCACTTTTTTTTGTGGGAACATTGGCTCTTTTTTAATAAATTGTCACAAGGAACACAACGATATGCAATTTATAGGGATGTGGGGGGGGGTGCACGGTAAGGGGGTCTGGCCCACCGTGTATCATATCAGTCCTCGAAAATCTAGTATCTCATCTCATTAATCCTATAAAAATCTTTAAATTACTCACATCACAAAATCCATCTTCTTTGGAATACGAATGGTCTGTTAGAAATAACGTTGACTAACTAACAGCTTTGCTCGTGTACAAGATCGAAAAAATCGATGTAGCACTAATTACGGAAACACGACTGACCAGAAAACAGCTTTTAAAAATACTTCAATATATAACATACATTACTGACCATCCTTATGGTAGAGCACATGCCGGTACAGATGTTACACCAATCCCTTTCACATCATCAGCTCCCATTACCGACTCAAGATTTCCTACAATCCACCTCCTTCGTAATCAAAACCTTCTCCTTTCCTCCTTTCCCATCACCATAGCATCAGCATATTGCCCTCCTAACAGATCCATATCTGATGTCCATTTCAGTTCTCTTTTTAACTCCTTAAGATATAAAGATCATCAATGGGGCTACAGAACCACGAATTCTCGTGGTAGAACATTGCAATCTGCAATCAATTCTCAACGTTTCAGTCTCCTTCCTCCTAACACACCTACCTAGGTCCTAACCGCAATCACAATATCCTTGGTTTTTTAATCCACAGTGGCTTAGGTCTCCTTCAATCAATATTCAACAAGCAATCTGGACTGCTTCCTCTCCAAACCACTCCTCAAGAACTCCCAAGAATAATAAGTTACCTCAACACCTCATAGACCTAATCCACACCAAACGCCGTGCCAGATTATTATAGCAACTAGGCATCCAACCGATCGTCAATCCTATAATTATTTCTGGAAGAGAATCACTTTATTATCATAAAAGGATGCTGCCCAATTACATTGGGTTGCTTTAAACACAGCATACTTATTAATCGCTACAGACAATTTTCCAAAACTAATATACAATTATATAGTATTAACAATATGTATGAGCATAGTATACAATTATTTTTTTTTTTATCTATATCTATATATATTTGTTTTTTTATTATAATTTTTTTTGATATATTTTTATTTATTTATTTTTTTTTTACTATTTCTTCCATTCATTTATTAGCATTATACATCCCTTTCTGTTCCTTCTCTCACCTTATACATTTTTCTCATTCCCTAGATTTTCTTCTCTCTTTTCCTAACCTAATTCATAACATGCATACAAATACATAAAGTGCAGTGGACGTGGTCAATAAATAATGTAAAAATGCTGTAAAACACGCATGCCTCCCCCTATGGTCTCTAAATGTTTCTAGCTCTCTGTCGCATTTGCGACAGAGGGACCCAACATCTCTTACCTGTCCGCTGACACCTGGGACTCCACGCAGGGGTGCATAATTAATATTTAGTTTCAGAGCATTTGACCATTCAGACCCAGAAAGTACTTCCTTATCGTACATGTATTTATTGGCTTTCGGGGTCTCCTTAAAATGGCGAACTCCAATGCCCTGCCACCTGCAATTGGTCCATTTCTCGAACGAATTTTCTCGAAACGACTGCCGTAGAGCTCTCATATTTCTAATACCCCGATCAACCCCCAATCTCTCGGCACATTCAGCAACCTCAGCCGAATAATCGAAAATCAATTGGAATAGGGCATCGGGTACACTGGACAGCCGCTGATCAATGGACCAATGTTGAAGAAGAGCCTCCCATTGGCAGCGGATTAATCCCAATTCTCGGTATCTCCTGGGGGCATACAACGTCGCCGTGGAAGTATTCGCAGGGAGTCTAACAATAGCCTTCACACTCCTGCGAATCATGGTGTCGATGCCATCAAGTATTGCAGGACGTAGCTTTGTGAGGGGCGCAGTTTGGAGAGGGTAAGTAAGATCCGGGAACAGATATTGATTGACAATGTTTAGCTTCTGCTCCGGCTTAAGCAAGGAAGAGGTTACTAGTTTATTGAGATTGTCGTTCAATTTGGTCACCGAATCTTCGTTGAACTGTAGCTCTCCCGAGAATGTACATCCTAAATACTTGATTGTATCTGTTTCCAGCTTTATTTAGAACGATGCCCACGCTTTTTTGAGGATTTATAGCCAAACCGATTTCCTCAAATGTCCTCTGTACGCTGCCGATGACTCTTTCTGCCGCCCCCTGTCACGCACCGACACTGCCTTTCATCCGCGAAACCTGAGAGAACCACATAACCTTGGTCGCTTTTTAACTTATATCCAAATTTTTTTGAAAATTCTTCATCGCACAGGTCGCGATAGAGATGGTCGATGGCCAAGTTGAAGAGCGACGATGACAAGGGGCTGCCTTGGGGCACTCCGCGCAGCACTTTGATTTGTCTAGTTGCGTGAACACCGTTACTAATCTTGATTGTATTCGTGCAGAGGAGAACCGATATAACACGTTTAAGATCAGGTGACACACCTCTTGCTTCTAAGGAGCTCACGATGTGTTTGTAGCTAACATTGTCAAAAGCACCGACAACGTCAAGGAAGACTACCGCACAATATTTTTTCATAATTTTTGCATCTTTTAATTAAACAGGAATTGGGGGGCAAAATGGGTAGGGTAAAGGGAGGGCTAGAGAGGGAGATGAGTGCGGGAATCTCCCCCACTCTTTGCGGAAGGATCAAGTGATAGTGCCCTACTCACTACTTGTGAATTCCCAGTCCACCTTATCCCTATCAACGCCTACTGCCACCTCCTCGTGGTGCCCCCCCGGGGACTCCGATGGGACTTGCGAACGGCAGAGGCGGGAATCACCACACACTGCCGGATTGGTAGGAGTGGTGGTTCTTCTTAAGACACCCAAGTTGAGGTGGAGGCTCGAGCCTCAGGCTGAATGGCAGGGGGTGTATAAAAATACACATGCCCATCGACCAACTTGGGGCACCAGGCGACACCCCATTTCACAGTAGCTTTCTACAGGGAGAGGGGGTAGTACCTGTAGCGACCTTTTACCAACCCAATACTCGTGGGAACAAAATGTACCCAATCCAAACTGACAAACGGACCACAATTACAGGCGATGACTTTGGCTAGGACACGGACTTACACTTGGAAATGATTGAACGTTGTGAAGAGAGGTTAGGTGGGAGCTCAGTGGGGACATTCCTGGACCCAGCTGAGGAGACTTCCAGGAGCTCGCTAGCGACACTCCTGGATGATGTCACCAGGTTCTCTGTTATTACTGAAGAGTCTGGCGGTTACGTTCCTGAAGGGGCTGGAACATCATCTGATGTAGCTGGACCCTTCAGGCATAGGCCTTCCGGAGCACAGCTACGGAAGTTAAGGAAACTTAAAATTTCTGGGGAAACATCCACTCCTGCAGTGGTGGCGTCGGGATCTGAGAACCGAAACACCGCAGCGGATGGATCTTCCCCAAGCGTGGCAGTGCGCCAGGACTCTTTAGGGCTATGGGGCCTCAGCTTTGACTGGGGACCTTGGTTCCGGGAGGGGTGGACCTGCCATTAAAAGAGTTAGATCGTCTCCTGGGACCTTTGCGCCTATGGCCAAGAGGACCAGGAGTGGAGAGGTTAGTATGGTCTCCTATGCTCTAGCAACTGGGGGTAGCAGGGTGGCTATAATCCCATGCGGATATCCATCCATACAGCTGACCAAGGAGCAGAGCGAGGAGGTCCAAGATCAGGTAATCTACTGTGTTGATTGCCTGGAAGAGGGTGGTTTGCATCCAGAGTTCAGTGGCTTCTACCATTATCTCGGGGGTTGCGTTATCATCTGTGATGATAACGATACAAAGGATTGGCACAAGTCTATTGTGGGTACTTTTACTGTCGGGGGAGGGGGGGGCATTAGGCTCCGTACCGGTGGTATAGAGGAACTCAGGAGGCCCATCAGGGTGGGTGGATTCTTTCCTGGGGCAAGGATTCCGGAGGAACAACTTATGAGAAGACTCCGGATACAAAACGGCAAGATCCCCGATGTGAACGTCTGGTCACTAATGGAGATCAAGGATGAAGCGACTGGTTTCTATGGTATTCTTAGGCTTCCTGAAACCAGTATTAAATTCCTTGAGGGCAGGAACATGGCAATCACATATGGAACTACCAAGGTCTACCTCAAGGATTTCGAGAAGAAGAGACCACCAAACCCTGACGTTGCGCAAGCCAAAGTGGTCGAGGAGAATAAGGCCCTACGAAAGGAAGAGAAGAAAGGAACGCCAACTCCCATTAAGGATACCAGGGAGGCGCAGACTGGGTTGGTCCGAGGGGAGAGCTCCGGGGCTGAGTGCGGGGAGACCTCCAGCCCCGGGCACGCCAATAAGGTACTGCACGGGTCGGAGGGGGCTACTGGCGCCCAGCCGGGGGGCGAACCTCCGGATCCCGGCCCACAATGACCACGAGGCGCTAAGGCTGTTGCAGATCAATCTGCACCACTGCATAGCAGCATGTGGGATACTGCAACAGCAAGTGAAAGGTAAGGAAATTGATATTGTATTAATTCAAGAACCTTACCTGTTTAATGGCAGGATCAGGGGACTGGCAATGTCTGGGTACAGCATCATCGCTGTGCCCATGCATCCAAGAACCTGCATCCTGTACAGGAACAAACTTAATTTGTTACCCTTGTGGCATTATTGTGTTATGGATTTAAATGCAGTAGTACTCGCTTCGGCGGTACATATACTAAAATTGGAACGATACAGAGAAGATTAGCATGGTCCCTGCGCAATCCCAGTCCGCTGATGTTCCCAGTCCACTGGTGTTCCTCAAGGTAGTATCCTAGGTCCTATCCTCTATACAGTTTATACAGCTGACATCCCTACTTGTCCCAACACTGTCATCACCACATATGCCGATGACACATGTATCCTATCAGTAAACAATGACCCAGCAATTGCATCCCAAATGCTTCAATCACACATCATAAATCTAGAAGAATGGTGTCAAAACTGGAGAATTAAAATGAACTCCAATAAATCCCACCAAATAACCTTTACCCTTCTTCGTAAACCAACGACTTCCTGTCCTACAGTTTATTTTAACAATACTCCAATTATCCCTGTTGAGCAAACCCGATACCTAGGACTCCACCTGGACAAACGACTAACTTGGAATCCTCATACTAGACTGAAACGACAAGAAACCGCTCGACGTTTCCGATTACTTCAGCACTTACTAGACAAACGCTCTAAACTTCCCATTAATTACAAAAGACTCATATACTTGACTATAATAAGACCTATTTGGACTTAGGGAGTTGAGCTATGGGGCTCCACTAAACCATCGAATTCCTCTCGCATCCAATCCTTACAATCCAAAATCCTTCGTAAAATCCTCAATGCTCCTTACTTTGTCACTAATAAAATTATCCATAAAGATCTTAATGTTCCTTATGTTTCAGATCTGGCCCAATCCAGATACCTATCCTTTCATAAGAAAGTTCAGAATCATCCCAACCCTCTCGTTTCTAACCTTGCTTCCTCTTCAATTCCTGATAACCCTCCGAGGCGTCTGAAAAGAAGATGGTCCCGTGATCTCCTAATGTAGTCATATCATTAGAGTGTTACCATTGGGTAGTTACTCAGCAAGTGTATTCATGTCATTATATCAATTATGTCCAAATTTACTCGATGTATTTATGTAATACAGTTGTAAATGTCATAAAGAAATAAAAAAAATAAATAAAAAAACAGCAGTGAAATTGTCCCTCTCTGAGGGCGAAGAAAGCAGAGATATTATAATCGTCTCTGTATATCTGCCGTACGAGGAAGCCGTTACCACACCTTCTTTTAGGAAACTTATAGAAGGAAGAAGTGGGGAATGCATAGCATCTATGGACGCCAATGCAAACCATAGCCTCTGGGGTAGCACTAACAACAACCAGAGAGGTGAGTCTCTTTTAGATTATATTATGAGCAATGACCTTGAAATTCTGAACAAGGGAAATGAGGGCACTTTTGTTAATAAGCGGAGATCTCAGATTATTGATATTACTTTAAGCACGCGGGGCGTGAAATCACGGATCAAGAGCTGGCATGTTTCCAAGGAAGAGTCATGCTCAGATCATCGCTATATCAGATACAATCTATCTGCTAATAGCATAAAGGAGACTGTATACAGGAACCCAAGACGAACCAATTGGGATTCTTACTGTACACAGCTTGCAGAGGCAACCAAGTGCTGTCCTAAGGTTATTAGGAACACCTGGCACCTTGAATGCCTCAACTCCTCGCTAACCGAGGCAATTATTAGTTCCTAGACTGACAATAACAGTCTCTGTATCGTCAAATCCAACAGGAACACATCCTGGTGGAACGAGGAACTTGGGAAATTAAGGGCTCTTACAAGGAGACTCTTTAATTCAGCCAAGAGAACAGGCAGATGGGAAATTTATAAACGAACACTCACTGAATATAGTAAGGCCGTACGTAGGGCAAAAAGGGGAGCGTGGAGGAAGTTCTGTGATGATGTCAATGTCACATCCTCCACATCCAGAGTAAACAGGATTTTATCCAAACAGGCCGACGGTGGAGTGTTGGGGGCTGTGAGGGTGGAAGGGGGCTTCACAAGCAATGAAAGGGAGACCCTGGAGGCTCTGGGACGTGCACACTTTCCTGGCTGTGGACTGTTGGACGGAAATAGGACTAATCTTACCACTGACCTCCACCATGGTGCTAGACAGAAGTGGATGGAGGCTAATGCGATCATTAGACCTAAATTAATGGAATGGGCAATAAATAATTTTGCCCCTTTCAAATCGGCGGGTATTGATGGGATATTCCCTGCCTTACTACAGAAAGACCTACCTGTAATTAAACCCTACCTACTTGAACTTTATACAGGAAGCTTGGCTCTTGCATACATTCCCAAGAATTGGAGAATAGCAAGAGTCTGTTACATACCTAAGCCTGGGAAAGAGTCGTATGACAATCCCAAAGCATATAGACCCATATGTCTGACCTCATTCTTGATGAAGGTGCTTGAGAAGATGGTGTATAGACATATTAGGGACACTACACTAATCGAAAGGCCACTGCATGGTGGACAATTCGCGTACCAAGCTGGCAAATCCTGTGAGACAGCGTTGCACTGTCTTGTTGCCAGGATCGAGAAAAGTTTAGCACAAAAGGAAATTATGACAGGCATCTTTGTAGATATTGAAGGTGCCTTTGATCGCACTCCCTATAATATAATGATGAGAGCATTGGATAGGAAGGGAGTAGGAGAACTAGCCTCAGAATGGATCAAATCATTCCTGAATGAGACACTATTAAAATCTAAATTAGGGGACACGGAACTATGGATAAAACCCCAGATGGGGTGTCCGCAAGGGGTTGTATTATCCCCACTTCTGTGGCGCCTAGTTGCCGACTCGCTGCTGCAAAGGCTGAACTCCGAGGGATTCTATGCTCAGGGATATGCAGATGACATTGCCGTATTGATGGGTGGCAAATTCCCTGAGACTATATCCAATTTACTTAAAACAGCGATGGGCCTGCTGGGGGTCTTGGTGTACAGACAATGGGCTTGGCATCAATCCCCAGAAGGTCAACATATGCATCTTCACTAACAGGAGGCATGTTGTGATTAGAGCACCATCCACAGACGGCATTGCTGTCGGCTTCTGTAGTGAAGTTAAACATCTAGGGGTCACCCTTGATTGTAAGCTAAAATGGCTTAGTCATATTAAGAATATTAGTATAAAGGCAACTCGCTGCCTGTGGGCTTGTAAGGGAGCCATAGGGGAATTCTGGGGCATTAACCCAAAAATGGCACTATGGCTTTATAAAATTGCAATTAGACCCCTGATACTATACGCTGCCATTGTATGGTGGCACAGGGCCACGGCTAGTAAATCCAAACTTTTACTAGAGAAACTACAAAGAATGGCATGTCTAATGACAACTGGTGCCATGAGTACTACTCCCACTGCTGCAATGGAGGTACTTTTGAACCTTGCACCATTGCACTTGGAAATTGCGGCGCAGGCTTTTAGTACTGCTTATAAATTCGCCAAATTGGGAACTAAGGCTAAATCCCTGACACATCAGGGACATGGGTCCCTGTTTGACAGGATTGAAACGGACGAGGTGCTGTATATGCACTCTGACTTACAACTACAGAGCTATAGGGCCGGGCACTATAGTACTAAGATTAGTAAGACTAACTCACATTCACCATACAATGGAGTTAACTGCTATACGGACGGATCCCTGACTGAACAAGGCTCAGGGGCGGGTATTTGGAGGATGGATAGACCCAGGGAGGGAATATTCTTATCTTTAGGTAGGCATACCTCAGTCTTTCAGGCTGAGGTCCTAGCCATAAATGTATGTGCCCAATTTCTTATTAGAGAGGGCCTTAAAGACAGACTTGTATCAATATTTATGGACAGCTAAGCTGCTATCTATGCTCTTGAAGGTTATGCAACCCGATCCAAATTGGTGGACGAATGTAAAGCTAACCTAAACATTTTCTCTACAACCAATAGGGTAAGGGTTGAATGGGTCCCGGGACACTCGGGAATTTTGGGCAAAGAGAGGGCAGACCATCTTACTAGGAAAGGCTCCGGAAGCATCCCCACGGCACCAGAGCCAATTTGTGGCATAAGTCCTAGCTATGCCAGAAGGAGCATTAAAGCAACCATTGGCCATAAGTTTAGGGCACATTGGAAAAACATCAAGAAACAGACACATTCAAAGCTGTTTCTTGATGGGCCCTGTCCGAAAAGAAGTAAATCACTCCTCAATATGGACAGGAAGAATCTTAGAACAGTTACGGGACTCTATACAGGACACTGTCGACTGAATAAACATCTCCATAATCTGGGAACAATAGAAACACCAACCTGCAGATTCTGCAGGCTGGAAGATGAAACCGCTTTCCACATAATCTGTGGTTGTGATATCCTGGCTAGGACTCGGTTCCTACATTTTGCAATTGACCGAATCCCAGATTCGAAGCGTAGCGAAACAATAGACCCAATGGGTCTAATTAGGTTTGCAAAGGCCATTGGCCTTGAATGGTTTTGAAGGGGATATGGCCAGCGCACAATAGGCCAACTGAGGCCGCGGTGTAATTTTGCTGGAAAAAAACAAAAAAAAAAAAACAGGAATTGGTCCTACCTTACTTCCCTCTCTGCTCATGACAATTTCCTATGGAAGATCACTAAAAAAATCCTAAAACCTCATCATATTTCACGTCCTCTCCGTCGAGGTGATGGCTCTTGATTCAGTGATTCAGGTCCTCCTGAAACGAATCCTACCATTAATAGAATCTCAAAGAAAATTTTGTAATGTAGTAGTGAGACAGTTGTTTTCGAATCTCACCCATTGCTATGTCTGTCTGAAATTCGACCATACCAAAACGGTATATTGTAGGATATATTGTAGAGAAGAGCCGCTGTGCAAATTTTGTGGAAACACAAAACAAGAAGGTTCAGAATGCATAAATCCTTTAATCTTAATGAATTGCATGGGTCAGTATGACTCTTTTTTCAAAAAATTGTTCAGTTCAAAATAAATTAGAAGCATTCAGAAAACCGAAAAAATATTGCATTCCCAAATATTTAAAACGACTTTTTCGAAAATAGTAAAAACCAAAATAAGTGTTAGTGCACAAACGGATGACTTCATTGATAAATCATTTTTATTTAAGTTACCGTCGGAATCAACCTCAAATAAGTTAACTTCACATTTTATTATAATAATAAGATAATACATTTTATTGATAAATTAGTCAATCCCCCCCCCCCACATCACACTCATTACTTCTTCAATACCTATTCTCTCCTACCTACTCCCTCCTCCCATCACACTCCCTTCTACTAATCCTCAAACGACTCTCATTCGATCTCCCTCATCTTTTCACCAGATTCCTTACCAACCTTATTAAAGTCCTCGGTCCAAAAATCGGCTAAGACTCCACTCGAAACCTAAGACTTCAACATTCGAATAAACGACTTCTAGTTTAGTCAATGACCACCAGGGCGAGTTGACTATTTTTAAAGAAAGACAAACGGAAAGAAGATGGAGTAAAACCTGAAGTATAACACCTAACCGAAAGCAAGACAATATGGAAAATAATTACTTTTTTTTCTTATTTTTTCATTTCATTCTTTTCGATTCATTAATTTATTACTTTCCTAAAACATGTTTTTCCTTCTAATATTCTTCAGTGGAATTTTAATGGTTAAAGTAAAAACACATGGAACTAAAACTTATAATTAATAAATACTAACCATTAGCTATTTTCATTCAAGTTGTTTCCTAATAAAATATTGAGCTTAAAGGAATATAACATCTTCAGAAACGATTTTATAAGGGCTTCCGGTGGTTTTCTCATTGCAGTGCATAAGAAGGTCGTTTCTGAGTTTATATCCATTAGCATTTCTTTACAGGTTATTGTTATCAAAGTTTTCATTCGTTTTCCAGTTTTCCTCTACAACATTTATCTTTCTCCTCAAAATCCATCATTTGAAATAAATTTACTTAATTTCCTGAATATACTATAATCCCCCTATATTGTTGTATATTGTTGAGTCAAAGGCCTTGATATTATATTGCCATAGTGCCTTGGGATCATTATATTGTTTAACTCGTCGAAATATTACTAGGAAAGTTATAGATAACACAGATTCCATTAATTTAATTGCAGGGCAGCCAACATACTTAAGCCTGGCCTAATAAAACTATAAAACCGGAGGTGGTTTTAAATTGGCAAGTTTCACAAGATTCATATTCCAGTGACCACTACTCTTTAATAATCGGTTTTCATCAAAGTAAAACCCAACCCACTAGACATTCTCGGTGGATCTAAGATAAATCCAATTGGACGATTTTTCAAAACAATAACAGAATCATATACACCACTGGATAACAGCAGTAATGAGATAAATGACATGGTCATTAAGTTGGAGCAGTAATAAATCAAATCCAAGTGCTCCCTGGCACGACAACGAATATAAATTAGCTATTAAAAAAAGAAGAAGAGCTAATTAAATATTTAAAAAGGAACCAAATCTAATTGACTTAATAGAATACAAGAAAAAATGCTCTATTCCTCGCAAAATAATTTAAAATATAAGACAGAATCATTGGTACAATTTTTAACCATTATCTCCACCAGTAGCCTACCTAAATTATTCTGGAAAAAGGTACAGAGCATCACAGGAAACTACATTTACTATCAACCAACCCTCTTAATCAACGAACAGGTATAACAAAACCCAAATATTCTGGTTGAATACTTTGCAGAATTTTATACCAACATACACTTACCAACACAGTAAACATTAAGGGATAATGAGTTTGCTACAATCTATATCTAAACAGAAAACGCTCATAATCTCCCGTTTACGAAAACAGAACTAATAGCCAATATTAAGGAACTGACATCTTCATCACCATTATTGGATGCGATTCATAACGATATGTTAACTAATCTTCCAAAACCAGCTCTGGTCGCACTTCTGGCTCTTTACAACCACATATGGTGCACAGGGTATTTTAAATATGGAGGTGTTCAATCATAATACATATCCTGTAAACTGGAAAAAAATAAGTTAGATCCCTCCAGATATTGCCTCATCTCACTTACGAGTTGGTTATGCAAACTGATGGAAACAATTATATTTAAAAGAATAACATGGTACTTGAAGGCCAACATGGTATTGATACTTGAAGCAAACATGCTGCTATCAAATTCGCAAAGCGGATTCAGAACAGAACGCTCCACCATGGACCATTTATTAATGATGGAATACGAGATATTGAACTGATTTGTACTGAATGTGTTGGAATATATTTTGATATAGAAAAAGCATATGATAACTTGAAAGCATCACTCGTCCTCCTTCAATTACAAGAAAAGGGATTTTTTAGATTGATAGAAAAAATCTTTATTCCTGGACTAAGTCCCTTCAGAATAATAATAATGTACAAAATAATAGAATATTACTGGTCTGTACGTTTGAAACAATAAATAAAATTGATAAAATAAAATAAAAAGTCACTTATAAAGGATTTAAAGGTCACTTATAAAAATTTCCTGCTCATTTGAACCCTCCAACTGAGGGTTGGTAGTAATCTATACTCCGTGAGGGAAGTGACTAATGGAATACCTCAGAGAAAGGTTCTCAGCTGTGTCATATTCGTTATAGCCATTAACAAAATAACCAATATCATTACAAAATCAATCAGAACTCTTTTATATGTTGACGACTTGGTCTTGTTATTACCTTTTAGAAACGTAAATATTATGAAAGTAATAATACAAAATTGTTTAAATAATTTGGAAACATGGTGGATGGAATTTTCAACAGAAAAAACGAAATGTGTACTTTTTCAAAGTTAGGATACCAACTCTTAACGTTAAATTTTTGGGACTGATTTTGAACAGTAAACTAGATAATGGTAGCATTGTATATTTATCAGCAAATCGTAAACAGCTTTCAGCCCTAGCCTCGGTCCACCATGCGGGTATTCGCCTTGCTAATACCTTCAGAACTAGCCATGCAAATAGTTTCTGTGTAGATACTCCACTAACGGTAACAAACACCGACTTTCATGTGGATATGTTGCAAGACTGAAATTTTGAAATTCAAGGATAATAATTAGGGACCGTATTTCCATTTGTTGCATATTTTATTCGCTTGCGTGTAAAAACTTCAGGCTCAAATATTTACTCGTTTCATGGCTGTAGAATAACATATTTAAATTTTATATAGCACGAAATTGCACGTTTTACCATTTTTGGCTTAAATTGCACGATTATGATTTGTGTTGCATTGAATTGCACTTTCTGATTAATTAGATGTTTTATAAATACAAATGTATCTGAAGAAGAAAAAGAAAAAGTCTTTCAGAGTTGGGCATTTACTCGAGTAAATGTCGAGCAGTGACGTCACGAGTGATCACTCTTGGAAGCTGAGCCATGAGTAATTTTGAAAATTACTCGTGAAATATTTTTCCTTCATGAGTAAATCACTCGTGAAAAATGTTATCTCCATGAGTAAATTACTCATGAAAAATTTTAACGCCATGAGTAATTTTGAAAAAAAAATGTTTTTATTTTATTTAACCTAATTTTTTTTTTCACCTTTCCGATTTATTCAATAT
The DNA here is from genome assembly GCA_928085145.1 of Nezara viridula. NCBI lineage: Eukaryota > Metazoa > Arthropoda > Insecta > Hemiptera > Pentatomidae > Nezara > Nezara viridula. The sequence goes on from OV725078.1 coordinate 6,179,189, forward strand.
CGGGGTCGACATATATGTTTTGGGGGACGCTTTTTATGAAAATGATATCCAATTTGAGATTGGGCCCCCCGGCCCCGATTTTTTTTAACTTTTGGGATTAAATCGATATCAGGGTCGACTTATAGGTTTTGGGGGGCGCTTTTTATGAAAATGATATCCAATTTGAGATTGGGCCCCCCGGGCCTCGACTTTTTTTAACTTTTCGGATTAAATCGATATCAGGGTCGACTTATAGGTTTTGGGGGGCGCTTTTTATGAAAATGATATCCAATTTGAGATTGGGCCCCCCCGCCCCCGTTTTTTTTTAACTTTTGGGATTAAATCGATATCAGGGTCGACTTATAGGTTTTGGGGGGCGCTTTTTATGAAAATGATATCCAATTTGAGATTGGCCCCCCCGGCCTCGACTTTTTTTAACTTTTGGGATTAAATCGATATCAGGGTCGACTTATAGGTTTTGGGGGGCGCTTTTTATGAAAATGATATCCAATTTGAGATTGGGCCCCCCGGCCTCGACTTTTTTTAACTTTTGGGATTAAATCGATATCAGGGTCGACTTATAGGTTTTGGGGGGCGCTTTTTATGAAAATGATATCCAATTTGAGATTGGGCCCCCCGGCCTCGACTTTTTTTTAACTTTTGGGATTAAATCGATATCAGGGTCGACTTATAGGTTTTGGGGGGCGCTTTTTATGAAAATGATATCCAATTTGAGATTGGCCCCCCCGGCCTCGACTTTTTTTTAACTTTTGGGATTAAATCGATATCAGGGTCGACTTATAGGTTTTGGGGGGCGCTTTTTATGAAAATGATATCCAATTTGAGATTGGGCCCCCCGGCCTCGACTTTTTTTTAACTTTTGGGATTAAATCGATATCAGGGTCGACTTATAGGTTTTGGGGGGCGCTTTTTATGAAAATGATATCCAATTTGAGATTGGGCCCCCCGCCCCCGTTTTTTTTTAACTTTTGGGATTAAATCGATATCAGGGTCGACTTATAGGTTTTGGGGGGCGCTTTTTATGAAAATGATATCCAATTTGAGATTGGACCCCCCGCCCCCGTTTTTTTTAACTTTTGGGATTAAATCGATATCAGGGTCGACTTATAGGTTTTGGGGGGCGCTTTTTATGAAAATGATATCCAATTTGAGATTGGGCCCCCCGCCCCCGTTTTTTTTTAACTTTTGGGATTAAATCGATATCAGGGTCGACTTATAGGTTTTGGGGGGCGCTTTTTATGAAAATGATATCCAATTTGAGATTGGCCCCCCGGCCTCGACTTTTTTTTAACTTTTGGGATTAAATCGATATCAGGGTCGACTTATAGGTTTTGGGGGGCGCTTTTTATGAAAATGATATCCAATTTGAGATTGGGCCCCCCGCCCCCGTTTTTTTTTAACTTTTGGGATTAAATCGATATCAGGGTCGAATCTTATGTTTTGGGGGGCGCTTTATGTGAAAATCATTTTGGATTTGAGATTGACAGTTTTGGGGCTTCCCCCAAAACATAAGAGTCGACCCTGATATCGATTTAATCCCAAAAGTTAAAAAAAGTCGAGGCCCGGGGGGCTCAATCTCAAATTGGATATCATTTTCATAAAAAGCGCCCCCCAAAACCTATAAGTCGACCCTGATATCGATTTAATCCCAAAAGTTAAAAAAAAACGGGGGCGGGGGGCCCAATCTCAAATTGGATATCATTTTCATAAAAAGCGCCCCCCAAAACCTATAAGTCGACCCTGTTATCGATTTAATCCCAAAAGTTATAAAAAAACGGGGGCGGGCGGGTCCAATCTGAAATGGGATATCATTTTCATAAAAAGCGCCCCCCAAAACCTATAAGTCGACCCTGATATCGATTTAATCCCAAAAGTTATAAAAAAACGGGGGCGGGGGGGTCCAATCTGAAATTGGATATCATTTTCATAAAAAGCGCCCCCCAAAACCTATAAGTCGACCCTGATATCGATTTAATCCCAAAAGTTAAAAAAAAACGGGGGCGGGGGGGTCCAATCTGAAATTGGATATCATTTTCATAAAAAGCGCCCCCCAAAACCTATAAGTCGACCCTGATATCGATTTAATCCCAAAAGTTAAAAAAAAACGGGGGCGGGGGGTCCAATCTCAAATTGGATATCATTTTCATAAAAAGCGCCCCCCAAAACCTATAAGTCGACCCTGATATCGATTTAATCCCAAAAGTTAAAAAAAAACGGGGGCGGGGGTGCCCAATCTCAAATTGGATATCATTTTCATAAAAAGCGCCCCCCAAAACCTATAAGTCGACCCTGATATCGATTTAATCCCAAAAGTTATAAAAAAAAGGGGGGCGGGGGGGTCCAATCTCAAATTGGATATCATTTTCATAAAAAGCGCCCCCCAAAACCTATAAGTCGACCCTGATATCGATTTAATCCCAAAAGTTAAAAAAAAAACGGGGGCGGGGGGGCCCAATCTCAAATTGGATATCATTTTCATAAAAAGCGCCCCCCAAAACCTATAAGTCGACCCTGATATCGATTTAATCCCAAAAGTTAAAAAAAAACGAGGGCGGGGGGTCCAATCTCAAATTGGATATCATTTTCATAAAAAGCGCCCCCCAAAACCTATAAGTCGACCCTGATATCGATTTAATCCCAAAAGTTAAAAAAAAACGGGGGCGGGGGTGCCCAATCTCAAATTGGATATCATTTTCATAAAAAGCGCCCCCCAAAACCTATAAGTCGACCCTGATATCGATTTAATCCCAAAAGTTAAAAAAAAACGGGGGCGGGGGGGTCCAATCTGAAATTGGATATCATTTTCATAAAAAGCGCCCCCCAAAACCTATAAGTCGACCCTGATATCGATTTAATCCCAAAAGTTAAAAAAAAAACGGGGGCGGGGGGGCCCAATCTCAAATTGGATATCATTTTCATAAAAAGCGCCCCCCAAAACCTATAAGTCGACCCTGATATCGATTTAATCCGAAAAGTTAAAAAAAGTCGAGGCCCGGGGAGCCCAATCCGAAATTCGATATCATTTTCATAAAAAGAGCCCCCCCAAAACCTATAAGTCGACCCTGATATCGATTTAATCCGAAAAGTTAAAAAAAAGTCGAGGCCCGGGGGGGCCCAATCTCAAATTGGATATCATTTTCATAAAAAGCGCCCCCCAAAACCTATAAGTCGACCCTGATATCGATTTAATCCCAAAAGTTAAAAAAAAACGGGGGCGGGGGGGCCCAATCTCAAATTGGATATCATTTTCATAAAAAGCGTCCCCCAAAACATATATGTCGACCCCGATATTGAATAAATCGGAAAGGTGAAAAAAAAAATTAGGTTAAATAAAATAAAAACATTTTTTTTTCAAAATTACTCATGGCGTTAAAATTTTTCATGAGTAATTTACTCATGGAGATAACATTTTTCACGAGTGATTTACTCATGAAGGAAAAATATTTCACGAGTAATTTTCAAAATTACTCATGGCTCAGCTTCCAAGAGTGATCACTCGTGACGTCACTGCTCGACATTTACTCGAGTAAATGCCCAACACTGAAGTCTTTTTATTTATCAAAATTACATTATATTAATTACAAAAAAAATTTAAACCTAAAATTAGAAGTGCTATATGGTCTGTTGGCCGTCAGAGGAGTCTGTTTCATAACAAAATTTCATAATTTTTTTTTTTTTTTTTTTTATTGCCAAGCAACTAAAATAATATTTTTGTGTTTTAAGATATATTGACATGTGATCGATTATGATGTTGATTATTTTTGATAAGGTTAACCTGCAATAAAAATTATAAAATCTCATTGTTAATATTGATTTAATATTTCTCATATTACTAATCATTACTTACATATATTCAGTCATATTTCCATATTCCTCTTTCAATTATTTTTATCTGACAAATGAAAAAAACTGATTTCGTTAACACCAAACAAATAAAATATTTACTTTTTTAAATGGATTTTTGTTCCATCTATTTTGGGAGTGAAAACACCTATTAAATACAAAAGCATGCGTACATACATGCAGTAATAGCAACTGTTTTATTTCCTGATTTTTTTGTAATTAGGAATAGTAAAATATTTGAATTCACAAGTGCGGAACTCTGCTGAAAATTCTCGAATATCAAACCTGGAAAGTTTGAGTGATTACTGTATTTTTAAATCTGTTTTTTCTAAATATATTATTCTCAAATAAAAAATTATAAACCTAAAGATATAGGTAATTGTATAGCCAATGAAAATTGCGGACAGTTGGTCCTATTTGGCAGAGCTTTTTTTATTTGTATTTGGAATCATTTTTCTCTATCCGTCTATTCCATCCTGAGTAGATGGAATAAGGCTTTTCGTCGCAAAAGTGACGAGTTCTTTGCTTGCGGAGATTTTTGTACACTTCGCACCCTCTGTAGCTTGCAGGGTGACCTTCGCCACAAAAAACACATAACGCTGGTTCTTGCCTTGGTTTCTGGCAAGTGTCAGTTGGGTGAGATCCTGCACATTTAACACATCTGACCTAATGATGGAAGGTATTTCAATCTAGTTAATAACTAGTTAATTAGAAAATAAGAACAATTATATTTAAAATGCAAAAGCTGTATTAATATTTTAATTATAAAAGGAGCGGTACCAACATTCTCCAATTTATTAATTGTTAAAGTTCCAAGTGTCGTGGCCGCAACTACAGTTCGATGCTTGCATAACTCTATCTTTGTTGCCCTATCATCTGCTTATCATTACAAAAGCTGATACTTTAAGTTGTTAACAGTGAGTTTGTGAACATTTGAACTCTTTAACATTGAAATAGTGAGGTGAGAGACTTTTATTAACTATTAACTAGGTATAAACTGATACCAGTTTTATAGAGGCAGCTGATCGGTAATTCCCTAGCGGGTCTTGCCTTATCTACGTAAGTTTGACTAAGGCGCTCTATGTATAAACATTCTTTTTCTAAGTTGGTATCAAGTTCTAACCTAAGTACATAAGATTTCTTTTCTCTTTCTCTTTTTAATTATTTTATTTTTCTTACATACTTTTATTTTTATTTATGTATATTAAGAATATTTTATTTTATTTTTGTAAATAGCTTACATTTGAAGAATTTAATTCGTATAGTTTAATTTTAATTTAATTTTCAATTAGACCATAATATTTTTTTTCTTCACTATAATTTTTAAAATGAAACTGGATAACAACACATCTTTTGAAGAATCGGAAGAAGAGACCCCATTCTCAGAAATAAGCGAAACTGACTTTCGATGTACGACAAGAAGAACCCTACAAAAACGCCACCGAAATTCTGCCCCCGTTTCCGGAGGCAATTCACCCAATAAAAAAACAAAACAAATCGGCCAAATAAAAAAAAAACACCTCTAGGTAAAAAATCAACGCCAAATACACCAGGTAATGCCAATACATATGTAAAACCAGAACCAAACCCCATCAACTACTTCAACCAGTAACTCAGTTACAGCCAACAACTCACCGAATAATAATCTGGACCAAAAAGAATTTCCTGATCCAGAACCACCACCTATTTTCGTTTCAAATATAGACAATTTTATGTCCTTCGGGCAAGAAATTTCAAATTTAATAGGTCAGCCCAATTTTCACTGTTTTGCCAGAGTTTGTGATGTAAAAATAAATATTAACTTCTGAAAAAAATTACAAAAAAGTTATTGATCATCTGAAATCCAAAAATTATGATTTCCACTGCTATCAACTTAAACATGAAAAAGCATACAGGGTTGTCTTAAGAGGCCTGCATTCAACTACCTCAAAACTGGCTTTGAAGAAATAGGACAAAGCGTCAGAAATATATCATCGGTTCTGCATCCAAGAGAAAAATATCCCCTTCCCTTATTTTTTGTCCACCTTGAACCAGCCAAAAACAATACGGAAATATTTCAAGTGAAACGACTGTAGAGTATATCTACTGTACATTTTGAAGAACCAAGACAAAAATCTACAATAGTGCAATGCACTAAATGTCACAATCCAGGACACACAAAGGCTTACTGCCGTCATCAGGTCAGATGTGTTAAATGTGCAGGATTTCACCCGTCTGACACTTGCCAGAAACCAAGGCAAGAACCAGCGATATGTGTTCTTTGTGGCGAAGGTCACCCTGCAAGCTACAGAGGCTGCGAAGTGTACAAAAATCTCCCCAAACAAAGAACTCGTCCCTTTTGCGATGAAAAGCTTTATTCTATCTGCTCAGGATGGAATAGACGGATAAAGAAAAATGATTCCAAATACAAATAAAAAAAGCTCTGGCAAATAGGACCAACTGTCCACAATTTTCATTGGCTATACAATTACCTATATCTTTAGGTTTATATTTTTTTATTTGAGAATAATATATTTAGAAAAAACAGATTTAGAAATACAGTAATCACTCAAACTTTCCAGGTTTGATATTCGAGAATTGTCAGCAGATTTCCGCACTTGTGAATTTCAAATATTTTACTATTCCTAATTACAAAAAAGTCAGGAAATAAAACAGTTGCTATTACTGCATGTATGTACGTATGCTTTTGTATTTAATAGGTTTTTTCACTCCCAAAATAGATGGAACAAAAATCCATTTAAAAAAGTAAATATTTTATTTGTTTGGTGTTAACGGAATCAGTTTTTTTTCATTTGTCAGATAAAAATAATTGAAAGAGGAATATGGAAATATAACTGAATATATGTAAGTAATGATTAATAATATGAGAAATATTAAATCAATATTAACAATGAGATTTTATGATTTTTATTGCAGGTTAACCTTATCAAAAACAATCAAGTTCAAACAACAAAACATATTAAAACAATCACATGTTTTATATCTTATATGTAATATATCTTAAAACACAAAAATATATTCTATATTATGCTAACTTCCTCCCTCCAGTCCCTTCGTAAGGAGGAACTCTAATACTTTAAACAAAAGGAAAACTGGACTATATTTTAAATTTAAATGATAACAAAAAATACTTGCATTTATCTGAAACTTGAAGAAAAACAGAACTGTTTACATATAATTAAACCTATAAGTAAAAAATTGAAAAACGATATAAAACAAAAAAAAAAATCTAAATTGTACAAAACACATTAAAATTAATTACTGATTTTTAATGACGTGGAGTTCCCTGTTGAGCGCCGCAGCCAGACTTGAGACCTGATACTACTCCGGGTACACGAAGTTCTTCGAGATGTACCGTACGCGATCTGAACGGATATTTTACATCTCGAATGGTAAACAAATTATTCTGCCTGATGGTTATAATTTTATAGGGGCCCTCGTAGCGTGCGGTAGTTTTATTTCTCCCTATTCTCAGCCGCCTGTACACAGTTGTTCCTAATGTTAGCGGACCCTTGCTATAAACCACTGAGCGATTATTCGCGCGGTCCACGCGAGTCTGTTTTTCGCGAATTAGTTTTTCTCTAATTTTTTTCCAAGACGTCTGTCGTTCCACTTGAGCTTGATATAATGCCTCCCATAATTTATTATTATTGGTTGTGATGAGATCTCCTCTATCACGTCGCCTTTGACCAAAAACGATTTCTACTGGAGATAGACCCGTCGCTGCATGTATTGTACTGTTGTAGGCAATCACTGCTCGAGGCATAGCGTCAAATGGATCCAAATTTCTTCCTAGTTTAAATAATCTAAGGTGTTCACCTAAAGTGTTGTGTAATCTTTCCACCGCACTTCTACCTTTGATGTGATGGGGGGTGTTTAGTCGCCAAGTGATGTCTAGCGTTTTACATTCATTTCGAATAAAGGTATTGTCAAATTCTCTTCCACAGTCTGACACAATTTCGTCGGGCACACCATAAATCGCGCACTATTGCAAAATCCCATCCCATAATGCTCGGAGTTTTTTTCTTTTCAATGGGATGAGCCAAATGGATTTTACTAAACGTTTCTATTGTTACCCATGATTGGCCCTCGTTAGAATAAATGCCTACTTGTATTAAGCGTAGTGGTTCTGGTGCGGTGGACGAGACTACTTGTTCAGCTACCGGAGGTTGTCGATTATATTTAGCCCGCTGACAGATTTCACACTTTGCGATATAATCGCGTACCGTTCGGCCCATATTTTTCCAGAAATATAATAATTTCAGCGCCCTCAGGGTCTCTTCCATTCCCCGGTGGTTCGTTTTGCCAGTGTGGTGATCATTGACAATTTTCTGTTGTAGCGCCGGTTCGGTGTTTCTACTTGCCGTAAGCACCTAACGAGTGAATAGCCCATTCATATTCCCTCTTGTCGCCATAATCTTTTTATTTGATCGAAAATTGCACGATTTATCAAATAAACATAACAAGTACGGCCCCGTTGACTAAATTCTGTGAAAATTCTCTCTAACGCGTTGTCGTCTATAGATGCAGGTGTGTGGACTAAAATCGTTGATAATCTCTCGTACACACTCGCGTGTGTTTCCAGTCCCGGACTCTGCTTCGATTTTATGATAATTTGAACTTTTTTATCATTTATAACCTCGTCGACTTCGGGTATCCCTTGTGATCTGTCTATTGGTGTTCTAAGGATTTCCTCCATGTCAGGTTCGGTAGGTATGTCCTCTTCGTCAATTGCATTTACTACCAACTCCCGCGACAACCAGTCGCCAACCACATTGTCAACTCCTTTTATATGAACAACATGGAAATTATACGCCGCGAGGCGTTCTTCCCAACGTGAAACCCGCGCGGATGATTCCCTCAGAGTGTCTAAGGAAATTAGGGGTTTGTGATCAGTGATCAGCTCGAAACGTCTTCCGTATATATAGGGACGAAAGTATTCTATTGCCCTAACTACCGCTAATAATTCGCGTTCGATAGCGCTGTATCGAAGTTCGACGTCACTTAACTTTCGGCTTACATATGATATAGGCTTTTCTCCTATTTCGCAATTCTGTGACAATACTGCCGCAATAGCGATTTCGCTCGCGTCTGTGGTGACTTTAAATGGCCTGCGGAAGTCGGGAAAAGCTAACAGCGTACGAGTGGTAAGAATCCCACAACATTTCTGAATACTCGATAATTGCTCCGGCCCCAATTGAAACCTCCTTCCTTTCTTTAATATTTCTGATAACGGGTGAATTATTTCTGCTATTCCTGCAATGAATTTCCGATAATAGTTAACCATACCTAAAATACGTCGAACTCAGTGAGCATTCTTGGGTAATGGTGCCTCTCGAATACCTTTTACACGTCCCTCATCAGGTTGTACCCCACTGGGAGAAACTACGTGTCCCAAAAATTTAATTTCCTTTAGCCTAAATTTAGATTTTTGACGGGATAATTTAAGTCCAAATTCGCGTACTCTGTTGAAAAAGAGCCTTAGATGTTGAACGTGTTCTTTCTCAATTTTGCTGAAAACGATAATGTCGTCCATGTAGACTTGGGAAAAATCTGTAGCTCTCTGTAGCTCGTCCATGAGTCTTTGGAAAGTTAATGGGCCCCCTTTTAACAGGAATGGCATCCTGACAAATTCAAAATGTCTCCGTTCCCATGTGAATGTCGTTTTCCCGATATCTTCCTCCGCCATTCTAACTTGGTGGTAACCACTTTTGAGGTCCAGAGTTCTGAAAATATTTGCTCCCGACGGTCGATCCAGTATATCCTCTACCCGAGGGAGATGTTAACGTTCGTCTTTTATAGCTTTGTTCAGCTTCCGGTAGTCTACTACTACTCGATATTTGTTTGGTTCACCTTCCTGTTCACTTTGTTTATTCTCAACTACCCATAAAGGACTATTAAACGGGGAATCGCTATATCTGATAATTCCTTGTGTCCGTTACTCTTCCAATTGTCCTCGAATAATTTCTCTCATTGCTTGGGGATACCGCCTATCCTTAACGTAAATTGAGAATTCTGTCTTCAGGTGAATTCGATGTACCGTTTTCCCCGTTGTTGGCAAAACTTCGTTTTCTTTGTAAAATAAATCTTTGTTTTGTTCCACTAAATGTGTAATTGCATGTTTTGTACATTCCTCGGCCACGATTTTAATGTCTTCGTGATTTCCCTTCTTTGTAATTCGGTACATTCGTTTCCCTATTTTATAACGCCACTACTTATGGTTAAATTTCATCTTTAAACCCACTCGCTGTAGAATATCACAACCAATAATTAAATCATAACTTGGCATTAATTGCTCAATAATGTGGATTTTTATATGCGAATCCCGCTCCGTTAGCTCACTAAGACACAAAGAGGATTCGCCTAAGGTCTGACATCTGCCACTAACCGTGGATACTATACATTTGCACTGTTTACGCCCGATCCAAATACATAATTTCTCCGCTCTCCTCTGGCTAATTAACGAATTTGTACTCCCTGTATTAATAAAAAATTTGATTCCGTATTCTTCCAATCTCGCCACGGGCAACCTAGTCCGATGTTTATCCCTAACGCTATTATTAATTATCAAATTACTCCCTTGGTCGCCCCGCCCGTCGCTGTACCCTCAATCAGTACGTCCCGCTACTACTTTCGACCTGGAAGGATAATCCCTTCAAGGATTCCCACCGCTTATCTCGGTTTTTCTCGTTGCCTGGCCACTGCGCTCCGAACAGGAACTCTCCTCCTCTGAAGATTTTCCGCTGGTATAGAACCTGCCGCTCCTCCTACCACTCCTCCGGTTGCTGTAGTCCTGGTTATTAACCTCGATTGGCTCTCTTTGTGGTGCCCTCCTGTTCGAGCGAGAGTTTCGCTTTGGACATTCCCTGGCTAGATGCCCTCGCCTGCCGCATTCAAAAAATCTCGTAAGGTTGCACCGGGCTGCTATATGACCAGTCTGGTTGCATTCATAACAACCTTGTTCTGGTTTACGCTTTCTCTCATCGGGAAACCTGCTCGGCTATCTATCAAATTTTCTATTTTTATTGACCTGCCTGGGCGGACTTCCGAGTTTCCTCCTCGATGATTTTACTTCTATCCAATCTGTTACTTGTTTATCGAAGCGCGTTTCTTCTCTTTCCTTAGAATCTATGAGATCGTTCGCACACAAAACATTGTGACAAAATTAATGAAATATTTCCATACTCAATCATAAAAAAAAACTATTTCTATGGCCCAAATTACAATAAATAAAATATTTAAAAGAAACAACTTCTCTAGAGTCCCAATATGAAATTTATATATATAAGATTTAAAACACGAATGTACGCAACGCCTAGAGAAGAAGGGACATCCAGGCCACCAAAACAACCCTCTAGAATAGTAAACGGAAGAGTGTCCTATGCTCAGATGTTCAAAGGAGACACTGTAAACACTCAATATCAGGCCCTGCCACAAGAATCTAAACCTCAAGAATTCACACATCAACCTCAAGACCCATATCCCTCCATCCCCGAACGTAAGTTAAATACCCGTACATTCATTCCTCCTCCTTCCAATTCCACTGACCTCACAAGCCTACTGACATCTTTCCTTTCCGAATTTAGATCTCTCATTACCCCTCTTATTACACCTCTCATTACCCCTCTTCGCTACTCACCAATGTTATACCCAACCTCATTCCACAGCCAATAAATGTCCTCAACCAAATTCCTCTCCATTCTCCTTTGGAATGCGAATGGTATTCGGAACCACATCAACGAACTAACAATCTTATTACATGACAAAAACATCGACATAGCACTAATAACTGAAACTCGACTAACCAACAAACGAAAAATTAACGTGCCCGGCTACAATATTTATCGAACTGACCATCCTGATGGAACAGCACATGGAGGCACTGCCATAATTATCCATCTATCAGTTTCCCTTACCAAACCATAATTTCCTACAATCCACAGTCGTAATAATCCAATCACCCCTTTACCCAATAACACTAGTTGCGGCATATTCCCCGCCTAAAACACCCATTTTCGAATCCCAAATAATTTTCTTCCAGAATTCCTTAGGACACCACTTCCTCCTAGGAGCAGATCTAAATGCAAAACACCAACAATGGGGAGCCAGATCCACAAATTCCCGAGGGCGAATATTGCTATCTGCACTTAATTCCCGTCGCAGCAACATCCTTTCACCTAATACACCCACATACTGGCCAACAGATCCCAACCGCAATCCCGACCTTCTAGACTTTTTCCTCCACAAAAGTCTAGGATAACTACACTGTTCTATTTCAAGGTTTGATGATCTTTCCTCAGACCATAGTCCTCTAGTCCTAACCGTTTCCACATTTCCCATTCCCAAATCATCCCCACCTTCATTTATCAGGGGGCCAGTTAAATGGAACCTTTTCCGTCAAATACTGGAAGATAATATAGACCTCAGAGTTTCCTTTAAAACACCTAAAGACCTCGACGATGCAGTGCATTCCTTCACTACCCTGATCCAGCAAGCAGCTTGGACTGCATCCTCACCTGATCTTCCCAAAAAATACCATAACATAAATCCTTTACCTCAAGACCTACTGGACCTAATCCATAGCAAACGTTGCTCTAGGACCCTTTGGCAAATAACTAGGCATCCTGATGACCGGAAATCGTATAATTATTATTCCAAACAGGTAAAAAAGAAACTGGATACTTTTAGAACCCAATCTTAAATTCCTACCTCTCCTCATTATCCGCTAGTGATAACTCCCTCTGGAATGTAAAAAAAAAAATCCTTAAATTCCAGTCCATTTCCCATCCAGTTCACCGTGATAATCGTTCCTGGGCTTCGTCAGATGCGAATAGAGCAGAAGAGTTTGTTAAACATCTATCCTGCACATTCACCCCTCATCCCGAACTCCATCCCACCCACACTGCTGAAGTTGAAGAATTCCTCTCTTCACCAATTCCTCTCTCTCTACCTCCAATACCTGATAACCCCTCTGAGGTCAAATTCCTTATAAACAAATTAAAACCCCGAAAATCCCCTGGATATGATCTCCTCACTTCACAAATCCTCAGACAACTTCCCAAAAAAGGAATCATATTCCTTACCTATCTATACAACTGCATCCTTCGCACAACCAAATTTCCTTTGTTGTGGAAACATTCCATAATCATCCTGTTTCCAAAACCAGGTAAACCTGTTAATAACACACCATCCTATAGACCGATAAGCTTACTCCCGATCCTCTCAAAAATCTTTGAGAAAATCCTTCTCAAACACATCCTACCCATAATCGAATTTCACAACATCCCTTCTCATCAGTTTGGATGCCGATCAAGACATTCCACTGTCCAACAAGGCCTTCGTGTTGTGGACCATATATCCTCTGCACTTGAAAACAAGCATTATTGCACTGGTGCCTTCCTGGACGTAGCACAAGCTTTCGACCGGGTGTGGCACGATGGCTTGCTTTTCAAGCTCAAAACCCATTTACCTCAATCCTTATACCTAGTCCTCAAATCCTACCTCTCAAATCGTTCCTTTCGAGTCCGTTGTGACACCGAATTCTCCACTTACTATACAGTTGAAGCTGGTGTTCCACAAGGCAGTGTCTTGGGCCCAGTTCTCTACATCCTCTTCACTTCCGATATCCCTTCAAATCCCGATACATTTCTAGCTACATTTGCTGATGATACTGCCATTCTATCCTCCCACTCAGATCCTCAAGTAGCATCTCTAAACCTGCAATCTCACCTCTCCTTGATTGAGCAGTGGTGCAACAACTGGCGCATCAAAATCAATGAATCAAAATGCAAACATATCACTTTCATCCTGCGACGCAGATCCTGTCCGCCAATCCTTTTTAATTCAATTCCACTTCCCTACTCAGACACAGTCCGTTACCTTGGCTTCCTTCTTGACAAAAGACTAACTTGGAATCCACATACCAGACTTAAAATACAAGAACTTAACCGACGATATGGCCAGCTGTATAGATTACTAAGTAGAACATCCCATCTTTCGATTGAAAATGAACTTTTAATCTACAAGACCATACTGAAACCTATCTGGACCTACGGACTTGAAACTGTGGGGAACTGCTAAACATTCGAATATCAAACGCATCCAATCCTTCCAGTCCAAAGTACTTAGAACTATAGAACTACTTAGTCAATGCCCCATCCCATTTGTCCCCGACATCATCCCATCCAGATTCTCAAACTTTCACCAGAACCTTATCCATCATCCAAATCCTCTAGCTCAATCCCTATCCAGCTCCCTTCATCTCTACAATCCTCCACGAAGGTTAAAACGGCAGTGGCCCAGAGATCTCTTGTAAATATGCTTCTGGAGTCTTGGCAATGGCCAGCTTCTCCACTCATGTCCTGAGCGTCTGTGGCTCTAGTGCCCTCTTTCAGTCGTCTCCACTGGCTTCTAATACTAGTGATGCGACTGGAAAAGTGGCACTGGGATCTCCTAGAGTCTTGATTTGCCTTCCACATGTGGGGGAAAAAGCCTGACTCGGAGATTCCTGGGCGAATGTATATATTGTATATAGGTATGATTGTGTTTAGAAGTTTCTATTTTATGTTATTGTTTACTTTTTTTTTCTTTTATTTACTTTCTTCATCAGTATTATTTATTTACTTTTTATATTTATATTTATTTCTCTATTATTTGTATATATTGTTTGAATGAGAACTCTTAGCCCTAAAGGCTCGGTCACACAGAACGCGATACGACGTTACGTTACAATAACGCGCGATACTCACGGGGATACCTAATCTGGGGCAGTCACACAGAGAGCGTTACTTTGAAAGCGATACAGCAGCCCCGTCGCTCTGCCTGGCCTAGTCAACTAGAGTATCTGCTTCCCGCAAGCTGTATATTACCGATTTTTTCGATTATTTTTTTATAGAAAATGAGTAGTTCTGACGAGGAGACCCTTCTCCTCATTTTAGCTCTTCAGCATAACAGAAAAAAAAAGAATTTGGATTCATGATATTAATAAGCACAGAGACAGATTGGGAGAATGCCATCATCTCTGCCGTGAGCTCCAATCCTACGAAGATAGATTTTATCTATACTTCAGAATGTCTAGGGACAGCTTTGAGCATCTACATGATATACTCCAATCGAGTATTGAAAAGTGCACTACCAATTGGCGCAAACCTATAGGTACGAAGGAAAGACTAGTCGTTTGTTTAAGGTAAGTTGTGGAAATATAATACACTAATATATGACTCAATTGTATGAGAATTACACATAAAAAATTGAATTCTCTAGCAGAAATAATATACGTAATAATATAAATAAGCCAAGAACTAAATTAATTACAATGAGAAGCAATTTGTATTTTAAAATAACAAATTAGTGAAAGAGTCGAAATTCATCGTAATATAAGTGTTTTCAACTAAAATAACTATTCCAAAACTTTTATTTATTTTTTTTTTTGTAATCTATGATATAACTTTATAATGTAATTAATAAAATACAATATTTTTATAAAAATAATAAAATTTACAATTTCCTAATTACTGAGCAGCCCAGCTCTCGTTATTTTAATACAATAATGATTAGTTAGTCCGTGCGAATAATTCGCCGCATAATATGTTCGTTACTGAATAAATGACAAAATACTATAAAAATAACCTTATCCAAAGTATTATAAAATGGAGGTATTCATTTTTTCTTCCCGGTCTAATTTCAATAGTTCAGTACTTATAAACCAAAATATGTATAAAATTTACTAAAGGCTGTATGTTTGGAAATAACACGACCACATTATATTAAGTGTAGATTACGTCTTACTCAATTCAATGATTTATTAAAAATTAAAAAATAAAAAGTCTGCAACTGTTATAATTATTCATAACACTATAATACTATTTAGAGGAGTATTTTATTAATTATCCCTGTATTAATTTTTATGAATAAAATAAATTTTGGTAATTAATAATCACCTTGATACATTTCGAATAGCGCTATACACATCGTCTTAAACGTCCCATCAGTTAAATCCTCCACATCATCCACAACAAATACAGTTAATTTCATTCTTCAACTCTAAATCTCATCAATCCATTAGTCCTTTCTATTTCCTGCTCCCTGTTACCTGATTGACGCAGACTGAAAAGAAAATGGCCAAGGGACCTACCTACTCCTACATTAATAACAAGAAAAAAAGATGAAGCAAATTCGCAGCTAATGACAATACATCAGATTTGCTAGATGCTCTGCAGTGCTGGTACAAATTTCATTTCATAAAAGTTAAATGAGTAATTAATAAAAGTTTTGTAATAATTTATTATAATTATTTTTGTTGAAAACTGATGTTTTTTTTCAAGTTCTCAAAAAACTGGATCCGACTCTCAGCTTATTCCGTATCAAACCTTCACTTGATTAACATCTACTTAAAGATTATTAACGAGTCCGATAGGGGAAAATTCTTTCTATCTTACTAAATGTTTGAATCACATAATTTTACATGTTTTTTATTAATTATCGCTCTCTACTCAGCAAAAAATGTGGCTTGACTTAAATTTCCTTCAACACTTCCGATCTGAGTCCCCATGTCGCTCTTGCAGCCACTGACAGTCCATTTATAATCCTTAAAGTGTTATCTATATGTGTTAGATTATCTATATGTCTGTTCCAATTCAGTTTTCTGTCAAAGAGAAGCCCCAAATATGATAATGTGTCACATTGAGTTACTCTTACTGTATTGAGTCGAATATCCAATTCTGGTACAGTTCTCTTTTTTGTGAAGATTATATATTTTGTCTTGTCTAGATTAAATTTAAGTTTGTTGCGTCAAGTCCATTGTCTCAGCCTTGATAATGTTATATTTGCTATTGTCTGTAATTCATCGAAATCTCTTAGTTTTATAAGTAATAATAAATCGTCTGCGTATGATAATAATGTTAAATTTTTCTGTAGGTCTATTTCGAAAACAGTATTGATTAAGATGTTCCATAGTATAGGTGATAGTGCTGATCCTTGAGGAGTTCCTAGCGTCAATGTCTTGTCAATATAATGAAAGTTTGTTTGGATTGCAAGTTTTCTGTCAGAAAAATAATTTTGAATGATTTAGTATATGTTTTTTAGACATTTATATTTCTTTAGATTATTTACGATCGCAGGCCACCAGGCGTTGTCAAAGGCACCCGCGATATCCAAAGACACAACCAGTAAATTTCTATTTTGCCGGAATGTACTGGTGATATGGTCGTTCAATTCACTGAGAACATCGTCAGTTCCTGATTGGGGTCTGAATCCAAATTTGTGTCGGTGGAGTATATTGTTACTAAGTAGATGATGCATTAATCTATTTTTAATTATTTTTTCAAAAATTCTGCTCATTACAGGAAGCATACTTGGTGGTCTCAGTGAAAATGAATTCGCCTTAGGAATCAATGTTAATTTACCCACCTTCCAGCTTTTAGGAAATTCATTTCTTTCGAATAAGGTTTTATAAAGTCCCCTTATCAATTTTGGAAAGGAGTCAGCTATCTTTTTGGGTCAATTTTGTCTATTCCTGGTGCTTTCTTGTCATCTAATTTATTAATAACTTGTAATATTTCAAAATCCCGGATATTAGTGTCATCGTCATTATTAGGCGGGATAAGTATTTCTGTTCCCATTTGTCTGTGTTCGTTAGTATCATTACTTGTATTGTCATCTTTGATTATTTTATTTAATATATGAGATAATGTATTCTTACTGTCTGTTGTGTATGTTCCTAGTTCATTCAAAGTGGTAGTGAGTAAGGTTTGAGATTTTATTTTATTGGATACAAACTTATATGGCCATTGCCACGCCTTTAAAGCAGTAGCAAATGTCTTCCAGGACTTTAATTTGGAACTTTTAATTAGCTTTTGATATGCTTGCCTACTTTTGAGATAGATCACTTTCCTTGATTCACTTAGTCCATCGTCTTTTGTCCGCTGGTAATTTCATCTTAGATGATTTGTCTATTTAAGCAAGCCAGTTAGTTCAGAGTTCCACCAAGGAACTGATCTTTTTCTAGTTCGACCTTTGAAATGGCCGGATCTTTTGAATGCTATATTGCAAGATTTTACGATAGATTTTATCATTTTATTTATGATAATATCAGTAGACATAAGAGAAAACTCATTAAGAATCAGCTTTTCGGTCTCATAAACTTTCAATTCCTTCTTATCAGTACAATGTTGAGATAAAAACTGTTTTTCTAACTGATTTATTAAGTTAGTCAAGAATTTATTCCAGTCACCATTCTCTGTCAAATATATATAGGTTTTTGCTAGCACTCCAGTTTTATCATTTCCCTGTAAATGTTACTCATAAGTCAAAATGTTGTGGTCCGAAAAAATTGTTTCTCTAGAAACTGCTCGATTTTTTAAAAGGTTATGTCTAATCAGTATTGTATTAGATAATGTTCGATCAATATTACTACTGCCTCGCGGCCCTTGGAAAGTCATTAGTTCGGAATTTATATTCATTAAGAACAAATCTTTCTCAACAATAAAAGTTTCCATATTTTTACCCCTTTCGTTAGATTGTTTGTCGAACCAATATTTAGATTTTGCATTGGAGTCCAATCCAATAATGATATTAGAATCTTTGGAATAATCCCAAACGCGTTCTATTTTTTGTAAATCCAAATTTATGTTTCGGGTGATATCAAAATAAGCACATATTATTATACATTTTAATTTACTATATGATATTTCTATGCAAACAAAATCACAATCAGAATGTTGCAATATCATGCAGGCATCAATGTTTTTATTGGTCACAACGACTCCATCCCTGGGATGTCTTCCTATTCTTTGAAAAACCCTTGATGGATACGAGAGCCGTGAGTCTCCGGAAGTAGACGAAAACATCGTCGCTGGTTCGTCTTGGATAGTACAAAATATAAAATTATGCGTAATTACATATAAATATACTGGTTTACTATATTATGATATGGAAATAAAAAAATAATTAAAATAAATAATCTATGTTATAATAAACAAAATAAAATTAATATCCCATATTACGACATGGTGACAAGAAAATAAAAATAATTACAGGTTGGCCGCAACACCTGGACATATTTTTCACCTCTCAGTTTTCCTCTTCCAATGTCACAATAAAATCCCTGGATGGCCTTTCTTCAGATCATAGTCCAGTTCTGCTTTCATTACACTCAATCTTCGCTCCCTATCTAAGCCCTCCTACTTTGATTAAAGAACGAGTAGACTCGGACAAGTTTCATGATAATTTGGAAAACAAACTGTACTTAAAAATCCCGCTTAAAACAAGACAAGACATTGACAAAGCTATAGAAAAACTTAACACATCAATAGCAATAAGTATAAATGATTATACATCTATCAATAAAAACAAATACATACGACATATTAACATATGCGAATCTTATTAAGGGAAAAACGTAGAGCAAGATGGAAGTGGCACAGGACCAGATATGCAACAAATAAAACTCACCATAACAAATTGACTACCAACTAACAAACAAAAAGTAGAAATTAGAAAATTCAAAAATTACTTAACATAACTGAAAATCTTACAACTGACAAATCACTATGGACGACTACTAAAACACAGCTGAAGTTTAAAAACTTTAATCATCCACTTCTTACTGAAGCTCAAACCTGGACTACCCTCCCGCAAAGCTCCTGGCCACGACCCAATCACACCCCAGATCTTAAAACTGCTTCCTCGGAAAGCCATCCTGTTCCTTACCAACATATATTCTGTACTGCTTTACTCCTCTGTATGCTGTACTCCTCATATTTTCCTGACCCCTGGAAACTAGATAGAGAGAAATTTATTTGTTTTGGGGGGATTTCCCATACAAATAGAGCCTAGCTTGGCTATTGTAGAATAATATGGTTTTACAAGTTATATACATATGATTTAAAAATAAATAAAATTTACAATATTTTACGTTTAGAATGGAACGTTGGAACGTTTAGAATAACAATAAAAATTAAAAACAAAAAACGATTACTGCATAATAATAGTTATATAAACCTGTTACTATGGTAAAAACAATAAAAAATAAAAATATTTATAATGATGTAGAGATGGTTGACCGTTGATATGATATGAGAAGGAATTAGTCGAGGGTGCGGTCAAAATAAAAATAAAAAAATTAAAATATATAAATAATTTTAATTTTTGCCGACGTTTCGCCCCACTTTGCAGGTCGTCTTCAGGGCTACAAAAGATACAAACATGTTGAAAATATAAAAATAAAATAAAAAATAAATATAAGTATATATAAATTACGAAGAAGTCGTCAGATACAGAAATAAAAGATAAAGAAAATAAATACATGATAAGAAAATAGATAAAAGAAAATAAATACATGAATGTTAACGAATAAATAGATTGAAAATTGAATAACTATTGTTACAGTAAAGTTAAAATATGGATAAGATAACATAATAATAAGATATCAGTGGATAACAAGCAAGTGATACAACATCTTTTTAAGCAAGTTTAAACATTTTTTTAAAATTATTGTTTTCTTATAGAGTTATTTATACTTAATAATCTATCCCAACAATATTACACTAATGTTACCCTATTAATCTTTCAATTTCTTCACTTCTTAACCTTTGGTCCCGTTATCTGTTTATTTACAATTAAAGGTAACCTCCACTTGCTTGTTATCCACTGATATCTTATTATTATGTTATCTTATCCATATTTTAACTTTACTGTAACAATGGTTATTCAATTTTCAATCTATTTATTCGTTAACATTCATGTATTTATTTTCTTTTATCTATTTTCTTATCATGTATTTATTTTCTTTATCTTTTATTTCTGTATCTGACGACTTCTTCGTAATTTATATATACTTATATTTATTTTTTTATTTTATTTTTATATTTTCAACATGTTTGTATCTTTTGTAGCCCTGAAGGCGACCTGCAAAGTGGGTCGAAACGTCGGCAAAAATTAAAATTATTTATATATTTTAATTTTTTTTATTTTTATTTTGACCGCACCCTCGACTAATTCCTTCTCAAAAAAAATATTTATACATATAAACAAATTATCACTTTTAAGATAAACTAAAAACAAACACTTAATAGATGGGCTAGTACCAACAATTTTGTGTATGCACTTTATGTACTCCCACCATATAATATTAAACTTTATTTAACTTATCCATACAATAGATATTCAATATGGATTCGATGTTGTGGTTATCAGAAGATTCTGAGATGAAGTTTTGAAGGAATTTTTGTCGATAGTCATTGTAGGCTAAGCAGTGAAGGAGAATGTGATGTAGACTATTGTAGATAAATTGACTGCATGATATACAAGTTTCTTGGGACTCGATCGAAAAAGTTGCTTTTTTTTTTTAATAGATTCTGATATGTTCTGGGGTTGCAACTCTTAATTGACTGTCACGTCTCAATTTCTTTATATTGATTTTGAATGTAAGGTACGTTCAATTCGGGAGCATTGTAACTGCATAGTATTCTGTATAAAGGGTGGTTGGTTGAGTTTAGAGCTCTTTGTATGTCGGCTGAGAAATAATGTTTGTGTGCTTTTTCCAGGATTTGTATTTGTATCGAAGGAGTCCGTTTGTGTGGTGAACAGAAAGCTCTTCTGCAAAGGCATTAAGATCTGCTATTGCTCTAAATTGAGACACCCAATTGAAGTGTGTAACCAAGATTAAGAAAGCACTGGAAACAAAACAAACTCTACTCTCTTTTGGTGGTAAAACTATTTTATTGAAAGCCGACGTTTCGACCCGACTTTGCAGGTCTTCATCAGGGAGGTCTGTTCATCTAGGAGTTTCACTTAGATTAGCCTGTTTATGACCGCAATCCCGGACCATCTCCTTCCTTTATAATGCAACGGTCAACTATTAAATATTCAATATCTACTCTCTTTTGTTTCCGATGCCAGATTACTAATTGATATCTTAGCATGTGCATGTGCTCTTATATCTTATATCTTGACTATCTTTTATTGATGTTTAGATGTGGCATGTTAACAATGTTCTATTCTATATAGAATAAGTATATTTTTTTTTGTTATTTATATTATCTTTATTATCTTAAATATCTTCCTATTTATCTTTAATTGTATACAGTAATTATGTTTAAATTCTCTCTTTTTCCTTGTATTTTATTTCTTTTTATTGTACATAGTATTAATTCTGTAAATATTTCTTTCTGTAAATAGATCTGTCAACCTTTTTTCCTGATTTATAAAAATACCCAA
The DNA here is from genome assembly GCA_928085145.1 of Nezara viridula. Classification (NCBI taxonomy): domain Eukaryota; kingdom Metazoa; phylum Arthropoda; class Insecta; order Hemiptera; family Pentatomidae; genus Nezara; species Nezara viridula. The sequence goes on from OV725078.1 coordinate 6,201,248, forward strand.
CCTAACCCTTTCTCACCTGAGCATCATTCTAGCATGGTAGAATAAATATTTATTGATGGCCAAATAATGGGTAAGTACCTTTTACTTTTCTTGATTTATCTCTTTAGAGATGAAAGGCTGGTAAGCCAGGCGCCCAACAAATAAAAAAATTCCTATGGAAAATTATATTTACTAAAACTTATTTATTAGCTTTTTTATTTATCCTTTTTTTGTTCATATAAATAGTGGCGGCTGAAACGTGGGGCCTAGATGTATATAAAGCAGTAAATAAATGCGAATAATTAACTATAAGATAAATGAGAATGAGGTTAAGTGTAATTCAAGTTGATAAGAATTGCTTGAAGACACCAAATATCTAATTGATCTATTATAAAAAGGTATTGACGTGGATTAATTATTAATATTAAAGTGAGTATCATTACCTACTGTACACAATTTATATTTTATCTATATTTTATCTTAAATGAATATTGATATACCTTCATTAGTAAAACTTGATTTTAAGTACACATTATTGTTGTATTCAAGCAAATCTATATATATTAGAGATATAAACGATTTGAATGAATATGACAATGACGAAAACATATATTTATTTGTAAAAATATATGTACTTGTATAATGTCAATAATTAACTACTAGTAGGCCCGTGCGAAAAATTTGCACAGGATACTGTTATCAAATGCCAAATCAATAAGAAAAGAAAAAAACCCAACGTATCAAAAGATAAAGGAATCAATTGTTACTTTATCGATAAATATAATCGACAAAGGAAACAAAATTAATATAAATCTTCATTGGACTATTTTGCCAGCCTGAAGGAGAAGGCAGCCTTCGAAATTGGTGGCTCAATCTTGAGATTTGGTGAAGAATTAACGATGATATGGCTTGCCGATCAAAAACACCATCGATAAATAATATAAACTTCTGTCTCGATCATAGAGACTTCAAGTACTACAGTTAAGATATGTACTCTAGTACTACAATTAACGGTTGTGTGGATGCGAACCCCATGCCTTGCGTTATCTCGAAAATAGTACGTTTATGGGCTTGAAAACGCAGGATCCGATAGTTCCGGAAGAAATATCTGGGTCTTGCTGTACGCATCAAAATCCAATTTGTCCCGCATCGATCTACACACCTACCACCGTTCCAGTATTGAAGCCTAGCAAAATGTTTATATCGACTTTATTTATTTTAGAAAGAAAAACAAAAGTGGAGAATACGATTCGCTAACCCCCCCGTGAAATTCTGAATCCTACGGTACCCCATTCATGGTATTTGAGCATTACAGGAGCTTATATTTGGTACAAAACCGATTTCGATCCTTACGGTAATAATATATGTGGGGGTTGTCACTAATAGCAACGCATAAACAAACAAGATGGTTAGCAACCAGGTAGATGATAAACTAAAGACTAGCTACTCAGTAGGTTATGCATTGTTACAATCTTATCAAAGTCACTATGCCGACTTTGACTGAAGGTTAATTACTGAAACAAACTATACCTTTATTGAATTAATTTTAGTGATTTAAAAATAATTATTTTGTCACTTTGAGTTGCTTTCTGCCTCACGAATTATTTTTAAATCTCTAATTTATTTGTTTAAGAGTACGCTATTTTTTTGTGTTTTATCTTTTGCATGTTTATTAATTTTACTTATACTTATTAATTTAACTTTTGCCTCAATTATTACATTAATGACTTTGAAACAAAATTGTAGTGAAATTCTCTTAATGTAAATACCAAACACATTTAATTATCTTTTGTACCGCCGTATCTAATTATCTGCCCAGTTATTTTAGTTATTCTATTACTATTCCAGTTCCATTACTATTTATTATATTCTCTCATTTTTAACCGATCACATCGCTTCGAGGGATATTTTCATTTCATTAATAGCTCTCATTATGTCGTCGTTGGAAACCATTATTAGGAAATATATACGTAAGTACCTGGCAGTGATTTGATAAGCTACAGTGACTCTGAACTTCTACATCTGGAGCGGGTGTGGTAGGGGTTTGCAGGTTCAGTTCAGTCCACCGATAAGCAGCCCAGTCTTGGCAGCAGGCTAATTTCTTTACAATTTTCTCCTATCGAAAATGCTGATGCTGATGGTGAATTTTAACGATATTTGAAAGATGAGTTGCTGACAGACAAAACTACAATCGTGTAAACTTTGAACTAAATAAGACGGAAAAATAATGATGAAAAATGAGAACAACTAAGACCCGATGTATTCTCGTTGCCGGCCGCGGCTAGACTCCGACCCCTGGAAACTATCTATTGTTAAAATGATACAAAAAACCCCCCGAATACCCATCCTCTTAACATCCTATATCTCTATTACCTATCATGGGCAAAATCCTGGAAAAAACTCATCCTAAAACACCTGTACTCTATCCTAGATTCTAATGATATAATCCCTGAACACCAATTTGGATTCCGCACTTCCCATTCGACTATTCAGCAATGCCATCACGTGTTGGACGTAGTCTCCTCTGTATTGGAGCGCAGAATGTACTTCAAGGAAATCTTTCTCGACTTTGAGCCGGCGTTTGATAGAGTCTGGCACCAGGTACTGTTGTACGAACTCCGTAAATTCCTACCACCTATATAATTCCTCATTATTCGTTCCTACCTCACTAATAGATACTTAAAAGTATATCACAACAATACCTATTCATTTCTTTTTTTCCCAGTCTGCTGGTATTCCTCAAGGTAGTATCCTAGGTCCTTCTTTACACCGTCTATACAGCTGACATCCCAACCCATCCAAACACCGTTATTACAAAATATGCCGATGACACATGTGTGCTATCAGTTCATAACAACCCCACAATTACATCCAAAACCCTTCAATCCCACATTACAAACCTCGATGAATGGTCTCAAAAAAGCAGAATTAAAATAAACTCCTAAAATCCCACCAAATTACCTTTTGCCTTTGTAGTAAACCTATGACTTCCTGCCCTGCAGAATCCTTCACTAGCGGATCCAGAAATTAAAGCATTAAAGCATTTCGGGAGCCCGCCCGAAAGCATTTTAACATAAAAATAACGATAAATACTTTGGAAAAAAAGAAACTACCTATATGAAATGGTGTTTAAGTGATTTATAATGTCCTTTTAAATGTAATTACACGAATAATAATACTTTAAGAGATAATTTTTAATATATTTTACCATAAAACATGGTTATATTTTACCATTTGAGGGAGGGGACTTCGCCCGTGGTATCCTTTAATAATACCTCACTTATCGCTGTTGAACACATCCGATACCTAGGACTCCATCTAACTTCTAAGCCAATGTCTAACTTGGAATCCTCATACCAGACTAAAACGACAAGAAACCGTTCAACGTTTCAGACTGATTCAGCACTTACTAGACAAACGCTCTAACATTTCAATTAATTGCAAAAGACTCATGTACATGACCATAATACCATATTTGGTATATTATGTTATATTATATGACTATATTTGGACTTAAGGAGTTGAGCTATGTGGCTCCACTAAACCATCGAATTCCTCTAGTATCCAATCTTTACAATCCAAAATCCTTCGTAAAATCCTTAATGCTCCTTACTTTGTTCCAAATAAAATCATCCATAGCGACCTTCATGTTCCTCACGTTTCAGATCAGGCTAAATCCAGATACCTATCCTTCCATAATAAACTTCAGAACCATCCTAATCCTCTCGTTTCTAACCTTGCTTCCTCTTCGATCCCTGATAACCGTCCTAGGTGTCTGAAAAGAAGATGGCCTCGAGATCTCCTAATTTAGAAACTTTATTAGAATGCTACCAATGGGTAGATTCCCGACAAGCCTTGTCAAGTCATGAATTTCTGAATGTATATTAATTTGTACAGTTGTAAATTTCATAATGATCATTCATAATGATAAGGCAAGACCCTAAGAGATCCCAACGCTTCTCTCTTAGCCGCGTCACTGTGATAGGTATCTAGTAGAGACCGAGAGAGGGCACTAAAGCCATATACACTCATGAAGAGAAGAGAAGAAGAAGAAAAAGTCTTTTTATTTATCAAAATTACAAACTATAAATTACAAAACAATACAACATTATATTTTTGAATTTAAAAAATCAGACGTGCTACATGGTCTGTTGACCGTCAGAGGAATCTGTGTTTCATAACAAAATTATATTTCAGTCTATTTATATACAAATAATTAATAGGAAAATAAGAACGATTATATTTACAATGTAAAAGTTATACAAATATTTTAATTACAAAAACAGTGGCACCAAAATTCTCCAATTTATTAATTATTAAATTATCTGGTGAGCATTATTCTATAGGAGAAAGCAGACTTGCAGTAATTTACCAGTGCTATCCAATTGTTTCCATTAGCATTTAATAAATCAATTACTTGATCCCAAGATAAATTTCTAGACTTTAACCATTTAATTCTAAATTCAGAGAGTATCGGACAAGCAGCCAGGAAGTGATAGAGATCTTCTGTTTCGTTTGAATTACACATGCTACAATTATTATTTGTTTGCTGGAAGTGTTTATAATTTAAGTTCAAAACATCAGCTCTAATTTTAATTACCCATCTGATCACCTTCAATGAGCTTTTGTCATCAATACAATTTACTGAAGTTAAATGAGGATAAAAAGTGAAAGTTTTAGAATTCTGAACTTTAAGTACATATTGATTATATATATCTTTCTGAATTTGAATTCTTAGTAAATATAAATTAGCTCTCCATAGTTTAATATCATCACAGTTAGATCGATTTAAGTTGAAATTTAGTCCATGCAGTTCAATCAGATTAAATAAGTCCCTAAACCATGCGATTTCATTTTTAATTATCTGTAGTGCTAATATTTTGTGATATCTATGTGGTGGAAGATTCAAAATTTGTATAATGTAATCAAGATGGAGTTTAATTGTGAAGATAAATAACGGGTATATTTTAGTCTCAAAGTGAATAAAGTATGTTGGAGTATATTTTGGTAATTTAAATATTTTTTTAAGAAAGAATCTTAGTAGTCTTTCCACGGCTTCATAACTTACCCCACCCCAGTTTTGCCCACTAACGGAATTAAATACTTGCAATTTTTTGGATAGAGCTATGTCTTTGTTTTCCATAAACTGTTGCTAAATCCAGTTTTTCTGCCAGGTGTTTGGACATTGAGAGACTAGGCGTGAGAATTATTCCTAAGTATCTGTACTGTTGAACCATTTTTCTTTACGTGATGGTTTACCGCCATTGCGAAAGACCATTATTTTAGATTTTTCGAGATTTATTCTCAGATTCCATTTTTTACAGTACTCGTCTAGAGAATTTATATTACTCTGTAAAGTCGCTGGATGTGAAGATAACAGAACAATATCATCCGCAAAAGCCAGATATTTAATTTTACAATTTTCATCTACACAAATACCACCATCTAAATTTTCTTCCAAATCATTTATATATAAGAAAAATAGAATCGGACTTAGCAAACAACCTTGTATTACGCCCGATTCTATGTTAAATGGTTTCAACATGGTGGTCAAATAACCCAAACCCCAAACTGAAGCATTAGTATCGCTAAGCAAACATTTATTTGAATTATTTAATTTAGATGAAAATCCTTATTATTATCGGAGAATACCAACCTTAGTATTATCGGAGAATACCAATGCGGATTTAGACGGAATCGTTCGACTATTGATCAAATATTTTCTTTACGGCAAATATTAGAGAAAAAATTGGAATACAACGGTATTGTTCACCAGCTGTATATAGATTTTAAAAAGGCTTACGATTCTATTGACCGCCAGAAACTGTATAATATTCTAATCGAGCAGGGGATTTCTAAAAAATTAGTAAATCTAGTCAGGATGTGCTTGACGGAGACACTTAATAAAGTTAGAATCGGTAATAATCTGTCCGAAAAATTTGAGGTTCGTTCGGGTTTAAAAACAACTTTTTCAGCCACAAATATTATAAGCTAAAATTTTCACCGATTGTTCTTCTATCTGTAAGTGTGAGGAATTTTCAAAATGATTCCTTGATCTGGACGAAATGTTTTCCTTAGATGCATCCTGAGTTATAAGACCAGTGGATTTTATCTTGAGCGGATTATTATCAGTGCGAAGATGTTCTGGGGCGAAAACGAAATGACTCTTGTTTGTCTTTGGCTTTTCTTTTACCAGCATCATCCGGCGGTAAATTTTTATCAGTACATTTTTGAAAATCTGGTGGACTTAAAATGGAATGCAATTCATTAAGGGATTATAGGGTCCCTCTAAATTGTTTTATTATTTTAATGGAATTTACAACTGTATTACATACAGAATACAATAAGTAAATGAGAAATTTGTAACATGGCATGTAAAACATGAAGAGAAACTACCCATTGGTAGAACTCAAATTAAAGTTCTATATTAGAAGATCCCGAGGCCATCTTCTTTTCAGACGCCTCGAAGGGTTATCAGGGATCTAGGAGGAAGCAAGGTTTGAAACGAGAGGATTCGGATGGTTTGCAGTTTTTTATGGAAGGAAAGGTATCTGGATTGGGCCAGATCGGAAACATATGGAACATTAAGGTCTTTATGGATGATTTTATTTGTGACAAAGTAAGGAGCGTTGAGGATTTTACGAAAGATTTTGGGTTGTAAGGATTGGATACGAGAGGAATTCGATGGTTTAGTGGAGCCCCAACGCTCAATTCCGTAAGTCCAAATAGGTCTTATTATTGTCATATATACGAGTCGTTTATAATTGATTGAAAGCTTAGATCGTTTGTCTAGTAAGTGCTGCAGTAGTCGAAAACGTCGGGCGGTTTCTAGTCGTTTCAGTCTGGTATGGGGGTCCTCTAAATTTGATCTTATTTTTAATAATAACAGATTTGTCATCTATTTTCAGTCATAATGCCCTCTAGCGTTATAGAAGGAGCCATTTTATTATAAATTATACTGTTATTGTTATTATAAATTATATTGTTATTGTTATTATAAATTATATTGCTCACCAGCTGATGAGGTAGGTGGAGGGGATGCCACACCGGCTGAAATGATATCTAATGTATTTTTGTCAGGTTCCAACACGTACGCCCCCACTATTACTTATCTACCAGTTGTTTGTAACAATTGTCTGAGCAAGGAATCTAGATGAAAGTATTTTCACCTTATTTTTCCACTTCACAAACTCTCACCAAATTGAAATATAGTGTTCCTTAATAGGTATGGTATCCACTAGTCACAACGTTTTTCAAATTAAACTTATAAATTAGAAAACTATCATCTATAAAAATAGAAAGAACTGCACTGCTTGAGTGGAGAAGCCAGGATTTCAATAAATGTGTTACAAAAAATACTTAGGAAATTGTAAGCACAGACACACACATATGTATATATATATATATATATATATATATATATATATATATATATATATATATATATATATAGAAATAGAAAAATCATCTTTATTCTGGGACTAGGTCCCTTTAGAATAACAGTATTGTTCATATATATTAACTACAAATCTGGTCAAAAGACTTATTACAATGAATAATGACAAAATACATGTAATACATTAAGTATTAATTAAGCTCTTAGGATAAATTAACGAGGACAGTTGGGTAATAGGGGTTCAGTACTACAATATTGGAGCTAAAATAGTTGCATAATAATCACTGAATGAAATTATAAAGGAAAGTAAAATCTATTTTATAGGTAAAGCATTGTAGTGATGGAATATAAAAATTTAAAAAAATAATAATAACTGTTAATATGTAGGGAAAGAAATTGTAAAAACTAAAACAAAAAAATATATAAAAAAACAAATAATGATATACATATGATCCCTAAGATATTTAAGTGATTATGCTATATATATATATATACACAATGATAATAAGGAAAATACAAATATATAAAAAAAAAATACAAAGGAACATATAAATATTTACAAAACATACTAACGATAAACACAGGTATTTACAATAAATACTGAGATATAAAAAAATAATAAATAAAAATAAAATTACTTCTATCAATTAACTGCTTTTGATCAACGTAATTATATAACCCAGAAATTTTTAAAAGCTTGCGGAAGTTTGAATTTGTAGTAGGTGGTGGAATTGTTTGAAGGAGTTTATTGACGTGGTTTGGCGTGTGGAGATGGGTAAGGAGTTCTGTTTGGGGCATCAGGCCTTCCCTGATCCCGAAGCAGGGGGAATCAAGCCTGGATGCTAATAATTGATCAGAAGGGGGTGTTCATGTGGAATGTGAAATGAGTAAATTGAGGTTTAACATAAAATAAATTGAAATAGACAGATGTTGATGGGGTTTAAGATGTACATCTGGGTTATTGTGTTAGTGATTGCTATTGGGTAATATGGGCTGACCAGATAAATGAAGTTGCTGGCTGGTTGATGATGAATTCTCCATTGAGAGACTGGTTTCTGTGTCATATGAGTGGGTACTGTGTTCTGGCATCTTCTAATGCTGTACTGGTAGCTGGCACCTTTTAATGTCTTGTCATGTGCTGGCATCCATGCTGCCTCTTCCTTATGTAAGTCCAGCTAGACATTATATTCACACCTTGTGAATATGCTTGATCATGGAGACCATTTTCTTGGCAGGCTCAGACTCAGACTCAGACTGGCACTGGTGTTATACTCTGGCCCTTCTGGTCCCAGGTCACCAGGCGGGGCTAAACTTCTTCAACTTGCCAGTAGATGGCACTGTCATGATGGCCAACAGATGGCGCCACTGTGTGTGCGCTATTTGACGCACTTAAATTATTAATTACAGTGAGTGGCCGTAACAAGTTCCATAAGGAGGTAGCACGAATGAAGAAGTATTTACTGAAGGAAGTGATTTTATGGGAGCGAATATATAAATCTATAGGTTGAGATCTGGTATTGAGAGAATGGATAGCGGAGGGTAAAGTAAGGAGTTTTAAGATGTAGGGAGGGTTTTTGCTTCTGAGAACTTGAAAAATAAAAACACCAAGAAGGAATTGCCGTTGGGGAGTAGGAATTGAGCCACTTCAACTCGGTGTGCCAACAAGAAATATGATAACGCTTGGTAATCCCAAATATAAATCTTAGGAAGCAACTCATAATTTTGTTTAGTCTCGCCTCCAGTTCTGTGGACAGCCCTCCGTATACCAGGCAGCCGTAGTCGAAGTGGGTGAAGACTAGGGATGTTACAAGGAGCTATCTGTTTCTTTTTTTTTTTTTTTTGGAATTGAATCACGGAATCGAAGGAATTGTTTGAGGATAGTTATGGATTTACGTGTAACCTAGGAAATGTGGTTGTTTCAAGAGAGGTTTTGGGTAATCCTTAATAAGGAGGATTGGGAGAAGTATTGGGAACGAAAACCGGATTTTAGAGGATTGAGGAGACAGCTTTGCACAAGAAAGTTGTTCAACTGAGAGTGAAATAATCTTTCTAAAGGCTTGGATAAATTGGATAAAATGAAAATGGGTCTGAAGTCGGATACTAGTGAAGGAGCTGGAACTTTGTTCAACGGCCGGACAATGACTTTTTTCCAGGCTTTTCGAAAAATAGAATTTTGGAGGGAAAAATTGTAGATGTGTAGGAGAATAGAAAGTAAGTTTGGTATGCAGAGTTTAATGATTTTCATAGGAATTTGGTCAGGACCATAGTCGTTGGTTTTGGATTTAAGGATAGTAGAGAGTAGGTTAGTTGGAGAGATATCAAGAAAAATAAATTATCTGGGTCAAAGGAGGTTTCAATGATGGAATAAGGTACGAGGTCAGATGTGAATACAGAAGTTGAATGGTTTGCAAAGAAGGTATTTAGTTCGTTCGGATCTACTGGATAAAGTGTGAAGGTTTTGGAGCTTATTACAGAGAGTTTCCTGAGGATTGTCCATTTGTATTTACTATTAGGTGCTTGGGATTGTACATTGTTAAAGTATTGAGCTTTGGGCCGGCGTAAGAATATTTGTGTACTGTTCCGTAGGGATTTGAATACAGTATAGTGTTGGGGTAGTTGTGTACGTCTGTATCGTCATCTGGCAGCCTCTCTTCCTATCATGTCTCTGATTTCTGAATTTATTCAAGGAGCAGGAGGATGTCTAAAAGTACGGGTTTTAACGGGAACGTGATCGTTAAAGAAATCAAGAAGGTTAGTGGAAAGGTGTTTAACCATGCCATCGACGGAAGAAAGGGAGTAGATGGGTTCTAAGGAAACTGATAAGGAATCGATATAAGGTCTGATGTTTTCAATGGTAAGAGAGTCAAGATATCTCCAGGAAATTCGTTTGGAGAGAATGGTAGGAAAAATAACATTGTATGAGATTTCGATAAGATCATGGGATGAGAGAAAGGAAACAGAAATTTGCGTGGAGGATAATAGGTTTTGAGAGGAATCAATGATAAATAAGTCTAGCCAGGTATCAGTGGACTGAGTATGATGGGTGGATTGAAAAAAGACAATAAATAGGTCAAGGGAGAAAAATAGGTCAATAAGGTATGTTCTGTCCGGAGAGACTGAAAGGAAGTTTGTGTTGAGATCGCCTGCAATTATAACATTTTTAAACAGAGAGTGTTGCTGTCCGCATTTCACACATCGAGGTAAACGATGGCATTAGCTTCTTGTATGGCCATAAGATTGACAATTATGGTATTGCACTATTTTCCTTTTGGAGCATGGTTGGTATGGTTACCACTATACTGGTATAGTAAATACGATTAAGATTATAAATATTATCAACCGCTGAAGAGCGCTTTAAGTTCACAAAAAATATTGTTAATGCTACTTTGTTGTTTGTGCCCGATTTCTCTTTATTCTCTTTATAAATATTAACTATTTGGTGGACATTGAAATCTAAAGCCGTCAATTCTTCTTTAATGTCAGCAGCTTGAGTTGAAGGGTGGAGACCTCTTATAACTACTCCCAGGTCTCTCCCTTCATGTAATTGTTACGTGTGGAATTCAGCCTTTGACTCGGTTAAGTATTTAATAATTTGTCTATATGTTTCCGGATAATCCGGCATTAGTTTGGTGTCATTAGTTCTACTATGGCATACATATTTACCATTGTCAATTATTTTATCAAGATGCTGGCAGAAAAGCGGAAAATTTTTAATATTTCTGACAAATATTGGAGGTGGTTTCGGCTCTCCAGGGGTTGGCGCTGCTTCCATTGTATTTTCTGATGATAGACGCTGGTATGGGTTGGTGGTGAAAAACGGAGATTCATCAATTGTTTTGCTGTAAGAACCAGGTTGTGGATCATTAATTTTTTAACTTAGTCTGTCAGGTGTTGATGGTGATGTTTTACAGAAGAGCTTTGAGAGCAGTTATTGCCTAAGCTTCTTGTTCTTTTATTTTTGTTAGACATTATCATGTGATAATAACGTATTTAAATAATGTGGCTGAAAAAGTAAAATAATTGGTGTGGACCGGTGGAGCGCCGAGTGAAGTTACTCAACTCCTCCGGCAGTAGTCCGGCTATTGAGTGAGTGGAGGAGACTGCTTATAGATAACAAAATATAATAGTTAAATCTATTGTTGTTACCACTGTTCGATAAACTTGGTAAATAAGCGAGTACTCACTGTGTTGTATTCATTTGATGAACGAATTGTTAATTGATTAATATCACAGTTTTTAAACACTATAGTTCACTAAATCACTAATAATATAATAACTTGTGAGAGACGAAGTAACAGGTGGTTTGTAAGAAATTAGCGCATGCGCAGGACTCTCCGCAAAAGCTAGGTATTTAATTTTACAATTTTCCTCAACATAAATACCGCAATCTAAATTCTCTTCCAAATCATTTATATATAACGAGAATATAATTGGACTAAGCAAACATCTGATTCAATACTAAATGGTTTAGTCAAACCATCCAAACCCCAAACTGAAGCATTAGTATCACTGAGCAAACTTTTAATTGAATTAATTAATTTAAAATTTTAAGAAAATCCTAGCTGATATAATTTATAAATTAGACTATAACGATCCACACCATCAAATGCTGCAGAAAAATCTACAAAAATGCATGAACTTCTTATCTTTTCTTTTGTATTCTTACTTTAACTAGACTCGTTAATGTGAAAATGTTATTGATTGTTGAATTTTTTTTTCCCTAAAACCAGCCTGCCCATTACCTACAATCCACCGCAGTCATAATCAAAACCTTCTCCTTTCCTATTACCGTTGCATCAGAGTATTGTCCTCCTAACCAATCCATCTCTAACACTGCTGTGTGCACTTCATTTCCAAAATTTTACACTTTTTCCACAAAACACTCACCTACATACTGGCCTACTGATCCTAACCGTAATCCCGATATCCTCATTTTCTTTATCCACAGTGCCCACAACCACTCCCTCTTCCATCTTGACGAGCTTTCCTCAGATTAGAGCCCATTAATACTCCAAGTATCACTAGCTCCTATTCCTAAACCCCCTTCACCGTCCTTCATCAGAGGCTTAATTAACTGGAAACACTTTTATCAAATCCTCTCCGATAGAATTAATCTCAGAGCATCTCCAATGCCCAGTTTAGATCCCTCCTCAATTCCTTAGGACATCATTTCATCCTGGATGCAGACTTAAACTCAAAGCATCAACAGTGGGGTTCAAGAACCACGACCTCTGCATTCAATTCCCAACGTTTCTGCTTCCTTCCTCCTAACTCACCTACCTACTGGCCCACTGATCCTAACCGCAATCCTGCCCATTACCTACTCACGATTTCCTACAATCCACCGCAATCATAATCAAAACCTTCTCCTTTTCTATTACCGTTGCATCAGATTATTGTCCTCCTAACCAATCCATCTCTAACACTGCTGTGTGCACTTTATTTCCAAAATTTTACACTTTTTCCACCCAACTCTCACCTACATACTGGCCTACTGATCCTAACCGTAATCCCGATATCCTCATCTTCTTCATCCACAGTGGTTTAGGTCCCCTCAATCATTCTCTTACCCGTTTTGATGACCTTTCCTCAGACCACAGTCCTCTAATACTCCAAGTATCACTAGCTCCTATTCCTGAACCCTCCCCACCATCCTTCATCAGAGGATCTTCCAGTCAACTGGAAACTCTTTCAGCAAATCCTTTCCGATCGAATTGACCTCATAATAACCTTGAAAACCGCAGAAGACCTTGACAATGCCGTATATTCCTTTACCAGCATGATTCAACAAGCAGTCTGGACTGCTTCCTCCCCAAATCACTCTCCGAAAATCCTTTAAGAAAATAACTTACCTCAACATCTCCTTGACCTAATCCATATCAAACGCCGTGCCAGATCCTATAATTATTACTCTAAGCAACTGAAGCAGGAATTATCCTACTTCAGATCCCAATCCTTTAACTCCTACCTTACATCTCTCTCTACTCATGATAATTCCCTTTGGAATATCACCAAAAAAAATCCTAAAATCCCACCATGTCTCCCGTCCCCTCCGACGAAGTGATAGTTCCTGGGCGGCGTCATATGAAGACAAAGCTGAGGAATTCGCCAAACACCTCTCCTGCACATTCACTCCGCATCCGGAATCATATCCTACACTGCAATAGTAGAAGAATTACTATCTTCACCCATCCCACTCACACCCAAAAGCAGTTAATCCTTCTGAGGTCAAACATCATTTACAAAATCTCCCCGTAAATCTCCTGGATTACGACCTTCTAATCACGCATATATTTCGGCAACTTCCATCCAAAGCAATCATATTCCTCACTTATATATACAATTGTATCCTACGAACTACCCACTTTCCTCTCTTATGGAAACATTCTGTCATCATCCTTTTTCTGAAACCAACTAAACCTTCTAATAACACAACTTCCTATAGACCAATAAGTCTTCTTCCCATCCTTTCAAAAATCTTTGAAAAGATTCTACTGAAACGTATCCTACTCATTATAGAATTTCGAAACCTTCCTACCCACTAATTCGGATTTCGTTCCCAACATTCCACTGTCCAACAAGGCCTCCGAGTTGTTGACCATATATCCTCAGCCCTAGAAAGCAAGCAATATTGATCGGGTGCATTTCTGGACATTGCGCAAGCATTTGATTGGTATGGCACACCGGATTGCTTTACAAGCTTAAAACCTATCTACCTCAGTCCTTATATCTGGTACTTCGATCCTATTTCTCTAACTGCTCCTTTCAAGTCCGCTGTGGAACTGAATTTTCCAAGTGTTATTCAATACAGGCAAGAGTTCCTCAAGGGATCGTCTTGGGTCCTATCCTTTATATTCTATTTACCGCTGATATTCCTACTCATTCTGTAACTCTCCTGGCAACATTCGCTGATGACACGGCTATCCTATCTTCCAATTCAAATCCCGAAACAGCATCATTTAACCTACAAAGTCACCTCTCTCTTGTTGAACACTCCTTTAACTCCTTTAATCCCAATCCTTTAACTCTTACCTTACATCTCTCTCTACTCATGATAATTCCCTTTGGAATATCACCAAAAAAATCCTAAAATCCCACCATGTCTCCCATCCCCTCCGACGAAGTGATAGTTCCTGGGCGGCGTCAGATGAAGACAAAGCTGAGGAATTCGCCAAACACCTCTCCTGCACATTCACTCCGCATCCGGAATCATATCCTACACTGCAATAGTAGAAGAATTACTCTCTTCACCCATCCCACTCACACACAAAAGCAGTTAATCCTTCTGAGGTCAAACATCATTTACAAAATCTCCCCGTAAATCTCCTGGATTACGACCTTCTAATCACGCATATATTTCGGCAACTTCCATCCAAAGCAATCATATTCCTCACTTATATATACAATTGTATCCTACGAACTACCCACTTTCCTCTCTTATGGAAACATTCTGTCATCATCCTTTTTCTGAAACCAACTAAACCTTCTAATAACACAACTTCCTATAGACCAATAAGTCTACTTCCCATCCTTTCAAAAATCTTTGAAAAGATTCTACTGAAACGTATCCTACTCATTATAGAATTTCGAAACCTTCCTACCCACTAATTCGGATTTCGTTCCCAACATTCCACTGTCCAACAAGGCCTCCGAGTAGTTGACCATATATCCTCAGCCCTAGAAAGCAAGCAATATTGATCGGGTGAATTTCTGGACATTGCGCAAGCATTTGATTGGTATGGCACACCGGATTGCTTTACAAGCTTAAAACCTATCTACCTCAGTCCTTATATCTGGTACTTCGATCCTATTTCTCTAACTGCTCCTTTCAAGTCTGCTGTGGAACTGAATTTTCCAAGTGTTATTCAATACAGGCAAGAGTTCCTCAAGGGATCGTCTTGGGTCCTATCCTTTATATTCTATTTACCGCTGATATTCCTACTCATTCTGTAACTCTCCTGCCAACATTTGCTGATGACACGGCTATCCTATCTTCCAATTCAAATCCCGAAACAGCATCATTTAACCTACAAAGTCACCTCTCTCTTCTTGAACACTGGTGTAATAAGTGGCGCATCCAAGTAAATGAATCTAAATCCAAACACACCACTTTCACCCTTCGGCGCAAGTCGTGTCCATCAGTTTATTTCAACTCCATACCACTTTCCCTCACAGTTCGGTACCTTGGCTTCCTTCAAGACAAAAGACTAACATGGAACTCACATACCAGACTTAAAATACAACAACTTAAGCGACGATATGGCCAACTATATAAACTATTCAATAAAAAATCTCAACTTTCAGTTGAGAACAAACTATTAAACTACGAGACAATCCTGAAACCTATCTGGACCTACGGACTCGAACTGTGGGGGACAGCAAAACTTTCTAACATCAAACGCATTCAATCCTTCCAGTCTAAAGTTCTTCGAACAATAGTCGATGCTCCCTTTTATGTAACCAATAAAACCCTACACAATGACCTTAATATCCCATTTGTACTTGACCTAATCCCAGACAAATTTTCCAAATTTCACCAGAATCTCACTCATCATCCTAATCCTGTAGCACAGTCTCTATCTACCTCCAGTCATCACTACAATCCTCCTCGGAGGTTAAAATGGCAGTGGCCCCGCGACCTTTTGTAAAAATGTATATATTGGAGTACTGGCACTGGCCAGATTCTTCACTCATGTCCTGAGCATCTAGTGCCCTCCATCAGCCTCCACTGGCTTACTTGAAGCGGCTGGTAGAGAAGCACTGGGATCTCCTGGAATCCTGCTTTGGCTTCCACATGTGGGGGACAAAGCTTGATTCAGAGTCCCCTGGGCCAATGTAAATATTGTACATAGATGTGAATGTGTTTTATTTATTTTGTTATTATTCGGCTAATCTGTTATTTTAATTATCTTGTATATTACTTTATCTTTATATATATATATATATATTATATATTTATTTATATATTATATATTATTTTCCTTTCTTATGTACATATTGTGTGAATGAATATTATAGCCCTAGTACCAATGCCCTTCAGTGTGGTAGACTGTATTAATACTCAATAAAAAAAGTTTTATCAAAGTTTATGTTGATTGTAATTTATTGTTGTATTATTTTATATATTGTCGTTTGTTAATTACAATCTAGAATTTCATTTTTAATGTTACATTTTAATCTCTCGTTTAACTCAAGACCTGATAAGATTATGGAGTATTAATATTATAAATTACATAGTTTTGATGATTTTACACGTTTTTAGGTGTTAATTACACAATTCTACGTATTTTGGGCTTTTACTGCATGGTTTTGCGAATTTTGAGTTTTCTTCAGCACCTTTTTCGATTTTTTACTGCACGAAAATCCGGTCTCTAATAATAATCGAGAATGGAAAGCTATTTTCAATAAAAATGTCGAAGAGTTTCAGAAAACCAAAGATTGCCTGAAATACTTGGAATCAGAGCAAGAAGATACATCGAAGAATCCTCTATTTTCAAATACCAATTGATAAATTCAATTACCCACCATGAACCTTAAAACTGCCTACATTAGATAAAATGCTCAATAGATACAAGCACCAACAGTACTTCAGAATTCACTCACTTTACTCAATATAAACAAATTAAAGAAAAATACAGTAATAACACTTCCATTTATATAGATGGTTACAAATCAAACTGCATCGTTGGATGTTCCATTATAACTGGAACCGGTACGATCAAATATCGGCTTCCAACTTTAACTAGCAATTTTACCGCAGAATGCTACGGTATTCATACAGCGCTCTTACCACATCACCCAGTGCGAAGGAAATTATTTTGGTATATGTCGGCTGACGGATTCCATGTCAGCTATGATGGCATTTACGGACATATACTAAAGATAAAGATTCAGTAATAAAGAAAACTGAGGCTTACTCGTCGATGATCGGGGCCTTAAATAAGAACTTAGTGATCGATTGGACTTAGCTATTAAGAAAAATGAAGAGCCAGATAGGACAGCCAAAGAAGCAGCTTCATCTTCATTAGAGATCACGAATATATACACTACCTCAGATATATGCAGATATTGAAATGCCAAGCTAAAAAGACGTAGGACCATCTTTGGGAAAGCATCGATGGACACAATAAGTTGAAAAATATCAAAAAAGAGACTAAAGTCTGGAACACCTATAGCCAAAAAAAAAAAAAAAAAGAAGAAGTTGACATTACTATACTGAGAATTGGGCACACGAAAAAAATTATATTTTGAATAAAATATAATGGAAATATAGCATTTCCAAGTCAATTTCAACCTTTTCCAAGTCAAATTCAACCTTTTCCAAATCAAATTAAACTTTTTCCAAGTCAAATTCAACCTTTTCCATTTCAAATTAAACCTTTTCCATTTCAAATTCAACCTTTTTTTATTTATTTAATTATCTTTAATTTTTCGATGTGTGGGTCTGTTATCGTACGAGTAGTTTTTGAAAATAACCTCCTTTTTAAGATTATGTGACTTAGTTTCGAATCATTTAAGTTTTTTTGAATTATTCGATATAAGGGTGTATTTTTATGTTTCCCGATCAGTAAATTTTGAAAATGACATCCATTGTATGTTTACGCCACTGTGTTTTGATTTATTTAAGTTTTTAGAATTTATCCAATATAAAGGTCTACTTTTATGTTTCTGGAGCCGTAGATTTTGAAAACGACCCCCATTTTAAGATTAGGCCACCGCGTTTCGACTTATTTGAGTTTTTCGGATATTTTTCATATGAGGGTGTTTTTTTATGTTTCCGGAGCTGTAGATTTTGAAAATGACCTCCATTTTAAGATTATGCCACCGCGTTTCGACTTATTTGAGTTTTTCGGATATTTTTCATATGAGGGTGTATTTTTATGTTTCCGGAGCTGTAGATTTTGAAAATGACCTCCATTTTAAGATTAGGCCACCGCGTTTCGACTTATTTGAGTTTTTCGGATATTTTTCATATGAGGGTGTATTTTTATGTTTCCGGAGCTGTAGATATTGAAAATGACCTCCATTTTAAGATTACGCCACTGCGTTTCGTCTTATTTAAGTTTTTTTGATTTATTCGATGTAAGGGTCTACTTTTATGTTTCTTGAGCCGTAGATTTTGAAAATAACCTCCATTTCATGATTACGCCACTTCATTTTGACTTATTTAAGTTTTTCGAATTTATCCAATTTAAAGGTCTACTTTTATGTTTTCGGAACCGTAGATTCTGAAAATGACCTCTGTTGTATGATTACGCCACTGCGTTTCAACTTATTTAAGTTTTTAGAATTTAACAAGTATAAAGATCTAATTTTATGTTTCTGGAGCAGTAGATTTCCCCCATTTTGTAAATGACCCAATTTCAAGTTTATGCCACTGTGTTATGGATTATAAAAGTTTTTTTTTTTTACTTTTTCGGTATAAGGATCTACTTATATGTTATCCGAGACGTATTGAAATTTTTCTAATCTTTAATATTTAAATTTATCTAATATTAAAGCTCCATTTTATGATTTCTGCAACTCGAATAATTAGGCTTCAATTTGGATTTTTTCAATACAAAGTTTCATCAATATGTTTTCGAGTATGAATAAATAAATAAATATTATGAAGCTAAAGTTAAATTAACCACAGAATACAAACTAAAAAGCCGAAAAGCAGCTGGTAATAAATTTAACCTTCCGTATTCAGATTTTTCAGCTAATTGTACGAAATCTTATGATTTTGTGACAGGAGACCACAACATTAAAAAAGATAACTAAAATTAAATTAAAAATGAAACAATACATATTTTATTTATTTTGATTAGATATTTTTTTGTATTTATTGAAAAATAAATTAATCCTTCGTATTTTGTTTTTTATTCGAAGGAAAAATCAAAAACACTTAAAAAAAAAAGAAACACAGTGGCCTAATCTTAAAATGTAAGTCGTTTTAAAAACTAACGCTCCAGCATCATAAAAGTAAGTAGACCTTTAAATTGGATAAATTCGAAAAACTTGAATAAGCCGAAACGCAGTGGCGTAATCTTAAAATGGAGGTCATTTTCAAAATCTACACCTCCGGAAACATAAGAATACACTCTTTTATGATAAAAAATCGAAACACTTAAAGAAATCGAAATGCGGTGGCCTAATCTTAAAATGGAGGTCGTTTTCAAAATCTACGGCTCCGGAAACATAAGAATACATCCTCATATGAAAAAAATCCGAAAAACTCAAAGAAATCGAAACGCGGTGGCCTAATCTTAAAATGGAGGTCGTTTTCAAAATCTACGGCTCCGGAAACATAAGAATAGACCTCATATGAAAAAAATCCGAAAAACTCAAATAAGTCGAAACGCGGTGGCCTAATCTTAAAATGGAGGTCGTTTTCAAAATCTACGGCTCCGGAAACATAAGAATACATCCTCATATGAAAAAAATCCGAAAAACTCAAATAAGTCGAAACGCGGTGGCCTAATCTTAAAATGGAGGTCGTTTTCAAAATCTACGGCTCCGGAAACATAAGAATACAACCTCGTATGAAAAAAATCCGAAAAACTCAAAGAAATCGAAACGCGGTGGCCTAATCTTAAAATGGAGGTCGTTTTCAAAATCTACGGCTCCGGAAACATAAGAATACATCCTCATATGAAAAAAATCCGAAAAACTCAAAGAAATCGAAACGCGGTGGCCTAATCTTAAAATGGAGGTCGTTTTCAAAATCTACGGCTCCGGAAACATAAGAATACACCCTCGTATGAAAAAAATCCGAAAAACTCAAATAAGTCGAAACGCGGTGGCCTAATCTTAAAATGGAGGTCGTTTTCAAAATCTACGGCTCCAGAAACATAAAAGTAGACCTTTATATTGGATAAATTCTAAAAACTTAAATAAGTCAAAACACAGTGGCGTAAACATAAAATAGATGTCATTTTCAAAATTTACTGATCGGGAAACATAAAAATACACCCTTATATCGAATAAGTCAAAAAAACTTAAATGATTCGAAACGCAGTCACTTAATCTTAAAATGGAGGTTATTTTCAAATCTAGGTACAGGACAGCATAATACTAGTCCCTAATAAATCCGAATAGGTACAATAAATCGATATCCGTAAGTGAAAATTCTACTTAGGAGATCATAATAATAGACTTTCATATTGGAGGGGGGGAGGGGATGGCCATTATTTTAAAAAAATATATAAATTTACAAAAAATTAAAACATTAATTTGAAATGAAAACGGTTGAATTTGAATTGGAAAAGGTTTAATTTGAAATGGAAATGGTTGATTTGACTTGGAAAAAGTTTAATTTGATCTGGAAAAGGTTGAATTTGACTTGGAAAAGGTTGAATTTGACTTGGAAATGACATAGAAATATCACACTGAAAAAATCTAAAATGTTAAAATAAATGGATATGCAACCGCGTTATCAAATTTTTTTTTGTATTTTTCAAAAGCTATGCCTTCGATAATATAGTAAGTGGCCTTCATTTCGAAAAAAATCGAAAATTGACAAAAATTCGAAAGTTGAATTTGAAATGGAAAAGGTTGAATTTGACTTGGAAAAGTTTGAATTTGAAATGGAAAAGGTTTAATTTGACTTGGAAAAGGTTGAATTTGATTTGGAAAAGGTTGAAATTGACTTGGAAATGCTATATAAAAATATTAAGGATAATATAATTTGAAGAAGGATACTAAAGACCTCAACTGTTGAGTGTCCATAAAAATAAATCTCAACATTCGATGCCCTCATAGGTGGTCTGTAATTATTAAATCAAATATTATAAAATCACTTTTCTACCATGGTTTCGAATATATCATCATCATCTTCTTCTTCTTCTGTATTAACGTACTCCATAAAAATATTCAGTATTATCGCTAGGAACAGGACAACTGCATGGTTTGCCGGACCCGTGTTACAAGGGCTCAATAAAAATAGTAGGGTTTTATGATTAAAGTTTTATAAATTGTAAAAATTGAATTACAAAATATCATCACAAACATATAGATACGTAGCACATGGGAAGGTATGCGAACTTGCCTTGAGATGAGTGAGCAAAAACAAATAAAAGACAAGGAAGTGAGTGTTGGTGAGAGGAAAGAATAAGTCTTCATCAGCGGGACGTGGCTGGTTTAGAACTAATCACCTTGAGTGTCATACAAGTAAAAACACCTCATTGGCGTGATTACACGTCATTATATGCCGGTAGTGCGGGCAATCGAGATCCAATCAGATCCTTGCTAACAACACCCTTCCTACCTCTCAGCGTTCTCATGCGTCCAACCTTTCCAAAAACATCTGTCGGTTCCAATTCCTCTTCCACTATTAAGAGATCTTGATATTTTAATTCTGTCATTTAATTATACTTGTGAATAATTTTATCTTAATAATAATAATAATAATAATACTTTATTTATTCTGGGACGAGTCCCTTTAGAATAATACAGAAAGACATAAATATGGGCTAAGGAGCCTTAGAGATACATAAATAAAAATACAGAGTAATTAAACATACATAGTGAAAAAATGAAAAATTATAAGTTACTTTCTAATTTTAATCAGTTAATAATAAAAAATAAAAAATAGAAAAAAAAAAGAGTGAAATAAAAATAATGAAGAACGAACTAATAATTTATATACATATTTACATTAGTATCTATTTACAATTTCATGGAGACTGGATGGATAAGAAATGATTGAACAGGCGGGATTTAAAGGTAGGGAGAGTATTGGATTGACGAATGTGAGAGGGGATGGAGTTCGAAAGGGATGATGATCGGATAGTGAAAGATCTGTCGAAAGCACCTGTTCGGTGGGCCCTTATGTATAAATCAGAAGACCGGGAACGAGTATTGCGGGAACGAACAGAGGATTTGAATTGAAGGAGCTCGGAGATGTATGAGGGGCGGTGGGACAGGATGACTTGAAAGAGGAAGGATGCCAGGAAATATTTACGACGGTAGGAAGGATAAAGCCGGTTCAACACTGCATAAAAATGGGAAACAGAGGCATCCCTTCGTATCCCGAAAATGAATCGTACAAAGCAATTTATCAAACGTTTTAGTTTCGCCTCGAGATCCCCAGAGATTTCCCAATATACCGTACAGCAATTGTCAAAGTGGGGGAAAATTAAGTAGGTGACTAGGAGCCTACGGGTTTCAAATGGAAATAGGGTACGATAATAATTTAGACGTTTTAGAGTGGAAATGGTACGGCGAAAAATATTGGTTACATGGCTTTTCCAGAAAAGCGTTTGATCGAAGGTTATTTCAAGGTTTTTGACGGTGAGATAAATTTGATGGGATTATCGAGAAGGAACTGAATTGGAGTATTAGGAACAATTTTAAAAAGGTGATTGGAGCCTGTTGAAATTGTCTTTGTCTTTTACGCATTCAGCTTCAACTTGAAGTTTTTCTGTGGCAGATAATAGGTCGGAGGGCGGAAAGGACAGGTATATTTGGAAATCATCTGCATAGGTATGGTATTGGGAGTGATGGATCGTGAGGGGAAGGTCATTAATATAGATAGCAAACAGAGTAGGAGATAGAGAGGAAACTTGAGGGACATCACAGCAGAGGGGAAGGGTCTTAGATGAAGGTTGACCTGGGACTACTACATATTGGGACCGATTTGAAAGGAAGGATTTGAACCAACGCAGGACACTATTGGAGAGAGGAATAATATGCAATTTAGTAAGGAGGATGTTATGGTCAACTGTGTCAAGCACGTTTGAAAAATCTAAAAGGATGAGGATAGTAAGATTTTGGTGTTCAATGGAGTTTTGGAGGTCATTGGTTATTTTAAAGAGAGCGGATTGCGTTGAGTAGCCAGGTCGAAAGCCAGATTGGAATAGGTTAATTAGGGAACGTTCCTCTAGGAAGTTGGATAGTTGATTTTGGACAAGGCGTTCTTACGGCTTTGAGAGGTTGGACAGGAGAGAAATAGGAAGGAAGTCGATTAGTGTGGTAGGATTGGAAATTTAATTCAAAGACCGTAATAGGGCAGTTTTCCAGGAGGATGGGAATATGAAATTTTGCAATGAAAAATTGTAGATATGATAAAGAACAGGAAGCCTGGATTTTATAACTTTTATTGGAATATTGTCAGGACCATAATAATTAGTGTGGGATTTTAGGATAGTGGAAAGTAATGCGTCATAGAACACATGGGAGAAAAAGAAGTATTCAGGATTGAAGTTTTAATGTTTGATATCGAAAGTAGGAGAAGAATTGTGACTGAAAGATAAGAAATGGTAATTGAGATCATCTGGAGAAAGAGAGAAGGAACTGAGATTATTGGATGCTGGTAAGGATAGATTAGGGAATATTTTCAACTTAGATTTGGAGTCGGGAGCATTGAACAGGGCATTATGATAGTAGGTGGCTTTAGCAAGTCGGACTGCGAATTGGGTTCCATTGCGAAGCTCCTTGAAAGACGCATAATCCACAGGTAGACTGGTTCGACGGTATTTGCTTTATCTCATTGGTAAGCCAAGGAGCAGTGGGACGGCGTAAGGTTTTGGTTTTCAGAGGAGCATGGATATCTAATATGGTTTGTAGGTTTGAGGTCAGGGTGGATACCATAGGATCAATGGAGTTATAAGAATATATGGAGTCCCATTGGAGAGAATTAAGGTCTGGTTGAAGGGATTCATAAGAGAGAAGGTTTAAGTTGCGGTATGAAACTGTTTTGGGAGTAAAGGATTTCACGGGTAGGTCGTATGTAATTTGGATCAGGTCATGTGATGAAAGAAATAGAACTGGATGTTGAGAAGAGGAAAGGATTTTGATGGGAGTGTCGGTGATAAAGAGGTCTAACCAAGTATCGGAAAATTGTGTGCGATGGGTAGGAGAATAAGGAACAAGATGAAGGTTAAGGGAGAACAGCAGGTTGGTTAGGAAGTATTTTTCGGGATATTGTGAAAGCATGTTCACGTTAAAATCACCGCTGATAATACTATTGGTATAGTTAGAAACCAAGTCAGTAAGGGAAGATTCAAAAAGGTTGTCAAACGAAACACGAGGAGGGCGGTAAACTATGACATACAACAGAGGAGAGGGAATAGAGGAAATTTCAACGAACATGTATTCCACGTGAGGAAAATCATGATGAGGAGACTGTAGAAGGATTTTGGCCTTAAGACTGTCATGGATATACACACATGGATGTCCGACACCACCTCCAGTGCGATGAGATCTATCGTGAGGTAGGAACGAGTAATCGGATAAGGAAACCTGGGAGGACGGGATAAAGGATTTTAGCCAGGTTTCAGATACTGCTATAATGTGGTAAAAAATTGTCAAGGAAATATTTCTGGAATTCATCGTAGTGTGCAATAAGGGATTGTGCGTTGATGTGACAGGAATTCAGGATATTAGTCATGACAGTAGAGTTGGGAAGTGGAATTTTGAGGAAAAGGATCGAGGATTAAGGATAGGATATAACACTTTTTTAAACAAATATTCCGTTTAAAAATCTCCAAAAAAATAAAATAATTAAAAGATTTCAAACATAAAATGAAAATTAAAAATAAAAACAATGACTTTTCAATATTTCGAAATAAATATTCAATTAACCATCGAATTCCTCAAGCATCCAATCCTTACAATCCAAAATCCTTCGTAAAATCCTCAATGCTCCTTACTTTGTCACTAATAAAATAATCCATAAAGACCTCAATGTACCATATGTTTCCGATTTGGCCAAATCCAGATACCTATCCTCCCATAATAAACTTCATAACCATCCGAATCCTCTTGTTTCTAACCTTGCTTCCTCTTCGATTCCTGATAACCCTCCGAGGCGTCTGAAAAGAAGATGGCCTCGTGATCTTCTCATGTAGACAAATTATTAGAGTGCTACCAGTGGGTAGTTTCTCAACAAGTCATTTCATGTTTTTATTTTCTGTTATCAAATTTACTTAATGTATTTATACTAATACAGTTGTAAATATCATAATAAAAGTTAAAAAAAAAAAAAAAAATATTCAGTTAAGTTTAGTTTATAGCATAGGAAAGTATAAATATCCTATTGTTTTAAATACACTAATAAAGTTTGGTAAATAAACAAATAAAGGTCTAAATCATTTGTACAAAAATAAAGAAAGCTAAAAATAAAAAAGGTTAAAATAAAAATATTTCTGGCGAAAAAAAATGTATACAAAAAAAAAAAGCTACATTGATACAAAAAAAAAACTGAAATTAAAAAAAAATAAATTGAATACAAACTCAGGGTAACTTATATACATCGTTCAACTGAATACGTCCAGGTCACTCAGTTTTCCTTTATCACAGGTGGGTATCCATATGACTGTCTACAGCGAATTTTACCTCCACTAAACCAAACATATTTTATTTTTGCAGTCAGTTTCTTCTATCTGGCTAACCAATAAAGGTGTTTATTGAGGGGCGTCATTGTTTCACTCACATAAACGCGGTGCAAGTCATTCTCTCCCCAGCCTAGAAGCCGTGTGGAGAAATCTCTCTTTGTCCTTCGCTGCCGCACTAACTCATCTTTCACCGTCCGTCTAACAAATCTTGCAATAATTGGGCCAGGTGTTCCTTCCCGCTTGGGCTTCAGTCCCACGGCGTGATCAAAATCATCCGGACACAACTTGACGCCTAGACCCGCTCCGACGCTAAGAATTCTGCCAGTCACCGTTTCACCTGGCTTCTCCGGGATCCCTCTTATTTCTATGGTATTTTTTAGCTGAAATTGTTCTGTAGAGTACAGTCGACTTTCCAGATCTGATGTTTTTGTTTTTAGCCTGTTATTTTCTATAGTTACGTTTTCGACATTGGTTTCCTGGTCTTCTAAAAGTGTCCCTATTTTTAGTAATCGGTCCATGTTTTCAAATGATAGGTCCGACTGCTTCTGAAGGGTTTGCTTTATCTCCTTTAGTCCATCTATACCCTGAAGTTTGGACTTCAATTCCCTGACTTCCTCGGTCAGCGCCCTCAGTACGTCAAGTATATTACTAGACTCAGCAGTTGGCAACGTACCCGATGATAACTCGCAATCAGTACATATCAATTTTTTGCTGGTCTCTTTTAGGCCTTCTTTTTTATTTTTTTTTTAATTTTATTCAGTATTAATACAGTCTGCCACACTGAAGGGCATTGGTACTAGGGCTATAGTATTTATTCACACAATATGTACATAAGAAAAAAAGAAAATATATATATATATATATATATATATATATATATATATACATAAATAAAAAGATAAAGTAATATACAAGATAATTAAAACAACAGATCAGCCGAATAATAACAAAACAAATAAAACACATTCACACCTATGTACAGTTAGGCCTTCTAAGTCCGTAAAATCGATTTTCGCACATTTCGCGTGAAATATGTTTCAGCACGAGACACAAACTAATTTAATTTTGTCTTCTCGGTCTACTGTTTTCGCACAAAATTTGCAATTAACCATGGTGAAAAATAATGCAAATAAAAAAATTAATTTAAAAAAGTCACTGTTGCTTTAAAACTACGTGAGTGGCCGAAAACAATAATAATAACAAGAAACACACACCTGTTTGTTTGGGTGGAGGCTGGTAGGATTAGGCTGCTGCCGGCTATCCCCATAGCCCTGGAGCCAGGGCCCAAAAATCGACCTGATCACAGGCGAAGGTTTGATTGTAGATTACGAAAGTGTATGTTATTCTGAGTAAAAAAAAAAAACCTTGTCTGACGTTCCGGAGCCGCTGCTTTTAAAAATGGCGGCTGATTTAAAGAATATTAGGCCAATAATTTAAGGATCGAAACGGGAAATCCATTGCGAAAAATGTGAGAAAAGTTTCTATTTTTTTAACTTTTATATATAGGTTTAGACTAGACCTGGGCAGAATTTATATCTGTACCACAGCGAACTCGAAAGGAGCGGCCGGATAGGTAGGAATGGAGTATTAGATATAAGGACTGTGGCAGATGGGATTTGAACTTGAAGGGCAGTCTGGCGTGCCATACCCAGTCAAAAGCTTGCGCTATGACCAGAAATTCACTCGAGCAAAACTGCTTGTTTTCTAGGGCTGAGGATATGTGGTCAACAACTCGGAGTCCTTGTTGGACGGTAGAATGTTGGGAACGGAATCCGAATTGATAAGCAGGGATTTTTTGGGAATCTATTATGCGTAGAATTCTTCTGAAAGAATTGGGAGTAGGCTAATTGGTCTATAGGATGATGTATTATTGGGAGGCTTGCCTGGTTTCAGGAAAAGGATGATAGTGGAATGTTTCCATAAGAGAGGGAAGTGGGTAGTTCGCAGCATACAATTGTATATATATATAGGTTAGAAATATGATGGTTTTGCATGGTAGTTGTAGTAGGATCTGTGGGGTTAGAAGGTCGTATCCAGGAGATTTACGAGGAGTGATTTTGCGTAATAGGTATTTGACCTCAGTGGGATTAACTGATTTAGGTGGTAAGGAGAGTGGGATAGGTGAAGAAAGGAATGCTTCTACTTTTACTGTGTGGGTGGGATGAGATTCTAGATGGGGAGTGAAGGTATAGGAAAGGTGCTTGTCAAATTCCTCGGCTTTGTCTACGTCAGACGCTGCCCAGGTACCGTCACCTCGACGAAGGGGATGGGAAATATGATGGGATTTTAGGATTCTTTTGGTGGTATTCCAGAGGGAATTATCATGAGCAGAGAGTGTGGTGAGGTAGGAGTTGAATGATCGGGACCTGAAGGTGGCTGATTCTTGTTTTAATTTTTTACAGTAATAATTGTAGAAATGGCGGTCGGCGGGATGTCTGGTACGTTGCCATAATAATCTGGCACGGCGTTTTATGTGGATTAGGTCAAGGAGGTGTTGAGGTAAATTGAGTTTCTTGAAGATTTTAGGAATAGGAATAAACGGCATTGTCCAGGTCTTCGGAGTTTTTCAGGGTAGCTCTGAGATCGATTTTATCCGAGAGGATTTGATGAAAGAGTTTCCAGTTAACTGGGCCTCTGATAAAGGATGGTGGTGAGGGTTTAGAAATAGGAACTAATGATACTTGGAATATTAATGGGATGTTGTCTGAGGAAAGCTCATCAAGACGTGCAAGGGAATGGTGGAGGGTACTTAAACCTTTGTGGATTGTTTTGTCTACGAAAAACAATAGACCATAATTAATGAACTATTTTTTTTTTTTATTAATTCGCTCTTTGTTCGTTTTTTTTTCTTTTAAGTTGTGAAGTTAAGTTGAGATGGTGACAGACGGCATAATCATGTCATTGTATTGAATAAACCGGAAATCCCTCAAATTCAAGATATTCCTCAGGTTCAATAAATCCACCAAATGCAAGATATCTCTCTCTTCCGTTAGACACATTGGCGAAATTGCATTCTAATACCCTATAATAAATAAACAAATACTCTGTTGAATATAATTTATAGCATTAGAAAATATAAATATCCACTTGTTTTAAATATATTGATACATTTTGGTAAATATCCAAATAAAGTTGTAAAGAGGATAAAGAGGATTTGATGAAAGAGTTTCCAGTTAACGGGGCATCTGATGAAGGATGGTGGAGAGGGTTTAGGAATAGGAGCTAATGATACTTGGAATATTAATGGGCTGTTGTCTGAGGAAAGTTCATCAAGACGTGCAAGGGAATGGTGGAGGGTACCTAAACCTTTGTGGATAAAGAATTTGAGGATATCGGGATTACGGTTAGGGTCAGTGGGCCAGTAGGTAGCTGAATTGGAAGGAAGGAGGGTAAAACATTGAGAATTGAGTGCAGACAGCAATGTTCGACCACGAGAATTCGTGGTTCTTGAACCCCATTGTTGATGCTTGGTGTTAGAGGTGAACTGGACAATGGAGATGGAAAGGTTAGAAGGGCAATATGCTGATGCAATGGTGACAGAAAAGGAAAAGGTTGTGATTACAACTGCAGTGGATTGTAGGAAATCGTGATTAGGCAATGGGTGTATGCAATGAGAGAGGGATTGATGTACGATGACAGCATTACCGGCATGTGCTCTACCGTCAGGATGGTCTGTCCGATACGTTAAGTATTGTGGTATTTTCAAAAGCTGTTTTTTGGTCAGTCGAGTTTCTGTAATTACTGCTACATCAATGTTCTTGTCTAATAGTAAGGCAGTTAGTTCGTCTGTGTGATTTCTAACACCATTCGCATTCCATAGAAAAATGGATATGGGTTTGATGGAAGTCATTTAAGGATTTTTTAAAGGAGGAATGAGATGAGATACCAGGTTTGTAAGAAGTGATATCAGTGGCAGTAACATCAGTGATCTTGCAGTCTGCGCCCAATCCTTGGCGAGTCATCCGACCAATTATAAGGGTTGCGAAATCTACAAAAATCTCAAAGCTAGATACATGCCCCGGAACCACGATGCTACACCTAAACAAAGAAGAAGACAGTGGAAGAAACCCATAAAGCCTTTTTAAAACCAAAACCCAACTTGGATCCACAAAATCTCAAAAACAATGCTCCGTCTCTCTTGATTACTCAAAAGCAACTTAAATACCTCAACTTATGAATACAAAATCGAATTTTCTCGTCTACTTCAAAATATTTCGGAGCCATTTTTAATTTACGCTGATGGTTCAAAATCCGATGATGCTACAGCTTCTTCGTTTGTTACCCACAACTCCACACATAAAATAAGACTACATAAACTAAGCAGCATATACACAGCGGAACTTCATGCAGTAGCCTCAGCCCTCCGCTTCTGTATGTCAATAACTCAAGCTTCAATAGTCTTGATAACCGACTCCTTGAGTTCATTAAAAGGTTTAAACAATATGTACTCAAAACACCCAGTTATCCTAAAAATACACAATCATCTTTATATTCTTGAAAATTTGGGAAAATCTGTTTGCTTTATGTGGGTTCTCAGTCAGGTGGGTATAGTTAGTAATGAGCTTGCGGACAGGGCAGCCAAACAAGCACTCGCGCTCCCAGGTCTAGGTACTGCTATCCTGACCCCTCCAGAAATGAGTTTTCCACTCAAAAAAGAAATATTGGATAGTTGGATATATGTGGAACGAAACGCGCTGGACCACATCAAACCGTCTTAATCGCAGAGAAGAGATCGCCGTGACTAGATTAAGAATAGGACACACAAATTTAACTCATGAACATCCCATCGCTAAGCAGCCACCCCCAATTGTCACCACTGCAATAGCCTACTCACTATCACTAGCGGGTCCAGGATTTAATTTTTTTTCTCTTCAGTATAAGGTATTTTAGAATTGGAAGAAATGAAGAAATGTTGATATTGGGCATTTAAGCCCTGTAAAGTGACATCAATGGGGAAAAGACCTAAATGATATTAAAGACCACTTAATTATACAATGGTACACCGAGATCAATCAAAATCGTTAGAGCCGTTTTTGAGAAAATTGTAAAAATGTGTTTCAGCGTTCATATAAAGTGACACTTCCGGTTAGCCGATTTTAACGAAAAAGTTACTGTCACATCCGACTCATATACAACCCTTAAATACTTAATATCAGTTTTGTACTACTTTTCGTTTATGAGCTAGACTGTTAACACACACACATAGACACGCACACGGACAGACACACACACACACACAGGCCATCAAAACATGTATTTCCGTTGAAAACTGAGATTCGAAAATTTTCACGATCGCTATACTTACCCTTACTATATATTACATATATACGTAAGTGAAAGTAAAAAAGAAAGAAGTGAAATACCTATATGAAATGGTGTTTAAGTGGTTCTTGAAGTCCTATTAAATGTAATTACACTAACAAGAATAGTTTAAGAGATAGTTTTTAATATTTTTTTGCAGGAAAACATGGTTATATTTTATCATTTTGGGGGAGGCTTCAGCCCGAAAGCCCCCCCCCCCCCCCAGATCCGCCTGTGCTCACTATCAATCATATTTTCCAAGAATGCCCTTATTATACTTCAAGCCTTGATAGGTTATCTCTAAAACCGGATATATAAGTAGTATTAAGCAATGACGAATCAAACATAAAAACAGTAATACATATTCTTAAAATCCATAGGCTATTTAATAAAATATAGACATCAATATAATTTTTATTTTATTGTCCTTTTTCTATTTTTTTTATTTGTTTTTTTTTATTTTAATATAATTCGTTTTCTATATGTTTTTTAATTTTGTTTTAATTTATTACTTTATCTATCTATTTTTAATTTCTTATATTTTCTCTTATAAACAGTTTATGAACTCAACAGTTAAAAAAAAATAACTGAATTAAAGCCTAAACAAACAATAATAAAAAAACAAAAAACGATAGATATAAACCACCTATTTATTTATTTTTATATAGTTGACTATTCTATGATAGAAAACAGCAAACATTTTATAATTATAATTAAACAACTATTACCAAAGAATAGCAAGCTATATTACAAAAAGTTTAATAGATGATTTATGACTATGAATTAAATGTTTACAAATGCCTTGTAGAGCCAAAACATTATAGTACGGAGAAAGCAAGATTTCTAGTTAAAAGATTTTTTTTACTAATCAAATAAAGACTATGGAATTAATCATCTCTTTTAAAAAATATATCATCGTATATTGGTTAAATATAGTAAATAAATTTAAAAAACGTTGCTTCTACCAAAAAATTCATTCAATTCCGTTAGACAAATTATATAGAATCTGAACTCGATTAAAATGAAAGGGCGATAGCCAAGATATTATTCCTAAGGCTGAGGGTACCTTCCACAGTGAAAGGAAGAAGGTAAGAGTTGGCCGGGGCTACCGGAAGGATGATATGTGGTCCCAGCGAGGCCAGCCCGGGGGGTCCCTAATGAGCTGAGTGATTTATTCCGCGGAGAGGCGAGCGCTAAATCAATTGTAGAAAAGAGGTCTAGCGACCAACACATGTAAATGAGCCGAGCCGGTTAAATAACGAGTCGACAAATTGAGGGCTCCACCACAGCTAGTTTATGTACCCCTAGCTACCAGCCCCCCCTCCCTTCCCCACCTCCGCCATTTTGAACCTTCTATATCTCTCTTCCGATGGAAATCGCTCAAATAGTCAAAAGATCTCAGCCCGCTTATTGCTATAGATAAAATGTAAAATTTTATATGTTTTACTTTAAATACCGCTTAATCCTTTATAGGACACAATTATTTTTACTTGAATTTGAACAAAAAAATTATAAAACAGTTTCACCAACTTCTATTGGGTTTAAAATAATTATATAAAACATATTTAGTCCTACTTTATCATTTTCTTTTATGCCCAACGTTTCAGCCTTTAAACCATTTTAAAGGGAAGAAATCTTAAAAAAAAAAAAAAAAAAAAAAAAAACATCACTGCTTAATTACATTTACATACTAATTATTTTTATAATCTATTATATATTTACAAAGCTTACTTTATTAAATAAAAATAAAACATCACAAACTTTTGTCAAATACTGAACCTTACCTTAATATTATTGCAATGATTAAATGTTTGAATAAACACAACCTTATGAGTTGAGGTTCAGTATTAGATAAAAGTATGTGACAAGGACAAATTAAATCCTAATGATTTTACATATATATATATATATATATATATATATATATATATATATATATATATATATATATATATATATTATATATATATATATATATATATATATATATATATATATATATATATATATATACCAGCTTTGTAAATATATAATGGATCAGGGGTCTCAAACTTTTTTGGTCCGCGGACCATGGATTTTGATGAAAAAAAAAAATGGTTTGTTCAATAAATGACATTGTAAAGAGTGTGTTGTGGAGAGTTTTGAACACAGAGGTGTGGTATCGTGGTGCAAAATACCTTGTTTTTCAAAAATACTTGGCTCACCTTAAACATACTAATTCCAAGATCAAGTAGTGGTCATTATTTAGGTATTTTCATGTTCTAAATAAAATTAAACGGAAAGTTTTTTACTTTATTTTTTTAAATTTATTTATTTAGAAATATAATAATCAGTCACGTGGACAATAATTATAGTGATATATGAACACATTCATACTTCGGCGGTACATATACTAAAATTGGAACGAAACAAAAAGTAAATCGATCGTTTTACGCGTTATTATAGTTATGATAATACAATATTATGTTTTAAATTTTGGGAAATTCTGAATAAAATTAAATCTGATAATTCAAGATAGATAGATAACATTTATTGGGTGTCAATGTTTAAGATTAGAAAGATTGAAATAAAATCTAACTCAATAAATATTTAAATATATAGATTTATAATAATTACAAAATATGGAAGCAAAGGATTTTCTTCCTCAGCGTCCTCTCGGTTTTGTGCCAATATATTCAGTTCTCCAATGTTTTTTTTTTTTTTTTCCTTGAAAGATTGGATAATAATTCTGTTTATCTTATCTTCTAAATATTTTATTATGAGAACATTTTATGCAGAAGATTTTAAGAGATTAACGAAAAAACGAAAGAAATCCATATGACCAGTTTTTATTTAACCAGTCTTAGTAATTTATTTTCGGATTTAAAATTTATTTTCATATTGACAAATTTCCAGAAATTCAATAATTACATCAATTTTTTGAATTTAATTGGAAAAAAGGATTCAACAATTGTATTCAGGTATTATGCAAATGTGATCCCTAAAAGATGTCCCACCTCGGCTCACTTCGGAAATTATTAATATTTCATTGCAGGTGTTTGTAAAAAATATAACATACATTTTTGCTATGATGTTTGTTATTATTTTCTTATTTATTTATTTTTATTTCATTATTTATTTTATTATTTATTTTTCATTTTATTATTATTTTATCATCCTTTATTTTATTATTCATTTATGTTTTCAAATTTATTACATTTGTAGACAATTTGAATTGAGAAGCAAGGGGATGATGGAGGGAATGGTGGGAGGTTTTACATCACATAATAATTTAAAAACCAAAGCTATTATAAATTTTGATATTTGAGAATTTTTTTTTCAAATAATTTACGTTTTGATGCATAGAAATAGAAATGAAATGCAATTATTCTCAGTGGGTAGGTTAGTGTAAGTAGTTGTTTATTTTGCGGTTATACCTACCTATATTTGAATTTTACAAACAAGGAAAACCAAAGAAATACAATATTGTACCTAATTTTATTTTTTTATATACTTATTTGTCCATGAATATGATTTGGCGAAGTAAAAATCAATAACATCTTTCCCACTAAGACCTAAAAGTATTTATTCAAAATATCAATAAATACCGTTAATTATTGTTGAATTCGCTAAAATTAATTAAATTTATATTATTAAGGGAGAAATCGGAGGGAACTCGAGAAAATAGTTATTAATCTAGGGATATAATGGAAAGATAATATATCACAAAAGTGTGGTAGGAAAAATTTAATTTTAAGTTGTATTTTGAGGCCTCACAAACTCTCGCTGAATGGCCTAAGCAGAGAAGTTGTGTATCAGGAACTTTTCACTGCCGGATTCGTTTTAACTTTTCTTTACATTGTCTCAAACTAAGCTTAGTTACTGTAACTACAGCGAACTAAAGAAAATTTTTGTCAAGTCAGTATTTGCTTGTTCTTTAATTTTTTTCACATGTGATATATTTAAAATAATTCGTGATATATTTAAGTTAATTAGATGGGTTTGGTCGGGTCTAACCCAGTTATCTAACTGTGAAACAGGCATGTATAACCCATATTTAACGCGGCACAACTCTGGAAAGAGTGACATTACTAAGCCAAAGCTTATCCTTGAGATTTATCGATAGCACATATAAAATTTAAATCATACAATTCGTTAATGATCCTAGGGTTCTACACCTTAAAGCCCCAAAATCTTACAAACGATTATTAGTTATATCTGTAGGTGCTATACTATCTAGTATGTATATCTATTGCCTTATCCGAAACTATATAATAAAAAATAATTGACCCTTTGGTGAGAAAGAGGTCGGTAGGGGAAGGATGGATGTCGGGTGAGGGGGGAAGGGGGTTAGACACAGCTGTGAAGCAATTTGCTACAACACAGAGAACAAATGTAAATGAGTCGGAAGATGTAAATGAGGAGGAGGCCTAATCTGGGGGTTTCAGCTCTTTAACTTTTATTGCCGCTCGCTACCTGCGCTACCTGCCCGCCAAGCCCGTCCTCATAACAAATTCAAAACATATTATATTAAAGTGTCGCCCAAGGAAAAAAGTTAGCAGTATATATTCTCATATTGGAAAGCGTGAGCAGAATTAATACCAATGCCTTGGAGATTACAGATGGACTACTACAATAATTTCAATAATAACTTTAACCCAATAGCGGACACAGAATTTTGGGGAGGCATTTTTTTTCTACTAACATAACTGTATTATTATTCCAGGATAAAAAGAGAGCCACTCTACTCTATGCATTCCCTCAATACTCACATCTATTGGCCGCCGCGGCGCGCCACACAGTGGTTTAAAATCTTTTTTTTTTTTTTTTTCTAAAAAACAAAATCCCGGGAATACGGATCTATAAGTCACAGAAAAATAGTTTTGATACCATCCTAATCACAACTAAATTTTCTATAAAATAAGTACAGTAGAACCCGTTTAACCGGCTATCCAGATTAATCGGGGATGAAAGAGATGAATCAATTTTTTTTTTCAGAAAAAGATAGCTTTAACTAACTAAATTAAAACACATGAGATAGTTGTTTTTATTACAACCAATCATGAGCTGTGAACTTATATTAACAGAATTAATGGGGTAGCAAACTAATAAATGGAAAATTAACAGGCTAACAAATAGTGAAAAGCTTGCTTATAGTCTGAAAGAAGGGTGATTATGTAATTTACGTTTTTCAATAGCCTAGGCAGCACTTTTATGGTAATTGATGGAAACACTTACATTTTGCGAGGAAATGGAAGGTTG
This sequence comes from Nezara viridula, assembly GCA_928085145.1. Lineage (NCBI taxonomy): Eukaryota > Metazoa > Arthropoda > Insecta > Hemiptera > Pentatomidae > Nezara > Nezara viridula. Next base: position 6,237,482 of record OV725078.1, read on the forward strand.
AGAGATTTCATTTTATGATTTTATTCCGTACTACCAAATATCTAAAACTCATCCCATGAAATTATTTTTTTAACAACTAATTATTTTTCAAATTCGGGGTAATTAAATATTTACTAACTTATATACTACACGATAAGAAAACGACGGAGTTGCTAATTTTTCCGGAATAAATAAAATCTGAATAAACATTTTTTAAAATTTAATTCTTGTTTTAGTATATGTACCGCCGAATATTTTGTGTGTGTTGTATTCTGAACTCGTCTTTCAGTTTTTGCCTATTTTTCAGCGGAATCTCTTTGATTATTCACTGAATACTGTTCAAGTGTACACCAGAGCAGTTGATATTGACTGTTTGATTTTTTTTTTTTTCCAGTAAGGTGCCCACTAAAAGGACTCGGTCAGAGGGCAATTAGTACCCCTCGTGATTCACCAGCCAAACAAAGAACTCGTCGCTGCCTGCGAGAAATAGCTCCAATAACCACAGTGAACACTTCTGATCCAGAACCTCGACCTCAACCAGGTACGTCTTCGCAAGAAATGGATGAAAAATCTCCTTTCTTTACTCCAAACCCGTTCCAAGTGCTTCATAATGACAGAGAAGTAATGGAGTCAGCAGCAATATCCAGGGAACTAAGGCCTCCTCCGATATTTGCGAAAAATATCAACAATTTCCAGTTGTTCTGCACACAACTAAATAAAATAGACTCTGGCAGTTATTCATGCCTTAACAGGACCAATGACAACAAAATAACACCTGGTTCTGCACAAACCTACCGAAAAATTGTGAAGTACCTGTCAGAAACGAATGCAAGTATCAGCTGAAACAGCAGAGATCGTTACGAGTGGTGATAAGAAATTTTCATTCCTCAACCCCAACTGAAGAGATAAAAGAAGAACTAACGACGTTTGGTTTCAAAGTGCGTCAGGAGAAAGAAATAAAGTTCCACTACCTTTATTTTTCGTGGACCTGGAGCCATCACCTGGAACCATTTCACATTTTAGGTAATTTTGGAAGTTCCATGGTAATTCTGCAAAGCATTCCATTCCCTCCACTGCAATTTTTTAGAGTCCATCCATTCTTTGAAAATTGTTCGAAAACCTTCAGTGAGCTGTCTATATCAATAATTAACAAACAATAGTTGCCACAGTTGACTTGAGGCCCTTTGCTATTAATATTTGTCGACGTTTCTCACTACCTGTTACTCGGAGGTAAACTTACATTATTAATTACATAATTAAATTATTAGTAAATTATAATAACTATTAGGACCAGAATAACAATAAACGTTAATTTTGTATGATAAGTTATATATCAAATAAAATACAAAAGGAAAAATAAAAAATTGGTAGAATGCACAGTCAAAAATTACAAGAGTGAAGAACTATAAGGAAAATAAAGAACAATTCATGGGCGAGAATTGAACGGTATGAGTCAAAAAAAGCTTTTAAAAAATAAGCTAAGATAAAATAATTTCATGCTGAATTTTATGTTTAAGTTCTGAATCCTGTTTCATGTACAAGTATCAAAAAAAAAAAAATTATTTTGGTCGCGGAAAGTCTAATAATATTGACATTTTCTGAAATTTATAATAAAAAATCTATCAGTTTTCGAGAAACGAGTTTTTCAGTAGATGAACCAAATTTCAAATATACTAAGATAAAAAAACATAAATTATAATATCTTATATAAAGTATATATATAAAGTATTTAGAAGCTAAAACAGGAATTTCTAATGGTCGAAAAAAAATCCTGAATTTTATAATAAGATATCTCACGTTATCCACCACACTGTCATTTATTTTTCTATTCTTATATATTGTTTTTGATTATATATTCATTGCTCACATAATAGCAACGAAAAAACAAGGAAAACGGATTTATTGAATCATAGCCAAAAATATCCAGTTAAGGATGACTATACGGAACTTGTGAAGCTCATATTCTGAGAACATTAATGCACTTTACTACTACGCTTAGTTCCACCAAGGAATCCGGTTTTAAAATAGAACTTAATCTTAACCCTTTGTTGTCACACTCGATTAAAACTTGGTGGTTGGAAATTTTAAGGAAATAACGAATACTGCGAACAGCGGGCCAAACACATAAATGACAATGCAAAGAAAAAAATTCTTTCGAGTTATGCCGATGTATATGGATGATTTCACCAGGCTTGTATTTTAACCCTCCAGCGTTCATACAATCATTTCGAACAATTATACTCGCGGTGGACCTCAGAGCTGTTGATACATTTTCGTGAATTCTGAGTGAATATTAAAGAAGTTTTCTCACAAATTAGTTGGCTGAGAAACAATTTCATTCTGAAAGAGGAAGTGGAAAAATTGAAACGATTTTATCTATTTATAAGAATTTGGAAATGCTAGTCCAAACAAAAATTACAAATTACTATTATTTTTTTTTCTACATAAAAAAAAGTTTACATTTCTTATGTGCAATTTTATTATACAAAATATATTATTAAATTTTTCATAAAAATGTTTTTAATCGAATAAACGATTTTATTTTCAGGATATAAATTTTAAAATACAATTTAACTTTTCTAATTGTTATTTTTTTAACTTGTTTTTCTTCCAATTTTTCTAAAACGAACATCTATGTATATAGGGCAATTTTTGATTCCCTGTGAGTGTCTCCTTTCTTTGAGGAGAAGTTTCATTATAGTAACTAAAATGGACTAGTATTAGTAATAATTTACTCTTAATTTTTATTCATGTTTTGTTTTCTTATATTGCTGCGGTGCTGGCAAATGATTAATTTTTAGTTGCGGCGTGGCCGAGCGGACTAACGATTGTGCACAGCCCTGCGCGTTGCCCGGCAACCTGATAACCGAAGTTAGAGACAATAAAATAATTATTGTACCAGCTGGGAGTTTTTTAACTCAGGCATTAATCCCACGCCCTCATCCATGGCCCGCGAAAACCCCCCTATAACCTAAAAGGCAAGGTAGGGGGAGAACAAAAAAATGATTAATTTTTTATTATTATTTGAAAAGCTATACTTAAATATACAACTCCACAAGAAAAAACAACGCTGTTTAGATTATAGGATTAAAATGTTTAAGCACCGTATTATTTCTGAAAATAGTCTCAGTTTGACTTAACTGCAAGACCAGCAGGGTTTGGTCTTGGTCTTGAGCAAGACTAGCAGGGTCTGGTCTTGGTCTTGGTCTTGCAAAATTTTTGTGGTCTTGGTCTTGGTCTTGCAAAAGTGCAACGAATGCCTCCTGAAACGAATCCTACCCTTTATAGAATTCCAAAATCTTCCTTCCGATCAGTTCGGATTTCGTTCACAACACTCCACAGTCCGACAAGGACTCCGAGTGGTCGATCATATTTCCGCAGCATTGGAAAGCAAGCAATATTGCTCGGGTGCCTTTCTGGACAAGCTTTCGACCGGGTATGGCACGCCGGGCTTCTTTCGAAGCTATAAACCCATCTTCCGCAGTCCTCATACCTAATCGTCCGCTCCTACCTCTCTGATCGCACCTTTCGAGTTCGCTGTGATACTGAATTTTCCAATTCCTACCCAGTTGAAGCCGGTGTTCCTCAAGGTAGCGTCTTGGGCTCCGTCATTTATATCATTTTTACCACTGATATCCCTGTCCATCCCAATACCTTCCTGGTAACATTTGCTGAGGACACCGCCATCCTATCATCCAACTCAGATCCCGAAGTTGCATCTTTAAATCTGCAAAGGCACCTCTCCCTGATTGAGCACTGGTGTAATAAATGGCGCATCAAAGTAAACGAATCCTAATCCAAACACATTATCTTCACATTCCGGCGCAGCTCTTGTCCATCAGTCCAATTTAATTCCATCCACCTTCCTTTTTCAGACACAGTTCGTTATCTTGGCTTTCTCTTAGACCGAAGACTAATGTGGAACCCACATAGTAAACTTAAAAGACAAGAACTCAATCGACGATACACCCAATTATACGGACTACTGACTAGAAAATGTCAACTTTCAATTGACAACAAATTACTGATCTACAAGACAATCTTGAAACCTATTTGGACTTACGGACTTGAACTTTGGGGAACAGCAAAATTTTCTAGCATCAAACGCATCCAATCCTTTCAATCCAAAGTCCTCCGAACAATAGTCGATGCTCCGTTCTATGTAACCAACAAAACAATACATTATGACCTTAATATCCCATTTGTCCTTGACCTTATCCCTGAAAAACTTTCCAAATTCCATCAGAACCTTATCAATCATTCAAATCCCCTAGCACAATCCTTATCCAGTTCCACTCATCCCTACAATCCTCCTCGAAGGTTGAAGCGGCAGTGGCCCAGAAATCTTTTATAGTATATATCTTGGAGTTCTGGCAATGGTCAGATTCTTCACTTAAGACATGAATGTATTTGGCTAAAGCGCTCTGGCTCAAATAACACTGGCTTCAGCACCAGTGACGTCGTTGAGAGAGTAGCGCAGGGATTTGTTAGAGCTGCTTTTACTTCTCTTGTTAGAGGGAGAAACCTGACTTTGGGTTCCCTGCCTGATTGTATATATTGTATATAGGTATGACTGTGTTTTTATGTTTTTAATTTACTTATCTTTAGGTTATTTTATTTTTTATTATACATATTTTTTTGCTATTATTTAACTTTTGTTAATTTTATATTTTCTGTATATATGAAATGAAATGAAATGAAAAAATAATTTTATTCTGGGACTACTGTACCTAAGAATAATAACAGAGTTACAAATTTATGTATCTTAGTCTGACATAATAAAAATAACAACTAATTTATTGTTAATAGTTATTTCAATTGTGCAATGACATTGTATAGATGCAAGTAATTTCACATGTTAGGGTAAGTTTGAATGTGGAGTAGGTGTTGGAACAGGAGTTGTTTGAAGGAATTTGTGGATGAGGATTGATGCATGGAGGTAGGAAGTGAGTTCCATAAAGAAGCAGCACGAATGACGAAGGATTTGCTGAAGGAGGAATTATGGGAGGGAATATATAAGTCCTAGTTTAGGTTTAGACCTAGTATTGAGAGAGTGGATAGAGGAGCACAGAGTAAGGAGTTCCAGGATGTAGGGAGGGTTTTTAGTTCTGAAGACTTGGAAAAGAAAAACGCCAAGAACGAATTGTCGTCTGGAAATAGGATAAAGCAACTTCAACTCGGTGTACCAGAGTGAAACATGTGAACGGCTGGGTATCCCGAAAATGTATCTTATGAAACAATTCATGAATCTTTTTAATCTCATTTCCAGCCTGGCAGATAGCCCTCCATACACCAAGCAGCCGTAGTCGAAGTGGGGGAATACAAGGGAGGTTACAAGGAGCTGTCTGGTTTTTAGAGGAATACAATCACGGAATCTTAGGAGTTGTTTAAGGGCAGTTATGGATTTTCGGGTAATCTGGGAGATATGATTATCCCAGAAGAGGTTCTGGTCAAAGGTTACTCCTAGGTTTTTGATTGTAGGGAAAAATAGATGGGATGATTATTGAGGTAAAGTAGAGGAAAGTAAGGAAGGGAGCTGATGAGTTGTCTGGACCCGATGATAATAGCCTTGGTTTTATCTGCATTCAGCTTTAATTCATTTATTTCTGCCCATCTGTTGATGCAGTCGATGTCCTCTTGTAGCCTCCGGGCGGCCTCAGGCATCTCAGAAGTTTGGAATGATTGGTATATTTGGAAACCATCATATAGATGGAGAAAAGGGCCGGGGAGAGTGAGGAACCCTGAGGAATACCTCGCGTTAATTGAAGTGATGATGATGAAGGTTTATACGGTATTGTAACTGTCTGAGATCGATTGGTTAAGAAGGATAGGTACCATTTTAGGACGCTATTTGACATGGGCAGGCTTTGGAGTTTGGAAAGAAGGATCTCATGATTAACGGAATCAAACGCCTTGGAAAAGTCAAAAAGAATTAGGATGGAGATTTTCTGTTTATCTATGGCGGATTGGAGGTCTTGGGTAATCCATAGCAAGGCAGACTGGGTGGAATACTGGGAACGGAAACCAGATTGTAAGGGATTAAGGATATGGTTTTGCTCGAGAAAGCTGTTCAACTGAGAGTGAACTAAACTTTCTAGAGGCTTGGATAGATTGGATAGGATGGAGATGGGTCTGAAGTCGGAAGCTGATGAAGGGGTTGGAACTTTGTTCAGTGGACGGACTATGGCTCTTTTCCAAGATGTGGGAAAAATGGAATTTTGGAGAGAGAAATTATATATGTGTAGAAGTGCGGGTAGTAAAGCTGGAAGGCAGAGTTTGATAACTTTAACAGGTATTTGGTCAGGACCATAATCATTCGTTTTGGATTTAAGGGTGGCAGAGAGCAGGTAAGTAGGAGAGATGTCGAGAAAGTAAAACTTATCAGGATCAAAGGGGGTTTCGGTAATGGAAAACGATGAGCGGTCAGATGGAGATGTGGATAGAAAATGGTTAGTGAAAAAAGAATTTAGCATGTTGGGATCGATTGGATACTGTGTGCAGGTTTTCGAGGTAACAACAGAGAGGTTCTTAAGGATTTTCCATTTGAATTTGGGGTTAGGTTCTTGGGATAAAACGTTATTGAAGTATTGGGCTTTGACGCGACGTAGGGTAATTTGTGTGAGATTTCGTAGGGATTTAAATGTGGAATAATGCTGAGTTAGTCTCGTACGTCTGTATCGTCTTCTAGCAGTTACTCTTCTCCTCATTAGTTCTCTTATTTCTGTATTGATCCAAGGAGCGGGAGGACGTCTAAAGACACGTGTTTTTAGAGGTGCGTGACGATTGAGGAAATCGAGGAAGTTGGAGGAAAGGCATTCAACCATATCATCGATGGAGGGGAGAGAATATGTTCTGTCCGGAGTGTTTGAAAGGAGGTTGGTGCTGAGATCACCAGCTATAATAATATTTTCGTAGAGAGGAATATATGTAAGGAGGGAGGATTCGAGAGTGGGATCGAATCGGACACGAGGAGGTCGGTATATAACGATAAGATATTTTAGCTGGCCCTCTTCTGGGTTCAGAAGTTTCTTCTGTGTTCCGGGGTTTACGAAATTTATTTTTGATATTTTTATACACCTGGCAGCCCTTGTATTTAGCAGGATGTCCTTCTAAGCATAAAGCACATACTGCAGGAGTAGTTTTCAATTTCTTGCACTCACCAGTCTTGTGTGACTCTCCACATTTCACGCATCTTGGGATGTGGTGGCAGTATGTTTTGGTGTGTCCATATGCCTGGCAATTGTGGCACTGGACGATTTCTCTTTTAGTGTATGGTTTTTCAACCATGACACTTGTATAATATAATCTGTTGATTTCATATATTTTTTCGACTCCTGCTGAGGGTTCGAATCTTTCTATTATTTGCTCCAGAAACGTCTCTGTCGTCCTTCATAACATTGGTGACCTGTCGAACATTGAAACCTAGGGCCGTCAATTCTTCTTGGATCGCCTCGACTGGAGTAGAGGGATGTAAATTTCGAATTACTAACCTCAAGGAACGCTCTTGCATCAATTGGTAGGTGTGAAAGTCTGCCTTTGTGTTTGATAAATATTTAATTATTTGGCAGTATGCATCAGCTGTGCCAGGGGATATTTTAATGTCGTTAGTGCGGCTTAAGCAGGAGTAGCTACCAGGAAGTGTGATTTTGTTTAACTGGGTGCATAGTAAAGAGAAATTTTTTAGATTTTTAACGAAAATTGGAGGTGGTCTGGGGTCTCTGGGAATGGATGCAGATTCCATTACCTCATTTTGAAGTACCTCGTAAGGATTTGGGGTAAAAAAGGGAGATTCTTCCCTCATATCCTGAGATGTACCCGGTTGAGATTCAATATTATCTGTTGCTGTAGGTGGAGTAGCAGGTGGCGTCACTCTATTCGATCGACGAGTTTTTTTTTTCGCAGGTGAAGAACGTAGTGTAGATCCGACAGAGCGCGATCTCGTTGTTGCACCCTTAGAAGACATGAGTTGGTGATAAAATCTCATAACATGTCAGAAGAAAGTGAGGGAAGAAAAAAAAATTAAAGAAATAGTGAAATGGGAAATAAAATTAAAACACGCTGCGTGACCTTGATTTTGTATCAGAGTCGCTATAGGACCTCCCTTCCCAAGTGAAGGCTCCAGGCCAACTGACTACGTTGGGCCAGGTACTTATGGCCGTGCGATAAGGGAACTGGCCTCTGGCACCGGTTTCAATTCGCACAACTGTACACAATAAATAACAACAGTACTCACTGTGGCATTAGTATATATTATGGTCCACGTGTTTAGTTAACACACAGTCACAATTTTATCAAAAAATAGCACCAATTTCCTAACAAAACGTAAATATGTCTAAGAGACGAGGTGACGTTAGTATTTCGTAATCTAGCGATTTCAGATTACGAATTCAGAACTCATGGTGAAAATAATCGAGGAATTCGTTATAATGTGATAGAAGGGATTGGGAGTTAACGTGACAGGATATTAAGTTATTGGTCATGAAGAGGTCAGGATAAGGATAATCTGCGGAATGTGACAAAATGGTTTTAATATTGACGGAATAAGCACATTTTTAAACTTGAATAATGAGATATAGTAACAAATTATGTACATTATATTGATATAGATCTTACTTGAAATCTTTAAATGAAGGTAAGCATAGAAAAAATTAAAATCTGATTCGAAGTAAAATAAGAAAATTTCATCTTTAAAAAAAATACTTAATAAGCAATAGAATAAATTATTATGAACTATATAAACAAAAAAGACCAATAACATATTTAAAAAATAAAAATAAAATAAAAGATATTCATAAAAAAGAAGTTGGAGGGAACAGTGAGACCTATTTCATTCCAACAAATCAATGTCTTCCTTTTTGTTGACGATGATGACCGGGGATCCATCCTGTCTTCTGTATCGTACCTTTCCTCCAGCGAACCATACGTATCTCAGCATACCTGACGCCCTTTTCTGCCTTGCCAACCAGTATAAATGCTTATTACCTGGACTCATTTCTTCGCCCAGATAAATTCTATCGTCGCTGTTCCGGCCCAGATGCCGCGTGGAAAAGTCCCTCTTGACCTTGCGCAAGCGGATGACTTCGTCACGCACCGTCCGGCGGACGAACAGCACGACGATTGGCGGTGGCCTAGGGTCCTCTCTTCTGGTTCTTTTCCTCTCCACAAAATCCAGGTCTTCAACACCCAGCTTTATGCCCAGAGCTGCACCGATAGAGCAAACCAAGCCCTCGGTAGATTCTCCAGCATCGGGTGTGATACCTCGTATTTCCAGGGAGTTGGATAGTTGAGCTTGTTCTGTTTGGTTAAGTCTCACCTCCAAGTTGCTAATTTGAGATTTTAACTGTTTGTTCTCACTGAGTAAATTTTCTATTATTTTCTCTTGCTTCAATGCCATCTCTTCTATTTTTTTAAGTCTCTCACTATTTTCAAATGCGAGATTGCTTTGCTTTCCGAGCGAGACTTTAACTTCCTTTATATCCCCGGCGATCGTTTTAACCTCAGCCAAAATAGAGGTATTGCTCTCTTCTGACACATCCACGGTTGCTGTGCCCTGTTTACTTTGAGGTTTTGAACGTGATGTACAAAACCAATTTTTTTTTTGTTGCTGCGATAAGTCGGCTTCAGAGACGTTAATACATTTTTTATGGTATATTAATTTGCACGTTGTGCAAACAAATGTAGTTTTGTCCTCTCTGGCAATGGTATTATTGCATTTAGGACATAGAGTCATCGTGAGCAGCTGATTAACTGGATAATAATAATTGGGGAGAGGTAGCCGTAGTGGGGTTAAGCGCCTTATCGTACGCTCGGCTATATCACAACAATTTTAAATTGTTTTCTTACCTTATATTGTTTTTAGGTATTGATGATTTAGTTCAAAAGTTAATATTAATCGCTAACTCAATTAACATTAACAGCACTTTAAATATTTTAGTGACGGTGAACTGAACTGTAATAGCACAACTTGAAATTAAACACGAACACCGATGCTATCTGTTTGAAGGCTAAGGCCAGACTGATATGGTGTGAATGTGTTCATTTATCACTATAATTATTGTCCAGGAGACGGAATATTATATGTCTAAATAAATAAATAAATTGTTTTATTTATATATTATATATATATGTATATATTTTTATAACATATAATTATATCTAAGGGAAATATTTTAAATAAAATACAAAGATATAGTAATTTATATATCATAAAAAAAAAATACGTTACAGTTTTCGTTATTAATGCGAATAAATAAAACTTAACAATTCTTTTTTTTAAACAATTAATTGGTAGTTTTAGGACTCAATGACTTAAAATTTATATTTTATGATTTAAAAGGTAAAGAAAAGATATTTATATAACACATAACGATATATTTAAAAATATATGCTTGTTTATTTTAGGGTACATATTTTTTTCATTCCAAATAGACCCTCGTTTAAAAATAAACTAACAAGTTTAGTCCAATTTACAACATTAAATTACAGACGCTGTAGGACACAGCTGGAATCTGTTTTAATATTTTGTTAAGGTTTAAAGTTTTAATAAAAAAATAGATGTTAGACCTGAGGTCGGCTGCGATAAAAAGGTAATTTTTTTTCAATTTATTTTAGTATTTTTTCAAAATAATATTTTGGACATGAAAATACGAATAAGTAGTTTCCTTTTTCACGCAATGTATCATTTAATTCAATAAATGTTCATAAATATAAAAATAAATCATAAAAACACACAAGATGTGAGTAAAAATAATAATAATAATATTGAACAATTTTCGTTGTAATTCAAAAAATCAGTCAGTGGTCGAATTCTGAAAGCCCATGCAACGTTAAAAATCAATATTGTACTGATTGAATTACTGAAATATCTTAGGCAACTTATCTATTTTCGATTGACGAAAAGAAAATAATGTTTTAAAAAATATGTTTACCAGCTTAGTATACTGCGCAATTGATAAATGAATTAATACGAAACTGTAGGTTTTCAAACTATTTTTTATTCACTCTTTTTAATGCTTAGTATTTCACTCATTCAGCATATACACTGACAGGCAAAAAATTCCACCCACTTGATTTTTTCATGTTTTCATCTAAAAATATTTCGGCTTTGGATTGGTCTATTGTTTTTAATGAATAAATAGGTAATCTTTTTGTTTGTTTTCAATTAGGAATGTTAATATAGAGGACAATAACCCTTAATCCTTAATTCAATGAAATGATTCTAGATTTCAATGTTTACTTTCTATGGAATCAAAACGTTTATTCAGTATCATTAGTTCAGTGCCGTTTCTTGCAGCACATTTCTTAATCTTCGGCTTTTAATTTTTTCAATATTAATTCCACCAGTCGGGAAATGTCCCTTTGCTGGAGGATAGCCCATTCCTCCCGGAGAGCCCTTTCAAGGTCCTGTAGTGTATCAGGAAGTGTTGCACGCGCTCTTATTCGTCTTCCGAGGTTATCCCATGAATGCTCAATGGGGTTCAAATCTGGAGAACGTGCTGGCCAGGCTAAAACCTCAATATTGTTCTGTTGAAGGAACGTCTGCGCTTGCGGGCGACATGTGGGCGTGCATTATCATGCATTAGAATACAGCGATCGCCGATTTCGTTGATGATAGGCAACACATGAGGTTCCAAAATCTCATCTACATAGCGAATGGCCGTCAAAGACCCTCCACGAACAACAACCAATTCTGTGCGGCGCTCCATTGAAATCCCAGCCCACACTACTAAGGAACCACGTTGAAAAGGTTGGCTCTGGGAAAAATTACAGGCTGCATATCTTTCGTCCCTTCTTCTCCACAGCCTTTCACGCCTGTCTGGAGATCGAAGAGCGATTCTTGACTCATCTGTAAAAAGTACAGCACTCCATTCGTCAATCCCGTGGTTCTGTTACTCTAGGCTGTCCAGAACCCGGCCTTCTATTGTAAGAACCAGTTTCCCGAAAACGCCTGGCGGCGTCTCGTAAAGTTTCATATGGAACTCCGATGGCATTAGCTGCATATCTAATGGAACGTCCATCATCAGAGGACCAGTCACTGGAACCTTTTCCGCCAAACAATAAGAGATGCAATAGATCCCAGAGTATCCCTAAAGAACCTTCAAGACCTAGATAATGCAGTGAGTTCCTTCACCACCTTGATCCAACAAGCAGTCTGGACTGCATCCTCACCACTCCCCTAGAAGAAATCCCTTAAAACGAATCCTTTGTCCCAAAACTTTACTGACCTTATTAAATCCAAACGCCAATCTAAGACCCTCTGGCAAAGAACCAGGGATCCTAATGATCGAAACTTATACAATTACTATTCCAAACAGGTTAAAAAAGAACAGGCTTTAGCTTTCACTAGATTCCAATCCTACAATTCCTACCTTTCTTCCCTCTCTACCGACAATGACAACTCCCTCTGGAAAGTGACCAAAAAAATCGTTAAATACCAATCTATTCCCCACCCACTCCGACAAGGTGATGGAACCTGGGCTTCGTCAGATGAGACTAGAGCTGAAGAATTTGCCAAACACCTATCCAACACATTCACTCCCCACACCGAACTCCATCCCACCCACACTGCTGAAGTTAATGAACTCCTCTCTTCTCCAATTCCTCTCTCCTTGCCTCCTAAAGCTGTCAACTCCTCTGAGGTCAAATTCCTTATTAACAGCTTGAAACCTTGAAAATCTCCTGGACACGATCTCCTTACTTCCCAGATCCTTAGACGGTTTTCCAAAAAAAGCAATCATATACATCACATACCTACATAACTGTACCCTCCGCACATCTCACTTTCTTGGAACTTTTTATGGAAACATTCCATAATCATTCTCTTCCCTAAACCAAGTAAACCTGTTAATAATACCTCACCCTATGAACCAATAAGTCTGTTCCCGATCTTCTCAAAAATCCTTGAAAATATCCTTCTCAAACGTGGTAGGATACGTTTGAGAAGGACATTCTCGAAACCCACAATATCCCTTCCCGTCAGTTTGGATTCCGCTCAAGACATTCCACTGTTCAACAAGACCTCCGCGTTGTTGTTGAGCATATATCCTCTGCGCTTGAAAACAAGCAATATTGCACTATGGCTTGCTTTTCAAGCTTAAAAGCTACCCACCCCAATCCTTGTGAATAGTCCTGAAATCCTACCTTTCAAATCGTTCCTTTCGATTCAAGTCCACTGCGGCACTGAATTCTTCAATTATTACCCAGTTGAGTCGGGTGTCTTGGGCCACAAGGCAGTGTCTTGGGCTTAGTTCTCTACATCCTTTTCACGGCTGACATCCCGACCCATTCTGATACCCTTCTAGCAACATTCGCTGACGATACTGCCACCCAGACCCTGAAACAGCATCCCTAAACCTACAAAGACGCATCTCCCTAATAGAGCAATGGTGCAACAATTGGGGCATCAAAATCAATGAATCCAAATTCAAGCATGTCACCTTTACGCTCCGACACAGATCCTATCCAGCTATCCTTTTCATCTCTGTACCTCTTCCCATCTCAGATACAGTTCGGTATCTTGGGTTCCTTTTAGACAAAAGACTAACATGGAACCCACATACCAAGAGAGAATCACTTTATTATCATAAAATAAAATAAAATGGTGCTGCCCAATTACATTGGGTTGCTAACAACACAGCATACTTATTAATCACTACAGACATTATTTAAAATTATTATACAATTATAGGATTAACAATATGTATGAGCATAGTATACAAAAGACAAGAACTCAATCTATGATTTGGCCAGTTATACAGACTACTTCACAGAAAATCTAACCTCTCAATTGAAAACAAACTATTAGTATACAAGACTATACTGAAACCCATCTGGACAACTGTGGGGGACAACTAAGTTTTCGAACATCAAACGCATCCGATCTTTCCAGTCTAAAATCTTCCGTATAATAGCCAATGCTACTTATTATGTTACGAACAAAACCTTACATCACGGCCTTAACATCTCTTATGTCCTTGACGTTATTCCATCCCGATTCTCAAATTTTCATCAGAACCTAATCCATCATCCTAATCCCTTATCACAATCCTTATCCAGTTCCAGTCATCCCTACAATCCTCCTAGAAGGTTGAAACGGCAGTGGCCTCGAGATCTTTTGTAAATACGTCACTGGAGTCCTGGCGATGGCCAGCTTCTCCACACAAGTCATGAGTGCATGTGGCGTTAATGCCCTCTCTTAGTCTCCACTGGATTCCCAACCCAGTGATGAGGCTGAGAGAGTGAGAGAGACGCTGGGATCTCTTGGAGTTTTGCCTTATCTTCCACACGTGCAAGAGAGGGCCCGACTCGGAGCTCGGCTGACTTTAAATATTGTAAATAAGCATGAGTTTGTTTTTAATTTTTATAAATATATATATATATATATATATATATATATATATATATATATAAGTTAAACGTAGCGGACTTAAAACACTTAAAAAAAAGTAAAGGTTCAACAAATAAAACGCATGAAGTCGGAAACAAGACTGCTTTATTGCTCCTTATAATCCTCTATATATACATTCTGAGTTGTTTACATAAATGCTTTTGGTATTAAAGCTAATACTGTCCCGCTCCGTACCTTAACTCCCTCCCACCAGTTTACAGATACTCTCCGTAAACTTAAAAAATAAAAAGACATAAAAACAAAAATAAAACTCTTATATATACAACTACAAGGTTCTCTAGCCCACATTATAACACAGGTACGGAGTGTTCAGTACTTACAACCTAATCTAATGAAACACAAACAAAAATATTCCTTATATATCAAAATAATAAAAAAAAATAACACACTTTCCTCTATACATTTTTCTCACAAATGAAAGGCGTATTTCCTTTCAAAATATACACAAGGTTATGTAAGAACACTATATACAAAACAAACAAAACAAAAAAAAAAATCTTCTTTCCGGAGACGAGGGCACTCCAGTTCTAAGGTTGCTGTGACTCTGTAATCGGAAATTTTAATTGTTCTATGTGAACAGTCCTTCGTTTTTTTGGTTCGTTAACACTCTCAATCGTCACCACATTATGCTCTCTAATGACTATCACCCTGAGTGGACCCTCATATCTCCGCACTTCCTTTCCCCTAATCGAGCCTAATTTGCGATACACTATGGACCCGATTTTCAACCCCCCTGTTACTTCCTTCACTTTGAGATTTTCCCGCGCCACCCTTTTTCGCTTTTCCCCCTCTATTTTTTTCTTAACCTTCCCCCAGAAATTACCCAGTTCCATTTTATTAGTAGCCATTCTTTCTGTCATTTGCTCATCTGTAGCTGTACCTCCCCAGTCCCGTTGCCGCCCGCGTAATCCGAAGAGAATTTCGAATGGAGAGAACCCTGTTGTCGTATGTATAGAATGGTTGTACGCTGCCACTGCCTTCCGCATTGCCACATCCGGTTCCAACCCTTTTTCCACCTGATACACCCTTAGATGGTCACTAAGAGTGCTGTGCAGTCTCTCTATGCTTCCTCTGCTCTTGGGGTGCCCTGGAGTATTAAGGTGCCACCTGACACCTACGTACTTCATCTCCGCTCTGATTTTGGCATTGTCGAACTCTCTGCCCCCGTCGTATGTTATGCGATCGGGTACTCTGTAACATTGGAACCAAGTCTGGAGGGCTCCTAAGACTGCTTCTGCTGATCGCTCCTGTACCAGGTACACCATTGCCGCTTTGCTAAAGAGGTCTATGAGCGTGACCCACTTATGCCCTCTCCACGTGAACGTATCCACTTGCAAGTCGCTTAGTGGTGCATCGACCGTGGGTGTCTCCTCTTGCATCGTTCTTGGGGGATGCCTATCGTACTTTGTGCTCGCGCACACCCTGCAGGACCCTATGAGCTCTGCGATCGTTTTCTTCATCCCCCACCAAAAATATTTCCGACGGAACGCTTGAAACGTCTCCTGCGCCCCGCGGTGGTTGGTCTTGCCCTGGTGGTAAGCAAGTGTTATGTCCTTCTCTGCTCTTCATCCCGCACTGTATCAACCATCAGTTTGCAACGAATGAACGTCCTATCCATCCCTAATCGCTCATCCCGCCATAGCCTCTTTATCTTCTCCCAAATCGTTTCATTCCCCACATATAAGTGGTGAATTTTCCTTGCTTTCGACGCGTATTTGAGAGCTCTGCAGATCTGGTCCACGCTAGCCCCTGGTTGTGACCAAATGGTTGTTATTCGGCTGTTGCCGTATTTGCTATATAGTATCTTCATCAGACCCGACGTCCTGGTCTTCCAGATGATCTGGCGGTTCTTATTTTTGACGATTTCCTCCCGTTCTTCCATGTCCACTAGCCTCTCTTCCGCTGGACTCTCTTCTTGTTGGGTATCAACTCCATCCACATTTTCTTCCACCGCTTGTACCCCCTGTCCCTCTGGCGTCCAGTCCCTCAGGAATCGTCTCACGCCTCCCGATGATTCCGCTGTATCCTCCTCTATAGCATTCATAGTTAGCGCTCTCGATAGCCAATCCGCCACCACATTCTATCTTCCGGGCTTGTACACAATGTCCATGTTGTACTGGTTAAGAATCTCCTTCCAGCGTGTGACCCTAGCCGAGGATTCCTTTAGTTTGCCTACCCATTGTAGGGGTCTATGGTCCGTCTGGACGCGGAATTTCCTCCCAAAAACATATCGTCTAAAATGGTGGATAGCCCATACGATCGCTAACAGCTCCCTCTCCAGCGCACTGTAACGCGACTCTGCATCCGTAAGTCGCCTGCTGGCATATGCTACGGGGCGATCCCCCCATTTCCATCCTGGGATAACACATCCCCCAACGCGTATTCGCTAGTGTCCGTTGTGATCGTAAACACTTTCGTAAAATCCGGAAATGCTAATACTGGCTCCTCTTGCAGCCTCGCCATGCATTTTCGAATGTTGTCTTCCATTATGGGGGTTACTATCACCTTGCTGCCTTTCTTTAATAAATTGTTGAGGGGTACGAGGTATTCCGCCATTTCGGGCACAAATCGTCGATAATAATTAAGGGTTCCCAACAATCTGCGGACCCCTTTTACATCCCGAGGTATTGCCATCTTCTTAATCGCCTCCACTTTCCGCGCGTCAGGTTTGACTCCTTCACTCGATATCGTGTGCCCTAAAACATTTATGTGGTCCTGCCCTAACAAACATTTCTCGCTGGACAGTTTCAGCCCAAATTGTCTGACTCTCTCAAATACTCTACGTAGATGCTCTACGTGTTCCGCCTCGTTTTTACTAAATACCAAAAGGTCGTCTATGTAAATTTGGCACATCCCTTCGTCAATTCCCCTTAGGAACCCATTAGCCGCTGGAATGTTATAGGGGCATTCTTGAGACCAAACGGCATTCTCGTAAATTCGTAATGCCCTCTCTCGAACGTGAATGCTGTCTTCAACTGATCTTCCGGAAGCATCCTAATCTGATGATATCCCGCTTTTAAGTCAAGAGTACTGAATACCGTTGCCCCGCTTAACCGATCTAAAATGTCCTCAAACTTCGGGATTGGGTATTTTTCATCCACAGTATTCTCATTAAGTTTGCGGTAATCGATTACCACGCGGTATTTCTCCTATCCTCTCCAGGCGCGCTTTTCTTCTTAACTGCCCATAGCGGGCTATTATATGGCGACATGCTATCGACAATTATCCCCTGCTCCTTTAGACTCTCCAACTCTTCCCTAATGTATTGGCGAAGGGCCTGCGGATACCTCCTCTCTTTCACGTAGCTCACCTTTTCGTGCTTCAGCGGGATCTCGTGCACCGTTTTGCCCGTCACCCCCAACGTATCTCCCCCTTGAAGAAGATGTCTTCGAATTCCCTTCTCACAACTACTCTCCAATCCTCCGCCCGACTTATAGCTCCCACACGTGCTCTCCGGTCCTCATGCCCCTCTATTGCCATCGTACTCGTATACCTGATTCTCTCCATCCTTATTTTCCACTCCTCCCTTCTATATGCGATTCGCACGCCCACCTTCCCCAACATGTCACATCCTATAATTACCTGGTATTCCCGCGGCATTTCTCCCACTACATGCACCGTAAGTTTACCTCCCTTGGCTGCCCACCTCCTCAAACCTATCTCCACTTCCCCTTCTACTCCACACGGGCCACCCAGGGTGATTAGCTTACAATTACGTACCTTGACTTGGAGTGTCCTCTCTCCATCGAACAGCTTCTCCAACACTCCACGCGTCATGATGGTATTGGAACTCCCGGTATCTACCAGGCATCGCACTCCTCCCACCTCTATTATAGGTAACCAGCAGCTTTTACCTCTGATGTTATAACTTACTAGCGTGCGGTCACCCCTCGCCTGACACTCTCCTCAGATCCTCTCCACGGTTTGCCGGCGTCCACTCCTTCCGCTGCTTCTTCCTCGACTCCTCTCGTTCTCCCGGCCTACTGGGTCCTCTATCTCTTCTTCTGTCTCCGTGGCCATGGATTCCTCCGACGAGTCTCTTGATGACTCACTCCTCCTTGCGTGTATCTTTCTTCTCCTCAATTCCTGGGCATTTACCTCCATCGGCTCAACCCTTTGTGAGCCTCTTCTGGAATATATGTACGGACATTGCCTCGCGATGTGTCCCTCAGTCCCGCACTCAAAACATTTCGTGCGGGGACACTGTGCCACCAGGTGTCCGCTCTTTCCACAACCGTGGCATTTCCTGTCCTCTCTCCGTTGGCTACCTCTTGCTCTACCTTGTCCTGGTCTTCCTTCAGCTCCGGTGGTCTTTTCTCTCCCGTTGTATGCGGGCTCTCTCCTTCTCCAGGTCGTTGGTCAACTTCTAGGTCTCCTATAGATCACTCTGTTCCATCCTGGTTCCTCCACCTCTAACCGAGCTTCTTCATCTCGAGCACTGGAATCTACCATTTCTTGGGCGCATTCAATAAACGAACGTTCCCGGGGTAAGCCATCTTTCTTCCCAGTTTCTTTCGCCAGTTGCACCTTCAGTATGGTGGACAAAAAGGCCATCTTCGCTTCTACCTCCGGAGCGCCAGCTGTCTCCCGCATCTTCTCGGTGATCCGGTTGTAGTGAGCTACGAGTGTTGCCGCATACTGTCCGTTGGACTGCCGTGAAGACTTCACCTCGCGGAACATCTGATAGATGTCTTCTTCTGTAGTCCATCTGCCACCGCCGTAGGCTTTCTTCAGTCTCTCCTTGACCGTTTCCCACGGCGTCTCTTCATCTGCCTGGATGTGGTTCAGGATACTCCGTTTTACCCTGCACACAAGAGCCGCCTTAAGGGCCTCCGCATCCCCAGCGTTGACGAGGTTCTCATCGATCTTTGCGTTTATTCTAGCCACGAGTCGATCTCCACCCTTTAAAAAATGATTTAGCTCACCTATTTCTCCAGTGAAGCGCTCGAGATCGGATATAGCCTCCCTAAGGTCCTGTGAAGTGGCTACCCTGATTTTCATCCATTCTATCGCATTCGCATGCGCCGCGGCAAAGGTTCCCTGCGGTAACGGAGGGATCTCTGGCACATTCATGGGAGCCGGCTGCCTTAAGTCAAATTCAGGCATCCTCGTAACGGTTCTCCTCTGGTTTAAAAAAAACGTACCTCTGCACTCTCACCGTCCCGGGTTTCGGCACCAGTTAAACGTAGCGGACTTAAAACACTTAAAAAAAAGTAAAGGTTCAACAAATAAAACGCATGAAGTCGGAAACAAGACTGCTTTATTGCTCCTTATAATCCTCTATATATACATTCTGAGTTGTTTACATAAATGCTTTTGGTATTAAAGCTAATACTGTCCCGCTCCGTACCTTAACTTATATATATATATATGTATATGTAATGTTATCCCATGTTGATTTATTCTGTTATTCCAATTTTTCTTTTCTTTTCTTTTGTTATTACTTTCTATTGTTTTTATATTATTGTATATATGGTATGATTGTTTCATACATCCCAAATACTCATTGCCCTTAATTGAGGCAAAACGTATTTATCTTTTTCTTAATAAAGAGAATTATACAGATTCTGTTCTACATAGATAAAAAAAGGTTTGGAATCTGTAATTTTTACTTAAACTACCATAACTATTTTATTTTACAAATTGTTATGGATAGATAAAATCGTACAATTCTTTCACTTTCCTTCTTCAAAATGAAAATTCTTTTTCAGCCTACGAATTTGTGACAGAACTTCTTCAATATTCCTTGAGGATTTAGAGGACTTAGAGATCACGAAATGTATTCTCAGATCAAAGGTTCAGCGAGAGAATTGCTCGAAATGAGAGTGCGACTGCTGGAGGTTTAAGGCATGAGCCTGGCGAAATCATTCATATGTTACTTGAACTATGGCATATACTAACTATTCGTAAAAAATTATTTCTTTGTATTGACGTTCCACCGTTTTCAGCTATTCACAGTATTAGTTATTTCTTTAAAATGCCTAACCGCCAAGTTTTAATGTAGCAGCTAAATTTCGAATAATAAACTAAATTTCAGATACATTCATTAATAAAACATAACTTTTCTTTGAAATTTAACCGGAACCGTGTTGACATGTTACAATCAAATCTGTGGAAATAACAATACAAGGCGAAGACTCTAAACTCTATTTTCAAACCAAATTCCTAGTAGGTATTATTGAACTAAGCTACAATAGATTAGATTAATGTTCTCATAACATGAGCTCACTAGCTCCTTGCAGTCCGTTGTGGAGAAACTTTTCAATCAAAAATCTTCGTCTCAAGTCTGTCAGCATCCGTAATACAGAAAGACCGGTATGAAGTCTGTGAGTGAACACACCAGAGATTTTTATTTAAATCATTAATAAAAATTAATATAAATTGGTAATAAACTAATCAAGAGACAGAAGATAAATTTTAGGTTAAAAATTTGGTGGACCTCGGTGGTCGAGCGAGTTAAGGCGCCGACCAAAATTTTATGCTACAAGTTTAAACTCCGTTAAAAAAAAAAGATAAAAAATAAAAATAATTAATAATAAATTAAAATAAATACGTCCCTACTCGATTGCTTAGACCACTACAACGCGAGTACGATTCCCGCAAGGGGTCGTAACGTCTAAATCCTGAGATTCACTGGAGGTTAAGCGACTTCTGTGTCTTACAACATACCTCCTGGTCCTCCAGATTGGGGGTTGCGCACAGGGCCATTAATCCTATCCCGTAAAAAACAACAGGATGGAGACGTTTGCAAAATGTTGCCAACTATCCTCACGAAGACGGAGTGGTTAGTGATCGCGTCCGGTTATTATAAACCATGTGCTCCCTCGATAGATATCCAAAAGAGAACCAAATGGTTACAGCTGCCGCCTAGAACAGCCCCGTAGCTATCACTATCCTTCTTGATAATGCCTTAATGTACTTTCAAGTTAATTTTATTAATTTGGTTGGACTTTACTATCCAACAAAACCTCCAAATGTACCTATTTTCTATCTTTTGTCTAACAACTTATGGAACATATTTAATAAATAGCAATAACCTAGTAGGTCACTATAAGGCTCTTGCGCAAGACCAAGCATGAGTGTGCAAGACCAAGAGCAAGGTTTGTTGACGCAAGACCAAGACCGTTTATTTACAAATTCTATTTACATTTAAAAACCGATGTTTGAGCTATCTTAGGACTCACTAGAAGTAGAGATGGGCAAAATTGTACTCTGAGTAAAAAGTACAATTACAGAGTAATTTACTCAAATATTCTACACCACTTGACTTTTATGATAATGCTGTCGGATTTGAGATAGTGCCCCCGGGCCCCGACTTTTTGTAACTTTTCGGATTATATCAATATCAGGGTCAACTAATATGTTTTGGGGAGCGCTTTTTAATAAAATGATATCGAAATTGAGATTGGGCCCCCCGGGCCCCGACTTTTTTTAACTTTTTGGATTGAATCGATATTAGGGTCGAATATTATGTTTTGGGGGGCGCTTTTTATGAAAATGATATTGAATTTGAGATTAGGCCCCCAGGCCCCGACTATTTTTAACCTTTTGGATTAAATCAATATCAGGATCGACTATTATGTTTTGGGGGGCGCTTTTTATGAAAATAATGATTACGAATCATAAATTTTGAGATAGCGCACCCGGGGCCCGACTTTTTGTACCCTTTCGTGTTTAATCGATATCAATGTTGATTATGAGGTTTTGGGGGAAACTTTTTATGAAAATGATGTCAGATTTTTTTTATAAAATGCGTTCCCTAAACTGAATCCACTGGGTGCAATCTCAAATCTGACAGTATTTCATAAAAACCGTCTTCCAAAACTTAATTTTTGACCCTAATATCTAGTAAATCAGAAAAGTTACTAAGTCGGTGCCCGGGGGCTCTATCTGAAATCCGACATCATTTTCTTAAAAAGAGTCCCCCAAAACCTAATAATTGACCCTAATATCGATCAAATCTGTAATGTTACATTAAGTCTGGCCCCAGGGGCCCAATTTCAAATCCGACATCATTTTCATAAAAAGCGCCCCCCAACACCTAATAATTGACTCTAGTATCGATTAAATCTGAAATGTTACAAAAAGTCGGGCCCCGGGGGCCCAATCTCAAATCCGTCATCATTTTCAAAAAAAACGCGCCCAAACATCTATTAATTGACTTTAATATTCATTAAATCTGAAAAGTTACAAAAAGTCGGGCCCCGGGGTCCCAATCTCAAATCCGACATCATTTTCATAAAAGGCCCCCCTACAAACCTAACAATTGACTTTAATATTGATTAAATCTGAAAAGTTACAAAAAGTCGGGCCCCGGGGTCCCAATCTCAAATCCGACATCATTTTCATAAAAAGCCCCCCTACAAACCTAACAATTGACTTTAATATCGATTAAATCTGAAATGTTACAAAAAGTCGGGCCCCGGGGGCCCAATCTCAAATCCGACAACATTTTCATAAAAAGCGCCCCCCAAAACATATTAGTCGACCCTGATATTGATTAAATCCAAAAAGTTAAAAAAAGTCAGGGCCCGGGGGGTCCAATCTCAAGTTCGATATCATTTTCTTAAAAAGCGCCTCCCCAAAACATATTAGTCGACCCTCATATTGATTCAATCCAAAAATTTAAAAAAAGTCGGGGCCCGGGGGGGCCCAATCACGGATTCGATATCATTTTCATAAAAAGCTCCCCTCAAAACATATTAGTCGACCCTGATATTGATTAAATCCAAAAAGTTAAAAAAAGTCAGGGCCCGGGGGGTCCAATCACGGATTCGATATCATTTTCTTAAAAAGCGCCTCCCCAAAACATATTAGTCGACCCTCATATTGATTCAATCCAAAAATTTAAAAAAAGTCGGGGCCCGGGGGGCCCAATCACGGATTCGATATCATTTTCATAAAAAGCGCCCCTCAAAACATATTAGTCGACCCTGATATTGATTCAATCCAAAAATTTAAAAAAAGTCGGGGCCCGGGGGGGCCCAATCTCAAGTTCGATATCATTTTCTTAAAAAGCGCCTCCCCAAAACATATTAGTCGACCCTCATATTGATTCAATCCAAAAATTTAAAAAAAGTCAGGGCCCGGGGGGTCCAATCTCAAGTTCGATATCATTTTCTTAAAAAGCGCCCCTCAAAACATATTAGTCGACCCTGATATTGATTAAATCCAAAAAGTTAAAAAAAGTCAGGGCCCGGGGGGTCCAATCTCAAGTTCGATATCATTTTCTTAAAAAGCGCCTCCCCAAAACATATTAGTCGACCCTCATATTGATTCAATCCAAAAATTTAAAAAAAGTCGGGGCCCGGGGGGGCCCAATCACGGATTCGATATCATTTTCATAAAAAGCGCCCCTCAAAACATATTAGTCGACCCTGATATTGATTCAATCCAAAAATTTAAAAAAAGTCGGGGCCCGGGGGGGCCCAATCTCAAGTTCGATATCATTTTCTTAAAAAGCGCCTCCCCAAAACATATTAGTCGACCCTCATATTGATTCAATCCAAAAATTTAAAAAAAGTCAGGGCCCGGGGGGTCCAATCTCAAGTTCGATATCATTTTCTTAAAAAGCGCCCCTCAAAACATATTAGTCGACCCTGATATTGATTAAATCCAAAAAGTTAAAAAAAGTCAGGGCCGGGGGGTCCAATCTCAAGTTCGATATCATTTTCTTAAAAAGCGCCTCCCCAAAACATATTAGTCGACCCTCATATTGATTCAATCCAAAAATTTAAAAAAAGTCGGGGCCCGGGGGGCCCAATCACGGATTCGATATCATTTTCATAAAAAGCGCCCCTCAAAACATATTAGTCGACCCTGATATTGATTCAATCCAAAAATTTAAAAAAAGTCGGGGCCCGGGGGGTCCAATCACGGATTCGATATCATTTTCATAAAAAGCGCCCCTCAAAACATATTAGTCGACCCTGATATTGATTCAATCCAAAAATTTAAAAAAAGTCAGGGCCCGGGGGTCCAATCTCAAGTTCGATATCATTTTCTTAAAAAGCGCCTCCCCAAAACATATTAGTCGACCCTCATATTGATTCAATCCAAAAATTTAAAAAAAGTCGGGGCCCGGGGGGGCCCAATCACGGATTCGATATCATTTTCATAAAAAGCGCCCCTCAAAACATATTAGTCGACCCTGATATTGATTCAATCCAAAAATTTAAAAAAAGTCGGGGCCCGGGGGGTCCAATCACGGATTCGATATCATTTTCATAAAAAGCGCCCCTCAAAACATATTAGTCGACCCTGATATTGATTCAATCCAAAAAGTTAAAAAAAGTCAGGGCCCGGGGGGTCCAATCTCAAGTTCGATATCATTTTCTTAAAAAGCGCCTCCCCAAAACATATTAGTCGACCCTCATATTGATTCAATCCAAAAATTTAAAAAAAGTCGGGGCCCGGGGGGCCCAATCACGGATTCGATATCATTTTCATAAAAAGCGCCCCTCAAAACATATTAGTCGACCCTGATATTGATTCAATCCAAAAATTTAAAAAAAGTCGGGGCCCGGGGGGGCCCAATCACGGATTCGATATCATTTTCATAAAAAGCGCCCCTCAAAACATATTAGTCGACCCTGATATTGATTCAATCCAAAAATTTAAAAAAAGTCAGGGCCCGGGGGGTCCAATCTCAAGTTCGATATCATTTTCTTAAAAAGCGCCTCCCCAAAACATATTAGTCGACCCTGATATTGATTCAATCCAAAAAGTTAAAAAAAGTCAGGGCCCGGGGGGCCCAATCTCAAGTTCGATATCATTTTCTTAAAAAGCGCCTCCCCAAAACATATTAGTCGACCCTGATATTGATTCAATCCAAAAATTTAAAAAAAGTCAGGGCCCGGGGGGTCCAATCTCAAGTTCGATATCATTTTCTTAAAAAGCGCCTCCCCAAAACATATTAGTCGACCCTGATATTGATTCAATCCAAAAATTTAAAAAAAGTCAGGGCCCGGGGGGTCCAATCACGGATTCGATATCATTTTCATAAAAAGCGCCCCTCAAAACATATTAGTCGACCCTCATATTGATTCAATCCAAAAATTTAAAAAAAGTCAGGGCCCGGGGGGTCCAATCTCAAGTTCGATATCATTTTCTTAAAAAGCGCCTCCCCAAAACATATTAGTCGACCCTGATATTGATTCAATCCAAAAATTTAAAAAAAGTCAGGGCCCGGGGGGTCCAATCTCAAGTTCGATATCATTTTCTTAAAAAGCGCCTCCCCAAAACATATTAGTCGACCCTGATATTGATTCAATCCAAAAATTTAAAAAAAGTCAGGGCCCGGGGGGTCCAATCTCAAGTTCGATATCATTTTCTTAAAAAGCGCCTCCCCAAAACATATTAGTCGACCCTGATATTGATTAAATCCAAAAAGTTAAAAAAAGTCAGGGCCCGGGGGGTCCAATCTCAAGTTCGATATCATTTTCATAAAAAGCGCCCCCCAAAACATATTAGTCGACCCTGATATTGATTAAATCCAAAAAGTTAAAAAAAGTCAGGGCCCGGGGGGTCCAATCTCAAGTTCGATATCATTTTCTTAAAAAGCGCCTCCCCAAAACATATTAGTCGACCCTCATATTGATTCAATCCAAAAATTTAAAAAAAGTCGGGGCCCGGGGGGGCCCAATCACGGATTCGATATCATTTTCATAAAAAGCGCCCCTCAAAACATATTAGTCGACCCTGATATTGATTCAATCCAAAAATTTAAAAAAAGTCGGGGCCCGGGGGGCCCAATCACGGATTCGATATCATTTTCATAAAAAGCGCCCCTCAAAACATATTAGTCGACCCTGATATTGATTCAATCCAAAAATTTAAAAAAAGTCAGGGCCCGGGGGGTCCAATCTCAAGTTCGATATCATTTTCTTAAAAAGCGCCTCCCCAAAACATATTAGTCGACCCTGATATTGATTAAATCCAAAAAGTTAAAAAAAGTCAGGGCCCGGGGGGTCCAATCTCAAGTTCGATATCATTTTCTTAAAAAGCGCCTCCCCAAAACATATTAGTCGACCCTGATATTGATTAAATCCAAAAAGTTAAAAAAAGTCAGGGCCCGGGGGGTCCAATCTCAAGTTCGATATCATTTTCATAAAAAGCGCCCCCCAAAACATATTAGTCGACCCTGATATTGATTAAATCCAAAAAGTTAAAAAAAGTCAGGGCCCGGGGGGTCCAATCTCAAGTTCGATATCATTTTCTTAAAAAGCGCCTCCCCAAAACATATTAGTCGACCCTGATATTGATTAAATCCAAAAAGTTAAAAAAAGTCAGGGCCCGGGGGGTCCAATCTCAAGTTCGATATCATTTTCTTAAAAAGCGCCTCCCCAAAACATATTAGTCGACCCTCATATTGATTCAATCCAAAAATTTAAAAAAAGTCGGGGCCCGGGGGGCCCAATCACGGATTCGATATCATTTTCATAAAAAGCGCCCCTCAAAACATATTAGTCGACCCTGATATTGATTCAATCCAAAAATTTAAAAAAAGTCGGGGCCCGGGGGGTCCAATCTCAAGTTCGATATCATTTTCTTAAAAAGCGCCTCCCCAAAACATATTAGTCGACCCTCATATTGATTCAATCCAAAAATTTAAAAAAAGTCAGGGCCCGGGGGGTCCAATCTCAAGTTCGATATCATTTTCTTAAAAAGCGCCTCCCCAAAACATATTAGTCGACCCTGATATTGATTAAATCCAAAAAGTTAAAAAAAGTCAGGGCCCGGGGGGTCCAATCTCAAGTTCGATATCATTTTCTTAAAAAGCGCCTCCCCAAAACATATTAGTCGACCCTCATATTGATTCAATCCAAAAATTTAAAAAAAGTCAGGGCCCGGGGGGTCCAATCTCAAGTTCGATATCATTTTCTTAAAAAGCGCCTCCCCAAAACATATTAGTCGACCCTGATATTGATTCAATCCAAAAATTTAAAAAAAGTCGGGGCCCGGGGGGTCCAATCTCAAGTTCGATATCATTTTCTTAAAAAGCGCCTCCCCAAAACATATTAGTCGACCCTCATATTGATTCAATCCAAAAATTTAAAAAAAGTCAGGGCCCGGGGGGTCCAATCTCAAGTTCGATATCATTTTCTTAAAAAGCGCCTCCCCAAAACATATTAGTCGACCCTCATATTGATTCAATCCAAAAATTTAAAAAAAGTCGGGGCCCGGGGGGTCCAATCTCAAGTTCGATATCATTTTCTTAAAAAGCGCCTCCCCAAAACATATTAGTCGACCCTGATATTGATTCAATCCAAAAATTTAAAAAAAGTCAGGGCCCGGGGGGTCCAATCTCAAGTTCGATATCATTTTCTTAAAAAGCGCCTCCCCAAAACATATTAGTCGACCCTGATATTGATTCAATCCAAAAATTTAAAAAAAGTCGGGGCCCGGGGGTCCAATCTCAAGTTCGATATCATTTTCTTAAAAAGCGCCTCCCCAAAACATATTAGTCGACCCTCATATTGATTCAATCCAAAAAGTTAAAAAAAGTCAGGGCCCGGGGGGTCCAATCTCAAGTTCGATATCATTTTCTTAAAAAGCGCCTCCCCAAAACATATTAGTCGACCCTGATATTGATTCAATCCAAAAATTTAAAAAAAGTCGGGGCCCGGGGGGTCCAATCTCAAGTTCGATATCATTTTCTTAAAAAGCGCCTCCCCAAAACATATTAGTCGACCCTCATATTGATTCAATCCAAAAATTTAAAAAAAGTCAGGGCCCGGGGGTCCAATCTCAAGTTCGATATCATTTTCTTAAAAAGCGCCTCCCCAAAACATATTAGTCGACCCTGATATTGATTAAATCCAAAAAGTTAAAAAAAGTCAGGGCCCGGGGGGTCCAATCTCAAGTTCGATATCATTTTCTTAAAAAGCGCCCCCCCAAAACATATTAGTCGACCCTCATATTGATTCAATCCAAAAATTTAAAAAAAGTCGGGGCCCGGGGGGGCCCAATCACGGATTCGATATCATTTTCATAAAAAGCGCCCCTCAAAACATATTAGTCGACCCTGATATTGATTCAATCCAAAAATTTAAAAAAAGTCGGGGCCCGGGGGGCCCAATCTCAAGTTCGATATCATTTTCTTAAAAAGCGCCTCCCCAAAACATATTAGTCGACCCTCATATTGATTCAATCCAAAAATTTAAAAAAAGTCGGGGCCCGGGGGGGCCCAATCTCAAGTTCGATATCATTTTCTTAAAAAGCGCCTCCCCAAAACATATTAGTCGACCCTCATATTGATTCAATCCAAAAATTTAAAAAAAGTCAGGGCCCGGGGGGCCCAATCTCAAGTTCGATATCATTTTCTTAAAAAGCGCCTCCCCAAAACATATTAGTCGACCCTCATATTGATTCAATCCAAAAATTTAAAAAAAGTCGGGGCCCGGGGGGGCCCAATCTCAAGTTCGATATCATTTTCTTAAAAAGCGCCTCCCCAAAACATATTAGTCGACCCTCATATTGATTAAATCCAAAAATTTAAAAAAAGTCGGGGCCCGGGGGGGCCCAATCTCAAGTTCGATATCATTTTCTTAAAAAGCGCCTCCCCAAAACATATTAGTCGACCCTCATATTGATTCAATCCAAAAATTTAAAAAAAGTCGGGGCCCGGGGGGGCCCAATCTCAAGTTCGATATCATTTTCTTAAAAAGCGCCTCCCCAAAACATATTAGTCGACCCTCATATTGATTCAATCCAAAAATTTAAAAAAAGTCAGGGCCCGGGGGTCCAATCTCAAGTTCGATATCATTTTCTTAAAAAGCGCCTCCCCAAAACATATTAGTCGACCCTCATATTGATTCAATCCAAAAATTTAAAAAAAGTCGGGGCCCGGGGGGCCCAATCACGGATTCGATATCATTTTCATAAAAAGCGCCCCTCAAAACATATTAGTCGACCCTGATATTGATTCAATCCAAAAATTTAAAAAAAGTCGGGGCCCGGGGGGGCCCAATCTCAAGTTCGATATCATTTTCTTAAAAAGCGCCTCCCCAAAACATATTAGTCGACCCTCATATTGATTCAATCCAAAAATTTAAAAAAAGTCAGGGCCCGGGGGTCCAATCTCAAGTTCGATATCATTTTCTTAAAAAGCGCCCCTCAAAACATATTAGTCGACCCTGATATTGATTAAATCCAAAAAGTTAAAAAAAGTCAGGGCCCGGGGGTCCAATCTCAAGTTCGATATCATTTTCTTAAAAAGCGCCTCCCCAAAACATATTAGTCGACCCTCATATTGATTCAATCCAAAAATTTAAAAAAAGTCGGGGCCCGGGGGGGCCCAATCACGGATTCGATATCATTTTCATAAAAAGCGCCCCTCAAAACATATTAGTCGACCCTGATATTGATTCAATCCAAAAATTTAAAAAAAGTCGGGGCCCGGGGGGTCCAATCACGGATTCGATATCATTTTCATAAAAAGCGCCCCTCAAAACATATTAGTCGACCCTCATATTGATTCAATCCAAAAATTTAAAAAAAGTCAGGGCCCGGGGGGTCCAATCTCAAGTTCGATATCATTTTCTTAAAAAGCGCCTCCCCAAAACATATTAGTCGACCCTCATATTGATTCAATCCAAAAATTTAAAAAAAGTCGGGGCCCGGGGGGCCCAATCACGGATTCGATATCATTTTCATAAAAAGCGCCCCTCAAAACATATTAGTCGACCCTGATATTGATTCAATCCAAAAATTTAAAAAAAGTCGGGGCCCGGGGGGGCCCAATCTCAAGTTCGATATCATTTTCTTAAAAAGCGCCTCCCCAAAACATATTAGTCGACCCTCATATTGATTCAATCCAAAAATTTAAAAAAAGTCAGGGCCCGGGGGGTCCAATCTCAAGTTCGATATCATTTTCTTAAAAAGCGCCCCTCAAAACATATTAGTCGACCCTGATATTGATTAAATCCAAAAAGTTAAAAAAAGTCAGGGCCCGGGGGGTCCAATCTCAAGTTCGATATCATTTTCTTAAAAAGCGCCTCCCCAAAACATATTAGTCGACCCTCATATTGATTCAATCCAAAAATTTAAAAAAAGTCAGGGCCCGGGGGGTCCAATCTCAAGTTCGATATCATTTTCTTAAAAAGCGCCTCCCCAAAACATATTAGTCGACCCTGATATTGATTAAATCCAAAAAGTTAAAAAAAGTCGGGGCCCGGGGGGTCCAATCTCAAGTTCGATATCATTTTCATAAAAAGCGCCTCCCCAAAACATATTAGTCGACCCTGATATTGATTAAATCCAAAAAGTTAAAAAAAGTCAGGGCCCGGGGGTCCAATCTCAAGTTCGATATCATTTTCTTAAAAAGCGCCCCTCAAAACATATTAGTCGACCCTGATATTGATTAAATCCAAAAAGTTAAAAAAAGTCAGGGCCCGGGGGGTCCAATCTCAAGTTCGATATCATTTTCATAAAAAGCGCCCCTCAAAACATATTAGTCGACCCTGATATTGATTCAATCCAAAAATTTAAAAAAAGTCGGGGCCCGGGGGGCCCAATCTCAAGTTCGATATCATTTTCTTAAAAAGCGCCTCCCCAAAACATATTAGTCGACCCTCATATTGATTCAATCCAAAAATTTAAAAAAAGTCAGGGCCCGGGGGGTCCAATCTCAAGTTCGATATCATTTTCTTAAAAAGCGCCCCTCAAAACATATTAGTCGACCCTGATATTGATTAAATCCAAAAAGTTAAAAAAAGTCAGGGCCCGGGGGGTCCAATCTCAAGTTCGATATCATTTTCTTAAAAAGCGCCTCCCCAAAACATATTAGTCGACCCTCATATTGATTCAATCCAAAAATTTAAAAAAAGTCAGGGCCCGGGGGGTCCAATCTCAAGTTCGATATCATTTTCTTAAAAAGCGCCTCCCCAAAACATATTAGTCGACCCTGATATTGATTAAATCCAAAAAGTTAAAAAAAGTCGGGGCCCGGGGGGTCCAATCTCAAGTTCGATATCATTTTCTTAAAAAGCGCCTCCCCAAAACATATTAGTCGACCCTCATATTGATTCAATCCAAAAATTTAAAAAAAGTCGGGGCCCGGGGGGCCCAATCACGATTCGATATCATTTTCATAAAAAGCGCCCCTCAAAACATATTAGTCGACCCTGATATTGATTTAATCCAAAAAGTTAAAAAAAGTCGGGGCCCGAGGGGCCCATTTTCAAATTTGATAACATTTTCATAAAAAGCGCCCCCCAAAACATAATAGTCGGCCCTGGTATCGATTAAATCGGAAAAGTTATGAAAATTCGATGCTCGGGGGCACTATCTCAAATCCGATAGTATTTCTTTATAAAAAGGGCCCCCAAAACATGATGATTAGTCTAATATCGATTAATGGGGAGTTAGAATTGGTCAGGTTGAATATGGCCGCTATTATTGAAGGAAATAAATGAAAACATTTGTACTCTTTATAATAATGACGGAGTAGTTGAAAAATAAAAAGTACTCTTTGTAGGAATCAGGCTGAGTACTTTCTGTAATTCGATGTAACAACGAGAGTATTTTCTGTACTTAACTAAATCATGATTGACGCGGCGTGAGTACTCTCAGTACTCGCCGCTGTCAGGCCGAGTACAGAAACTACTCGATACTTTTTCCTAATAAAATTACTCAAATCATGAAAGTAATCGAGTACTGCCCATCTCTAACTAGAAGTACCTGATTTTGCTTAGCACAAACTATTAGGTTAAGATAAAAATTTACGAAAACCGGTTCTGTGCATAATATAAAAGAAGATTTTCCATCCTTCAAATATTATCTTATATCAAAGCATTATTAATGCGAAAATTGCGTTAAAAATTGCTATAAATAGCCTTTTTGTGTAAATGCCACATTCTGTTTTACTCGATTTCGTGATCAAACTATCTTACGATTCAAGTGGAAAGCAAATGGGTATTTATGCGTTTTTAGAACCTCATTAAATAGATATAGTTTAATGACCTTCATATTGAATACGCCCCAATTCTGAGAATTTTCGTAAATAAAAATGTTATAGATTACAATAATATGAAGCCATTAACATGAAGACGAATGTTAATAATTTGATTAAAAAAAAAAAAGTCCTCTGTACCGCGGACTATCGACCATTTTAAGTGAAACGGAATATTTAGCTGAAGATGGGAGAAGATTTTATCTATAGAGTAGTCATCATATGCGTTGAAAGGGGTAAAAAAAAAGATACTTTCATGAGCCTAATATTTTGCCGCGGCCATATTGGCAAGACATTCCTAAGTTATCAAACATTTTTCTGTTATCAAATTCAAATTTCGTAAGAAAAACTTGGCATTCTATCGATTAAATCTTAAAATTAGTAGCTGATATCTGTTTATCATACGCCAACTTGCGCATAAAATGAAGGTTGATAGAACAATATGTCCGATAGTACTATTTGTTCACTATGAACATATGATTAAATATAAAATGTGAACATTTAGAAATTCATCCTTCCTGTGACTTTTGATGGGAAAGGCTGAGAGTAATAATGACGCTTGGGTAACTGATAGAGGGACATTATGGATGAGCTGGGAGAGAAGGGTGCCCTTTGTGGGCTAGGTAATGGGCTAGGTAGGGGCCCAGGTAAGCCGGCACAAGGGCAGCCACGTGCGGATAATGCAACGCCCGTCTCAGTTTGTTTTCCGCTCAGTGGGCGCCCATTGACTACCGAAAATCATTAACCCAACTATATGCTATAGTTGTAACCACCTGGCTCATCATTTATTTTAATAAAAACAAATTAAAATAATGAATAAAATTGAAAATATTTGAAGGGTAACTTTCAATTTTCTGAAACCACATCTTCCCCATATTTTTTTTTTTTTTTTTTTTTGGAATTTAAACTAAGGAAGACAAAATAAAGAAAAGAAAATTCATATAAAATGTAAAAAGTTTATTGGTTTTGACATTTCTTCATTAATCATTCACTCCTTACTTCTTGCCTTGAGTTACAATTTATAAAAATAGTTGGTAATGAGATTGTTTTAGTATTTAGGTTAAATAAAAATAAGAAGAGAGTAAGAAATGTGGATAAATAACTGTTTTTGTGGGATGGGGAAGGGAGGGCCTGAGGCTATATAGATATATAGATAGGCCGGCCAATGGTAGCTGGTGAAGGGCAGCTGGGCGGTGGTTCCACCTGGGCTCAACCCTTCGAAAATAGTTTTGGTTATTTCCTTTGAGGGCATTAATATGACTAAAATAAAATAAATTCTATAATTGTCGTTATCTTAATCAAAACAGATATTCAACAAGGATGAAAAACATTAATTTTGAATAGTTTCACGACACAATGAATATATTAATCTTTTTGATCAATGTTATTTAATTCGAATTTCACATTGATTCCAATAAGCTTCAATATAAAATAAAGATGAGATCATCCCATGAGTTTAGTATAAACGTGAAAAATAAATGCATTATTTTAACATGGCACTTAAATTGTCCAATGTAGAAGCTGCAATACACAACAAATCAAACTTTTGAAACTTAAGGGGAAAATGTTACCCTATGACAGTAAAATGTGATGACAAAAGATAAATAAGATAAAAATTATTAATAAAAATTCTTCAGTCTTGTTCATCAAACGTCAGGCATTTCAGAATCTCAGTAACGTTTTCTGCATCCATTAGTGTAATACACAAATTACGAATTGTTCTGGAATCGAATGTATATAAGTTAGGACTTGAAACTTTAATTAAGCTTTACACAAGACTTGTGCAACCAACACTATTTGTATATTAAAAAAACCATACTAACTATATTTTACAGTTGTTATTGGAGTTACAGCTGGTGGAAATGGTTACATACTTACATGCAGCTACTTCACAATCCATTAAAAATATTGGTTCAAGTGGGGTATCGATATGAGATTTCGAAAGAGGGGAAAATAGAACTAAGATAACTTATTGTTTTATCTCTATATCAAAATAATGTTTTTAAATCTGAAAGTTAGTTGGTGCTGCAGTCATGGTGAGAAGCACCAAATAAAAAATTATTACATAATCCCTGTTGTGGAAGAACAAATTTAAATTTAACTAGTGGTTGGCCATGGGCATGCACAGAAGGATAGAGATTTCTTTATTTATTTATAAATGTTTTGGGCTCTTCAACCTCCTTGGTCATTTTCGCCCTTTATTACAATTTGATCAATTACTACACACATAACTAAACTACAGCTAAGAAATACAATACTAATAAAGAAAGAAATACAAAACTACAGCTAAGAAATACAATACTAATAAAGAAAGAAATACAAAACTACACCTAAGAAATACAATTTAAAGTTTAGAATAGTTACAGATGAATAGATTTTACAATTGAATTAAAATTATAAAAATTGAAAGTTAAAGATTTAAAAGGAGATAAGTTAACAAAGACAATAAAAATAAAGACTAAGATATTAAGAACAAAAGTATTTTTAAAATGTATTTTTTAAACATTTTAAATAATAAAAATTAATATTAATAAAAAGAGAAGTTAAAGAGTACAGTGTAAATATTAAAAGTACAAGAACCATTAAAATTAAATATTAAAGATTATAAAAAGATAAGTGAATAGTTAACAAGGATATGTAAATAAAAGATTAACGATTTCAGCATTTTTATCTAGAAATACGAATTAAAAAATAAAATTATTATTAAAAGAAGAAAAGTTAGATCGTACAATTTGAATATTAAAAAATACAAGAAAAAAAATGAAAAACGATTATAATTTTTTTTATTTATTTTATTTAGAAATATCACATTCTGTCACATCAAGGACATTTGTAATAGTGTTCAGAGAACACACTCACACTCTATTTACAATAAATAAAAAAAATAATAATAATACAGAAACTTAATAATAATAAATACAATAAAATAAAATAAAAATAAATACAATAAAATAAAATAAAAATAAATACAATAAAATAAAATAAATGTATATAAACAAAAGAACTAACCTAATCATACACACTCGGGCTTGAGTGGAGGATCTGGCCATTGCCAAAACTCCAATAGATGCTTATTTACAGAAGGTCTCTGGGCCACTGCCGCTTCAACCTTCGAGGAGGATTGTAAGGATGGGTGGTGCTGGATAGAGATTGTGCAAGGGGATTTGGATGATAGTTAAGGTTCTGGTGAAATTTGGAGAATTTTTCTGGAATAAGGTCTAGGACAAATGGGATATTAAGGTCATGGTGTAGGATTTTGTTATTTACATAGAACGGAGCATCAACTATTGTTCGAAGGACTTTAGATTGAAAGGATTGAATACGTTTGATGTTAGAAGCTTTTGCTGTCCCCCACAGTTCAAGTCCGTATGTCCATATAGGTTTCAGTATTGTCTTGTAGATAAGTAATTTGTTTTCAATAGAAAGTTTGGATTTTCTGTTTAGTAGTCTGTATAGCTGGCCGTATCGTCGGTTGAGTTCTTGTCTTTTGAGTCTAGTATGCGGGTTCCACGTTAGTCTTCGGTCTAAATGAAAACCAAGATACCGGACTGTGTCTGAGTAAGGAAGCTGGATGGAATTAAAGTGTACTGGTGGACAGGAACTGCGTCGGAGTGTAAAGGTAATATGTTGGCATTTAGATTCATTAACTTTAATGCGCCAGTTATTACACCAGTGCTCAATCAAGGTGAGGTGGTTTTGGAGATTTAAGGATGCTATGTTGGGATCAGAGTTGGATGATAAGATTGCGGTGTCGTCAGCGAATGTTGCAAGAAAAGTATCGGGATGAACAGGGATGTCAGCAGTAAAGAGGATGTAAAGCACGGGACCCAAGACGCTGCCTTGGGGAACACCGGCTTTAACGGAGTAGATATTGGAAAATTCTGTTCCACAGCGAACTCGGAAGGAGCGGTCAGAGAGGTAGGATCGGAGGACTAGGTACAAGGACTGAGGTAAGTGGATTTTAAGCTTGAAGAGCAGTCCGGAGTGCCATACCCGGTCAAATGCCTGTGCAATGTCCAGAAATGCACCCGAACAGTATTCCTTGTTTTCTAGAGCTGAGGAAATATGATCAACAACTCGGAGTCCTTGTTGAACAGTAGAATGTTGGGAGCGAAAACCAAACTGATGGGAAGGAATATTTTGGGATTCTATAATGGGTAGGATTCGTTTCAAAAGGATCTTTTCAAAAATTTTTGAAAGGATTGGGAGTAGGCTAATTGGTCTATAGGATGTTGAGATATTGGGAGGTTTGCCTGGTTTTGGGAAAAGGATAATAGTGGAGTGTTTCCATAGCAGAGGGAAGTGGGTGGTGCGTAGGATACAATTGTAGATATATGTAAGGAATATGACTGCTTTGGATGGAAGTTGTCGAAGGATTTGAGGGGTAAGGAGATCATGTCCAGGAGCTTTACGGGGGATTAGTTTTTTTAATTGAAATTTCACTTCGGAAGGATGAATAGCTTTTGGGGGCAAGGAAAGTGGGATTGGTGATGTAAGGAGTTCTTCTACTGTTACGGTGTGGGCAGGATGGGATTCTGGATGTGAAATAAATGTATTGGATAGGTGAATGGCGAACTCCTCAGCCTTATCTTCGTCAGATGCTGCCCAGGAGCCATCATCTCGTCGGAGGGGATGGGAAATGCGGTGAGGATTTAGGATTTTGGTTGTGGTTTTCCAAAGGGAATTGTCGCGAGAAGAGAGGGAGGATAGGTAGGAGTTGAAGGAATGTGATCTGAAGGTGGCTAATTCCAGTTTTAATTTTTTGCAGTAATAATTATAGGAGCAGCGGTCGGCAGGATGTCGGGTACGTTGCCACAATAATCTGGCACGGCGTTTGGTGTGGATTAGGTCAAGGAGGTGTTGGGGTAGAATGGTCTTTTTAGGAATTCTGGAGGAGTCTTTAGGGAAGGAGGCAGTCCAGGCAGCTTGTTGGATTGTGGTAGTAAAGGAATTTACGGCACTATCAAGGTCATCGGGAGTTTTGAGGGTTATGTTAAGATCAATTTTATCGGAGATGATTTGGCGGAAAAGGTCCCAGTTAACTGGACCCCTAATAAATGACGGTGGAGAAGGTTTGGGAACGGGTTCAAGTGAAACATTAAGGATTAGAGGACTATGGTCAGAGGAAAGTTCATTTAGACGTGTAATGGAACAATTGAGGGGACTTAAGCCGCTGTGGATAAAGAAATCAAGGAGATCAGGATTACGGTTGGGATCTGTAGGCCAGTAGGTAGGAGAGTTGGGGGAAAGGAGGTGAAAACGTTGGGAATTGAGTGCAGACAGCAGGGTTCGGCCACGAGTATTCGTGGTTCTAGAACCCCATTGTTGATGTTTGGCATTTAGGTCTGCACCCAAGATGAAGTGATGTCCTAAGGAGTCGAGGAGAGAACGGAATTGGGCATTGGATATGGATCGGTTAGGAGGGCAATACGCTGATGCAAGGGTAACCGGAAAGGAAAAGGTTTTTATCACGATAGCGGTGAACTGTAGGAAATCATGTGTAGCTAACGGGAGTATGTGATGGGAGAGGGATTGGTGTACAATGACAGCAGTACCGGCATGTGCTTTTCCGTCAGGGTGGTCAGTACGATATGTCAGGTATTGTGGTATTTTGAAGTGCTGTTTAGTGGTTAGTCGAGTTTCAGTAATTAGTGCCACGTCAATATTTTTGTCAAGTAATAATGTAGTTAGTTCGTTTGTATGATTCCTAACACCATTCGCATTCCAAAGGAGAATGGATAAAGGTTTATTGGAAGTCATTTAAGGATTTTTAGCGGGAGGGATAAAATGTGATACAAGATTGGTGAGAAGAGATATCAAAGGAGTAACAAGGGATCTGAATTCGGAGAGGAAAGATGTAAATAAACTGGTAAGATCTGTGGTATTTGAGGGAGGAGGAATGTGGGGAATTTGGTGTTGATAAAACTGTTGATTAGGTGAAGTTTGATTAAGATGTTGAGGGTGGGGTTGAGAATTTTGAGGCATGTGTTGTTGTTGCGGCAGGGTCTCACAATAAGTAACATCATTCTTACCTCCTAATAAGTGTGCAAAAGACACCGTTGGGTCAATTATTTTTGAAGGTCCTCTTCTTGATGCGTTAGGTTCTCTTCTTGATGCCTCTGCTTCTTCTTGGGTCCGGGATTTTTGATATCTTGATTTGATATTCTTGTAGATCTGACAGCCTTTATAGTTCGCTGGATGTCCTTCAAGGCACAAAGCACAAACTGCAGGATCCCGTTTCGGTTTTGTGCACTCCCCGGATTTGTGCTGCTCTCCACACTTCACACAGCGCGGAAGATGATGGCAGTAAGTCCTGGTATGGCCATATGCCTGGCAATTGTGACACTGTACGATTTCCCTCTTAGGATATGGCTTCTCTACTATAACACTTGTGTAGTATATTCTTCTAATTTCATATATTTTTTCGATCCCTTGATTTGGCTCCAAATCTACGAAAAATAAGGGTAGAGGAACTTTTACTCCTGGCTGTTCTTTACTCTCCTTCTGTACATTTGTAATCTGGCGCACTATGAAACCTAAATTTTTCAATTCTTCTTCTATTGCTTCGGTTGGTGTTGAGGGGTGTAGATTTCTTATGACTACCCTCAAAGCTCGATCTTGCCGTAATTGGTACGTATGAAAATCCGCGTTGGTTTCCATTAGATACTTCACAATTTTTCTGTAGGTTTCAGCTGTATCTGGTGATATCTTCGTGTCCTTTGTTCTGCTTAGACATGAATAGCTTCCAGAGCCTGTTATTTTGTTCAGTTGTGAGCATAGTAACTGAAAATTTTTTATGTTTTTAACGAATATGGGTGGAGGTCGGGGATCTCTTGGTATTGAAGCGGATTCCATCACTTCTTTATCATTCTGAAGCACCTGATAGGGGTTAGGGGTGAAAAATGGAGATTGTTCGGTTATCTCTTGTGAAGATGTACCTGGTTGTTGCTGAAGTTCTTCAATTGTTGGTTTTGATGATGTTCCTGGCTGGGTTTCATTTTCTCTGGAGCTAATAGGCGTTACTGCAGGTGTTTGACGACATTGACGAGGCTTTTGTTTGACTGGCGAAGAACAAGGTGTTGAGCCTAACGGCCGAATTCTCTTGATAGACGCTCTACTAGACATGGCCTGATGGTGATATCGCATATAAGGGGGAAAAAAAATAAAAAAAATAAAATAAATAAATAAATAAAAAAAATAAATAAAAATAACCCTATAATTTATAACAAACAATAAATATCAATTGTTGTTATGTACTCTTGGCCTGCTTTGAATAGATAATCTCAAAGATTTCACTGGAAAATAAGCAAATTCTGAGAGACGATGTAGAAACACGACCTTTCGCATCAGCTGATCCACCATGTGTACCAATTATAATTAAAAATTATGATTAAAACAAGACTAACAGGTATAGTTTCAATTTGAAGAGGAATCTACAAAATTAAAAACTTAACAGGTATATTTACAACTAAAAGATGTGATTAAATTTTGTGAAATATTTTGATTTCCTTAAGAAACAATATTAAGTTTTTAATTTTTTAGCCATATCTTTTAGGTCCGGTGCCATTTTATTAAAGTTTTTATAAAATATTAGGCCAAAGGTCACCAAATGTACACAGTTTTTACATCATGTATTATTTATTCGACGTTTCGGCTTCAGGAGCCATTTTCAAGATCCTGCAAACTAATTTTAATTCAGTTGTTATACTTCAAGCTACATCATTATAAAACATATATTAATTCAATAACAATCAGTTATATAAATAGTCCAAATTCTATTTTATAATTTTTTTTTTATAACATAGCATTTTGGTTAAAATTAATGTGAAATGTTATCATCTACCTACCATGCACCGCTTCATAAAATTTCCTAAATGTATCATTATAATATAATTCGTCGTTTTGTCATTGTTTTGTTTCATCGAATGTCGTTTTATCACTTCTAAAAGTTATATAATAAATAATAATTAAAATAGAATGTTAAAATTGTTAAGAAAAGAAAACAAAAGAATATTATTTGTTCTCAATTTTTGTACCTCTTTCGTAGACGATATTAAAAGTGTTCCTCCTCACTAACGTATTCATACAGGACTAGATTTATTTTAATAAGGAATGGGGTGGAGGGATTAGGGATCAGCTGTTTTATCTGTTATATTTCAGTATATTATATTTTAATTTTATCTATTGCGCTAGCATAAAAAGTGTATAGATTATCTAAATCTGTTTGTTGGCTCACCGATTCTTTGAGATTTTTAGTAATAAATATTAATTCTATTATTCTTCATTTGTTAATATTCTGTTCTCTATGTAGGACTGAAGCTGTACTAAAATCAAATTTATGTCCATTTTTTGTGGTATGCTGCGATAATCCTGTGGCTAATTTTGATTTTGTCTTGTTAGACCTGCAATTTTGTTGATGCTGTTTTGTTGCTACGTTCAAACCATAGTGAGGTTTGTCCATAATATGATCTATTTTCACAATCCTCGTATTGTATTTTATATATAATATTAGTTAATTTTTCCTTTGGAAAAATATCCTTAGTTCTACTGTATAAATTATTCTAATTTATTAATTGTTTTTCCCAAATTTTATTTCGTTTATATCATATTTTTTAAATGTCACTAATATGTTAATACCACTAATATAAGTGTTGTGCATTATGGTTACTACTCGATATTTGTATTCTGTTGCTTGTTATGACTTTTTTACACCACGAGGTTTTTAGTATACTTGTTTCATTTCTATTATATTCATACCCAAGAATCTGATCTTATTGTTTTCTTTTACTTCATTTGTGAATTTTAGTTTATATAACAATGAATTTAATATGTTTAAAAAAATGCTTATTTCATTTTTTTCTATAATCGTCAACATACTTTATAAAAATCTTAGGTATTTTATTAAATTTCTTTATAGCTATATCCAACAGGCTATTTAGGTATATACCGCTAAGATTAATCGATATGGCTCTCCTCATCGGTAATCCATTTATAATTTTAAAGAAATTGCTATTGTATGTGAAGTATCCTTTGTCGCAGACTAATTTTATCCCCTCCATGAACAGTGCTTTATTTTTAATGGTCGTATGGGGTTCGATTTCCTCCCAATTTGATTCCAATATCTTATATCAGAGTCTGGCCAGAGACAGCCATCAGTTATCATCCTCTTTATTATCACGTGCTTTATTTCGTTTAAGTTGCTTTAATTTTTTATTTATTTTTTTTATCTCTTTAAATCTATAACCATAGACATCATTAACAGTTCGTATTTCCTCACGGTTCCACGAAAATTGAACGTATTCAAGTTATATAAACTTTTACAAGCCACGGGACTGTGATAAACAACTGTGCTCTGTAGGATTAAGCCCCGCTGTTGGTCTTAGGGATCATAAC
The DNA here is from genome assembly GCA_928085145.1 of Nezara viridula. Taxonomy (NCBI): domain Eukaryota; kingdom Metazoa; phylum Arthropoda; class Insecta; order Hemiptera; family Pentatomidae; genus Nezara; species Nezara viridula. Next base: position 6,279,214 of record OV725078.1, read on the forward strand.
AACCCATCGTGTTATTCTAAGTAAAAGTTATTTACTTCATATCAATATGGCTCAATGCAGCAGTATCATCACTTGAGATGAAAGAATTATTTTATGATGCGCTAAATGTAAATTATTATTTCATAGCAGATGCTGTCAACTTAGCGATAAAGAGTCCGAGTCTCAAAAATCATCTAGAAAAGTATGGGTCTGTAGTAGTTGCGATCAAACAAAAGAGATTACAGCAGGCGGTGAATACCCGAAGCAAAGTCGCAACACCGTCAGAAATTCAGGCGGCAGTACAGCGGGTTGAAAAACATGTAAACATTGAAATAAAAAATATTAAAACAGCGCTGGACAAATACGGAGACCTGACATTTGAATTAAATGCAAGGTTAACAAAAATTGAGAACCATTTAGAGGGACAAACGATACATCTGGAGGAAATTATATCTGAAAACAAAACCCTCAAGTCTAAAGTGGGTGAATTGGAGGTCAGGCTAAATAAAGCTGAGCAAGGCCTTCTTAATAGATCGCTCGAGATTCGGGGCATTCCGGTTCGGGCGGGTGACACCCCAGCAGCCCTGGTTACAAGTATTGGGGCTGGCCTGGGAATCAAACTCAATATTGAAGACTTGGACACTATACAGCGTCGAAGAGCCAAGAAGGACGACCCGCGACCACCGCCTATCATCGCACGATTTGTCAGGCAGTCAGTGAGGGACGACCTGGTGCGGAAACGAAAAGTAAAGCGGGACTTCTCGACGCGAGAAATCGGCTGGAAGGAGAATGACTGCCATCGTATCTATCTCGGAGAGGAGATGACCCCTAAGAATAGGCACCTCTACTGGCTTGCATGACAGAAGAAAGCAGGGGGGAAAATAAAATATACCTGGTTCGCTTCCGGCTCAGTGCGGTGTAGAAACACGACGGCCAGCAGGTTATCCTCATCAACCAGGCACAGGACATAGACGTCTTCGACTGACGGCTTGAATCACGTTCACCATCAAGCATCTACGAACAGTTTTGCACGCATACCGGACCTTCATCGGAAATCTTTTATTTTACATTATCCTATCAGGGCTATTTATTAACTTATTTATTTTTTCACTTCATTCACTTTATTTTTTCTTCACGTCATTTAATGTATTCAATCTTTTCCAGCGTCTTTCCATCAAATACCGAATGTCCTCTCCGAAATCCTACTCACGTCTAGTGTCCTTACTTCCTACCACGTCAGTGAATTCCTAGAATATTTTCCCCAAAACTTTTACCACATCATGGCGATTTTCGAAACCTGGCTCAAGCCCTACATCCCCAACTCTTCAGTCTCCCTTCCTAACTACACCCTAATTCACCACGACCGAGACAGCCGGACTGGCGGAGATGTAGCTCTCTACGTTCATGCAAGCCTAAAGACCCGAATTCTCCATTGTTCTTCTCCACCCGACCAGCCACAAGTCGAGTTCCTGATCGTCGAAATCTCCTGTAACACCTCTCATCTCCTCTATTCCGTACTATATCGTCCTCCTCTTGTTCCGTTTAATCCGTCTTTCGAAGCTTCCCTCTTTAACTTCGTGCCCCTTTATTCCAAAATTATCATTTCCGGTGAATTAAACACTAATTTCCTCTCCGACTCCAGCGACAAATCATACCTAGAAAACCTTTTTTTCTCCCTTCATCTTTTTATCGTTCCTTTTTCTGCTACGCATCACACCGCAAGGTCCGACACATGGTTAGACCTGCACATTATTGATTCCGCTCAAAACCTCCTTTCCTCTTCCCAATTACCAGTTTCCTTTTTATCGTCCCATGGCCTAATCCAAAAATCCTATAATATCCCAACCCCTCCGATCCTACCTAGAATCATAACTTTCCGTAACCTTAATGGGCTTACTCAGGAAAAAATCTTACCTTCCTTAGAATCCCTAGATTGGAATATAATATATTAATGTACATCAATTGATTCCATGGTTGACATTCTCATCTCCAATCTTATTAATATCCTTGATGAACATGACCCTCTCATAACCTCCACCTTTCATCGCCTTTCTGCTCCTTGGAAGTGTCAGAAAATTAAGGATCTCCAGAAGAGGCTTGATGCGGCCCGTAGACGCTTTAGACGCACTAGACTGGCTGACGACTATCAATCGTTCAGGGCGCTCCGCAACCTGACACAAACCACAACCCGGAGAGCCAAATCTACCTATTTCCATGAAGCCCTTTCATCACCTCCTGATTCCAAATCCAAGTGGCTACTCCTAAACTCTCTCTTTGTGATCCTTCCAGATCCCCTCCCTCTGCAGTGCTCCCAGTTTCACCAAATGATTTAAATTCTTATTTTATATCCGCTTCCTCTTCAACTCCTCCATTTCCCTCTTCCTTCTTCTCTCCTGGAACATCTTTCAATGATGACGATTTTTATTTTTCAGATATTTCTCCCACAGACCTCATATCCGCCGAGATAAAATCATACTCTAATTCTATTGGTCTAGATGGCATTCCCGTCAAATTAATCAAATTATGCCTCCCTGAAATCCTTCCGGTACTCCTTCTCATCTATAATTTTTCCCTTCAAAATTCAGCATTCCCTTCCTTGTATAAAAAAGCCACGGTCCGTCCTTAAAATAAAAATTCTAACCCGTCTTCCCCTGAAGATTTCCGGCCAATCTCAATCATTTCTAACCATTTCAAACCTCTGGAGAGAATTGTGCAATCCCAAGTTTCCAACTTCATTGAACAGTCCAATCAACTTGACCTTTACCAATCTGGTTTCTGACCAGGTTACTCCACACAATCCGCCCTAATCAAAATCATTAATGATGTTCAGTCCACCATAGATGACAAAAAACTAACAGTCCTTATACTCCTTGACTTTTCCAAAGCTTTTGATGCCATTAACCATTCCATTATCTTTTCCAAATTAAAATCATTATCCTTTTCCAATAGTTCTATCCTGTGGTTTCAATCTTTCCACTCCCAACGCTCACAAGCTGTAGCTATCACTAATCAATCCTTTCTGTCCTCAGGAGTGGCCCAGGGCTCTAGCATATCTCCTCTCCTTTTTAGTTCTAATATCAATGACATCCATAAATCAATCCTTCACTACTCACATCACCTTTACGCCGATGATTCCCAAATTTACCTTTCCTTCCATCCCTCAGAGGTGCATGAAGCGTTTGCCAAAATTCAAGAAGACTTGAATCGGATCAGTGCCTGGGCAAATTTAAATTAATTAAGATTAAACGCTGCAAAAACTCAATACCAACATACCTATCCTGTACCTAAATGACCATCCCATCTCCTTCACCTCCTCAGTAAAAAACCTAGGCATTTTCATAGAACGAAACCTCTCCTAGAAACACCATATTTCCCGACGATCAATTGGTACCTTGAAACTATTCCATCGCTTCCGCCATCTCCTACCCATCCCCACACGTAGACTCCTAGTATCTTCTCCCACCTTGATTACGGCTGCGTGGTGTACGGTGGCCTCTCGGCAGAACTCGGGGAGAGGCTGAAAAAAATTATGAATGAATTTGTAAGATTTGTCATAGGGACTCAGAGGTATTCCCGTGTTTCGTACCACTATGCTGAATTAGGATGGCTCTTCCCTTCCTTCCGAAGACAATATTTCCTAGGCACATTCCTTTACAAAATAATCAATTTATGAACAACATAAACATACACTTTGAGAAATGAAGAACGAAAAAGAGATAGAATAAGTTCATTTCATAAAAAAAACTTTACTTGTACATATTACTTGTAGGAAATGCCTGTACTATCTCTTACCAAGTATTATCATATGATTATATGATTGCTACACAATACATATATATTGTATTAATAGTTAGCTGGACTGTTTTTGGAACAGGAATTGGAATAGGAGGTTTTTGAATGTTTATTGGGAGGGAGCATGACGAATTTTGATCAGGAGGGAATTCCAAAAGTTGACAGAGCGGGCTATAAAGGAATTTTGGAATGAGGCACATCTATGAGAAGGAATGTATAGGTCAGAGAGTCGAGATCTTGTAGTGAGGGAATGGATTGAGGACTTAAATTGGAGAAGGTTATAGGCATAAGAAGGACGATGATCGGTAATGATTTGATAAAGGAATGTGCCTAGGAAATATTGTCTTCTTAAGGAGGGGAAGAGCCACCCTAACTCAGTGTAGTGGTGGGAGACACGGGAGCGTCTCGGGGTCCCAATTACAAATCTTACGAAGCTATTAATAAGTCTTTTTAGTCTATCACGGAGTTCCACCGAGAGGCCATCGTACACCACACAACTGTAGTCAAAGTGGGGAAAGATGAGAGAGGAAACTATGAGTCTACGGGTATTTTGGGGTAGAAGATGGCGGAAGTGATGGATTAGTTTGAGAGTAGAAATTGCACGACAGGAGATATGAGAGATATTCTGATTCCAGGAAAGGGTTTGATCTATGAAAAAGCCTAAATTTTTAACAAAGGGGTAGAAGGTGATGGGGTGGTTGTTTAGATAGAGTAAGGGAAAATTGGTATGGGAACTAAGATGGGGCTTGGAACCAATGAGAATAGCCTGTGTTTTGGCAGCATTTAGCCCTAATCCATTTAAGTTGGTCCAGGCACTAATTCGATCTAAATCGGCATAAAGGTGGTGGGAACAATGGATGATTGAATCATTTAGGTCATTAATATAAGAGCTGAAAAGAAAAGGAGACATGCTAGAACACTGTGCAACTCCAGAAGATAAAGGAAGGTAGGGAGATAGTGGTTGATTGGGTATGGAAACTGCTTGGGTTCCTTGTGAGAGGAAAGACTGGAACCAAGAGATGGAACTATTGGAGAAGGATAATGATTTTAGTTTGTTGAAAAGGATGGAATGGATAATGGAATCTAAGGCTTTGCAGAAATCAAGAAGTATAAGTATAGTTAGTTTTTTGTCATCTATTGCAGTCTGAATATCACTGGTAATTTTAATCAGAGCAGATTGTGTAGAGTAGCCAGGGCGGAAGCCAGATTGGAGAGGATCGAGTTGGTTGGATTGTTCAAGGAAGTTGGAAACTTGGGATTGCACTAACCTTTCGAGGGGCTTTGAAAGATTGGAAAAAATTGATATTGGACGGAAATCTCCGGGAGAGGATGGATTAGGCTTTTTTTTTAAAGAAAGGACAATGGCTTTTTTCCAAGAGGTCGGGAATATTGAATTCTGCAGAGAGAAATTGTAGATGAAAAGGAGAGCTGGGAGGATTTCAGGAAGACATAATTTTATTAGTTTGATAGGAATGCCATCTGGGCCTACGGTATTGGAACGGGATTTCATTATAACGGTAATTAGGTCTGTGGGAGAAATGTCGGAAAAATAAAAATTATTGTCGTAAAAAGATACCTCTGGAGAAAAGCCGGAAGGGGAGGGTAAAGAAAAGGTGGAAACTGATATAAAGTGGGAGTTTAGGTCATCAGATGATATAGGGAAAACTGAGGAAGGGGATCTAGAAGGTTCACAGAGGGAAAGCTTACGAAGCAGAAGCCATTTTGATTTGATATCAGGAGCTGAGAAAAGGGCTTCATGAAAGTATTTTGCTTTCGCTTGCAGGATCCTTGTCTGTGTCGTGTTACGAAGCACTCTGAATGTTTGATAATCATCTGCAAGCCTAGTCCGTCTGGGCAGCGTCGCGTCTCTTCTGCAGATCCTTAATTTCCTGACACATCCAAGGAGCAGGGCGATGACGAAAGATGGAGGTTTTGAGAGGAGCGTGGGTATTCAATATATTGAGAAGATTATTGGTGAGAATATCAACCATGGTGTCGACGGAGGAGCAATGATATATTCCATTCAAATCCAATGTTACTAGGTCAGGTAATATTTTTTCTCGAGTAAGGGTATCCAGTTGGCGGAAAGTGATAGTTCGAGGATGGATTGGAGGAGTGCGGATATTATACGTTATTTGTATCAGATCGTAAGATGAAAGAAAGGATACTGGCAATTGAGAGGCGGAGAGCAGGTTTTGTGCTGAGTCGATGATGTAGAAGTCTAGCAAAGTGTCAGATCTGCTGGTATGGTGGGTGGAGGATAAAGGAACGATGAATAGGTGAAGTGAGAAAAACAGATTTTCCAAATAGGATTTGTCAATGGAGTTTGAGAGGAAATTCATATTGAGATCACCGGAGATAATTATTCTGGGATAGAGGGGAACGAAGTTTAATAGGGTTGATTTGAAGGACGGGTCAAATGGAGGGCGATAAGGATAGGAGAAGTATTACTGAGATTTTATACTAAGAGGTATTCTACTTGAGGGTGATCTGAAGGTGGGGAACAATCGAGGATTCGGGTCTTTAGGCTATTGTGGACAAACATGGCTACTCCACCGCCAGTCCGGTTTACCCGGTCATGACGGAGCAGGATGTAATTAGGCAAGGATACTGAAGATGATGGAATGTAGGGTTTGAGCCAGGTTTCGGATATTGCTATGATATGATAAAAGTTTTGGGTAAAGTATTGCAGGAATTCGTCATAATGGGCAGAAAGGGATTGAGAGTTAACCTGGCATGTGATTAGGGAACTAGACATACTGTGGATTTGGAGAAAGAGAGTCAGTGTTTGGTATCGAGAAGTCAAAACGAATAGAAAGTACAGAAAAGTGATTATAGTACATGAAAATAAGTGAAGAAAAAGTGTATACATTAAAAATAAATAAAGAGAATGTACTTAAAAATAAATAGGTTGGCGAGTGACGGTGTAGAGATAGCACTAAGAGCAGAAGTAAGACTATGTTAATGAGGCTAAGGAGTTGACGGATTCTAGGTAATCAGTCAAATACATCTAGATCCGAGGCCTGTTCAATCAGGATAATTGTATGTCCGTCCTCTTTTCGACACCGCACCTTTCCGGAAGCAAACCACGTATATTTTCTTACATATTATGTAATAAGGCTTTAATTTTCTTTAGACATTATTTTTTTCTCTTATTTTTTATTGTTTTATTCTGTGTTGAACGTGAATTTTCATCACCACTCACTAGGCATTGTGAGTAGATAAAATTTGTTTTTCTTAATATCTAATTTTTCTATTCATGCGATTGTATTTCGTTGAAATTTATTTTATTTTCTAATTATCTTCAACACACTCCTCGCTATGTGTGTATATATATTATACACTTTATTTTATTTTTTCTTCTCCTAATCTTTACGCATAAGCATTTAAATATCTTAGGGAATATATGTACATAATTTTTTTTTTTTCAATTTCTTTCTTTACATATTAACAGTTATTATAATTTTTTTAAATTTTTATATTCCATCACTACAATGCTTTGCCTATAAAATTGATTTTGCGTTTCTTTCTAATTTCATTCAGTGATTATTATGCTATTGTTTTAGCTCCAATATTATAATACTGAACCCCTATTAGCCAACTGTTCTTGTTAATTTATCCTAAGAGCTATTATACTTAATTTATTGGTAGTGTTTTGTTATTATTCATTGTAATAAGTCATTTGGACAGATTTATGGTTAATTTATATGAACAATACTGTTATTCTAAAGGGACCTAGTCCCAGAATAAAAATGATTTTTCTGTTCTATTCTATTCTATCATAACTGGCTAAGGATTCATTATCTTCAATTTTATTAATGTTATTCATCTTATCTTTGACTTGCATACAGTTCTTTACGTCATATGTATTTTTATTATTCAGATTATTTAGTGCTGGATTTAGAAATATTGCTATTTTTTTCAGTTATTCCGTTAATATTATTGACTATTGGTCTCGGTGGCGTGTATTCCTTATGTAGTGTACTCAGCCCATATATTCTTGGAATGGTATAGTGTCTATTAATTAGTCAATATTTATATATATATTTTTTTTGTATTTATTTTTAATTAGTTTGTTGACATAGTTTAGTAATTTGGCTTGTATCTCACTTGAGGGGTCTTTTCTAAGTAGTCCGTATATTTGTCGGTCATCGAGTAGATCATACATTTTATTATTATATTCTTATTTTGAAATGATAACCGTCTTTTTTGTTTTATCCGATTTGATAATAAGTAGTTCTGGATTTTTCTTAAAAAATTGGTTAGTCTCGATTATATCTTTATTAATTTTAGCATGTGAAGGGGCCACTTATATTTTGTTTCCCCTTATTTTCTAGAAATTGGTTAATATGATTATTTACACTATTTCGAAAAACGTTCTTATGATTCTCGGAAATATTAATAGATCTAATGATGTTTTCAGTATCAGCTATAATATTCACTATTCCTATATTATATTTATTATTGTGTTGTATATTTCTCCTAATAATACATTTAGGATATTCACTGGTATATTTCTATTAGTGAAATTAACATATTAGTGACATTTAAAAAATATGATATAAACGAAATAAAATTTGTGCAGAAAACAATTAATAAATAAGATAGTTTATACAGTAGAACTAAGGATATTACTCCAAAGGAAAAACTAACTAATATTATTTATAAAATACAGTGCGAGGATGTGAAAATAAAGCATAATACGGATAAACCTAACAATGGTTTGAACGTAGAATACAACAGCATAAACAAAATTGCAGGTCTAAAACGACAAAATCAAAATTAGCCACAGGATTATCGCAGCATACCACAAAAAATGGACATAAATTTGATTTCGGTACAGCGTCGGTCTTACATAGAGGACAGAATATTAACAAACGAAGAATAATTGAATCAATATTTATTACTAAAAACCTCAAACAATCGGTAAATCAACTGACAGATGTAGATAATTTCAATACTTTTTATGCTAGCTCAACAGATGAAATTAAAATATAATATAGAGTCCCGGAAAATCCTATCTAAGTCTTCTTGGAGAGAAAGAAAAATCAAATTTTAATATTGACAGCTGTTGATGTTAAATAAGGTGAAAGGTTAATTTAGTTTTGTCTTCCAAAAAAAGTGTTAATTAAGTGTAAATACTTAATTTTTGTGTAATAAAAGTGTTTTATCAAGACAAGATTGCTAAGGACAAAACACCAAACAAAAATTGAGCGGATTTCACCTCCAACAATGGTGGAATCATCTCAAACTGAGGTAAGTAACATGAACTTTAAAAACAGTGATATAAACAATGAAGACGGCTCCTTCGAACTGGTTATTGGTCGTAAAAGACCTATGATAGATTCGAGCGAGCCAAGAGCTCAAAAACGACCGACAGAATCTATCCCAACCTCGAACAGTTTTCAGGTTCTAACCAACATAACTAATTTACAAACAGAAAAAGTTAGAAGAACGCCTCAAAACGATAAAACTCCACCAATTTTTAACCAACACCAACGGTGTTGAGAATTACCATGCGTTAGTCTCATTCCTGGAAAACGAAACGGGTCCTAATATGTTTAAAACGAAGTCTACATTGAAAGGTGTCACTGTGTACCCAGAAAATCCTGACGTTTATCGAAAATTAAATTCTAGCCTGCGAAATAAAGGTGCCGACTTCCATACTTACCAACTTCCACAGGAAAAATGTCCAAGGATTGTTGTTAAACATCTTCACCATGGAACACCAGTCGATATCATTAAAGAAGAATTTAAAAAATTGGGTTACGAAGCCACCAATGTAGTTAACGTCATATCTCGGTTTAAAAAACAGCTTCCTATGTTCTTTGTGGACATTACAAATGAGACATTTAAAGAAGAAATTTTTAATGTTGAATTTCTATATTATTGAGTAGAGTCTGGCCAGAGACAGCAACCAGTCAACATATCTCTGTGTTATTAAGTATTCTATTTTGTTAAAATTGCTTTGATTTCTGCCGTTTTTTTTTTCTTTTTAATATTTTTATTAAAAGAAATTATAGACATTTCATATTTCCTCTCTACTCATCGAAAAGTAAAAGTATCGAAGTTTTTATACTATTGCGAGCTACGGGACAGTGGTAAACAACTGAGCTCTAGAGGATTAAGCGCAGCTGTTGCTATTACGCATCATAACAACCCGGCTTGTTACTGTAAGTACGATCTATTTACTAAATAACAATATGGCACAATGCCCGCTATGCAGCAGCACCATCAGCCGAGAAGAGAAAAATATTTTATGTTGTGTTAAATGCAAACTTTTATTTCACAGCAGGTGCGGTAAACTCAGTGATAAAGAGTTTGAAGCTCAAAAATCCTCAAAAAAAGGATGGATATGCGCTAGTTGCGATCAGCCTAAAAAGATTCCACCAGGTGGTGAAAACCCAGATCAAAGTCACAATACTGAGCCTACACCATCAGAAATTCTGGCAGCAGTAAAGCGGCTAGATATTTTTTTCAACCAGGAATTAAAAAATATTAAAGTAGCGCTAGACAAGTACGGAGATCTGAGCTTCGAAGTAAACACTAGGCTATCTAAAATTGAAAACCACTTAGAGGGACAATCTAAGAAGCTTGAAGAAATAATTTCAGAAAATAAAGCCCTCAAATCTAAAGTCGGTGAACTGGAGGTCAGGCTGAATAAAGCCGAACAGGGCTTGCTTAGTAGATCGCTCGAGATACGGGGCATCCCGGTTCGAGCAGGTGAGACCCCCGCAGCCCTGGTTACAAGTATTGGGGCCGGTCTGGGAATTAAAATCAATGTCGAAGATATAGATACTGTGCTGCGCCGAAGAGCAAGAAAAGATGACCCTCGACCACCGCCTATAATCGCGAAATTCGTCAGGCAGTCAGTGAGAGACGACCTGGTGCAGAAGCGAAAAGTAAAAAGGGACTTCTCGACGCGGGAAATCGGTTGGCAGGAAAATGACTGCCACCGTATTTATCTCAGCGAGGAAATGACCCCGACGAACAGGTACCTCTACTGGCTCGCTCGGCAGAAGAAATCAGCAGGGAAAATAAAATATATATGGTTCTCCGGCGGCAGACTGCGGTGTCGAAAGGATGACGGTCATCAGGTTGTCTTTATCGACCAGAGTCAAGACCTAGACGTCTTCGGCTGACTCTTCGATCCCTGTTTACTCCTCAACATCGATAAACAATTTGGCTTAGTTCACAGGACTTACACTGAAAATCTGAAATGTATGTTATGTTACTACCGGAAATTTTTGATTAATTTATTTCTATTGATTATTGCATTCAAAATTTTTTTTCTTTTTAATGGTTTTTTTTCTTATATTTTTATTTTTACATTATTTCATCTAATGTATCATATCCGATCCAGCGTCTGCTCACCAAATTCTGACTTTATTTTCCTCAAGCCTAATCATGTCTAGCATCCTTAATACCTGTCACGTCAACTCCCAATCCCTCCCAGCCCACTATGATGAATTCCTTGAATACTTTACCCATAATTGTTACCATATCATTGCAATTTCCGAAACCTGGCTCAAGCCTTACATCCCTTCCTCATCTGTTTCCCTTCCTAACTACACACTAATCCGCCACGACCGGACGAGCCGGACTGGCGGAGGTGTAGCGTTGTATGTTCACGAATGCATGAAGACCCGAATACTCCACTGCTCTCCTCCATCCGATCACCCACATGTAGAGTTCCTAATCGCTGAAATTTCCTTTGATACATCTCCTATCCTTTATGTCGTAGTGTATAGACCTCCTCTTGTTCCCTTTGATCCATCATTTGAATCATCCCTCTTCAACTTTGTTCCTCTTTATACCAAAATAATCATCTCCGGAGACCTAAACACTAATTTCCTTTCCGATTCCAGCGATAAATCATACCTCGAAAACCTTTTTTTCTCTCTTCATCTTTTCATTGTTCCTTTTTCGCCCACTCATCACACCCCCAGGTCCGATACCTGGTTGGACCATTACATTATCGACTCCGCTCAGAACCTCCTTTCCTCCTCACAAGTACCGGTCTCCTTTTTATCCTCTCATGACCTAATTCAAATTTCATATAATATCCATACTCCTCCGATCCTACCTAGAACCATAACTTTCCGTAATATTGATGTCCTCACTCGTGAAAAAATCTTACCCTACCTGGAAACCCTTGATTGGAATGGAATATATTCCTGTTCATGTATTGACGCTATGGTTGATATTTTAACTTCCAACCTCCGTAATATCCTTGATTCCCATGCTCCCATCAAAACCTCTACCTTTCGTCGCCCCCCTGCTCCCTGGATGTGTCAGCAAATTAAAGATCTTCAGAAGAGACGCGATGCAGCCCGCAGACGCTTTAGACGCACTAGACTCGCTGACGACTACCAAGCGTTTAGGGTGCTCCGTAACCTGACACAAACCAATATCCGAAGAGCCAAATCCTCCTATTTCCACGAAGCCCTTTCAGCAGCTCCTGATTCCAAAACCAAATGGCAACTCCTTCGTAAACTCTCCCTCTGTGACTCTTCCAGATCACCTTCCTCAGCAGCCTTTCCAGTCAAACCTGATGATTTAAATTCATATTTTATATCAGCTTCCTCCTGCATTCCTCCATCAACCTTTTCCTTCTTTACTCCTGGAATATCATTTAACGACGACAACTTTTATTTTTCAGATATTTCTCCTACAGACCTCATATCCGCCGTCATGAAATCTCATTCCAATTCCATTGGTCCAGATGGTATTCCCGTCAAATTAATCAAATTATGCCTACCTGAAATCCTTCCCGCTCTACTTTTCATCTACAATTTCTCCCTTCAGAACGCAATATTCCCTTCCTCATGGAAAAAAGCCATTGTCCGTCCTTTACTTAAAAATCCTAACCCTTCTTCCCCTGAAGATTACCGTCCAATTTCAATTCTGTCTAACCTTGCAAAACCTCTAGAACGAATAGTCCAATCCCAAATTTCCAACTTCCTAGAACAATCCAATCAACTTGACCCTTACCAGTCTGGTTTTCGACCAGGCTACTCCACACAATCCGCCCTAATCAAAATCGTTAGTGATGTTCAGTCAGCCATAGATGATAAAAAACTAACGGTCCTTATCCTCCTGGACTTTTCCAAAGCCTTTGATACCATTAACCATTCCATCCTTTTCTCCAAATTGAAATCGTTATCCTTTTCCAACAGCTCTATCCTTTGGTTTCAATCATTCCTCTCTCAACGTACCCAAGCAGTCTCTATCCCGAACCAACCTTTATCATCCTATCTAACTCTGTCCTCAGGAGTGGCACAGGGCTCCAGCATATCTCCTCTCCTTTTTAGTTCATATATTAACGACCTTCATAAATCAATCCTTCACTGTTCACATCACCTTTATGCCGATGATTCCCAAATTTACCTCTCCTTCGCTCCCTCTGAATGGCATGATGCGTTTGCCAAAATACAAGAAGACCTAAATCGGATTTGTGCCTGGACAAGTGAAAATGGATTAAGGTTAAACGTTGCTAAAACCCAAGCCATTGTCCTCGGTTCCAAACCCCTTCTCAGATCAAATACCAACATTCCTCTCCTGTACCTGAATGACCAACCCATCACCTTCAACACTTCAGTTAAAAACTTAGGTGTTATCATAGATCAAACCCTCTCCTGGAATCACCATATTTCCCTCATATCCCGACGTTCAATTTCCATCCTGAAACTCTTCCATCGCTTCCGCCATCTCCTACCCATATCCACACGTAGACTCCTAGTATCCGCCCTCATCTTCCCCCACATTGACTACGGCTGTGTAGTGTACGGTGGCCTCTCATCGGAACTTGGAGTCAGACTGAAAAGAATAATGAATGGCTTAGTACGATTTGTCAATGGGACCCCGAGACGTTCTCATGTTTCCCACTACTACGCCGAGTCAGGGTGGCTCTTCCCCTCCTTCAGAAGACAGTACTTCCTAGGTACATTCCTTTACCAAATAATCTATAATCATCGTCCGTCCTACGCATTCAATCTCCTTCAATTCAAGTCATCTATCCACTCCCTCTCCACAAGATCTCGTCCTTCCGACCTTTATACCCCTTTCCACAAATCGGCCTCATTTCAACACTCCTTTATTGTCCGATCCACCACATTTTGGAATTCCATCCCACTTAAAATCCGCCATGCACCATCCTTATCCACATTTAAAACCCTCCTTTTCCAATTCCTCCTTACAATTCAATCAGACGCTGGGTAGCCTATATTGTATTATTATACTATTGTTGCATTGTATGTATGTATATGTGTATGTATGTATATGTATATATATATTAATATATGTATATTGTATATATACTATTGTACTATTATTGTATTCTCACTATTATTGTATTATTGGGTGTATATATTGTGTATGTACGATTACACTATTATTGTATTTCGATTATACTATTATGTTCTACGAACATACTACTATTACTATAACATCTTTATTATGATTTGTCGCTCATTTATAATTTCATAGCGTATTGTGTATAGCAACTATTTTGCAGTATTAGGACATTATTTCTCATATTATGGCTTCCGATATCTGTACAGTTATGTAAACACTTCTTTTATCCCTTATTTTTTAGTTGTTTTTTTTGTTTGTTTGTTTGTTTTTGTTTATTGTAATATACATTTTGGCCAGATGTAATGTTTAATTTTATGTACAATATTGTTATTCTCAAGGGACGTAGTCCCAGAATAAAGTTGATTCTTCTATCTTCTATCTATCTATCTATTCACATATTAAAATTGAGGAACCGCGTCAAAAGAGAAATATTCCTCAGTGTGTTCGGTGCCAGCAGTATGGGCACACTAAAACTTATTGCAACCATCGACCACGATGCGTAAAGTGCGGTGAATATCATGAAACCAGCTCATGTTTGAAAACCAGAGACACTCCCGTTAAATGCGCCAACTGTGCCGGTCAGCACCCCACTAATTACAGAGGCTGCCAGACGCTGAAAGACCTCAGGGTTCAGCGCAATGCAAGAAATCGTCTTCAGCGTTCCACATTAGCAGAGCCAGCGCAGGGACCTCCAGGCATGCATGAATTCCCCCCAATGCGGCAACGTCACAACCAAGGGGAACCACAGATCATCGCAGGACCTCCGCAACAACAAAATCAAACATCATCTAGTTCAGCACCCCCGAACCAGAAAACATGTACAGGCACTCATTACAGAAACACACCTGACATCTCGATCAAAAATTTACATTCAGGATTACACAATTTATAGAACTGATCACCCAGATAAAACCGCACATGGAGGAACAGCTATACTCGTTAAAAATTCACTGAAACACAATCCCGTAGACTTACCCATTACACCCGACATACAATCAACAGGAATAACACTATAGACTAAACACTACACTATAACATTTGCCTCAGTTTACTGTCCCCCTAGGTACAAGCTTACACCCACGATGTTTTCTGAGTTCTTCAAACGCCTCGGAAGATGCTTCATCGCAGGTGGAGACTATAATGCTAAGCATCAAGTCTGGGGTTCAAGGTTGTCTACTCCAAGAGGCAGAAATCTCTGGTCTGTTCTTCATGAACTTTCATTAGACACTGTAACTCCAAATTCACCAACTTATTGGCCCACCTCCAGACGCAAAACTCCCGACTTACTTGATTTCTTTATTACAAAAGGACTAAGAACCGTACCATTTGCCGTCAATACAAGCTCTGATCTTTGTTCTGATCACTCCTCAGTGCACATGGTTCTCTTCGACGCGCCTTCCGAAGCACAAAAAAGACATAGGCTCATAAAAGGCTGCATGGACTGGGACGCATATAGAGACCATTTGAACACCAATCTTTCTGTTCCAGGTTCAATTAAAAATCATGAGGAATTAGAAGAAGCTGTTGAAAAATTCACAAAAAGCATACAAGATGCAGCATGGGCCTCATCAACATCCAGGCCACAAAAAGCAGCGAACTTGTCCCATTATCCTATGTACATAAGGGACTTGATCAGAGCAAAGAGAAAAGCACGTAAAGTATGGCAGACTAATAGATTTCTTTCAGACAGACAAACTTTTAACAGATTGAACAACGAACTCAAAAGACATATTCAAAAATTGAAAAGCACAAACTACGACAATTTTATTAACAACCTTTCGACGGACGATGGAAGTTTATGGAGACATACAAGGAATCTTCTAAAGCATCGTGAGGTGTCAGCACCCCTACGAAAAGAGGATGGTTCTTGGACTGTTTCGGACGAGGAAAGATCTGAACTTTTTGCTAACCACCTTTCCACTGTTTTCAAACCACATACTGACTTAATAAATACAGAACACGATATTTTTGTACGCATTAACTTAGACATACCGTTACAGCTCACACTACCACCACCTCCTTTCACACCATCACAAGTTGCACAAGAAATTAGACAATTTCCCATAGAAAAACCCCTGGTCATGACTTGATAACTGCTGAGGCGCTCCAGCAAATGCCAAGGAAAGCTCTAGTGTTTCTTACCACAATCTTCAATTGCATTCTCAGGACCACCAAATTTCCTATACAATGGAAATACTCACACATAACCATGATTAAAAAGCCAGACAAAGACACTAACAATCCTTCTTCATATCGACCGATTAGTTTACTTCCAGTATGTTATAAGTTATTCGATTAACTATTGTACCCTCGACTATTACCTTAAATAACAGACAGACAGATTATTCCTGACCATCAATTCGGGTTTCGAAAATTACATTCAACAACACAACAATTACACAGGGTAACTGACTACATATCGACAGCACTAGAGCGAAAACTATATGCAACCGGAGTATTTCTGGATGTCGCCCAAGCGTTTGACAAAGTATGGCATCAGGGGCTTCTCTTCAAGCTTAAGACCATACTTCCACATACTTACTACTTAATTCTCCATTCTTTTCTCTCAGATAGATTTTTCTCCATTCGACATGGTCAAGGTCTATCCTCAATTCGATCAGTTTTAGGTGGCGTACCTCAGGGATCAATCTTAGCCCTACTACTGTACATCATATACACACACGACATTCCTCAAAGTATCCACACTCTTACAGCAACCTACGCAGACGACACTGCTATCATTACCAGGCACTACAATCCTACAGAAGCATCACTTAACTTACAACATCACTTACAGATTATACTCGATTGGTGTAAACTTTGGAAAACTCAAATAAATTATCAAAAGTCACAGCACATCACATTTACTCTAAGACCAGAAACATGCCCTCCTGTATACTTAGACAATGTACCGATTCCACAAACAGACAGAGTACAATACTTAGGCCTTACGTTCGATAGGAGAATGACATGGGGTCAACATGTGAAGAAAAAACGAATCACATTAAATCTAAGACTAAAATTGTTACATTCACTGTTAAGACGACATTCCAAATTAAAACCAAGACAGAAACTAAGTATTTACACATATCTTTTAAAACCTCTTTGGACTTCCGGACTACAAATATACGGAATTGCAAAACCAACTCACATAAAAAAACTTCAAACTTTTCAGTCGAAGATACTACAACTAATCACTCAAGCACCATGGTACGTAAACAATCACACTTTACACACCGACTTACACGTTCCGACAGTCAACGAACACATACGAACGTACTACAAACGATTTCATAACATGTTAAACGGGCACTCCAACCAGCTGGTAAAAGAAATGGCCACAACTAGTATGCCCGAGAACTCCAGAAGACGACTGAAAAGGGTCTGGATGAGGGATCTGCTGAAATAATGTTTTAATAAATAAAAGCCATGGAAGGGATACCGCTGGGTATTGCTATTCCTCATGCCTATCAAGCCTTTTTATTTATTTTTCATTATTATTATTATTATTTTTTCTCTCATTACTACGCCAGCACATCTGCTGATTGTCAATCATAATTGACAGGTGCGGATAGATATATGTAAGTCCAAAAAAAAAAAAATATATATAATATACTGATATATAACAGATAAAACAGCTGATCCCTAACCCCTCCACCCCAATCGTTTTTAAAATAAATGCAGTCCTGTATGAATGCCTTAGTGATGAGCAACATTTTTAATATCGTCTACGAAAGAGGTACATAAATTGAGAACAAATAATATCTTCTTTTATAAACAATTTTAACATTCTATTTTAATTAATTATTTATTTAATATAACTTTTAGAAGTGATAAAACGAGATTCAATGAAACAAAACAATGACTAAAAGACGAATTATATTATAATAATATAATTTAGGAAATTTTATGAAGCGGTGCATGGTAGGTGGATGATAATTTTTGCATTAATTTTAACCAAAATGCTATGTTATAATTTTTTTTATATAAAATAGAGTTTGGACTATTTATATAATGGTTTGTTGTTAAATTAATATGTGTTTTATAAGGATATATGTCGAAGTATAACAACTGAATTAAAATTAGTTTGCAGGATCTTGAAAATGGCTCCTGAAGCCGAAACGTCGAATAAATAATATAGGATGTAAAAACTGTGTACATTTGGTGACCTTTGGCCTAATATTTTATAAAAACTTTAATAAAATGGCACCGGACCTAAAAGATATGGCTAAAAAATTAAAAACTTAATATTGTTTCTTAAGGAAATCAAAATATTTCACAAAATTTAATCACATCTTTTAGTTGTAAATATACCTGTTAAGTTTTTAATTTTGTAGATTCCTCTTCAAATTGAAACTATACCTGTTAGTCTTGTTTTAATCATAATTTTTAATTATAATTGGTACACATGGTGGATCAGCTGATGCGAAAGGTCGTGTTTCTACATCGTCTCTCAGAATTTGCTTATTTTCCAGTGAAATCTTTGAGATTATCTATTCAAAACAGGCCAAGAGTACATAACAACAATTGATATTTATTGTTTGTTATAAATTATAGGGTTATTTTTATTTATTTTTTTTATTTATTTATTTATTTTATTTTTTTATTTTTTTTTTCCCTTATATGCGATATCACCATCAGGCCATGTCTAGTAGAGCGTCTATCAAGAGAATTCGGCCGTTAGGCTCAACACCTTGTTCTTCGCCAGTCAAACAAAAGCCTCGTCAATGTCGTCAAACACCTGCAGTAACGCCTATTAGCTCCAGAGAAAATGAAACCCAGCCAGGAACATCATCAAAACCAACAATTGAAGAACTTCAGCAACAACCAGGTACATCTTCACAAGAGATAACCGAACAATCTCCATTTTTCACCCCTAACCCCTATCAGGTGCTTCAGAATGATAAAGAAGTGATGGAATCCGCTTCAATACCAAGAGATCCCCGACCTCCACCCATATTCGTTAAAAACATAAAAAATTTTCAGTTGAAACTCAACAAAATAACAGGTTCTGGAAGCTATTCATGTCTAAGCAGAACAAAGGACACGAAGATATCACCAGATACAGCTGAAACCTACAGAAAAATTGTGAAGTATCTAATGGAAACCAACGCGGATTTTCATACGTACCAATTACGGCAAGATCGAGCTTTGAGGGTAGTCATAAGAAATCTACACCCCTCAACACCAACCGAAGCAATAGAAGAAGAATTGAAAAATTTAGGTTTCATAGTGCGCCAGATTACAAATGTACAGAAGGAGAGTAAAGAACAGCCAGGAGTAAAAGTTCCTCTACCCTTATTTTTCGTAGATTTTGAGCCAAATCAAGGGATCGAAAAAATATATGAAATTAGAAGAATATACTATACAAGTGTTATAGTATAGTATAGTATGTATACATTTGGTGACCTTTGGCCTAATATTTTATAAAAACTTTAATAAAATGGCACCGGACCTAAAAGATATGGCTAAAAAATTAAAAACTTAATATTGTTCCTTAAGGAAATCAAAATATTTCACAAAATTTAATCACATCTTTTAGTTGTAAATATACCTGTTAAGTTTTTAATTTTGTAGGTTCCTCTTCAAATCGTAAATATACCTGTTAATTTTTCTTCTTTTAATCATAATTTTTAATTATAATCGTTTTTCATTTATTTTTTCTTAAACGAAGAATAATTGAATCAATATTTATTAGTAAAAACCTCAAACAATCGGTAAATCAACAGACAGATGTTGATAACTTCAATACTTTTTATGCTAGCTCAATAGATGAAATTAAAATATAATATGAGAAGGAGTTGATCGGGGGGTGCGGTCAAATTAATACTAAATTAAACAAGGTTTAATAAATGTAGGTTAACATATAAAGAAAATGAATGTTAACGAATAAATAGATTGTAAATTGAATAAGTATTGATAAAGTAAAGCTAAAATAAGAATAAGATAACATAATAATAAGATATCAGTGGATAACAAGCTAGTGGAGGTTACATTTGATAACTGTAAGTAAATAGATAACGGGAATAAAGGTTAAGAAGTAAAGAAATTGAAAGATTAAAAATATAACATTAGTGTGATATCGTTAGGATAGATTATTAAGTATAAATAACTCTATAAGAAAACAATAATTATAGAAGAGAAATTTAGAATGTAAGTATAAGTGTAAAAACAAGGTTATGATGATAAAAACAAGTTGTACTATACATAGATGACAGTTGAGATTCAGTTTTTTGAAGGAGGTGATAGAATAGTAGGCTGCATGAAGATAATAATTAGGTGTATAGTAGAGATGGGCAAAATTGTACTCTGAGTAAAAAGTACAATTACAGAGTAATTTACTCAAATACTCGCCCGGTTCGAGTATCGAGTACTTCAATCACTACTCAACCTCATGATTGATGAGTACAAAAAGTAATCAGCTGGCCTCGTGAGTACTTTCTATTTTCAAATCTACTCAGCAATATTTTACTCCGAGTACTTTTCAAAGTAATCGAGTATTTCATTATAAAAATTACAGGAGTAGAATATTTAATATTTCTTACATATTTATGCCCATTGTTATCTTATAGTTTTTTAAAATAGTATCGATATTAATGTAAATCAATAAAATAAACAATTATTAAAATATTTTGGATTTAATCAACTTTGGGGACCATTTTTTTTTTTCTACACCACTTGACTTTTATGATAATGCTGTCGGATTTCAGATAGTGCCCCAGGGGCCCGACTTTTTGTAACTTTTCGGATTATATCGACATCAGGTTCAACTATTAGGTTTTGGGGGGCGCTATTTATGAAAATGATGTTGGATTTCAGATAGTGCCCCCGGGGCCCGACTTTTTGTAACATTTCGGATTATATCGATATCAGGGTCGACTCTTACGTTTTAGGGAGCGCTTTTTATGAAAATTATATCGAATTTGAGATTGGGCCAGCCGGGGCCCGACTTTTTTTAACTTTTTGGATTAAATCGATATCGGGGTCGACTATTATGCTTTGGGGGCGCTATTTATGAAAATGATATCGAATTTGAGATTGGGCCCCCCTGCCCCCGACTTTTTTTAACTTTTTGGATTAAATCGATATCGGGGTCGACTATTATGTTTTGGGGGGCACTGTTTATGAAAATAGTATCGAATTCGGAATTGGGCCCCCCGGGCCTCGACTTTTTTTAACTTTTTGGATTAAATTGATATCAGGGTCAACTCCTATGTTTTAGGGCCCGCTTTTTATGAAAATGATATCGAATTTGAGATTGGGCCCCCTGAGCCCGACTTTTTGTAACATTTCGGATTATATCGATATCAGGGTCTACTCTTATGTTTTGGGGGGCACTGTTTATGAAAATGGTATCGAATGCGGGATAGGGCCCCCCGGGCCTCGACTTTTTTTAACTTTTTGGATTAAATCGATATCAGGGTATACTCTTATGTTTTTTGGGGCGCTTTTTATGAAAATGATATCGAATTTGAGATTGGGCCCCTGGAGCCCGACTTTTTGTAACATTTCGGATTATATCGATATCAGGATCTACTCTTATGTTTTGGGGGGGCGCTTTTTATGAATATTATATCAAATTTGAGATTGCCCCCCCCCCCGGGCCCGACTTTTTGTAACATTTCGGATTATATCGATATCAGGGTCTACTCTTATGTTTTGGGGGGCGCTTTTTATGAAAATTATATCAAATTTGAGATTGGCCCCCCCGGGCCCGACTTTTTTTAACTTTTTCTATTAAATCGATATCGGGGTCGACTATTATGTTTTGGGGGGCACTGTTTATGAAAATGGTATCGAATTTGAGATTGGGCCCCCCGAGCCTCGACTTTTATTAACTTTTTGGATTAAATTGATATCAGGGTCAACTCCTATGTTTTATGGCCCGCTTTTTATGAAAATGATATCGAACTACGAATAATTTTCATACATTTTGAGATTTTTTAACTTTTTGGATTATATCGATATCTGGGTCGACACTTACGTTTTAGGGAGCGCTTTTTATGGAAATGATATCGAATTCGGGATTGGGCCCCCCGGGCCTCGACTTTTTTTAACTTTTTGGATTATATCGATATCAGGGTCGACTATTACGTTTTAGGGAGCACTTTTTATGAAAATTATATCGAATTTGAGATTGGGCCCCCCCGGGGCCCGACTTTTTTTAACTTTTTGGATTAAATCGATATCGGGGTCGACTATTATGTTTTGGGGGGCACTGTTTATGAAAATGGTATCGAATTTGAGATTGGGCCCCCCGAGCCTCGACTTTTATTAACTTTTTGGATTAAATTGATATCAGGGTCAACTCCTATGTTTTAGGGCCCGCTCTTTATGAAAATGATATCGAATTACGAATCATTTTCATAAATTTTAAGATAGTGCCCCCGGGGCCCGAATTTTCGTTACCCTCTGGGATTTAATAGATATCAATGTTGATTATGAGGTTTTAGGGGACACTTTTTATGAAAATGAAGTCGGATTTTTTTAATAAAATGCGTCCTCTAAAACATTATAGATGGCCCTGATATCGACTAACTCCAAAAAGTGAATCCACTGGGTGCAATCTCAAATCCGACAGTATTTCCATAAAAAGCGTCTTCCAAAACATAATTGTCGGCCCTGACATATATTAAATCAGAAAAGTTACTAAAAGTCGGGCTCCGGGGGCCCAATCTCAAATCCGACATTATTTTCATAAAAAGCGCCCCCTTACACCTAATAATTGACTCTAACATCGATTTAATCCAAAAAGTTAATAAAAGTCGAGGCTCGGGGGGCCCAATCTCAAATTCGATATCATTTTCATAAATAGCGCCCCTCAAAACATAATAGTCGACCCCGATATCGATTTAATCCAAAATGTTAAAAAAAGTCGGAGGCCGGGGGGCCCAATCTCAAATTCGATATCATTTTCATAAATAGCGCCCTCCAGAACATAATAGTCGACCCTGATATCGATTTAATCCAAAAAGTTAATAAAAGTCGAGGCTCGGGGGGCCCAATCTCAAATTCGATATCATTTTCATAAATAGCGCCCCCCAAAACATAATAGTCGACCCCGATATCGATTTAATCCAAAAAGTTAAAAAAAGTAGGGGACCGCGGGCCCAATCTAAAATTCGATATCATTTTCATAAAAAGCGCTCTCCAAAAAATAATAGTCGACCCTGATATTGATTTAATCCAAAAAGTTAAAAAAAGTCGAGGCCCGGGGGGCCCAATCCCGAATTCGATATCATTTTCATAAAAAGCGCTCTCCAAAACATATTAATCGACCCTGGTATCGATTAAATCGGAAAAGTTATGAAAATTCGATGCCGAGGAATTTGCCAAACACCTTTCCTATACTTTCGCTCCTCATCCAGAATCCCATCCTAGCCACACAGTAAAAGTAGAAGAATCCCTCTCAATACCTATCCCACTCTCCTTACCACCTAAAGCTGTTAATCCCTCTGAGGTCAAATACCTTTTACGGAAAATCACTCCTCGCAAATCTCCTGGATATGACCTTCTAACCCCACAGATCCTTCGACAACTTCCATCTAAAGCCATCATATTTCTTATATATATATATACAATTGCATCCTACGAACTACCCACTTCCCTCTTTTATGGAAACATTCCACCATCGTAGTCTTCTTGAAACCAGGCAAACCTTCCAACAATACAGCATCCTATAGACCAATTAGCCTACTCCCAATCCTCTCAAAAATTTTTGAAAAGATCCTACTGAAACGAATCCTACCTATAATTGAATCCTATAACCTTCCTACTCATCAATTCGGATTTCGTTCCCAACATTCCACTGTCCAACAAGGACTCCGAGTTGTTGACCATATATCCTCAACCCTAGAAAGCAAGCAGTATTGCTCGGGTGCATTTCTGGACATAGCGCAAGCTTTTGACCGGGTATGGCACGCCGGATTACTCTTCAAGCTTAAAATCCACCTACCACAGTCCTTATACCTAGTACTCCGATCCTATCTTTCCGACCGCTCCTTCCGAGTTCGCTGTGGCACCGAATTCTCCGACTGTTACTCAATTGAGGCTGGCGTTCCTCAAGGCAGCGTCTTGGGCCCCATCCTTTACATTCTCTTTACCGCTGATATTCCTGTCCATCCCGATACCCTCCTGGCAACTTTCGCTGATGACACTGCTATCCTTTCTTCCAACTCAGATCCTGAAACAGCGTCCGCAAACTTACAAAGGCACCTCTTCCTGATTGAACACTGGTGTAAGAAATGGCGCATTAAGGTAAACGAATCTAAATGTAAACACATTACCTTCACCCTTCGGCGTAATACCTGCCCACCAGTTTATTTTAACTCCATCCAGCTTCCTTTCTCAGATACAGTCCGGTATCTTGGCTTTCTCTTAGACAGACGACTAACATGGAATCCACATACTAGACTTAAAAGACAGGAACTTAACAGACGATATGGCCAGCTATATAGACTACTGAATAGAAAATCTAAACTTTCTGGTGAAAACAAATTACTGATCTACAAGACAATACTGAAACCCATCTGGACTTACGGACTAGAACTATGGGGAACAGCCAAATTTTCTAACATCAAACGCATTCAATCCTTTCAGTCTAAAGTCCTCCGTACAATAGTCAATGCTCCCTTCTATGTAACCAATAAAACCCTACACCATGACCTTAATATCCCATTTATTCTTGATCTTATCCCAGCCAAATTTTCCAAATTTCACCAGAACCTTTCTCATCACCCAAATCCCGTTGTACAATCCCTATCAAGCACCACCCATCCCTACAATCCCCTTCGTAGGTTAAAGCGGCAGTGGCCACGAGACCTTTTGTAAATATGGATATTTTGGAGTTCTAGCAATGGCCAGATTCTCCACTCAAGTCATGAGTGTCTGTGGCTGTAGCGCTCTTACTCATCCTCCGCTGGCTTAAAATACCAGTGAAGTGGCTGAGGGAGAAGCGTAGGGATCTCCTAAGCCTCCCTTTTCCCTCCACATGTGGAGGGGACAGGATTGGTTCGGAGATCACCTGGCAAATTGTAAATAATGTATATAGGTATGTTTTATATAAGGTGTTTGTTTTACTTTTATTTCTATTTTTATTTACTTATGTGTATATATATATTTTTTTTTCTTTACTCTTTTGTTCTTTTTTCTTATTCTTTTGTTATTACTTTATTTATTTATATTTTTGTATATACGGTATGAATGCAATCTCTGAACTCTATTATAAGTGTCCTTAAACTGTGACAAATTGTAATATTTCTGAATAAAGTGTTTTAATAATAAAACTAAATCATGATTAATGCTGCGTGAGTACTTTCAGTACTCGCCGCTGTCAGGCCGAGTACAGAAACTACTCGATACTTTTTCCTAATAAAATTACTCAAATCATGAAAGTAATCGAGTATTGCCCATCTCTAGTGTATAGTTGAAGGATAGGTGTGTTAACAAAAGTATATATATATATATTCTTTTGTTAACACACCTATATATATATACATAAAGGAACTATAAATGGAAGTGAGAAGATTTGATAGAGAGGTTTATGATTGAGAATTTTTTAAAATGTTGATAATTTGGGAGTACGCGAGAGATAGGTTTTGTTTGTCAGTTTTTAAGTTGAGTGGTTTGTAGTCTAATTGAATGAAAACACTTTCCGTAAGTAGTCTTTTGTCATGGTTAGGTACTGTGGCAAGAATGGAGGTGTTGTCAAAGTCAAATGAGTGGTTTGAGGTTTGAGGTAGTCTTTTGTCATGGTTAGGTACTGTCATTCACCGATGTTTTTCTCTATCTGATCTTTGCCTACATGAAACAAACACAAGACGCATACAACAGATACAACTTCCCTTCCAACCCCATTAAAAAACTTATTACTGACTACAAAACCCACCTCTCATCCTGCATCCCCTTCTCTAGTCCTCAAAATCTGCCCTCCATTCCTTTATATAGATATCTACCATACATCCCTTTACTTTCTGATAAAATTCAAAAATCCTTGCGTTCCTCCATCCCCAACCTGCGAGTTACATTTAAAAACTACAACAAACTTGCCAATATTTACTCCAACCTAAAAGACCCCATCCCTCTGCAACATCGTTCTAATGTCGTATACTATATTCCTTGCTCTACCCCCAATTGTAACTCTGCTTATATTCTAGAAACCAAAAACCAACTTAAAGACCGCATCAAACAACACAATTACTTCCAAGAACTCTACTGCTTCTAAACTCTCTGAACACGCCTTATCCTCAAACCACACATTTGACTTTGACAACACCTCCATTCTTGCCACAGTACCTAACCATGACAAAAGACTACTTACGGAAAGTGTTTTCATTCAATTATACTACAAACCACTCAACTTAAAAACTTACAAACAAAATCTGCCTCTCGCGCACTCCCAAATTATCAACATTTTAAAAAATTCTCAATCATAAACCTCTATCAAATCTTCTCACTTCCATTTATAGTTCCTTTATGTATATATATATATATATATATATATATATATATATATATATATATATATATATATATATTTTTACTAGAACTGTTTTTACACTGCCAGTGTTTCAACTGCCTCCTGCAGTGCTACATCCTACGGTATGTTTTTGACTTGTATTATGATTCTTTTCTTTGCACACCTATCCTTCAACTATACACCTTTTTATTATCTTCATGCAACCAACTATTACCTCTTTCAAAAAACTGAATGTCAATTCTCATCTATATATAGTACAACTTGTTTTTATCATCATAACCTTGTTTTTACACTTATACTTACATTCTAAATTTGTCTTCTTATAATTATTGTTTTCTTATAGAGTTATTTATACTTAATAATCTATCCTAACGATATCACACTAATGTTATCCTTTTAGTCTTTCAATTTCTTTACTTCTTAACCTTTAGTCCCTGTTTAATTTACTATGCTAATCCCTTCCAAGGCTGTCAGGGATATTGTCATAATAATTCTGCTTTAGAGCTGATGATAATTTATTGCTGTGGACTGTAAAATTAAAGGAGTTAATGGATTAAAGAAGTGAATATTTAAAATTGATTGCTATATTTTATTACATGTAATTTTATACGGAGGTTAAATATAGGTGGGTTAGGATACTTGCATTTTCTCTTTTCTTCCAGTTACCAGTCTTCTTATTCATCTTCTTTCTCTTCCTTTCTTGGCCCCTTGCCGGCCGCTGTAGTTTTTTACTCCATGTTTAGTAAATCATTGTAATAACGAATTTTCTAACTGGCCAGTCTCGTGAATCTCTCACGCTACGTGAGCGTCTACGCTTCAATAATGGAGGCGTCACAATAACAACTGCGGTATGTATGCAGTATGTTCGAGATAACAGCTGTGATGTGGTTTCTTGATTTAATTCAAATTAAATTTAAATATGCATTTTGATGTGTTCCCTAAACAAGCCGCCCACCTAAATTAAGCTACGCTAATTTACAATGAAAACAAAAAGCGTAGCATAGTGCTTTGATGTGCTAATACAAATGTGGTAAAGCAAAAAAAAAATGTGATCTCTTTTGATGAAATTAAAATAAGAAATCAAATTAATTAAGGAAATTAATGATACTTGTAAATATAATATAAAAGGAAAATAATCACACTTTAATTGGTCAAAATAACAAACATGGTTAAACAACACACGGTTGGTTAAACAAAATAAATAATTTTGGCACTTATATTTATAAAACTAAGATTGCTAACGAATATAAAAGGAAGTAAATTGTCGAACAATATACAAATAAAATATATACAACTAGGAGGGAGAGTAACCATCACGATTGAAAGGGAAAAAATGGATCAAACGACGCAAAGAGAGGAACAGGAAACATACCATATGGACTTGTTTAAGATATTGATTGCTCTGGTCAAGTTTTGGTCTGACCCTCTGGACATTCTGGTCATGCTGGATTAGGTGATCCATGATCGAAATAAGTGATTAGATGTAGCTCTAAGCGTAGAAGCTACCTTCGGGAAGTTTTCGAGTTGACCCTACATGGTGACGTTCTGACTACTGGTGTTCGTAGGTTTTGAACGTTTGCTGATTCTTTCAGCAGAGGATTTTCAGGCGTTAACTCATGACTTTTGATGTCGAGCTAACTGATGAAATCGCCTTTCTTGGCGCTGAGACTTCTGTGAGAGTAAATAAGCCTCGAATGATTGCTGTGTCTGCTGGTACGTGACTGAATGCTGAAGTTCGTGCTGCTGCACTAAATATTTTCGCGGTAGTTGCCGCATAGAGTGCTGGGCCAAGTGCGTCAGATGATGTTGGGAACGTTGCTTCGCAGAGTGTTGTGGCGATATTTGCTTTGCCAAACGTGGTGGAAACTGTTGCTGCGCCAAGTGTTGTGCCATACTTTGTAATGGTTGTTGCTTCTAAATGTGCTGTCGAGATTGCTGCTGCGAAATACCTAATCGATGGTTTGGAGATTACAAGTAATGCTGTTTTGGTGGACGGGTGGTATTATGGACTAGCGATCGCTGTTCTTTATGAACCGCTACATCCGAAGTGTTCGTGTACCGTATGTGAGGTTTGGAATTCAATTTGTCATTTCTGTTGTCTACAAACCTATGAGAAATAGGGTTTGATATTAGGAATGTGTAATCTCTTCTGTCCACAGGACATTGACCTAAGGACAGAAGAACATCCACTGCTGATTCGTCTTGCTTCGATAAGGTACTATAAGGCGAGATAGTAGGTGCTTGCTTCTTCTGTTTCACCAACTTCGCCGCCCACCTTTATCTTTTCCCTATTGTCAGTTGTATCTATTTTCTGCCCTTTGATACTTTGCTGGAATCCAGTGAAGAGCGATGATGGAGCTGGAGTTGAAAGGCATTTTGTTTTTCCCATTACTACTAGGCCAAACACCGTTGGCTGAAGAAATAACTCGTCAACACCGGAGCTGAATGGAATCCCATTGATAATGTTAGAATATAGATCAATGTCTATCAAAAGATCGATGGTGCCAGGTGTATGGAAAGTTTCATCTGAAAGCTGGTATCCAAATAAAAATTGGATGACGTAAGGTTCTAACGGAGTGTTAGGAAGTTTAGGTGAGATGGAATCCACAACGATGGCTGTTGTGCTGAATTCATCACTGCTGAAAAGTGATTTGAGGGTGCAATCAATTGACCCTTTTGGCTTCAAAATTGGATTACCGCCAAGACCAGCTATGCAAATATTGAAAGGGTTGATCTTGAATCCGAGTTTATCTACCACGGCTTGTGAGATGAAGGAGTGCTGGCTTCCGGAATCTATTATTGCACGGACAGTGTGTCAACTGTGCTTAGGACCCGAAATAATAAGTTGAGCAGTGCCTAGTATATTACAGGATTCAGTACACTATTGTTGTGAGGCTGAGCCAAACCCTGCAAAGTGTGTAGAAGTAAGAGTGCTTTGTGCATTTGATTGAACCTCGTGCAGGAGACTATGATGACGAGCTTTGCAAAAACGACAGGTAAACTTTGACTTGCACTCTGATGAATTATGATTTTGGAGTAGACAATTATTGCAACATTTTAAACTATTTACGAATGTCTTACGATCTTCTAAGGAGATGTTGCAAAAATTGAAACAGCCGGGTAAATCATGTTGTTTTTTGCAGAACGGACAACAGCGTGGTGGACTTTGGTATCTGGCTGTCCGAGGAGTAGAAAACGGTGATTTTATGTACTTAGAGGAATTGCTGGAATTTCTGTTAGGTGGGCTTTCAGTATGTAGAAAACTCGAAGTTCTGTACTTTGGTGATCCACGACTTGGAAATTGTGAGTGCTGGTACTCTGCTTTAACCCGATCGTCTTGAGTAGTGCTTGAAGAGCAAGCAACGTCTCTGGAGATTGTGAGGGCTATCTTCCTTTGTCTGACGAAGGTGATTACGTCGTCTACTGTTGGGAATGTGCTTGTTGAGGCCCTTGCTATCTCAAATTGCCTTCGAGTCTGCGAATCAAGAACTCTTAATGCCAGAAACGCCAACAGAACCTCAGATGAATTTTCCAAGTTGAGAGTCTTATAACATTGAATGTTGTCTGCTACACCTATAAGGAAGTTCTCATAATTCTGCAGCTCGTTCCTTGTATTCTTGGTTTCAAAATCCTATATTTGCTGAAGAAAATATGTCGCTAGTACCCTGGGATTGTTATAAGTTTGCATCAATTTATCCCAAGCTAGAACATATGACCTATCTTCTATTAGTAGGTCAGAGAGTAAATCTCCTGCATACGTGCACTCGGGAAATCTTCACCCGCAAGAGCGTGAATGGTGTCACATTTCCCCCATTTTTCCATAAACAGCGCCCAATCGGAATTTGCAGCATCTAGTTGAGCTTCAAATAATGGAGCTTTCTCAAGATCCGAAAGTGCTCCCGAGCCATAATCTGAACATCCCACGATGTTCCGGTGTAAACCTCTGAGCTGTCGCTCCAGGGTAGTGATTTGAGTGATGTAATCAGTGGTAACTGGTGGCATTTTCATAAGAAAAAACGACGAAGCAAGAGGGTACAAGGAAGAGAGAATCAATGAACACACAGATGACTGCAATGTAATAAAGAGAATAGAGAGACAACTATAAACAAAACAAACCAGGCATGAATGTGCTAAAGAGACCATGCAGAAACTGCTGCAAGAAAAAAAATCGCAATTTAAGCAATAAAAATTTAAATGAATGAAAAATGAGGTATCTAATTATAAACCATACACATATATTTATAATCAAATTAATTGCTTTTAATTTGATATAGAATGCTAACTTATAAAATATGTGTGTATATATAAGAATAAACATCAAATGAGAGCGTGATGTTTTTATCCAATAGAAGTTGCTATAACAAAGAGAAATTAGATGACTGCTACCTCTTTATTTAGTGAATGAATCACTAGTGAATGCTTAACTTAATGGCTGGACGTTAGATATTAACATTGAACGATTGATTATATTAAAATACTTATAAAAGACAATAAGTGTTAATTAACTTCTGATAATATACAAACTAGTAATTTAACTCAATAGATAAATCAATAAATATTTATTCATTAAGCATCAATAACCTAAATTCAAGTATCAGAAAAAGAAATAGTCCAATGAATAGAAATTAATTAATTAATTGCTGAATTTGATGCGATAAATAATATAAGAAGGTAATTACAAAATTAAAATGAAAACAAATACTATAAATATGAGTGCCAATATACTACGTATAACCTGAATGACATACATTAAATATAATTTATACTAAAATTGTTTTAGGTTAATTTGGTTAGATATAGCAATCGGTTGTATTCTAAAACTGTAAACACAAAAAATGTTATTACTTCTGAAGGTTTAATGAATAAAATGTTATTACTTCTTTTCTCTATCTACATTAGTGACCTTCCTGACACCATTCAACACTCCTGGTACCACCCATATGCCGATGATTTCCAAATTTACCAATCATTCCAACCTTCTGAGATATATTATATAGAGATATAGCCTACAAGCTACAAGAGGCAGAAATAAATGAATTAAAGATAAATGTAGATAAAACTAAGGCAATTCTCATCGGGTCCAGACATCTCATTAGATCCCTTCCTTACTTTCGTTTACTTTACCTCCATAACCGTCCCATCCATTCCCTAGGAGTAACCTTTGACATAAAACTACTTCCTTCAGCAAATCATTCGTCGTCAGTGCTACCTCCTTTTGGAACTCTCTTCCTACTTCCATACGTCATTCCTCGTTCACAAATTCCTTCAAACAACTCCTGTTCCACCACCTACTCCATATTCAAACTTCCGCTAATATGTAAAATTACTTGTATCTGTATAATGCGTAATGTCAACTATTGCACAACTGCAATAACAATAAGCAATTTATTGTATCAGTCTTAGAGAATCTCTCGTTCAATCAAGACCTCAAGCTTGCGTTTCTGTCTCTCTATATCTTTGTTTAATAGTTATCCATAGACATTCCGGTTAAAAATCTCCACATTTATTTAATATAGCATCCAGAAAATTCCATAGAGTTAACAGTAGTGTTTTATCTTCGTTGATATTAATAAAAATAGTAATAAAGTGCCCGTTATAAAACCAGCTGAGTGAGAGTAGTGGGACAGCTTATCAAGCTTCACCTTAATCCCGGCAGCCGCCACCCAAACAAACAGGTGTGTTGTTGTTTTTGTTGCTTATTGTTTTTATTTAACTCTCCTTATTTAAATAGCGCTATTTTAAAGAAATAATAATCTCAATAAAATGGTTAATTGTAAAACATGCAATAAATCGGTGGCACGAGAGGAGAAGAACAAATTAGCCTGTACAGTATGTACAAATATATTCCATGCTAATTGTATCAAAATTGATAGTGACTCGGAAGGCCTAAAAGAAATTAACAAAAAATGGATATGCCCCGATTGCGCCTCTGAGCCTACAATGATTGACCTATTGAAGGCCCTGACCGAGGAAGTTAAGCAGATGAAGACCAAGCTTCAGGGCATCGACGAGTTAAAGAAAATAAAAGACAAACAGTTGGAACTGTCTTTTGAAAATATGGAAAAGCTGTTAAAGATAGAAACCCTGCTGGAAGAACAGAAAAAACACGTTGAAAAATTGTCTATCGAAAACACCATCTTAAAGAAAAAAATATAGGAGCTGGAAATTCGGTTGAATTATACTGAGCAATATCAGTTAAGAAACACAGTCGAAATCCGAGGAATTCCAGAAAATCCGGGTGAGACTGTGACTGGGACCATCCTTAACGTCGGAGCGTGTCTGGGCATCAAGTTAAGTCCAGACGATCTGAATCACGCAGTGAGGCTCTAACCAAAGCAGGAAGGAACTCCAGGCCCTATCATTGCTCGCTTCGTTAGGTAAACTACAAGAGATGAACTGCTACAGCAGAGAAGAACGAAAAGAGACTTCTCTACACGCCATCTGGGCTGGGAGGACAACGATTCGCACCGGGTTTACGTGAGCGAAGCAATGACCCCCGCCAATAAACATCTATACTGGCTAGCCAGACAAAAAAAGATGACGGCAAAGATAAAATACCTGTGGTTCAGTGGTGGCAAAATTCGATGCAGACAGTCAGATGGATGTCCGGTGGTAGTTATAGGGAAAGCTAGCGACTTGGACGTTTTTATATGAATTTTGTATTTAAGTCTCCCAAAATGTGAATCAATTTTAGTCTTTCCTGTCAAAAATATTTTAATTTTAATTTTTGTAAGTTACCTTCTTCATTATCGTTTTAAAGAGCTGGAATTTCATTTGACTGAATGTTTTTTCTTGATAATTTATTATAACCAAAGCCATCTTTACATTTTTTCACATCATAAATTAATTCTATGTATTTATTTTTATTTTCGAGTCTATATGATTTTAACTATTTCTTTTCAAAGTTTATTTTATGCTTATATTTTCTTTTCAGTTGCAAAAATGAATATTTTGTTAAAAAAAACTGTTATATCCTACTCTCCTTCTTCGATCCTTTTCCCCGCAACTCTCCTTCCCAACATCTTAGTTATGACTAATATCCTAAATTCCTCTCACGACAATGCACAATCCCTTAATGCCCACTTTGATGAATTCCAAAAATATTTCCTCGATAATTTTTACCATACAATAGTAGTATCTGAAACCTGGCTGAAACCATTTATTCCTTCCTCCCTAATTTCCCTCCCCAATTACTCTTTCCTACGTCATGACAGATCTGATCGCACGGGAAGTGGTGTCGGATTATATGTACATAATAGTCTCAAGGCCAAAATCCTCTTACAGTCTCCTTTTCATGACCTCCCTCATGTCGAATATTTATTTGTTGAAATTACCTCTATTTCCTCTCCTTTACTGTATGTGGTTGTCTACCGCCCTCCTCGTGTTCTATTTGACTGACTCTTTGAATCCTCCCTTGTCAACCTGGTTTCCTCCTACTCCAATATCATCATCTCCGGCGATTTTAATGTAAATATGCTCTCAGAATCTCCCGACAAATACTATCTCAATGACCTAATATTTTCTCTCAATCTTTATCTTGTCCCTTATTCTCCCACTCATCACACTCAGTTCTCTGACACTTGGTTAGACCTCCATATCTCTGACTCACCGCTTAAAATCCTTTCCTCCTCTCAACACCCTGTACCCTTTCTATCATCACACGACCTGATCCAAATCTCGTACGACCTACCCGTGAAATCATTTACTCCCAAAATAGTGTCATATCGGAATCTAAACCTCCTTTCATATGAATCCCTTCAACCTGACCTTGATTCTGCCCAATGGGATACCATATTTTCCTATACCTCCATTGACCCTATGATATCCACCCTTACCTCAAACCTACAATCCATATTAGACATCCATGCTCCTCTGAAAACCAGAATCTTACGTCGTCCCACTGCTCCTTGGCTGACTCCTGAAATAAAGGGAATGATAAAGAGAAGGAATGCAGCAAGGCGCAAATACCGTCAAACCCGCTACCTGCTGATTATGCGTACTTCAAACAACTTCGTAATGCAACCCAATCCACAATCCGACTTGCTAAATCCAACTACATTCATAATACCCTTTCCAATGTTTCCGATCCCAAATCAAACTGGAAAATACTTCGTAATCTATCCCTACCAGATTCCAATAACCTCATTTCCCTCCCTGTGACTCCAGACGATCTTAATGACCAATTCTTATCTTTTGCTTCCAATCCTTCTCCTACTCATGATATTGAATACCACAATTTCAATCCCGAAAACTTCTTTTTTTCCCATGTGTCCTACGACGAAGTACTTTCCACTATTCTCAAATCCCACACCAATGATTATGGTCCTGACAATATTCCAATATTCCAGTAAAGCTAATAAAATCCAGCCTTCCTACCCTTGTTCCAGTACATTATCATATCTACAAATTTTTCATTGCAAAATTCCGTATTTCCCTCTTCCCGGAAAACTGCACTAGTCCGACCTTTGAGTAAAACATCTAACCCCTCCTCACAGAACGACTTCCGTCCTATTTCTCTTCTTTCCAACCTCTCAAAACCACTGGAACGCCTAGTCCAAAATCAACTTTCCAACTTCCTAGAAGAATGTTCCCTCATCAATCCATTCCAATCTGGCTTACGATCTGGCTATTCAACGCAATCTGCCAACCTTAAAATAACCCATGACCTCCATAACTCCATTGAACACCAAAACCTTACTATCCTCATCCTTTTAGATTTTTCAAAAGTGCTTGACACAGTTGACCATAACATCCTCAATCCAAAACCCTTCCTACCTTTAAATCCCAACTTATCCATCCATTTCTTATCCATCCAGTCATCATAAAATTGTAAATAGTTACTACTGTAAATATGTATATAAATTATTAGATCGTTCTTTATTTTTTTACTTCATGTTTATTTTCAATTTTTTACTTTTTATTATTAACTGATTAAATTAGAAAGTAACTTATAATTTCTCTTATTATTTTTTTTCATTTATCTATCTTTTTTTAAATATTTAATTAAACTATATTCTTCTTTATGTATCTCTGAGGCTCCTTAGCCCACATTCTTGTATCTCTGTATTATTCTAAAGGGACTCGTCCCAAAATAAATAAAGCATTATTATTATTATTTCCATTCTTTATTCTCGCTTTGCGGGGTAATTTTCTGAGGTGGGAGACCAGAAGTCCAGCCACTTCAGATTAATATCTACTACTTTTTAGATATTTAAAAACTTTCGAACAATACGTGCTGTATCCAAGAGAACTGAGTGTTGAGCCTCTTTCAGCACTTCAAGAGGTAATTTTAATCCCATCGTGCCTGCCACTGTTGTGTTTGGTATCAATCCATTGGAGTATATTATAATTGGAGTGGTGGTGACGTTCCCCAAATGATAAAATTCCTTCAGTTCGATTGCCAGTTCCTGGTATTTTCTCAGCTTTTCTCCAACAGTGGAGCTTATATTATTATCATTGGGGATCCCGACATCCAGAAGCTCTGCTCTTTTCTCTCTCATGTCTATCAGAAGGATGTATGGTTTATTGTGACGCACAGTATGGTCAGTTATAATCGATTCATTCCAGTATAGCTTGAGACTACCTTTTTGGAGGAGTTTATTTGGTTGGTATTTATAATATGGAGTTTTGTCATCTAACAAGTTTAACTTCACCGCCAGAGCCTGATGAAAAATTCTAGTCACATTGTTATGCCTCTGGAGATACTCGGTGCCAGCCAACACACCACACCCACCTGTGACATGTTGGATTGATTCCAGCGTCGCTGAGCATAATCGACATTTATCCGTAGTTGTTGCGTCTTTAAGAACATGCGTCTTCTATATGATCTAGTAGCAATAAATTGCGAGGCAAACCTCAGTTGTTTTTGTAAGAAAGTATCAGCGTAGGGCCGCTTCCTGCTTGCGGCAAGTTTCTTCGATATTTAGCAAACCACGTCCTCCTTCTTTCCTAGGCAAATACAGAAGAGCTTTGGAGGATATTGGATGGTGGGCCCGTTCTTGTGTGAGAGTTGTTCGCACAAGGAGGTCGATCTCCTGTAGGCTAGTGTTTGACCAGTGCAATATGCCGAAACTATAACCGAGAGCAGGTATTGCCCAAGTGTTAATAGCCTTGATTTTTTGTTTCCCGGTTAGCTGGGTTTTGAGCACTTTCCGCAATCTAATTTTAAACATTATCAGAAGGTCTTGTTACATGTCTTTTCTTGCAATTTTAAGATGTTGCTGCATTCCCAGATATTTATATAACCTATTGTCTTCAAGCTCCCTGATGTACTCTTTTACATTGATTAGAATATTCTGCATACTAACCACTTTTCCTTTGGTTACATGGAGCACCGCACATTTATCCAGACCGAGTGACATGCCTATATAACCATACTTTGTAATTGGTCTTTGTTTTTCGAATATAGTTTAAGGTCATCCATGTACCAGCTGTGGCTGACTGTGGTGGCTTCGTCGTTGATGATTAATTTGTATCCCATCTTGTTCTTTTGAAGAATCCTGCTTAGTGGGAACAAAGCCATACAGAAAAATAAGGGGCTTAGACAATCTCCTTGGTATATTCCTCTCAATATTTTAACTTGATTCCCTGTGCAGATAGTTCCAACTTTCAGCGTAGTTTTCCATCCTGTCATTAAGTTTGAAAGGAGCCTGCTTACTTTAGATTCAACCTTGTATATATCTAGTACTTTAAGTAGCCAGCTGTGGGGAACCGAGTCAAAGGCCTTTTTATAATCGATACATGCCATAGAGAGGTTTCGCTGTTTTTTCGCAACTTGTGCTGCAATGAACGAATTTATTACTAGAAGTTCTTTACAACCCCTAGCACCTTTTTTGCACCCTAGCTGTTCTATGGATATCATATTCTCATTTTCAAGATGCTCATATATCTTAGTTGCCAAGATGGAAGTTAGAATTTTATACAGACCATTTAAACACGTTATCGGCCGAAAATCTTCAGGACGCATGTTTAAGTCATTCTTTTTCGGAAGCATATACCATCAGAGAAACCATCAGGGGGGCTCTGCTTGTCTTCAAGTATTTCCTGGTAACCTTTGGCCAGCAATTCATGGAAGCAATGAAATCTTTTAATCCAGTAATTTTGGATACCGTCAGGTCCTGGTGCCCTCTATTTTATCATGTTCCTGACCGCTTCCGAAACATCTTCCACAGTTATGGTCACTTCCATCATTCCATTGACATTCTGAAGACTTTGCAGTTCTTCTTGTATCCAAGAGCTCTCGAGGTGATTCCCCGATTTTTCCCATAAATTTTTCCAATGGGTTTCAATGTCATCAGGGTATTTGATCGATATTTTTTCTTCTTTTACTAGGTTTCTATAAAACTTACGTTCATTCTGCTTGAACAGCTGATTTTGTTTCCTGCGTAAAGCTGCCTCACTATATCTGCGCAATCTGCTGTCGTAAACTGCCAGCTTTTGTTTCAGAATATCTAGATATCGAGTCAGTCTATCAATTACCTCACTTTCCATTACGGTTCCCAAATTCTGTACTATAATCTCATTTATCTTCCTTTTTGTCTTAGGTCTTGCAACTTGAGGGTTACGAATATAGTTTAAGATGACGCCAATTTTTCCACGTAAGGTATCAATTTTCCTTTGAAGTCTTCTCTTCCACTGTGGTATTCCACTATATCCAGTTGGAAGTTTATTTTTACTTTTATCTTCCATTTTTATGCCAAGTTCTAATGTAACTATCTTGGCAGCAATATACAGCCAATGAGAGATATCTTTAAGGCCATTAATTAGGGCTATATTATCCGTAAGAACATTATTCATTATATTGGTTATTTTAAATGTGGCCTTATTATACGGTACTCGTGGCAACGATGGTCGCTCTTGAAGCGGTATTACCTCAAGTAGAATATTCTCGGTCAAAAGTGATTGACTCAATCTATTTTCTATATCCGCGACATCCAATTGTTCCGCTGAATCTTTATTACCGACTGAGGCATTGATTACACCAGCGTCTGAAACTATTCTTGTATTTAGCGCTCCATCAGAGAGCTCGACATCATTTTCAGTGGCTATCAACATACGAACTTCGTTTTTAAGTTGTTGGAGGTAATTTTAAGTAAGAAAATTTCTCGTAAGTATTACTCTTACCTGATCACTCAGTCTCTGCCTGCTTATATTAATATCTGGGAAGGACTCACGCCAGTATCTCTGTATACGGTTCAGATATCCTGTTTTCTCTGTTTCAAGTTTTGTTGCCAAGTAGTATGCTCGGATGACAGCCATATTCATATTTGGCGTCCATTT
Source organism: Nezara viridula (assembly GCA_928085145.1). Taxonomy (NCBI): domain Eukaryota; kingdom Metazoa; phylum Arthropoda; class Insecta; order Hemiptera; family Pentatomidae; genus Nezara; species Nezara viridula. Next base: position 6,318,098 of record OV725078.1, read on the forward strand.
CATCCTCTTTGCACCTCTTGGTCTCTGTTGCCGAACTCGCGCGAGTGGAGAATGTCTCTCCTTCAAGCTCGAACTCGAACTGTTGGCCGGTAAACGTTGCAGCCTTGCGGTCCGTGACGACAGGGTAGTGCCGCTCGCTCCACTAGTCCCTGAAGGAAGCTGTCCACTGTTCCCGCCCGATGCAGCTTCAGTATCGGGCTCGTCCGAGGCTAATCTTCTATTTCGTAGCTCCATTTTTAATGGGTAGGTCCTTCCTGCCAGGTGATTTAAACAGCCGCCCCTGACATGGAGAACAGACGCTGACCAGGTTGCCGCCCAATATAGGAACCGCCGCCCCTGGATTTGGCTAGTTTTGGTCCACCACGAGTATTTTATTTCCCCGGTACCCACCATATCTGGTGAGATTTGCCCTATCCGCCACCTGGGGAGGCGCCCGATGGGAGACTAGCAACTCCTCACGGGTTATTATTATTATTATTTCCATTCTTTATTCTCGCTTTGCGGGGTAAGTTTCTGAGGTGGGAGACCAGAAGTCCAGCCACTTCAGATTAATATCTATTACTTTTTAGATATTTAAAAACTTTCTAACAATAGGTGCCGTATCCAAGAGAACTGAGTGTTGAGCCTCTTTCAGCACTTCAAGACGTAATTTTAATCCCATCGTGCCTGCCACTGTTGTCTTTGGTATCAATCCATTGGAGGATATTATAATTGGAGTGGTGGTGACGTTCCCCAAATGATATAATTCCTTCAGTTCGATTGCCAGTTCCTGGTATTTTCTCAGTTTTTCTCCAACAGTGGAGCTTATATTATTATCATTGGGGATCCCGACATCAATAACCTCTGCTCTTTTCTCTCTCATGTCTATCAGAAGGATGTCTGGTTTATTGTGACGCACAGTATGGTCAGTTATTATCGATTCATCCCAGTAGAGCTTGAGACTACCTTTTTGGAGGAGTTTATTTGGGTGGTACTTATAATATGGAGTTTTGTCATCTAACAAGTTGAACTTCACCGCCAGAGCCTGATGAAAAATTCTAGCCACATTGTTATGCCTCTGGAGATACTCGGTGCCAGCCAACACTCCACACCCACCTGTGACATGTTGGATTGATTCCAGCGTCGCTGAGCATAATCGACATTTATACGTTGTTGTTGCGTCTTTAAGAACATGCCTTCTATATGATCTAGTAGCAATAACTTGGTCTTGGATGGCGAGCAAAAATCCTTCTGTCTCGGAGAATATCTTTCCAGCTTTCAGCCATTCAATGGATATTTCCTTGTCGATCGAGCTATCATTTAATTTGCTGTAGAATCTTCCATGCAGAGATTTATTTTTCCATTCTGTCAAGCGTTCGTTTTCTGACACGATTGTAGAGACCTCACGATTGCTCAGGTTAAGTGCGGTTAGACCATAATCCAATCTTGAGATTGCGAGGTAAACCTCAGTTGTTTTTGTAAGAAAGTATCGGCGTAGGGCCGCTTCCTGTTTGCTGCAAGCTTCTTCGATATTTAGCAAACCACGTCCTCCTTCTTTCCTAGGCAAATACAGACGAGCTTTGGATGATATTGGATGGTGGGCCCGTTCTTGTGTGAGAGTTGTTCGCACAAGGCGGTCGATCTCCTATAGGCTGGTGCTTGACCAGTGCAATATGCCGAAACTATAACCGAGAGCAGGTATTGCCCAGGTGTTAATAGCCTTGATTTTTTGTTTCCCGGTTAGCTGGGTTTTGAGCACTTTCCGCAATCTAATTTTGAACATTGTCAGAAGGTCTTGGTATTATTATTATTATTATTATTATATTAGCTTATATTTTTTATTATTTTTAGCCAAACTAATCCCCATAAATTTGTAACACTGTTATTATTCTTAAGGGACTGTAATCCCAGAATAAAATTATCTTTTCATTTCATTTCCTTTTTTCGTAGAACACTTTATAAATACATGCACTCGTGATCTTCAGGGTAGATTTGTTGTTTCTCTTACGTTCCATTGTGACCAGCAGATTGACCTTGATTCCACTGAAGAGACAGCTCTACGCAGATTTAGAAATCCGGAAATAAATTTAGGGGAAATCTGGTACTGCCTATGCTGCACAGATGGATGAATATGTAAGATTGGATCATGTCCTCCTCGCCAAGAACCCTTCTCCATACGTCATGACCCATCGTGGAGTCATTAAGGATTCTTCCACGACAAAACTTAGAGTCGTATTTAACAGTTCGGGGAAGATGCTGGGAAGAAACTCACTCAATAATTTGCTTTTGACCGGTTGAAATTCTTCACTGAATTAATTGATTGTCTTGAAGGTGGCAAACCATATAGGGGTTCCTTAAACAGGCTCACACCATGTTTGGATAAGGACGGAGCTCTCAGGGTAGGAGGTAGATTGAAGTATTTCACAATCGAAGAAAAAAGTAAGCACCCGCTGCTGATACCTAAAGATTCTCATTTAGCAGTCCTTTTGTGTGACCATTACTACAGGTATTCCTTGCAGAGTGAGCCCCTGTTGGTCCAGTCGCTCATTCATCATCAATTTTAGATCCCTTCTCTAAGAAGACTCGTTAGAAGCCGGATTTATAAATGTGTTAAGCGCCACAAAAATAATACTAAACCACAGGCTCCAAAAATGAGTACTTACTGTCTGGCAGGGTGACCGAGGGTCGTTCCTTTCAGCTGGTTGGAATAGAATATGGTGGCCCATTCATTATGACGATTTCCAGAAAGCGCAATGTTAGTTAGCTCTCTTTGTGTACATGCCCACCAAGGCCAACCATCTAGAACTTGTGACCTATCCAGTCCTTCATTTATTGCCAGCCTTGGTTTGCCTTTGCATATTTATAGTGACTGTGGAACACATTTTGTTGGAGCATCCAAGAAGTTGAAGGAGCTTCATCAATTTGTTAAGTGCCAAAGCGAACCCATTTCTGACAATTTGGGTCGGACGGGTATGAAGTGAACCTTTACTCCTCCAGCATATCCTCATTTCAGTGGTATTTGGGAGGCAGCAAGTAAATCCGCTAAGTGACACCTTCTTGCTGTTTTCCACTATCATGCGTTGACATATGAGGAATTTTATATTCTTCTGGTACGTGTTGAAGCCTTTCTCAATTCTTGTCCTATCTGCAACATTAGCAGTCAACCATCGGATAACCTGGATTACCTAACCCATGGACACTTTCTTATAGGTCAACCCCACCTTGCCAGGCCAGAACGCGCACCAGAAAGAAGACTCACCTGTGTTTCCTTTGACAAACCGTTGGGAGATGATTTCCAAGACTCTTCGTAATTTTTGGAAGAGATGGAATAATGAATACCTCCATAATCTTGTGCCTCGCAACAATTGGTATACTGAGAGGGAAAATTTAAAGGAGGGAACCCTTGTAATTCTACTTGAAAAATATGTTCCACTGCAGGAGAGGCGGCTTGCCAGGATAATAGAGACACTTTCAGGACATGACAGTGTAGTCAGGGTAGTAAAATTGAGGACTGCTACAGCCACTTTGCCGCGACCGGTGCACAAGTTAGTGCCTCTCCCTTCTGGAGAAACCTTTTATTGATATGAATATTTTTTTTTACATTTAATGAGGAATCATTTTATATTAAGTTAATTGTAATTTATTAGCATAATTTCTTTCTTTTTTTATTGTAAACCAAGAAATTTTCCTCTCGTTTGTGCCTTGCCTGGTAATCACCAATCTTTGAGTTTTGTTTTTTCTTTCTTTTTGTTTGTGGAATGAGATATTTCACGGTGTGGGATATGTTTGTGCCGAAATGGTTTGAATTGCATGCCTTACGGCGAGAACGATTAGTTCAATCCCAATATCCCACTATCTCGAGCAAAATGGCCTTCTGAACTACCATCAATCCGGTTTTAGACCTGACTACTCCACCCATTCCGACCTCATTAAAATCTCCCAAGATCTCCATACAGCTATAGACCAACAGAAACTCGCCATCCTTATTCTCCTTGGTTTTCCCAAAGCCTTTGACGACTTACCAAACTTAAAAACATCTCCATGTCTTTTAGTGTCTTTAAATGGTTCCAATCCTTTCTCATCGGTCGCTCCCACTATATATTATTCCCTAATAATCCCCCATCAGACTCTCTATTCTTGTCCAGAGGCGTTCCCCAAGGGCTCTCTTTATCTCCCACCTTTTTTTCCATCTATATCCATGACCTTCCGTCCTCTATCCTGCACTGTCAATACCATCTGTATGAGGACAACATTCTATTAAGACTTTAAGAGAAATATCTAGAGAAATAGCCGATGACATCCAAATACACCTTTCCTTTGATCATTTCCTTTGGCTGATTCCACTGCAACAATCCCACAACTTCAGGAAGATATGGACAGAATCTTGAGCGAACCGCAATAGACTCATCATAAACGCCGAGAAGCTATCCTTATCGGTTCCCCCGTACTCATAAAATCCAATCCTGTACCTCCCGATCTTCTCCTAAAAAACTCACCTATTTCGTTCCAAACTTTCGTTAAAAAAATTGGTGTTTTTATTTTTATCAAATCCTCTTCTGGAAACCACACATCTCCCAAATTTTCCGTTGTACTATTTCTAGCTCAAAACAGTTCAACCGATCTCCTTCCATACAAAACCCGTCAACTTCTGGTTCTTGCCACTGAGACTTCTGTGAGAGTAAATAAGCCTCGAATGATTGCTGTGTCTGATGGTACCTGACTGAATGCTGGAATTCTTGCTGCTACACTAAATATTTTCGTAGTTGCCGCATTGAATGCTGGGCTAAGTGCGTCAAATGAATTTGTGAACGCAGCTCCGCAGAGTGATGTGGCGATATTTGCTTTACCGAACGTGGTAGAAACTGCTGCTGCCCTGAGTGTTTTGCCATATGATGTGATGGTTGTTGCTTCCGAATGTGCTTTCGAAATTGCTACTGCGCTGAGTGCTGATTTTAGAGTAGAAACTGTTTGTTTTTTTTATTTATTTTTTTTTTTTTATGGAACTTATGATTTCGCGTTTGCTTATATATCTGTTTCTGCTTCTTCTGCGGCGGTATACTTTACAGATGGTTCAGAAAATACCTAGAACTTTGTAGTTTTTGCAAAATGAACTTAGGTGGTGCTTGCGGTTGTTGCGCTTCATGTTCCACTAAATCCGAAACTGTTTTGTATCGTACGTGAAGTTTAAGATCCAATTTGCCATTTCTGTTTTCTACGAAACTGGTTTTATGATAAGTAGGGTTTGATATTAGGAATGCGTGATCTCTTTTGTCCACATGGCATTGACCTAAGGACAGAAGAACATTGACCATCTTGATTGGACAATATCCTAAAAGATAATATACTAGTTGCTTGTGGTTCTGCTGTTTCCGAAGTTTCGCCACCCACCTTGATCTTGTCCGGATTGACAATTGTATTTATTGTATGCCCTTTGATACCTTGCTAGAATCCTGCGAAGAGCGAAGATAGAGCTGGAGTTAAAAGGCATGTTGTCTTCCCCATTACTTCTTCTTGTCCTACAATATCCTTCAATGATATTCCACTTGTTCCTGTTGAACAATCCGCTACCTAGGAATCCGCTTGGATAGACGTCTCACTAAGAATCCGTATACGGCATATGACAAGAAACTGCACGACGTTTCCGACTGCTCCAACACTTACTAGACCAATCCTCTAAGCTTTCAATTAATTACAAAAGACTCATCTAGTTAACCAAAATAAGACTCATATGGACATATGGAGTTGAGCATTGGGGCTCTATCAAACCATCGAATTCCTATCGTATCCAATCCTTACAATCCAAAAGCCTTCGTAAAATTTTTAATGGCCCATATTTTGTCACCAATAAAACCATTCATAAAGACCTTAATGTCCCATATGCCGTTGATTTAGTCCGAGCAACATACCTTTCGTGATAAACTCCAGTCCCATCCGAATCCACTTGTTTCCAACCTTGCTTCTTCCTCAATTCCTAATAATCTCCCTAGGCGTCTGAAAAGAAGATGGTCTCGTGATCTTCTCACCTAGAATTAAATAGGGAGTGCTACCACTGGTCATGATTTCTAATGTGTGCATTTTTACTAGTTGTATTGTTTATATAGTTGTACATTTGATTAAATAAATTTTAAAAAAAAATTGTATTTTAGTTGTTGTTTTTTTTGCGAGTGGGTATATTTGAAAATATGTTAAAAAAGCAATTGAATATATTACATATTTTTATTTTTATTTGAATTTTTGGGGAAGTGGAATGAACTCAATTCTTCAATACTACAAATTTTCTGCGGTAAATGTGTTAAAATCTTCACGTATAAATAGCAACATATCCAATAATTTTATGATTCATTCATGTACACCCTTCATTAATGAGTCATAGAAATGTTGCTAAGTATAATCATCTCTGAATATAGACCACGGGGGGATCTACGAGGAGGGGGGGCTTTGGGGCTGAAGCTCCCCCCCCCAAAATGGCAAAATATAACTATGGTTTATGGAAAAAAAAAAATTATCTCTGAAAGTATTATTGTTCGTTTAATTACATTTAACAGGACTTCAAGAATCACTTAAACACCATTTCATATACGTAGTTTCTTTCTTTTTTTCCGAAGTAATTATCGTTATTTTTATGAAAAAAAAGCCTACGGGCTGAAGCCCCCCCCCCAAAAATTAAATCCTGGATCCGCTACTGATATAGACTGAAATTTCAATAATTGGAACATAGGGCGTGGTAAAGTACCTTCGTACCTATTTCTATTCCTTAGTTTAGCCATATAGTCGAACTTCCCACTTTTTTAATTGGTTTTAGTTTCATATTTCATTCATTTATTTATTGTATTTATTTATAAATGGTTACAACATTTGAATATCTGCTAATAACTTTTTTCTTTATGGCCACTCATAATTTATTCAGATTGAAAAAAATACCCTATAGTGATTTTGAACAATTACCTTATTTAATTACAATGATAATGTTTACTTGACAAATATATTAACAAGTTTAAACCAGAATATCCAAACCACCAAGGTTACAACACTGTTTGTTATCATTATCTAAAACATGACAGTTACCTCTCACTTCTAATCTGACAATTAATTATTTGGATTTTTGATTTGTGTTTTACGTTTCTACTTATAGAAAGAATTAATTTTGTAAGTGGATTTTTTACACATATGTTTCCAATACTCGTGAAAGATCTCAAATTATCTTGTTTCATAATGGGGAAAATATTTAAATTTGATTGTGGTATGTTTAGAATAACAATAATTTAATTTAAGATCTGAACTGTTTTTCGTCATGTTAATATTATGTATGAATAATTGAATCAATGTAAAAAAAAACAGTTCTAATATAAAAATTTTAGCTCATTGCTTTTGACACTTACATAAATCTCAATAACAGTTCAGATCCTTAATTCATTCACTGGTTCTCATATTCTTTAGTTTCAATCTGATCAGATTATGTTTATGTAAGTAATCAATCAATTATATTATGTTTACTATAAGCGAGAATTCATAATTCAAGTGCCATGTTAGTTTAATCTGTCTTTAATAATGCTGTGTAGAAAGTTACATACAAGTAAGAGCTGAAACATAGTCTTTCTTGTTTATTTTGATCTTTCATATACCTTATATTATAATATATTTATGGTTATTCTATTACTACCCATCATAAATATTTTAAGTTTTTCGATATTATTTTTTGTTACACTTATTTGTAATTTTTAAAGAGGAATTTCTGAGCTGAAAATAGTAATCTGTTAGAAATATAAGTTACAGATTGATAAAAGGTTCTAAATACCTTTCATTCATATGACATTGGAATTATAATGATGGAGATATTGTTGACCATCTATCCAATTCAAGTTGATCAAACAAGATCTTCTTTTCAACTGTTTTCCAATGTTTCAACTCAGGGCGATTAGTTCAAAGTTCTAGATCAAGTGCACTTACTGGTCCTGGTGAGGGGCCTATTGGTCTTTTTTGCCATTTCCAAAAACAATACTATCTCCAACTCTTACTCAAATCTTTTCGTTCTTCTAATGAAGTCCAAAAGGCTGGACCATTTTATAGAGGCTATTCCTTAATTTGCCATTTCCAAAAACAATACTACCTCCAACTCTTACTCAAATCTTTTCGTTCTTCTAATGAAGTTCAAAAGGCTGGACCATTTTATAGAAGCAATTTTGTGTTCTTGTATTAAGTGCACTTAATTATAATGTATAATATTTAAATTACAGTTCCAATTGTATTGAAATTATCTTTCATTCTTGTATGGTTTTATGTTTTCTATTAGATTCATTTTATTTCATTTGAAGAACATCCTGAGATACTAGTTTTGAAGTATTACTCATTTTGAGTTTTGAAAGTAGCCAGTTGAATGTGTCCTAAACTAGACCAAAGTGATAAATCTGCAAGCATATTTAATTTGTTTAAGCAATATAAGTACCTCTCAACGACAATCATATTTTCCGGCATTATTAGTGGTTATTAAAATTATTATTGCTTTAATTAGATCATGACTATCATTATGGACCTATGCTCTCTTAAGAGACGATCAAAGTTCCTTTTCACTTCAGTTTGGGGCCATACCAAGGATCTTTGTCAGTATGGATAGATCCTTTTCATTTTCACTAAAAAGAACCCCTTCTTGCTATGGCCAAACCTGACTATACCCTGTCAATCATGACATCACTCTAGTGGAGCATTGAATCTCACTTTTGATGTAAATCTACTCCAATACTTCTCATTATTTTAAACTCTTTATCATTATACTCAGTTGTTAAATGGCTATAAATGTTTGTCTGTTGTCAAACAGCTGTTATTTATTTCTTAAACTATTGAATTAAAAATAAATATCTTATTTCCAAGGATTAAAACTAATTTTACATTTCGACCAATACTCCAAGTATTTACCAACAAAATTAATAAAATCAAATGAGAAAATTCATTGAATAATATCTTCTATTTTATGAAACCAAATTGAAAGCAGTCAAATAATAATAGAAACTTTCTAATTTAGTTTAGTATAGTTTTCAATAGCTGCTAGATATCATATATATCTAATTCTTTTTAGTTGTTTATGAAAGGAGTTAAACAATGCTAAATCAAATTTATTAATTAACAACAAATAATAAATAATAAAAGGCTTAGTGAACCCGAAGGTTCGATGCCCAATCGCTTATTACACACTTCTCTCCACCGTTCGCCGTCCAAACCTAGTCCCTTCAGATCAGCTTTAATCCAATCTTCCCACGTTCGCTTCTGTTTAACCCCTCAGACGTTTACCATTCGGTGCATCATTTTAATTTTTTAGGAATTCTCACATTACCAAGCTCAACAATTACACAAGCCTATTTGATTCGCCGGGATGAAATCACCTTAATTATATTACCTGGATACAGTTCACACAATTTGATGTTGTATTACTGTCTGAACTCTCCGGTTGATTCATCCGTCTTTGGTCCGAATATTCTACGCAATACTTTATTTTCAAAAACCTTAAGACGTTGCTCATCCTTTAATTTAAGCGGCCACGTTTCGCATCCATAAAGAACTGTAGATAAGATAATGGTTTTATAGATTCTAATTTTTAAGTTTAAGGACAAGAGTTAAGTAGTTTTGTCACAGAAAAATAACAAGCATTTCCCGCCTTCTGTCTAACTTTAATCTCTTCTTCAATTTCGTTTTTTCTAGTTATCGTAGAACCTAGATACCTAAATTTCTCTACCTGTTCCAACCTATTACCATCTATATCGATATCACCAGTAGTATCGCCATTTTTGCAGCTAACCATATATTTTGTTTTATCTGCGTTTATTTCGAGTCCTAGTTCTTTACCGGCTTTCATTAACGTTGTCGTATTTAGTTTTATAGTTTCCACGTCTTCGCTTAACAGTACCAGATCATCTGCATATCCCAGCATGGGTGTTGTCCCACCCAGATCCAACACTTTTTCGGTACGCATTACCGCCCTAATGACATGTTCTAATGCCAAATTGAACAACAAATAATCATAAACAAAATACTTGATATCTTACCTAAAACAAGAATTATTTAACAGTTTTTGTCATTCTTTGTTTAAAATGTTTATATGGATAATTCTCAGATTATGAGCAATTTTCATGATGAAATTTTAATAATTTTTATAACATTTAAATATAATTTTCTAAATACCTACACCTTTTATTGCAGCTGTAAATCTGAGTAAATGGGCAAGATCAAAAGTGTTTTTTTGCTTAGTAAATTTAAAATTTAAATTAAATTAAAAGCGCATTAATTACCATGTTGAGAAGGGAATGGGACCACGAGACATATGATGTATATGCATAGGTGTCCCTGGGGCCACCTATACATATACATTATAAATATACATTCAACTTTAACACCAAAATGTATATTATCAGTTTAAATTTTTCTTAGGTAATAAATAGTCAGGACGCAGTAATTTTTTTATTGTTGCCAACGTTTCAAACCAAACATATGGGTCATCACCAAGAAAAGTCGACTAACTTCCTTCAATAAAACAGATAATAGTTAATAAATTATAAATACATGAAATGAATAAATATAATCATATATATATATATATATATATATATATATATATATATATATTTTTTTTTTTTTTTTTTTTTTTTCATATCGAAAAATATTGCTATTGTTAGAGATGGTTGACCGTGATATAATATGAGAAGGAGTTGATCGGGGGGAGGGAGGGAGGGGGTGCGGTCAAATAAATACTAAATTATAGAAATAGTATTATTTAATTTTTTTTGCCAACGTTTGGAACCACTTTGCAGGTCTTAGGATGTAGGATTGTAGGATGTAGCACTGTGGGAAGCAGTTGCAACATTTCTATAATTTAGTACTTATTTGGCCGCACTCCCCGATCAACTCCTTCTCATATAAGAAATGTAATTGTGGGTTGACGGTTGACTGTAGTGAATAATGAAGAGAAGGATGGTTATGGTAATCAGTCATAATAAACATTAGAAGCCGAAACACAATATACTTTTATCAACGCACAACAAACAATAGCAATATTTTTCGATATGAAAAAAGCTTTCGATAACATAAATCACTCCATAATCCATAATCCTCAATAAATTATCATCCGTTAGAATAAAAGGCCAAACCTACAGCTATATTAGGAAATTTCTCACACGCCGTCACTTTAGACTTCAAATAGGAAGCAAGTTATCCGAGAACCACAAACAGTCCAACGGTGTCCCTCAAGATTGTGTCCTCAGCCCAACTCTGTTCTGTATAGCAATACATGATTTAGACCTCAACTTGCCAAGAGGCGTCAAACCATTACTATTTTCAGATGGTCTAGCCATTTTCTGCCGATCTGACAACATTAACACTATACGATACAAACTACAGGACGCTGTTAATAGAATCCCCTAACTCACCCGAAATCTACCTCGGAAATTCCATAATCCCGTTACTCGAACCAACATAGGTTCTTGGGCATGATCTTTGACCGAAGGCTAACTTGGGAACCGCACATTTCTGCTCTAAAAACAGCCACTACAAAAAAAATAACTACCTTACGTTATCTTAGCGGCACTTCCTGGGGCTCAGACAGACTTACGTTAATAAAACTGTATCAAGCTCTGGTATGTTCGAAATTAGACTATCGATGATTTATATACGGTTCTGGCCGGTATCGGAACTTAAACAAACTCGATACAGTGCACAATATAGGCATTAGAATAGCGACTGGCGCATTTCGAACAAGCCCCATCCTTAATCTCTGCTTTGAGGCCGGAATACCCCCTCTTTTATTTAGAAGGAAAAAAAGTGGCTGTTGACTACATTTCAAGGCTACTTTCCCAAAATAAACATCCTACCCCTAACTACATTTTTAACCCTTAATGTTCTAATACTTTTAGAAACAAAGCAAATTCCACACTCCCATTGTCAGAAAGAATTTATTCAGCAGCTCATTTCCTTAAGAATTTGCCTTTATACAATATAGAAAACCAAAACCCACCTTGGATCCACAAAATCCCAAAAACAATGCTCCGTCTCTCTTGATTACTCAAAAGCAATACCTCAACTTATGAATACAAAACCGAATTTTCCCGTCTACTTCAAAATATTCGCTAACCATTTTTAATTTACGCTGATGGTTCAAAATCTGATGATGCTACAGCTTCTTCTATTGTTACTCATAACTCCACACATAAAATAAGACTACATAAACTAAGCATCATATACACAGCGGAACTTCATGGAGTAGCCCTCCACTTCTGTATGTCAATGACTCAAGCTTCAATAGTCTTGATAACCAACTCCTTGAGTTCATTAAAGGGTTTGAATGATATGTACTCAAAACATCCAGTTATCCTTAAAATAAACAAACACCTTCACACTCTTGAACATTTAGGAAAATCAGTTTGCTTTACATGGGTTTCCAGTCACGTGGGTATAATTGGTAATGAGCTTGCAGATACGGCAGCCAAACAGGCACTCATGCTCCCAGGCTGTGGTACTGCTATCCTGGCCACTCCAGAAATGAGTTTTTCTCTCAAAAAAGATATATCAGATGGTTGGCAGTCTATGTGGAACAAAAGCCCACCTAGCAAAAAAAAAGTTGTTAAAAAATCAGTGAAGCCCTGGACCACATCAAACCATCCTAATTGCATAGAAGAGGTCGCTGTGACTAGGTTAAGAATAGGACAAACAAATTTAACTCATGTACACCTCATCACTAAGCAGCTTCCACCAAATTGTCAACACTGCTAAGTCTCTCTCACTGTCAATCATATTTTTCAAGAATACCCTTATTATACCTCAAGCTTAAATAGATTATCTCTAAAACCAGATATATCAGTAGTATTAAACAATGACTAATCAAACATAAAAAAGTAATAAATTTTCTTAAGATCTATAGGCTATTGAATAAAATATAGAAATAAATATAATTTTTATTTAATTTGTTTTGTTATTTAAGTAATTTTAATATTTATTTTTTTTATGTTTTTAATTTTTTTTTTCATTTATTATTCTATAAAATTTACTGTTGTTAATTCTTGATTATCCATTCTTTTTTCTCTCTTTTAAAGAGTTTATGAACTCAACAGATAACAAGAATAACCCACTCACAGGTGTTGACCCTAGTGTTTTACGCCTTAAAGACTAAACAAACAACAATCCTAG